>JARQOD010000006.1:264735300-264933362 GCA_033576555.1 Oophaga sylvatica | reverse complement strand
CACCATGATGAAAACAGAAAATCTTTCCTTAGAGATTTTTTTTTTTTTATTTCTTGGCTGGACTTACTGTTATGAACTGCTACAAGCACTAAGGAAAGATGGGAACTCTGTCCCTACAATAAAACTGAGCTTGATCCCTACGATGTAACGGGGAACCTGATCCTGCGACCAGACCCGCTAAAGTCCTCAGCTAGTCTGAACGAAGACCTATAGTTGCGAGGGAGGAATCCCTACAAGATCTAGGGACTGGGAGAAAAGGTGGACACCTCCTAACAGAAATTGTAGCAGGGAAAATTAAACAGAAAACAAATTACTACGGGATCCTAAGATTAAGCAAAACTGACAGAGTAAGGCACCTAAGCACCCGGCTAGCTTAAGAGTAGATAATACAATGAAGTCCAGCAAAGCCAGAAGGGCGGAGCCAGACTAAATAGGGAAAAAAGGTCATGTGACCAGCAAACTGAAACAAAATCTAACAAGAGGGTTCTAACAGTCACGGGGTTAACTTGGTTGGCCTCTTTCTGGGTCCTGGGAGGCTTTTTATAGCCTCACTGTGAAGCCAGTCTTTCTCGTTTATACTCTGACCTTTGGCTGAGTGTGTCTGACCCTGTGCTTGTGCCAGTGCGTTGTGCCTGTGCTACGTTTTGTCTGTCTGGTTCTGATTTGGCTGTGTCCCTGTTACGAGTTTTGCCTGTCCCTTTTGTACTGCGTTGCTCCCTCTGTGTATGATCCCTTGGCTGTGTTCTGGTTATTCTCTGCCTGCTCCTTTTGTACTTCGTCGCCCTCTATGTGTATGACCTGGCTATCCTGACCATCCATTCTGTCTATGCCCCTTGGTAACTTTATTTCGTAGTTACCCTTCTAGGAGTTTTCCTTTACCTCATAGCTCTCTGGAGCTTAGGCCATGCCCCTAGGCAGTCAGGTGATTGCAGGTCCTCCAGCCGGAAGCATTCTCTATCTGCTTCTGCTGCCTCTGAGAGACGTGTGGCTGGCTCCGCCCCTTGGCAGTCACATGCTGCGGAAGGTCCTGTTCCTCAGAAACACACGTCTTCCCTGCTGCGGCTCTGCTATACAGGTATCCTTGGGCACAGTTTGTTCACTCAGGACACACGCACTGGCTCAGTGAGCAAGTGCAGTGCGGTGTCCCTGACAGTTTCTGCTTGTGTTTGTATTTCATCTTGTCTCACCGCCAATATATGTTTGGGGGCTACCTATTCCTTTGGGGCCTTTACTCCGGGGCAGTTAGCTTTCCCCTTTCTGTCTTTAGGCTTAGTTATCTCTCCGGCTGTGTCGAGGCGTCTAGGGCACCATAGGCACGTCCCACGGCTGCTTCTAGTTATGCTGTCAGTTTAGGGGTCTGCAATCCGCTAGTTACCAACCTCTCCGGGGTCTGGTTGCCTGTCTATTTTTGCTGCTGTCCTCCTCGGCTACCGAATCATAACAGGAGATACAAAGTAATCACTGAAAAACAGTGTTTTGAAATAATAGAATAGATTGATGATTGACAACTGGTAATATTTGTAATAAGGCATACAATAAGATATTTAAAATGATGGAGTGGATGCTGAATGTAAAAAAAAAATCACCCAATTTTAAATACGTGCATTGTGTAAGCTTTTCAGGGGATATAGCTCTGGGATCGCCGTCTCGGGTAGACGGAGTGGCATAGAAACAGTTCAATCACAGACAGCAATTCTGGTGCAACTGGCCGCAACCAGCTTTATTGTAAGTCCACAGCAAACAAACATGAGCAAAACCAACTCATAAACCAAAATCCTGAGCCTGTCCGGCTACTCACTAAACATAGATAGTTTCCTCACTATCAGGGCCCAGACTCTACCAGCCTGGCCCAAACAACACATATATTCAGTAGTTACCAGCGTGTGGTTTCCCGGAGACTCCTGCAGTGTCTGGAGATACATCCAGACTGAGAGAGCTCCATGTCTGTGTTCTCAACCACCTACTTCTGGCTGCTTAATTAAAACCTGAGTGGCCTCAGGTTTGAGCTGCAAGCCTGTACTGAATGGAGGGTGTAGTGAACTTGCTCCACCACTAGGTTTACAAAGCCATACATTTCCCTTATGCCAGTCAGCTAAGTACCTGGGCGAGATGTACACCCCATCCAATACATACCCCTTCACTGTCTCACAATTGTTAGTCAGGTATTGTTTCTTTCATAGCTGAATGCTCTGTGACCATGGACGACGATCATCACTAATGGTAGTAGTAGCTAGATTGTTATTCTTCATAGCAACACCTATGGCCTCCATTAGACTCTCGTAAAAGTAGCATGATGTGATGTCATCTCATTAGATTTGTGTCCAATTCTATAGGTATCTTGCATGTTCTCTTCGACTTTTCCATTGAATCATAAAAGGGGTTAAGAAACGCGAAACATAGGGTGGCTAATGAGATCTTAACATCATTAGCACCTATAATTAATCAAGACACACACCAGGATGTAAGTAATTGTGGGATTTCAGAATGCCTGGATACGTTTTGATGCATGAATGCTTTTCTGCTCCATCTTCTCATCACCCAATATAGCATACTACATATTACTGGATATATCCTTCTATAGAAGACAGATCACTTTCTTTAAAAAACCAATGCTTACATTAATATGTACATGACATGAGTGTGGATTGATTAGTATAATTTCCAGATACTGGAAATATGTCATTAACACATCCACCTTGTATTCTTGCGAGTATTATTAGACAATTACCTAAGTTTGTTTATTTAGCAACTGTGGTGTAAAAACAGCGCAAAACCCTAATGCACATATCCTTATTAGTGCCATTATGTCAAACATTTTCTAATGAGTCTCTGCTGGCACAGTCAGCTGTTTTAAGAAACTTACTGTGTGAAGGTAGAATTACTGTAATTAAGGCAATCATTTCTTCAATATACTTCAGCAAGTCCTTGTTGCCTATTTATTGTATTTCATCAATAGTTTAAGGCAGAACTGGTTACAGATTAGGACTTGACATTACAGTATATGTTAATGGGGTCTCTGCTTGGGCACCCTCTACTTGAGCACTTTCTGGTCCAAGTATTAGAATGTTGATAGGGTCAATTAGCATGTAAACTATAGACTATTGGAAACTTCTACCTTATTTTTAACCTTATTTTCAAACCCAATTCCGATGTACAGAACCCTAATTTTCCCTCCTCCATTTAGCGCAGGTAGATATTCAGTATACTGGTCCTGCAATGGTTAGTGACATTTACAAAGAAAACTTCATGCAGTTTATACAAGTGCATCTCATAAAATTAGAATATCATCAAAAAGTTTATTTTTTTCAGTTCTTCAATACAAAAAGTGAATCTCTTATATTATGTAGTGTCATTACAAACAGAGTGATCTATTTCAAGTGTTTATTTCTGTTTATGTTGATGATTGTGGCTTACAGCCAATGAAAATCCAAATGTCATTATCTCAGTAAATTAGAATACTTTATGACACCAGCTTGAAAAATGATAATAAAATCCGAAATGTTGGCCTACTAAAATGTATGTTCAGTAAATGCACTCAATACTTGGTCGGGGCTCCTTTTGCAGCAATTACTGCATCAATGCGGCGTGGCATGGAGGCGATCAGCTTGTGGCACTGCTGAGGTGTTATGGACTCCCAGGTTGCTTTGATAGCAGCCTTCAGCTCATCTGCATTGTTGAGTCTGATGTCTCTCATCTTCCTCTTAACAATACCCTATAGATTCTCTGTGGAGTTAAGGTCAGACGAGTTTGCTGGCCAATCAAGCACAGTGATACTGTTGTTTTTAAACCAGGAATTGGTACTTTTCACAGTGTACATAGGTGCCAAGTCCTGCTTGAGAATGAAATTTCCATCTCCAAAAAGCTTCTCGGCAGAGGGAAGCATGAAGTGCTTTTAAATTTCCTGGTATACGGCTGTGCTGACTTTAGTCTTGATAAAACACAGTGGACCTACACCAGCAGATGACGTGGCTCCCGAAACCATCATTGATTGTGGATACTTCACGCTAGACCTTGGAAATCAAGGTCCCAGAATCTGGAGGAAGAGTGGAGAGACACACAATCCAAGCTGCTTGAGGTCTAGTGTGAAGTTTCCACAATCAGTGATGGTTTGGGGAGCTAGGTCATCTGCTGGTATAGGTACGCTGTGTTTCTTCAAAACCAAAGTCAGCGCAGCCGTCTACCAGGAAATTTTAGAGCACTTCATACTTCCCTCTGCCGATAAGCTTTTAGGAGATGGAAATTTAATTCTCCAGCAGGACTTGGCACCTGTCCACACTGCCAAAAGTACCAATACCTGATTTAAAAACAACAGTATCACTTAGCTTGATTGGCCAGCAAACTCTCCTGACCTTAACCCCATAGAGTATCTATGGGGTATTGTAAAGAGGAAGATGAGAAACACCAGACCCAACAATGCAGACGAGTTAAAGGCTGCTATCAAAGCAATCTGGGCTTCCATAACACCTCAGCAGTGCCACAGGCTGATCGCCTCCATGCCACACCGCATTGATGCAGTAATTGATGCCAAAGGAGCCCCGACCAGATATTGAGTGCATTTACTGAACATATACTGACCATTTCAGTAGGCCAATATTTCAGATTTTAAAATAATTTTTTCAAGCTGGTGTTATAAAGTATTCTAATTTACAGAGATAATGACTTTTGGATTTTCATTGGCTGTAAGCCATAATCATCAACATTAACAGAAATAAACACTTGAAATACATCACTCTGTTTGTAATGACTCTATTTAACATAAACTTTCACTTTTTGTATTGAAGAACTGAAATAAATTAACTTTTTGATGATATTCTAATTTTGTGAGATGCACCTGTATATATGTACCTGTGCCTAGAATAGGACATGCTCAGAGTATTTCTACTGTTGAGGTCATCAAACCTTCTCTGATTCACCACATTAAATATGTACTTGCCGCAATCATGGAGGACTGAAGAAGAGTGAATGGACTCAGCCATTTCATCTCTCTTAAAGGGAATCTGTCACCTCATTTTTGGGATATAAGCTGTGGCCTCTGGCATTAGGGGCTTATCTACAGCATTCTGGAATGCTGTAGATCAGGGTTCCCCAACTCCAGTCCTCAAGGCCCACCAACAGATAATTGCATCACCTGTACAATACAAAGGAAATCCTGAAAACATGATCTGTTGGTGGTCCTTGAGGACTTGAGTTGGGGAACAGTGCTGTAGATATAAGCCCTCGATGTAACTTGAAAGATAAGAAAAACAAGTTATATTATACTCACCCGGGGGTCCGGTCCGATGGGCGTCGCAGGTCCGGGTCCGCGCCTCCTATCTTCATGCGATGAGGTCCTCTTCCTTGCTTCTGTCGCGGCTCTTTCGCAGGCTTAATTCTTTGCCCTGTTGAAGGCAGAGTAAAGTACTGCAGTGCGCAGGCGCTGGGCCTCTTTGACCTTTCCTGCCAGTGAGTATAATCTAACTTGTTTTTCTTATCTTTCAGGTTACATCTGGGGCTTATCTGCAGCATTCTAGAATGCTGTAGATAAGCCGCTAATGCCGGTGACCACAGCTTATATCACAAAAATGATTTGACAGATTCCCTTTAAATTTTTCTTTACAGTATCTAGGTTGAGTTAGTTATAATTTGCTAAATGATAAAGGCCATCGTGTAGAAGAGTGTGAAGGCGTAATTGACGCTCCTCCTTCAATAAACCAGAATTGTGGCTTTAGCTATGGCAGACTTGGCTTTTTTTTTTTCCTGGACCAAACATTTACCTGTCTGTGGACAATAGCATACTAAAATATGACACTCTTTAAATGTATTTGTCTTCAGGAAAATTTAAGTATAGCCTGTTCTTTTTGCTTTTCACTTGAAGCTGCTGAAAAAGTCAAATATAAGAGAGTTCAGAATATCTCAAACACTTTCTGAGCATGCACATTTCAAACATACTAAGTTTGCTTCACACGTACTTAATTTTTTGTGTGTATGCTAATAGCCTCTTCACAGAGGAAGAGAGCAGGGTCTCTAGTGTCACCTATTGGAAGAAGAAATTAGGTAGCAAATCACTGTTGACGCTTTCCACATAAAGTCAAACCAGAATTCTCATTTGCATTTAGCAGTTTTGGGGGTTCTTGCCCCTCATCAGGGCAAAGTAGGAAACTGGTTGGCTGAGCTTGTTCTATTGCTGACATAGTCATATCATCTCTGCTTGCTGATCTGCTCACTGATATGCTCAACACTGGGGCAGGTGTTTGTAAGACTGAGTTATTGTAAAACATCCTTGTGCACATGACACCTCTTAGACGCCAACACAGACAATGAGTTTTCCCAGGCGAAGCCACTTCAACAGAATTGTGGTGGTCATTTTCCTGAACTGGCTTCACAGGCGGCTTTGCCGTTGGTGTCTTTTGTTCTATACTCTGAACCATAGAGAGCAGAAGTTGCCTAAAGAGTAAGCATGTCACTTCTTTAACTGCTTTGGTTTTCCGAACCCTGAAGCGGTTAAAAGAAGTGACTTAAGACGTAACATGCATACAGCAAAGTCATTTTGACATTGCTGTGCACTATATTCATTTTATTGGGCACTTTTGCGGTGCTTTTTCTGGTGGATTCCGGGCCAAGTCCACCTGAAAAAAGACGTTGTGTGCACATAGCCTTACGAGGTTCCATATTTCTATGAATCTGTTTTGACATCCACATGACATTCAATTTCAATTTCCTGAGCAATTTGTGGATTGAATCAATGAAAAACATATTCAATATGGATAGTGCCTGTGTATGGTCTTCACTTTAATTGTGCACCTATTGTATTCAGTGGGTGATTTTCGTCAGCAAGTTGGCCAGATTAATACATCCTGCATGTGTGTTTGAAAAAAAAACACATAAACAATTACCTAAATTGCTCTAAGTGTTAACATAAACTGGCCCATGTATTGTCCATGTGCAACCATTGTGCACATAAACTGAAAATACGCTAATGTGAATTGAACCTACAGATGCAGGGATTGTCTTTGAGAGAATTCTTTATACTGTTTGTAGTGTCTGGTAGCATAAAAGATCCATTACATAATCACTATCATCATTAGATAATCACTAAAATCACTTGAAAGAGAATCTGGCTGATTTTCAAAGCTTTTCATAGACTGGAGGAGGGAGATGTAAAGTCCCACATCAGGAGACTTCTCAGCCATTCGGGGGCACAAATCGTCAGGCTGCTGTCACATTTAAAGTTCCCATCCATGACCTGGACATGTACTGTAGAGAGTATTAATGCATTGTTATTGGATCAGTATATAAAGAATAACCATAATACTATTTTCAATAATTTTCACCATTTTGTTTCTGACAATCACAGTATGGGCCATTTTGTACCCATATTACAATCCCAAAGTCTAATAAAAATAACTCGCACCAACATCACTATCGGGATTTGACCCAAGGTCAGTTTGGGACTTGTCATAATACAGGAGAAACTTGCGCCTACATTACCATTACGTAAAACTGGCCATAGAGTGTGTCTCCAGGGTTGTGGCGAACATGGCTAGTACAGCTAATTGTTAATTATGTGGCGCCCACTATGGTCATTCTATCACATGATAAATAATCTTTTGGTATTTGCAACTTGAAGAACGTCTGTCCTTTTCTCCATATTCACTAACAATAATGCCACATTTGATCTGATGTAAATTTAAGAGGTTATTTGGACAAAATTAAAATTATGGGTTGGAAAATTCAGGAATAACAAACAAAACTATACTCACCAGCATCCTGCGCAGGATCCTGTTTAGTCATTGTTTACACTGGCAGGAAGTCATCACTGCTCAAATCAGCACTAAAATCACTGGGACCTGTGATTAGCTGCAGTGGTCAGGTGACTTCAGCAGAGTCATGACTGATGTCATGGATGACGTCCTGCTGGAGACACCTGATCACAGCAGCCACTCAGCGGTCCCAGTGGTTGTACTGCCTCTCTGAACATTGACTCCTTCCTACTGGCGTAAATGCCGACCACATAGCGGCCTGCACTAGATCCCGGTAAGTTCCAGCATGCGAGTATCGCCTTTGTTATTTTTTCATTTACCAAGACTCTGGTAACATTTTTAATCTTACCCGGGCAACGTCTTTAAGTCTCTGTCTTGTTAATAAAAGTGGCAATTTTTACACAGCAAAGATGTAAGAGCGTAGTGCTCAGTAGGTAAGTTTTGCCCTTTGTGCTAAATGACAACTTTAACTGTCCTGTAACTGCACAGGAATAGTCAATGTTAGCACATAAGGTGGGAATATGAGCATATTGGGAATATAAAAGGATTTATAATAAAATATGGAGTACATACACATGTGGTAAAAGTTTTTGGTACCCCTCGTTTAATGACAGAAAAACCCACAATGGTCACAGAAATAACTTGAATCTGACCAAAGTAATAATAAATAAAAAATCTATGAAAATGACAAATGAAAGACAGACATTGCTTTTCAACCATGCTTCCACAGAATAAAAAATAAATAAAACTCATGAAATAGGCCTGGACAGAAATGATGGTACCCTTAACTTTATATTTTTTTGTACAACCCTTTGAGGCAATCACTGCAATCAAATGATTCCTGTAACTGTCAATGAGACTTCTGCACCTCTCGACAGGTATTTTGGCCCACTCCTCAAGAGCAAACTGCTCCAGTTGTCTCCTGTTTGAAGGTTGCCTTTTGCAGACGGCATGTTTCAGCTCTTTCCAAAGATGCTCAATAGGATTTAGGTCAGGGCTCATACAAGACCACTTCAGAATAGTCCAATGTTTTTTCTCTTATCCACTCTCGGGTGTTTTTAACTGTGAGTTATCCTGTTGCAAGACCCATGACCTGCGACTGAGACCAAGCTTTCTGACACTGGGCAGCACATTTCTCTCTAGAATCCCTTGATAGTCTTGAGATTTCATTGTACCCTGCACAAATTCTAGACACCCTGTGCCAGATGCAGCAAAGCTGCCCCAGAACATAAGAGTCTCCTCCATGTTTCACAGTAGGGACAGTATTCTTTTCTTGATATGCTTCATTTTTCCGTGTGTGAACATAGAGCTGATCTGCCTTGCCAGAAAATTCAATTTTTGCCTCATCTGTCCATAGGACATTCTCCCATAAGCTTTGTGGCTTGTCAACATGTAGTTTGGCAAATTCCAGTCTGGCTTTTTTATGATTTTTTTCTACAATGGTGTCCTCTTTGGTTGTCTCCCATGTCTACTTTGGCTCATACAACAACGGATGGTGCGATCTGACACTGATATTCCTTTTAGCTGTTTTGAAGATTTTCTGGGCTCTATTGTTACCATTTTGTTGTGAACGCTCTGGATTTGACTTCTGAGCTTGGGCTACCTCTGGTGGCTGCTGATAGTAATGAAGCTGTTTTGGCTGACAGAGGTTCATCAGCTGGGAGCGATAATTGGCAATCTGGTGTTGATGACTGGGGAGATTTAAGGGAGTATCCTTCCCATGATCCTCGCCGGTGATTAGTTGTTCTTCCTGGTCCCATTTGGAAGTCAGCTTGCTTCCTGCTTGTCCTGCAACTTTCAGATAAGTTATTTGCTGTTTATTTCTTTGGCATTCGTTTTTGTCTATCTCAGTTTTCTGCCCTCCTGCAGGTTGTACAACCAGGTTCCCCCGCTGGGGCCTGTGCTGGCCTCTGTTTCTCATTTGCTATTGTTTTATGTTTTCAGTTCCCTGTTATATCAGTATCCGCTTATTTGCTACCAGTTACACCGGAGTTCTGATCTAGCGGGGGAGAGATCGTGTGGTCTCAGTATTTTTGTATATCAGACCGTGTTGGAGTTTTTCTTAGAGTTTTTGCCGGATTGCAGACAGTATTCTTTCCTGTCCTGTGCTATCAAGACAGATTGGGCCCCAGCATTTGCTCACTCTATTCTCTGCCTGTGTTTGTATTTTATCTTATCTCACCGCCAATATATGTTTGGGGGCTACCTATTCTTTTGGGGGCTCTACTCCGGGGCAGTTAGCTTTCCCCTTTCTGTCTTTAGGCTTAGTTATCTCTCCGGCTGTGTCGAGGCGTCTAGGGCACCGTAGGCACGTCCCACGGCTGCTTCTAGTTGTGCTGTCAGTTTAGGGGTCTGCAATCTGCTAGTTACCAACCTCTCCGGTGTCTGGTTGTCTATTTTTGCTGCTTTCCTCATCGGCTACCGAATCATAACACCATTCATATTATCCGTATCTTTGATTTTTCATCAATTTTCCTCCTGTGGCCACGTTTAGGGAGGTTGGCTACAGTCCCATGGAGCTTAAATTTCTGAATAATATGTGCAGCTGTAGTCACAGGAACATCAATCTGCTTGGAGATGGTCTTAGAACTTTTACCTTTAACATGTTTGTCTATAATTTTCTCTCTAATCTCCTGAGACAACTTTTTCCTTCGCTTCCTCTGGTCCATGTTGAGTGTGATGCACACCATGTCACAAACAGCACAGTGAGTAACTTTAGCCCTCTATACATGCCCACTCACTGATTCCAAGATTGTAGACACCTGTGATGCATGGTTGATAAGCAGAGTCTGACTTTCATTTGTTCGTTTTCATAGATATTTGATTTATTATTACTTTTGTCAGATTCAAGTTATTTCTGTGACTATTGTGGGTTTTTCTGTCATTAAACAAGGGGTACCAACAATCTTGACAACGTGTGTAGGTTTACGTCACAGCAAGTTATGCTGTCCTTAATGAATGTTAACAGTGGGTTAAAAGTCTCTAGTTTGGCTAAATCCAGTTTGTTGTTGCCAAGGTGAGCGTGTCATCATATCGGGCATGTGCAAGTAAGATGACAGTGACTGCTATAAATGAGCAGACCGTATAAAACCTCAATAAACTCCTCATATTTTATTACCTACGACATCTAGAACAATCTTCCTTTATCAACCGTTAAAGGAAGGGCCAGATCTATGACACTGTGTTTCCTCAATAAAAAATAGGAGTTCTAGCACAACGCTGGTTGGCCACATAGCATATCACTTTGATTAATATAGGACAAAGTGCATTAGTCACGTCTAATAAATGGATTTTACAATAGACATGGTATCACCAGAATAGCTCCAAAATTACTGTTAACAATGTTAAGTCAGATTCCGCTGCGTTAATAATGTCACCACTCTGTCACTAATTCATTCCTGACCTTGAGCTCTATGATCTGCTTTCTCCCAGATTTATTGGACTATAGCAGACCCTAATAAAGAATGAAGCATGCATTTTTATTTTATTCTTTTGATGGAAGCAAATATTTTCTGTTTCTTGAATAGCAATGAGATGATGAGTGATATAGTTTCTCCGTCTATAATGAGTTTTCATATTGCACCTAATAGTAATGACTGCATGCATTTCAGATATATTGCTGTATACATTCTATTTATGTGCAATGCTCCGGAGGATTGTTGAATTTCCTGATAATAGAGAGCATAGTGTTTGCTATTACTTGAACCACATTCTGCCTTCACAGATCCTAGTTCAGACCTCCCCCATTGTTCACCAGAATGGGAAGATCCTGAAGTGGACCAGGTTGGTCCATATATTACTTTATGTGGTTGGACATTCATTTGAATGGCCATCCTGTCACACATCTTCCATGGTTTGTCTAGGTGACACTAGAACGACAAGTTTCTTCCTTCTGGAGAAAAGCTATGCCAATGTAGTTTTACTATAGACTCCCTAATTGCTGGATCTCCACGAAGAGAATCAAAATCTCCCATCAGACAACCTTCTAAATGGCTTGTTAGGTCCAAGATATTAATGACCCATCATTTATATCAGATCAGTGGGGTCCAACTCCCGCCTCCCACATTGATAAGGTTGATGGGAGTCCAATACCTGACATCCCACCCCACCGATCAGGTGTCATTAGCTCCAGTGGCTCCTGGATGTAAACATTGAATGGAGCTGTAGTGTGCAACTGCACAGTTGTAGCGGCCACTGCCAAGTACTGCAGATCATCTTGTATCCTCATAAAGAAGATAAGCGAGAATAGGAGCTGTTATGTTTCGTTAGCTGAGGAGGACAGGAACAACAGCAGGGCAGCCGAACACCTGAGATGTTGGTAACTGATGGGTTGCAGATCCCCAAACTAACGACACAACTAGAGGTAGCCGTGGAGCGTTCCTACGTTGATCCTAGACGCCTCGTCACAGCCTGAGAGATAACTACACTTAAAGGCAGAAAGATGAAAGCTATCTGCCCCGGAGCAGATCCCCAAAGAAAATAGGAAGCCCCCAAACATATAATGGCGGTTAGACAAGATGAAAACACAAACATAGGCAGAAAATAGACTGAGCAAATGCTGGGGCCACAAGCTGACTAAATAGGATAGGACAGGAGAGATTACTTTCTGCAACCAAGAAAACCCTACAAAAATCCAACAATTCTGATTACAAAATACTGAGATCACACGATCTCGCCACCCACTAAATCAGTTCTCAGTGTGAACAAACCAAGCTGCAGCCGCTGAAAAAGCAGGAAAAAGCAAATGAGCAAATAACAGTGGCTGCAGATAAACTGTGAGGAGCTCAGGCCCCAGTAGGGGACCTGGCTAACCTCCACAAAAGTGCAGAAAACAATGCAAAAAGCAAGCACAAAAAGAAAAACAAAAAATATCTTATCTGAAAGCAGGAGATGCAGGCAAGACTCCAGCTAACTTCCAAATGAACCAGGAACCACAATTGAGACAAGAACAATTGATCACCGGCAACCATCATGGGAGGGAACCTCCCTTATATCAGACCAGTCCGTGAACCCAGATTGCCACTCCTCGCTGAAAGGTTCAGTACTTTCTGTAACCACCAGAGGGAGCCTCTGCTCAGAAACCATCTCTAGCACATTCATAACAAGGAGCTACCGGGCAGCGGCCACTACACATTTAATAGAGCTGTACAGTGCAGTTTATTGGTGGCAATTAGTGATGAGCGAACATGCCCAGATAAAGTGTTATCCAAGCATGCTTGGGAGAGAACCGAGTATCTTCGGCATGCTGTAATAATATGCTCGAATCCCCACGGCTGCATATCTCACGGTTGTTCAACTGCCGCAACAAATGCAGGGATTGCCTAACAAATAGGCAATCCCTGTATGCGTTACAGCTGTCGAACAGCCATGAGATATGCAGCCGTTGGATTTCAAACATATTTTTCGAGCACGCTAGTAGATGGCTGCGCTGACTTTGGTCTTGATAAAACACAGTGGACCTACACCATCAGATGACATAGATCCCCAAACCATCACTGATTGTGGAAACTTCACACTAGAACTTAAGCAGCTTGTATTGTGTGCCTCTGCACTCTTCCTCTAGACTCTGAGCCATTGATTTCCAAAGTCTAGTGTGAAGTATCCAGAATCAATGATGGTTTCGGGAGCCATGTCATCTGCTGGTGTCAAAGTCAGCTCAGCCATCTACCAAGAAATTTTAGAGCACTTCATGCTTCCCTCTGCCAACAAGCTTATTGGTGTCACGGGTGTGTCGCTACGAAGATCGTCGCGATTGCACAGCCTGACTTCTCACAGCTGAGTTTCTGGTGCTGGGTGTTTTTCAGCAGTGAGGGAGTTAATTCTCCCTCTCTCTGTGCTAGACGAGGCCAGCCTCGCCCAGCTGCAATTAATGTTGCTGTAATGGGATTCCTTCAAATACCTGCCAGTCTGCTAGGGAAGTGTCGGTGAAAGCATTCCTGGCAGACAAACAGAGCGGCTTGTGGTATTTTGGAGTTTGGAGTGAAGTGTACTTTGTGTGTGGTTTTTCCCCTTCCTCGCTTTATCATTTATCTCCTTACCCGTTGGTGTTCCCTCTGTTGTTTTGGTGTAGTTTTGTATGCAAGGTGGTTGTTGATTTTCCCCTTGTACTGTCTCGTTCGTCTAGTACTGTGTGTGGGCTTATATTATCCCGTTCCCTGTTGTTGTGATCGGGGTCCTTCTCAGGACTAGATCACTGAGGTTCAGGGATCCTCAGGAGGTAGGGATTACGCTGGCGGCCTGGACCTCTGTACCTTCAACAGTACCTCCAGGTAGAGGGATTAGTCAGGGCCCCAGCTTAGGGTCAGCTTAGGCCCCTAACCTCCGGTACGCAGAGACAGCGTGACAATTGGAGATAGAAATTTCACTCTCCAGCAGGAATTGGCACCTGTCCACACTGCCAAAAGTATCAATTCATGGTACTTCATTGGCCTGCAAACTTGCCTGACCTTAACCTATGGGGTATTGTCAAGAGGAAGATGAGAGACACCAGACCCAACAATGCAGACGAGCTGAAGGCTGCTATCAAAGCAACCTGGGCTTCCATAGTGCCTCAGCAGTTCCACAGACTAATCGCCTCCATGCCACACAGCATTGATGCAGTAATTGATGCCAAAGAAGCCCAGACCAAGTATTGAGTGCATTTACTGAATATACATTTCGGATTTTAAAATCATTTTTTCAAACTGGTGTTATAAAGTATTCTAATTTACTGAGGTAATGACTTTTGGGTTTTCATTGGCTGTAAGCCATAATCATCAATAACAGAAATAAACACTTGAAATAGATCACTCTGTTTGTAATTACTCTGTATAATATATAAGTTTCACTTTTTGTATTGAAGAACTAAAATTAACTTTTTGAGGATATCCTAATTTTTTGAGATGCACCTGTATAAAATGCTATCAAGTTCAGTCAGGAGACCCACAGACAGTCTATTCATCATTGTCCATGCCTGGACTGTCACCTGGATGAGTGTGTGTTGCCTTAGACAGAGTGAAGGCACCATAGTCGCCTGCCTTGGATTAACTGACAGTCTAACATCTGTGAGTAGGGAGGAGCAGACGCATGGATGTTTGGATTTGTCGGGTTCCAGCGAACTTTCGTCCAAAGTTGAGTTTGGGTACCAGAATTCTACCCGAACCCCATATAAGTCGACTGGAACCCGAACTTTGGTGCTGTAAAATTGTCGTATTATGAGCTAGAGGGCGGCAAAAGTCTCACTCTCCTCATGATCCAAACTTTAAAACGGACTTCTGTGAGAAGTCAGTGTTTGGAGTTCAGCACTGGACACTAGGTGTCTGGTACAAATCCCGAACTTTACAGTTCGGGTTCGTTCATCTTTATCTACGAGGCCTTCATATTCATTCCCGACAGAAGATGTCAGGGAGATTAAGAATTCAGCTGTTGAAATTCCGTTTTCAGCGGCAACTCTTTTGTAGAGAACACAGGAGCTTTTGGCTAATCCGAGCATTCCTGTGCATGGAGAAGTCGGGAGAGATAGCGGTTGGCCAGTCTAACTATCTAATGTGTATGGGTGCCTTAAATCCTGTCAGGGCTCCAAAGACAGACAATGAGAGTCCTGCTTACTACATCCACAGAGGCTGATGGACAGTCTTCTCCTTACAGACACTGATAAATTGAAACATGTCAATCACTGTGTAGCCAGAGTAAATCGGACTCTGTCACTTCTAGAAGTTCTTTCAGGAACCTGCTTTTTAGGCTGGAGTCACACTACCGTACAATACGGCCGACTGCTATGCGATAAAACATCACATAGCACGCGGCCCAGTGTTAAGGGTATGCCACACTAAACAAGATCGCAAACGAGATCGCAAACGGGATCACTATTTTGTGATCTCGTTAGCGACTTAGCTGTGTGTGGCATGTAGCAACTATGTGGCCCCTGCTGTGATCTCGTTGATCGTTCACTAGAGTTCTGGACCGTTTTTTGATCGTTGGCGTCCCGCTGGTGAGCCTATATCGCTGTTTGGCACCTTTTGCGAACGACCTCGTTTGTGACGCATATGGGTTTAGCGTCACGGAATGGATCGCAATATCTATAAAGTTCTCTTTTGCGTCACAGAGAGGATCGCAGAAGTTGCAAAGCAGGCTAGCAGGACGCAGAGAGCAGGAGCAATGCTGGAAATTCCTATGAATCAGAAGTGCTCAGTACATGCTAATGACATCCTAACGACCGCCAAAGTCGTTAAAGAGATCGCTGACCGCTGATGTGTCGTTTATGAGATCTCCTGTTTGGCAGCTACTAGCGACCTAAAAGAGATCTCACAAACGATCTCATTAGCTTGCGTCGTTATTGAGATCGCTAACGAGATCACTAAGTGTGGCAGTACCTTTAGTCTATGGGGCAGATCACATCTGCGATTATTTTCTCTTGCCGAATCGGCATGAGAGAACAATCTCAGCATGCTGTGATTGGCACCTAGACTCATCCGAGACTCATAAGTCTATGAGTGCGAGTGACACAACGCACATCACTCGGATATCATCTGAGTGCAGTGTGATATATTCCGACGCCGGCAATGGAGAAGATAGAGAAATTACTTTCTCCACCTTCTCCGCAGCAGTGCGAGCGGATCGGAGCACAGTAGAATGACACTCGGCTCCCGCTTGCAGCAGAGAAGGAGCAAAGAGTCATTAGCATATCGCATCTGATTCTCGCACATCGGATGCCATACGCAAGTGTGACCCCAGCCTTACACAGAAAGCCTGCTCCAGTCACGTGTCCATATCATAGAGCTCAGCTTTTCCACCCCTCTATGGTATGCCGCTGTTAGATAGGATCCCAGAAATAGGCCAAGAAGTTCATCTTGCGTTTTCTTATTTAAAAGAATTACTTACTATGGGCTTAAAGGTAATAATGAAAAGTTGTCATATGCTTCCCTCGTGTGTACCCACATCACCGCTGCCCACCATTGCTGGTCTTCTCTGCCTACAAATTCTACATGGAGACATAAAGCCATTGCAGTGTATTCACATGGCAGTGGTGAGCTGCTGATGCCCTGTGCCATGATCCTACAGATCCCATGCACGTGTCTGGTATCCAGCTGCTCTGCCTTATGTAATGATATGTAAGCTTTAGCTCCACAGTGCATTCCTATTGCTCATAGCACAAGCCACCATTAGATGGCTCCATGCATGCGGAGGACAGTTCCTTACATTGTACATTAAGAAGAAAGCATAGAAATTTCTGCAATTCATTTATTACATTGTGTTTTCTATATTTGGTTTGCCCAAAAGAATTTCTGGATCTTTATTTCGATGTGACTCATTAAAAACCTTGTATACTAAAATGTCATTATTAACACAACAGCGGTTTTCAGCAGTTGGTAATTATTGGCATAATTAAACATTTATCATGAAACAAGTATTTATCATTCATTAAACTTTCATTAAAAATCCATCACAGCATCGGGTAGATTAGCTAGTGAGAAGTCAGAAACGACAGATTGTTAGATCCTTGTACTGTATATAAGCGTCCATCTTCTTTATGCACCTGGGCTATCTGTGCAGTGGGAGTCAGTTGTTTGGATGTGCTATGCGCTGACATAACCGGCATTCCCTAGGGCGAGACGTGTTTACATATCTTGGGTTAGTTTTATGCATTGAATGAAGCTAATAAAGCAAATGATAGTTGTGCTGCACCATAGAGTGATGTGCTGTAAATGCCGAGGCCGATGGAGCGAGCGCTGCCTCTGATTTATGGCACCAGAGCCAATGATCTCTGCTTCACGTGTGAAGTGAGTGACGTATATAGGGCATTAATGCCTCTAAAAAACAAAAGTGTATAATGTATCTCTGCTGCTTATAGATGTAGTATCGTTCTTCACAATGGAATTTTTAAGACTAAAAGGAGATCTACAAAAAAAAAAATCCCTTAAAGGGGATCTGTCACCAGTTTTTACTACTCCATCTGAGTGCGAAATGATGTAAAGGCAGGGACCCCGATTCCAGCGATGTATCACTTACTGGCCTGCTTACTGCAGTTTTGATTAAAAACTGTTTTATCTGCTGCAGATCTACCAGTTTTGTTGTGAGTGCTTAGCTCTATATAACCACGCCCACACCACTGATTGGTAGCTTTTTGTGTATACTGTTCATAGGCAGAAAAAAGCCTTCATTGGTGGGGGTGCGGTTGGACTACCTGGCAGCAGTTTACTAGTCCTCTTGTGATAATCTCCTGCTGATAAAGCAGAGATTTAAAAAAAAACTATAACAAGCAGCCCAGTGGGTAACACATTGCTGGAATCAGGGTGTGCACCCCTATATTATGCTGCTCCTAAAAAGGTAAAAAAAAAATGGAATTGAAATAATTATTTTTCTTTAACTTTTATTAAAGTTACAAGTGACCTAATAGAACTTCTATGCCTATGTCCCAGTGACATTTCATGATCTGTGCCTTAGCAGTATATTTTCTTGGTGACAATGGACCATATAGTAACCAATCAGAATAAAGCCTTCATCTTTCTAGAATGGGTAAGAAAGCAGAAGAAGAGATCCGATCAAATTATGTGCTGTAAAATGAGAACTGAAGAAGATTAAAGATAATATATCAGTGAAAACCCTAGATGACAAAAAAATGCAAGGCTATTTGTTTCATACAGAAGAAAGGCAAGTTAGATTATCTACTCTGGACATTCCTTTCTTCTTAGAAGGGTTCCCCAATAATAAGCTGAGAACATGGTGTGTTGCTAAAACCTCCAGTGATCAAGTGTAATCTGTGGAGGGACAAAGTAGTAAGAATTCCCTGCAGTGCCTCCGCAGGAGATCTAAAGCATTACACCATTTCTTATTGAAATAAATGCCCCATAAACATTCTAGTCCTATAGTTTGATATAAAGTCTGTTCACACAGATGAGTGTCCCCAACCTCTTTTTTTGCCTGTGACATTAGCAGAACATTGCAACCGCCAGTGAATTTATTTCCCATAAATGAATTGTTTAGAAGCCTTAACATTCCAGAGCTGAGATTCCATCAAGTCCTAAGTTGTAATTTAATCTTGACTCTTTGGTCATCGCACACTTTTTACACTTATGATGGGGCTCATTAAAACGCTGGTTCTATGTAACAGTTCTGCAGGGCAGGGTCAGGTGGTCTTCAGCCTCTGTATGTACAATTTTCCATTCTATGGCAACATACAGATCAGGAAACTGGGAATCTGAAATACAAAAAAACTTTGTAAATTGCAGAACTTTATTATTTCTGAAAAAAAAAATAGAACTATCCGATAACTTTTGAGAAGTTTTTATTGATGGGAATTCAGGCGCTGATCATTAAAACATATAAGCAGTAACTCTACGCTGACTGCTTCTTTCCTTGGAGACTAAATACGCGCTCTATACAAAGTCCAAGAGGCCGCCTTTAATGAAGAGCCGTCTTTACTCTCCAAGGAAAGCAGTACTCCGCTGATACATTTTACCCTTTTGTTTTGGGGGCAGGAGAGGAAGAATCTGCGCTCCCCGATCTCCTCCCATTAAAACTTCATACATGTCGATGTGACAAGTCATGTGTTTGTGACTGAGCAGTTACTCTTTAATTGCAGAAAACTCAGGGACCAAAAAAGACAATGGGATTTATAAATCCTGCTTTAGGCCTCATACTCACTGGTGCCGATAACGGATGATAATCAGACGATAAAAAATCGGATGCAAATCTGACCAATGTTAGTCAATGGGTGAGTTCTCATTAGCGATTTTTTTCTCATCAGATATTGGTGTGAGAAAAAAATCGCAGCTTGCTGCGATTTGATGCGATTTTGGGATGAAAATCGCCAATGCAAGTCAATGGGTGCGATTAAAAAACGAACAGCACTCGCACCATGCACGTGCTGTCCGATTTATATGCACCAGTCTCCTTTGAAAAGCCGGTAATTCATCCCCGGCTACTGTAAAATCACACTGACCGCTCACAAAACAGTAGATACATACACATAGAATACATATATATATATATACATGTCATTGTAACACATACATATATATAAATTTATAGTTCTTACACTTCTACATACTGTAATAGCCGCTAATTCAATTGCCGGCTTTTGTGAAATCACAGAAGCCGACATGAAATGATACATTGTTTCCACACAGTTAACCATGTCATTTCCTGTATTTTGATATATGGTTTGAACTTACAATTACATGAGTGTATTTGTACAAAATTTCAGACATGTAGGGGTTAATTAAAGGTGTAAATTTGTTGAAAACAAAAACGCGTGGGCTCCCGCTGTATTTTCTCCACCAGACAGACAAAGCAAGCGAGTGGGGGCAGATAATAATAGCCTAGGGAGGGTACATTTTTTTTGTGCCCCCCCTGGCTACTAACATCTGCCCCCAGACACCCCAGAAAGGGCAAATCTATAATTAGATTCGCCCTTTCTGGCACTTTGCCCGTCTATTCCCATTGCCCTGTAGCGGTGGCGAATGGGTTAATAAGGCGTTAATGTCACCTTAGTATTGAAAGGTGACCTTAAGGCAGGTTAATAATTGAGAGCTGTCAATTAGACAACTATCAATTATTAATCCTATTGAAGTAAATAAAAAAACACAAACACACTTTAAGAATAAATAATTTTAATGAAATCAAAACACATATTTTTGACCATCTTTTATTTCACTCTTAATCTGTTCGAAGCCCTTGTTCTTCTAAAATAAATATAAAATAATAAAACAACATTATTCTTACCTATCTGGCGATCTGTCACGTCCCACGATGTAATCCTTCACAAAGGGTTAACTAGCAATCAGATAAGCAGCGCAAGTAATCCTGCGTGCTCATCTGATAGCTCCTGAATGAATGAGCTTATCCCCTGCTGACAGGAGAGGATGTGATTCATGAATGAAGCTTAATTGATTGTATCCACTTTCACCTTAGGTCAGGTCACTGAAGTGAAAGTGGCAATAAATCAATTAAGCTCCATTCATGAATCTATTCCTCTCCTTTCACTGGGAGAGTAACTGATTCATTCATGGGGTTACAACTTGGAGACAGCATTAGCTTTCTGCAAGCTGTAACCTGTTAACCCTTTCTGATGGATTACACCGTGGGACCTGACTGTACATCGGATTGGTAAGAATAATTTTGTTTTTTTATTTTATTTTTATTACAGGAAATGGTTTTAGCAGGAAAATAAAATATGGTCAAAAACTGTGATTATTTCATTAAACTTATTTTTTATTAAACTGTGTGTGTTTGATTTTTGTATCATACAATAGGATTAATAATTGATAGTTGTCTAATTGACAGCTCTCAATTATTAGCCTGCCTTAAGGTCACCTTTCAATACTAAGGTGACATTAACACCTTATTAACCCATTCGCCACCGCTACAGGGCAATGGGAATAGACGGGCAAAGTGCCAGAAAGGGCGAATCTAATTATAGATTTGCCCTTTCTGGGGTGTCTGGGGGCAGATGTTAGTAGCCAGGGGGGGCACAAAAAAAATGTACCCTCCCTAGGCTATTATTATCTGCCCCCACTCGCTTGCTTTGTCTGTCTGGTGGAGAAAATACAGCGGGAGCCCACGCATTTTTTTTCAACTAATATACACCTTTAATTAACCCCTACATGTCTGAAATTTTGTACAAATACACTCATGTAATTGTAAGTTCAAACCATATATCAAAATACAGGAAATGACATGGTTAACTGTGTGGAAACAATGTATCATTTCATGTCGGCTTCTGTGATTTCACAAAAGCCGGCAATTGAATTAGCGGCTATTACAGTATGTAGAAGTCTAGGAACTATAAATATATGTATATATATATGTCACAATTACATATACATATATATATATATATATATATATATATTCTATGTGTGTATATGTATTGTTTCTATTCTTTATTAAAGCTGTCAGTGTGATTTTACAGTAATGCCAGGGATGAATTAGCGGCTATTATACTATGTAGAAGTGTATGACCTATATATATATATTATATATATATTAGATGTATATATATATATTATATATATAATTATTTGCTTTTTGTGAAATTTTTTTTGTTACAATGTGATTTTTACATGACTTTTTACATAGAGATAACTGCTCTATGTAAAACTTCATGTTAAAATCGCATTGCATACAGATGGAAAACTGATGGAAAACTGACAGAAAACGCATGGTGCGATTTAAAATCGCATAAAAATCGCATGCCTTTTTACAACAAATGTACCGTTTTTTTCCTGCAGAAAACGGACCGATTTTTTTCCAGCCAGTGAGTATGAGGCCTTACACCAATAATCACAGGGCACAATATGATTCAAGTACAAGCCTTGTGATATTCCACCACGTGTACATTTTTGGTTACTTTATTTTAGCATGCTCATAGGTTTTAAAGGAGCACAGAGGTATATATCAAAATGACATGTGGGATGACTGCTGCACCTGTGCTCAGACAAAGATGTCCTTAATGTAGAGGCCGTAAGCAGAGCGCGAGGACCGGCGTTTAGAATATGTGATGTGTAAGGTCACTCCAGTAAGATGTCATTGCAGATTGGGTTACAGTTTTTTGCTATTAAATGACATGTTTGTATTATTTTATTGTCTAGGTTGGATTTCATTTCAGTGTGTGTTTATTGGATCTTTAAGCATTTGTTTCCCTATTTTTTTTTCTTGTTATTGGTTCATTTCTGAGTTTAGGAGATGATTTTCTATATTCCACAAGGTGACTTTTATACAACATATAGCTAAAAAGATAAAGTGATGTTTGTTAGTGTTATATCGCCTGTCACTTCCATATGAGAGAAGCCCCGTATCCATGTTATTACTTCTCTCGTGCTTGTAAATGGTGCATGTACAGTGTTCTTGTGTGGGAGAATAGGTCACCCTACACTGTAGCCACATAGTGTTCCTAAGTACAAAATAGAGTCAACACAACTGTAAAGCCCCAAAATGACTGATCAAGTATTATTATTTGTGTAATGGATCTTAATGAATCTCATTGACTTGTCATAGGTTCAGCATAAAATATTGCATAATGCCACACTATTCTGGCCATCACCATCACTTATAAATGAATCGAAGTGTGAAATGAGCCTGACTAGTAAAGACCCCTTGGACAGTAGACTATTCTCCAACACTTAGGTTTTGTGATTTCACATATTACAGACATATCAGAAAGGAAACATTGTGCAGACAGTGAGTGGTGGCACTGCCAAGCAGTGTTGATTGTTCAGGGTCACCATGTGAATCTGCTAAATTGTCTACATACTGAGGTCTGCTGAATTCTCAGACATTGAGGTCTATAGATAATATTTAGATTCTTTGTGTTTTAGTTAATATTTTGTAGGTTATGTACATAGACATAAGTGTCTACATCTTTCAGAGCACCACTTCAGCTAGCGTTTTTTGTATTGCAGCGTTTGAGTGGTGCTTCTAATCTAAAGTTCCTACACTTGGTCTCATGCTTACCAGCCGCTGTCTTCATCTGTTCCCAGTGCCCTTCGGTCCCATAACGCCATCTTGTGACCACAACTTTTAACTAACCGGAAGTCAAAAGTAACAGTCTAAAGCTCTCAATGCAAGTCTGTGATAGTCTCTCATAGATTTGAATTAAAAAGTGACCTCCAGCTTGACCAGCAAACACTGCAATCTGGCAGGTCACAAACTGTTGGAGGCTGACAGGAGCTGCATGGATTAAAGATGAACATGGCAGGTAGTAAGTGCAAGACTAAGTGCAAGGACCTTAGATTAGAAGCACTCCAGTGCTGCACTAAAAAAAAATGCTGGAGTGGTGCTTTTATACATTTCATGAACATTACTTGCAGTCGAATAAATTTTGGTTCACGACTAATGATGAGCGAGTATGCTCGTTGCTCGGGTGGTCTCCGAGTATTTGGGCGTGCTCGGAGATTTAGTTTGTGTTGCTGCAGCTGCATGATTTGTGGCTACTAGACAGCCTGAATACATGTGGGGATTCCCTAAGAGAAAGTCAATCCCCACATGTATTCAGGCTGTTTAGTAGCCGCAAATGATGCAGCTACAGCGACAGAAACTAAATCTCCGAGCACTTCCAAATACTTCGAGGCCACCCGAGCAACGAGTATACTCACTCATCACTATTCATGACCAAGATAAAGGATAACCTCGCCAAAAGAACACCTCCTTGAATACACCATCTCCTACTGAGGCCAAATTTTATTGCAGATTTTCAATTCCCCGAATTTTCATATTTTTTTAGATGATTGTCACTCTCCTCAAAGAGGTTTCCTTGCATAGTGAAGATAATTTCTCATTTAAAATGGTGTTCTCAAGGTTGGAAGTTATATCCTGTCCATTGGGTAGGAAATAAAGTCCTGATTGCTAGGGTTCCATCCACTGGGAGCCCACCGATCCAAAGAACCGTGTTTCTGAAGATCTGTATGTGAATGGAGTGAAGGTCGGTCATAGACCATTCCATTCTATTAATGTTTATGGAAGTGTCGAAGACCAGTCAAGTACAGCGCTTGGCTATCTCTGGTGGTCCCATTAAGAACAGAGTGGTAGTGCACATAATTGCTATCACTCCATTCACATGGGATTCTTCAGAGCCCTGGCTCTTGCGATTGGTGGGAATTCCAGCAGTTGACCATTCAATAACCGGGAAGGAATTTATCCCTATCTTTCATAATCAACTATCACTTAAAGTGTAAAGGGTGGTGAGAGGTGCTCTAATGGCACTAGTAACCCAAAAGTAAAAAAAAATGCAAAACAGGTAGCATATATAGGATAAGTGATCACATTTTTTTTTCGAACATGTTGAATATCGAGATATTAAAATAATTTAAAAAAGCAAGAAAAGTAGGAAATTTTATCTGCCCAAGAACAAAAATACAATATAATGATACATATAGAGATCCAAATGAACTCCCTATGGCCCATAAATAAGACTAAACGAAAGTGTAAGTGTAAATGTTTGGGTAGGAGCAAGTCTAGACAAGTATCATGAACACTGCAAAGAGGATGCAAGTAACACAAAATAATGGCTATGATGTCCCGATGGGTCACAGAAAGTGCACACAGGAGTAATATGGCAGATTGGAAGTTGAAATAAGGCCGGTGTCACACTTGCGTGTGTGATGCGAGAAACACCCGGCACTGCCGCCGGATTTCGGACCGGAGCGTGCGGCTGCATAGAAATACATGCAGCCATTCACTCCGGTCCAAGTGCCAGCGGCAGTGTCGGGTGTTGATGCGAGAGACTTGCTCAAGTTTCTCGCATCACACACGCAAGTGTGACACCGGCCTTAAGGTAGATCTCAGAATAAAATAATTGCAAAAAAAATAAAGGTAACTCATGTGGAGTACACAAGAAATAGCCAAAATGTTGCAGTGTAATAGCAGTGACCGATGGTAGAAAATACAACAGCCGTTGCGAATGTGATAATAGCAGCTGACCAGTGTGCCAAATAGGTCACCAAAAGTATCTAGAAGTAAAGAAAAGTGAAATATAAATACATGTAATTGGCAGGTCATTAATAATGTCAGTGAATAAATAACAAATAAAGGCCTGGACATGTGACCTGTAAGGAACAAACCCCAACAACAATAAAGGGAAAAGCAAAGGAAGCCCACACGTTGCACCACCTGCTGTGGCTTCTTCGGGGTTTGAAGGTGGTTTATTTTTTATTTATAATTTTTAATATCTTGATCACTTATTCTCTGGGTGCTAGCTGTTTTTCATTTTTCCTTATTTTTGGGTTACTAGTGCCGCTCGTACACTTTTCCCTTAACCCTTTATACATGTACGGTGTACAGAACCCTCGTTAATCAGCTGTGCCAGTCCCTCCTCTTCCCAACTGACCATCACTCCAACTCCAATCGCCTACAATTAAAGGGAATCTGTCACCCCAAAAATGCCATATCAAGTAAAGATATGGCTGAATAGAGCGTCCCATAACTAAGCTAACGGTGGGTATCATATATCATGATACCCCCGTTTTCATAGCAAAATACCTTTTTAAAGTTGGTGATTGTACGTGTCAATCACTGCAGTCAGGTCAGGAGGGCAGCGGTTTTCATGTCCGCCCCCGCTCCTCGTCATCTGTTGCGTATCGCCGTCTGTGAATACCACAGACGGCGTTAGGTTCCAGCAATTGCGCTATTCAAAATTCTGCCCGGCGCATGCGCAGTATGCTTTGCCCAGCAGTGGGCAAAGCATAAAATGACTACAGCGCATGCGCTAGTCTTTCCTTGCCCCGGAAGTCGTCCAAGGCAAGCAGTAATTTCCGGGGCAAGGAAAGACTAGCGCATGCTCTGTAGTCATTTTATGCTTTGCCCACTGCTGGGCAAAGCATACTGCGCATGCGCCGGGCAGAATTTTGAATTGCGCAATTGCGGGAACCTAACGCCGTCTGTGGTATTCACAGACGGCGATACGCAACAGATGACGAGGAGCGGGGGAGGACATGAAAACCGCTGCCCTCCTGACCTGACTGCAGTGATTGACACATACAATCACCAACTTTAAAAAGGTATTTTGCTATGAAAACGGGGGTATCATGATATATGATACCCACTGTTAGCTTAGTTATGGGACGCTCTATTCAGCCATATCTTAACTTGATATGGCATTTTTGGGGTGACAGATTCCCTTTAACTGTCTGATGCTTGACTATTGCTCCATTCACACGGGGTTCTACAGACCCCAGCTCTTGGCATTGGCGGGAATTCCGGCAGTTTATCAGGAATGTATCGCCTATCCTAGCGATTCGGGAGAACTCCTAATGAATGGGATACGGGAAAACTCCTGAGAATACCCGATTAAGACATTTCTCAGATTCTCAGATGTAGGCAAGTCTGGTCTATTTTCACAAGGTCTTCACTTTAGGTCCATGGACCACTAAAGTGTTATAATAGTGTATGTATCCCAGAACCATTTTCTGTATATATAGGAGTACATTCTACAAGCCACAGTAATAAAAGCAGCACCTCTAGTACTGTCGTCATGACAAATTGCAGGGATTTTCTGATCAGTTGTGCAGATATCACAAGATCTTTGCATTCTTCTCTAGTTGGAACCTAAAATATGATTGTGATCCAAAGTGCATACAGCTAAAGGCTTTATGGCAAACACTGATCTACCGGGTTCTCTATTGTCTAATGACAAATCTGGTTCCGCTAAGTCCGTGGTTGATGGCTGCCTCTCCGGTCTGCTCCCCTTCCACACTACCCTTCCTAAGCAGCACAGCGATATACAGACATTAGTAATAGTTTATGAACTTGGGACTGAAGAACAGAGAAAATATCAGACTTGTTCCGAAAGAAACTGCCGAAAAAATCTCCATCACATTCGCACTCCAGCTTCACTTCTTAAGCCCATATTCTGCAACTTTGTTTTTGTTTTCTCTAGGGCAAAAAATTTACTGTATCAGTGCTTTTATGTCACAAAAATGAATTGAATTCTTACCCTTTAGTGCAAACAACAATAGACAGAGTGGTAACCTACTGGAAAACAAATAGACACCCGTCCCTTTTGGGGATTCAGAGAGGTTCAGAAAGATGGAGCTGACGGTGAAGTGGTGGCAGATAAAAAGCGGCCGATGCAAGAAAGAATCCTGCGGTCATTTATTACCATGCCATCTTCATAGTGTGTGCTGAACCAAGGTGCAGTGTAATGATTCAGACAAATGATGTTAATAATAATAGCTGGCCCTTGGCAAAAGTAGAATACCTAGTACTGCAGCAAAGGAACTAATCAGATTCTGAAAAAAATGGTCTCAGAAGGACAGATTTTTATTTTTCTACTGTTCTTCTGTCCAGGTTTTCCCCTTTTGATTTGATGTCTTTAACAAAAACAAAGCAGTAAAAGAATTATTTTCTGACGGGAGAGTGAGCAGAAAGACATTCATTCTGAGCCTGTGCCTGAAAAGAGTCACTTTTATGTTTTCTGCAACTGCCTTAAATTTAATTAAATAAAAAATATTAAAGGAAGCGGCATAATCCCTGTGGGGTATACCGTCCAGGAATAAAAGTCTACATGATAACTAGGTAGCCATGTTGTGACCCAGACAATATAAATAATACCGCCACGTACTGATATCCACAAGATGAAATTATTACCTCCACTGCGCATTAGACCCTTTTATATAGATTTAGGGCCCGTTTCACTAAGACTGGCATTTTCTAAACTGGCACTGCTGGAGTACGATGCACCTAATTCATTAGGTGGCGCACACCTCTTAATAAATCAGCCAGGGGCGTATCTAGGGGGGGCAGCCAGGGCATGTGCCCCAGGCGCAGCCGGCAGGGGGCGCAGTCGGGCCGCCTAATGCGGCAGTCCGCAGTGTCTCCCCCGCGGCTGCGTTCTGCCGACCCCGGCCTATGAGTCGGCGGTTCCCTGTGCCGGCACAGAGAAGCTCCCGCGTGCCGGCTCCCACACAGAGCCTGGTGTGGGTGAGGGAAGCTTCCTCAGCTCTGCTGCATTGCTAAGTCTAAAACTATGATTGTGTCACAGCTGCTGCACCCAGTAAACTAAGTGATACATCCTGGGATTCAGGGTCTCTTTGTCAACATCATGCTCCTCTCAGATGAGGTAGTAAAAACCTGCTGACAGATTCAATTTAAACTGGCAGGGAAATGTTTTACCTCAAAACAGCAGCTGAGATCCCATGCTGTCCTGTCTGTATACTCTTTTCCTTCTCCCCTGCCCATGAGCTGTGATATGATCAGACCATGTCTTTGTACGGTCAGACATCCAAAAAAAGGCTGCACTCAAGCATACTAAAGCATGACAACATAGAATATATGAAATTTTGAATAGCAATATGGCTTTGGAATATAAGGAACAATTTGAGACGCTTAGTATAAACATTTGGCCAAACATTTTAAAGCCCAACAACCATCGTCAAGGTGGTCTCAATTCTGTTGGGTCCCTAACCTAATGTGAACATACCTCTATTAGGCTGATATCTGAATTTCTGGGTGAATATGCACCTCTGTCAGTAATGCCTGCATTTATGGGTAAAGTAGGGACCTGGTGTAATTAAAATCACCACCTGGTGGGGGCGGAGTGCTCGGTCAGCAAGCTAACATTCAAAAGACAAAAAACCTGACTGGCACTTCCAGACTAATGTGAACTAGGTGCAAACCAAAGGGAGCTACCCTCATGTAAAATGCTTTAGTATGCTTGAGTGCAGCCTTTTTTTGGATGTTTTACATGAGGGTAGCTCCCTTTGGTTTGCACCTAGTTCACATTAGTCTGGAAGTGCCAGTCAGGTTTTTGTCTTTTGAATGTTAGCTTGCTGACCGAGCACTCCGCCCCCACCAGGTGGTGATTTTAATTACACCAGGTCCTACTTTACCCATAAATGCAGGCATTACTGACAGAGGTGCATATTCACCCAGAAATTCAGATATCAGCCTAATAGAGGTATGTTCACATTAGGTTAGGGACCCAACAGAATTGAGACCACCTTGACGATGGTTGTTGGGCTTTAAAATGTTTGGCCAAATGTTTATACTAAGCGTCTCAAATTGTTCCTTATATTCCAAAGCCATATTGCTATTCAAAATTTCATATATTCTATGTTGTCATGCTTTAGTATGCTTGAGTGCAGCCTTTTTTTGGATGTTTTACATGAGGGTAGCTCCCTTTGGTTTGCACCTAGTTCACATTAGTCTGGAAGTGCCAGTCAGGTTTTTTGTCTTGTACGGTCAGACACAGCCATTACACAGTACACAGCAGGGGCACATTTATAAGATTATCTCAGCACAGGAACATTTTATTTAATCACATCCAATTGTGGAAATTATGATTATTCCAAGATCTATTAATTAAATTGTACTTTGCTGGTGGAACAACCCCTTTAAGTTATAGCTGTCAGAATGTAGTGATGCAAAAACAATTATTTTTTCTATAAAATAGTTTTTATTATATAAAAGCGCCAAAACATAAAAAAAATATTGTTTTGCTCATTCTGTCTCCCAAAAATCGGAATAGAAAGCTATCAAAAAATATCATGTGCCTGAAAATGGTACCAATAAAAATGTCAACTCGACCCGCAAAAAACGAAACCTCACATGACTCTGTGGGCCAAAATATAGAAAAATTATAGCTCTCAAAATGTGATGATTCAAAAACTATTTTTGCAATAAAAAGTGTCTTTTAGCGTGTGACAGCTGCCAAACATAAAAACATTAGTTTTCAACCTGGACGGTGCCAAGATGCGACCGTCCACGCTGAGAACCACTGTTGAATGAGCTGCTGGGAACACAGCGTCAGTAACTGGGGGTGACGTCACAGAGGTTACTTCCGGTCACTGGGCTCCATTCCCAGCCGGGCTGAGATCCGGTGAGATCCCCGCTAGCACTGTGAGCGCTCACAGTGCTAGCGGGGATCTCACCGAAGTCACCGCATTTACTGGCTTCTGTTCCCAGCTGGGCTGCGCTGCGTTGAGATGCGGGGTCACTTATAAAATTCACATGCCAGGAAATAGTAGATTAGTTCCAAAAAGGGGGCACTTGTTGGGCATTGCCACTGTGAAGGCTCATCTAGATAAGTTCCTTGGGGGGTCTAGTTTCCAAAATGGGGTCACTTGTTGGGGGTTTTCACTGTTTAGGCACACCAGGGGCTCTGCAAACGGAACATGACGCCCGCAGAACATTCCATCAAAGTCTACATTCCAAAACGTCACTACTTCCCTTCCGAGCTTCGACGTGTGCCCAAACAGTAGTTTTCTCCCACATATGGGGTATCTGCGTACTCAGGACAAATTGGACAACAACTTTTGGGGTCCAATTTCTCCTGTTACCCTTGTGAAAATAAAAAGTTGGGGGCTAAAAAAATGATTTTTGTGGAAAAAAAAGTTTTGTTTTTTTCACGGCCGAAAATTCAGGTTTATCTGCTCCCCAGTGCTTTGATTTTGGTAGACATCCTTGTTTTTATGAAAGTGATCCCTATAGTTACATCTATCCCTAACATCACACTTTAACCCCTTCATGACCTTGCCATTTTTTGCAATTCTGACCAGTGTCCCTTTATGAGGTAATAACTCAGGAACGCTTCAACGGATCTTAGCGATTCTGAGATTTTTTTTTTTTTCGTGACATATTGGGCTTCATGGTAGTGGTAAATTTAGTTCGATAATTTTTGCGTTTATTTGTGAAAAAAATGGAAATTTGGCAAAAATTTTGAAAATTTCGCAATTTTCAAATTTTGAATTTTTATTCTATTAAACCAGAGAGTTATGTGACACAAAATAGTTAATAAATAACATTTCCCACATGTCTACTTTACATCAGCACAATTTTGGAAACAAAATTTTTTTTTGTTAGGAAGTTATAAGGGTTAAAAGTTGACCAGCAATTTCTCATTTTTACAGCAAAATTTACAAAACCATTTTTTTAGGGACCACTTCACATTTGAAGTCACTTTGAGGGGTCTATATGGTAGAAAATACCCAAAAGTGACACCATTATAAAAACTGCACCCCTCAAGCTACTCAAAACTACATTCAAGAAGATTATTAACCCCTGAGGTGCTTCACAGGAACTAAAGCAACGTGGAAGGAAAAAATGGACATTTTAATTTTTCCAACAAAAATTTTATTTTAGCATCAATTTTTTCATTTTTAAATGGGCAACAGGATAAAATTGATCCTAAAATTTGTTGGGCAATTTCTCCTGAGTACACAGATACCTCATATGTGGTCATAAACCACATTTGGAGAGCCCCTGTGTGCCTAAACATTGGAGCTCCCCCACAAGGTACCCAATTTTGGAAACTAGACCCCCCAAGAAGCTTATCTAGATATGTAGTGAGCACTTTGAACCCCCAAGTGCTTCACAAAAGTTTATAAATGCAGAGCAGTGACAATAAAAAAATCATTTTTGTTTCTCAAAAATAATTTTTTAGTCCACTATTTTTTATTTTCCCAAGGGTAATAGGATAAATTGGACGCCAAAAGTTGTTGTCCAGTTTTTCCTGAGTACGCTGGTGCCCCATATGTGGGTGGAACCACTGTTTGGGCGCACGGCAGGGCTCAGAAGGGAAGGAGCGCCATTTGACTTTAATGGAAAATTAGCTCCAATCGTTAGCGGACACCATGTTGTGTTTGGAGAGCCCCTGTGTGCCTAAACTTTGGAGCTCCCCCACAAATGACCTCATTTTTGAAACAAGACCCCCTAAGGAACTTATCTAGATGTACAGTGAGCATTTTGAACCCCCAGGCGCTATACAGAAGTTTATAACGCAGAGCCCTGAAAATAAAAAAAATCATTTTTTTTTCTCAAAAAATCATTTTTTAGCCCCCTATTTTTTATTTTCACAATGGTTACAGGAGAAATTGGACCACAAAAGTTGTTGTCCAGTTTGTCCTGAGTACGCTGGTACCCCATATGTGGGGAGTAACCACTGTTTGGGCACACGTCGGTGCTCGGAAGGGATGTAGTGAAGCTTTGAAATGCCGACTTGATGGAATGGTATGGGGGCATCTTGTTACGTTTGCAGAGCCCCTGATGTGCCTAAACAGTAGAAACCCCCACAAGTGACCCCATTTTGTAAACTAGAGCCCCCAAGGAACTTATCCAGATTTGTGGTGAGCACCTTGAACCCCAACGTGCTTCACAGAAGTTTATAATGCAGAGCCGTAAAAATAAAAAATCATTTTTTTCCTCAAAAACTGATTTTTTTAACACGCAATTTTTTATTTTCACAATGGTTACAGGAGAAATTGGACCCCAAAATTTGTTGTACAATTTGTCCTGAGTACACTGGTACCCCATATGTGGGGGGGAACCACTATTCGGGCACATGTTGGGGCTCGGAAGGGAAGTAGTGACGTTTTGAAATGCTGACTTTGATGGAATGGTCTGCGGGCGTCATGTTACGTTTGCAGAGCCCATGATGTGCCTAAACAGTAGAAACCCCCAAAGTGACTCCATTTTGGAAACTAGATCCCCCAAGGAGCTCCTCTAGATGTGTGGTGAGCACTTTGAATCTCCAAGTTCTTCACAGAAGTTTATAACGCAGAGCTGTGAAAATAAAAAATCATTTTTTTTCCACAAAAATAATTTTTTTAATCCCCAATTTTTTTTTTCCCAAGGGTAACAGGAGAAATTAGACCCCCAAAGTTGTTGTGCAATTTTTCCTGAGTACGCTGATACCCATATGTGGGGGTAAACCACTGTTTGGGCATACGTCGGGGCTCGGAATAAAGGGAGCACTGTTTCACTTTTAACAGCCAATCAGAGCGATCGTAGCCACGTGGGGGTTAAGCCAACCCCTCTGTGGTGAAGCACAAAGGGTCTTGTGCCTGCGGGTTGGGTGACCTTTCAGTGACCCCGGTCACCCGACCCGCAGGAACGCGATCCTTCCATGACACATACGCTGTGTCACAGGTCAGGAAGGGGTTAATAAACTGCAGTACAGCACTTTCCTAGTATTCTTAGAGTTGTTATGACTGTTCTTTTTTTCTGCAATCTGCCAATCCACTAAAATAAATGGGCTTTAAATATAATTGTCTGCATGGGATCTGCTGCTAACCAAATCTAGTAAGCACATCAATAATACAGAATACACAAAGTAAGCAGAAGCTTGTCCTCTCCAATCTGTAGTCCTGCTAACATGAACCTAATACATTACTTCACAGTGTAAGAGAGCTGTCCCTGGTCTTGTAATTGTATCCTAGAGCCAGCCGCTCTCCATAGCTCTTCTGACTTTCCTGTGAATTTTGCCTCTGACACTCCAAAGTAAACAAAATTGGAGTCTGTAGATTGTTAAATGTAAAACATATATTTTTATCGCAGGGCAGTAAATAACCTCTAGCTGCATGACATGCTAGCAACTTGTGCCCCACATTTATATGTGCAATACAGAAATAGAAATTGTATAATAATATATCACAGGGAGTTAAAAATGATGTTGGCATGTGGGAAGTTAACATCCACACTCTGGATTCTTTTGCTTGATTTGCTGTTTTCTTTCCATAATTCTGAGCATACAGTTTGTATTGCCATTTAAAGCACAGGTTAAGTGTTGTTGCAGGCCATTATACATCATTAGAGTAAGTAATATTCAGCTGTGGAAGAAGGATGGAAGCTTTTCACTTGTAGCCACCTGGACATTTCATTTGTCATCTGGAACACTACAGGAAAATTAGTTGTGGCAGTCTAGATGTAATTTATAGCATGGCACCCTGAAAATTAAGTAATGAATCACACCATTTTGGCTGATTAGAGTTAATACATTTTTCCTGATGACATATTTTGTAAAACAATGCAGTGTATTCAAAACTATGCCTATCAGATTAGATCATTTTTCATGAAAGTCCAAATACCAGGCTAAATACCAGGCTGCAGCATATAAAAAATCTGTAATTTAATCAGTGATGGAGAATAATCAGGGTTTCACATGTGTAATAATACTTTATCACCATGTACACAATCATTCAATAGAAAAGTTTTGTCAAAAGAGTTACCAAACAAAAAACTAAAATATATTATCCTATTATTTACCAAACAACTGATGTGTAATATATAAACTCCATCTCCAAATGGTCGTCTACCTGTACTTTTCCAGTCTACCCTGCCTGTGACTTGCAGGGCATTAAAGGAATTTAGGTTTCATAATGATGGATAAGTCAGAGGAAGGAACACTGTAGTGCAGTAAAGTCCTGCATAGTATCTTTCATAGTCCTTATCATGGCTACATGCTCTTTCTTAGTCACCTGCAAGACTCTGCTCTCCTTTCCGGAAACCAGTAAGACTACATTCATCTTCTCGATTGTCACTAAGGCTTTGATCTCCTTCACAGTCCCCAGCATGGCTCTACTCGCCTTTTCAGTGCCCAACATGGCCACATTCATCATCTGAATTTTCACTTGGGTTCCTGTCTCCATCTTAGTTCCCGGTATGACTCTATTCTCCTTCCCCATACCCAGAATGGCTACATTCATCTTCACAATACTCGCTAGGGCTCCAGTCACCTTCATAGACCCAAGCATGTCTCTACTCTGCTTCCCAGTACCCATTATGGCTACATTCATCTTCTCGATTTTCAGTAGGACTCCAGTCTCTTCAGTTTCCTGCATAGCTTTACTTTCCTTCCAAGTACCCAACATGGCCACATTCAACTTCCCAATTTTCACTGAGGCTCCAGTCTCCTTCTCAGTCCCCAGCATGACTCTACTCTCCTTCCCAGTACCGAGCATGGCCACATTCATCTTCTTGATTCTCAATAGGGCTCAGTTCTCCTTCTCAATTCCCAGCTTGGCTCTACTCTTCTTACTAGTCCCCAGCATTGCTACGTTCATCTTCTCAGTTCTCCCTAGGGCTCCATTCTTCTCAGTCCACAGCAAGTCTGTACTCTTCTTCTCAGCCAGCAGCATGACACCACTTCCTAACATGGTTTTACTCTTTTGCTCCTTAACATTGCTCCAATCTCTTTCTCAGTCCCAGCTTGGTTCCACTCTTCCTTCTCAGTCCATTGATTGGGTGTTTGCATGGTGTTCCTCTTTTACACAGGTGCACCTGAATTCTTGAGTTATATGTTGTGTTACCATTTTTGTATGATAATATATCGGTTCTTTGGTGATCTTGCAAGAAGTGACTGTCCAGTCTGCTGATGGGTGATCATTAATAAGATGTCGTTTTTAAAACAAAAGAAAATCCCATACTGTTTCAGAAAAGAGTAAGTAAATGCAGCTCTGCCTGCTCCAGTCACTTGGGTTTGTCTTGTGGTCTTAGGCCTCATTCAGATTACAATAATAAGTTTCCATTTTTGCTCCGGTTTTGCAGCTTCAACACCTAAACCCTTGCTGTTCAAGTAAGATAATGGTAGAAACTTTTGATGCAATCAGTTTGTTTCTCTTGTATCTGTTGTCCTGATATTGTGGCCATAATACGGTCAACTGACTCAGGCCATAAACTACTGCTTCACCATTATTACTAATGGGGGTTGTGGTTCTTGTCCACACTACAACATTAGACAGAAATCATTACAATTCTATTTTAAAAAGAATGTCGGGGCTGACTATCAAAAATTAGCCCTGACATCAAAATTAAAGAAGCTATAGCACTGAACTGTCTTATATTGGGAATAAGAGAAGCTCCTTGATTTAATATTATCTAAATGTTTATGTAATGTAAATTGAATCTTGCACAGCAGCCCGAGCAATACAGGACCCTGCCGCCCATCAGCACACTACAAGCTATTTTATGACATAGGAAATAGTTAAATAACAGTCTGCCGATACGTATTCTAAGCAGCCACTGGAAATGTCAGGATGCCACTCCGTTCTGCTCCTGACAAAGACCACTATTTTGGAAATAAATGTAGAGTATTGATTAGATTGAAGAAGCCTTTTGTTCATCTAGTTGCTTATTTTTGCTTGGCAACGCTCGTGTACAAGTGCCTTCTAGAATGCACTCTCTCTTAGAAGTAATGCTTTTAAGTGAAAATACCTCCATCCAATGTAGCATTGCATGATTTATTTTTTTAGAAATCATACAAATTCTGACATCATAAATCTAGGCCCCTATAAACCTTTCAGGTAGGCTTTTTATGGCTCAAAACAGGGCTGTATTACCAGAATGTGCATAAGACCGTATAGGTGAATAAACTACTGTCCGTTTGGAGTAAAAGCAGTCAAAAATTTACATAATGGACCTTATTTTATACGAAGATGGGTCACCATAAGGCTCATTCTCATATATTGCATTAAAGGGGGTTGTCCAGCCTTAGGGTACAAGTCACTCTATGTGACTGCAGACTTGTGAATTCTGAGAACAAGCGAACTGTGAGAATTCACGAGGGACTGGCGCGTGACCAAAAGAACTGAATATACTTGTGTATAAGCCGACCCGAGTATAAGCCGAGTGTCAAGTATAGTGTACAGTTCCTATAGCGTCTTGTGCTTGGGTGCGAGGAAAACACAGGAGACATAGGTTGAAATGAAATGACTTGTATTACTTCATACAAGCATGCTGAAAAGTTCACACAGTTTCAAGGAACAGCGACAGGAGACACAGCAGGCCAGAGTAACTTCAAGCACTACAGTAAATCTCCAAAGCAGGTTCAGGATCTCTTCTCTGTACCGTAATTCCTCTGCAAACATGGATTCACCAAACAGCAGGTTTCCAGAGTCCAAAAGTGTTCCAAGGTTCCTCAGTAGGGAATAGCTGGAGTACAAGTCCAAGGCTTCCAGGAGTCAGGTCACAGACTGACTGAGGCTTGATTCAGGAGCACTGATTGTTCAGCTGAGGCTGCTTAAGAAGCAAGAGGGAAGAATCAGGGCGGGAACATGAAAACTGGAAACTCCATATTAACTGAGGGCAAGAGCTGCAGAAAGACAGAAAGCAAAATGGCCGACGGAAAACTGAGTTTCAAGGAACATGTCAACAGAGACAAAGAACCTTACATTACTCCCCCCCTTAGGGACAACCTCCGGATGACCTCAGACCAGGCTTGTCAGGGTACCTCTGATGAAACTGGCGGAGCAGGCGAGGAGCATTTACATTATTGACTGGTTCCCATGAGTTGTCCTCCACTGGGTAGCCCTGCCATTTAATCAAATATTGCAACTGATTTCTGTACAACCTGGAATCTAGAATCCTTTCCACCATAAATTCTTCCTGACCATCGACCAGCACTGGGTCAGGGCAAGGAGAAGAACGTCCAAGAAACGTATTGGGTGTTGCAGCCTTTAGTAGGGATACATGAAAGACAGGGTGGATTCTCATAGTTCTGGGCAGTTGAAGACGACAAGCAACAGCACTTATAATCTTATTGATCTTAAAAGGTCCAATGTACTTATGTCCCAATTTAGACGATGGAATCTTTAATTTAAGATTTCTGGTTGACAGCCAGACCAAATCTCCTACCTTGAAAGCTGGTGCAGGTTTACGAAATTTATCTGCTGCTTTCTTGTACCTTTCCTGAGCCAATTCTAGATTTTCCTTTAGAAGATCCATATTCTTTTGTAAAGAAATGATTCTTTCAGCCACTGCCGGCAAGGGCGTATCTATGGGAAATCGAGGAAGAATGTTAGGATGATAACCTAGATTGGAGTAAAAAGGAGACTGCTTAGTGGAGGCGCTCTGAGAGTTGTTATAAGAGAACTCAGCCAGTGGAAGTAGATCCACCCAATCATCCTGTAGGTGGCAGATAAAACAGCGGAGATACTGCTCCAGGGTCTGATTGGTTCGTTCTGTCTGTCCATTAGTCTGGGGATGAAAAGCAGAAGAAAGGTTTACTTTAATGTCCAATGCTGCACAGAAATTTTGCCAAAACCTTGAAGTGAATTGCACCCCTCGATCCGAAATGACCTCATCCGGTACTCCATGTAAGCGAAACACATTCTTAATCATCAAGTCTGATGTCTGTTTTGGAGTGGGTAAGCCGACACAAGGGATAAAATGAGCTGCCTTTGTTAGACGGTCAACCACCACTAGAATGGTGTTCTTCCCTTGAGAGGTTGGTAACTCCACAATGAAGTCCATAGAAATGGATCCCCACGGGCGGGACGGGGTGGGAAGAGGTTGCAACAGACCAGTTGGTGAGGAGCGAGGTGTTTTGCATCTTGCACAGACTTCACATGAAGTGACATAGTTTAAGACATCTTTCCTGTAAGTGGGCCACCAAAAGAAACGAGAAAGAAATTCTTGTGTCTTTAGAATTCCCCTATGCCCGGCTATCTTGGAATCGTGGATGAGTTGCAATACTCTCAATCTGACTGTTTCAGGTATATACAGACGTTGTCCCTGAATCCACACACCATTCTTAAAGACAAGACTTACGTCCCTTGGGGGTTGAGCCAACAAAGAATCCGCATGGTATGCTTCCTTGATGTCCTTAAGTAGGTCTTGATTATGAATCACTCCCAGGAATCTAGAGTCAGGAAGAGTAGTCTTAGGAGGAGTAAGTGGACGTGTCTCTGCTGAATGAATCCTAGAGAGTGCATCAGCCTTTCCATTGCACGATCCTGGTCTATAAGAAATGACAAAATTAAATTGGTTTAGGAAAAGATTCCAGCGAGCCTGGCGAGGAGTCAGGCACTTAGCCGACCTGATAAATTCAAGGTTACGATGGTCTGTCAGGACGACTATTTGCTGTGCAGCTCCCTGAAGAAGGTGTCTCCATTCTTTGAAGGCGGCAATAATGGCCAACAATTCTCTATTGCCCACATCGTAGTTCCTCTCAGCCGAAGACAACTGCTGGGAAAAGAAGGCACAGGGATGCAAGACATTCTTCTCACCTGTTCTCTGAGAGAGTATAGCTCCAACGGCACAGTCTGAAGCATCCACCTCTATTATGAAGGCAAGCTCAGGGTTGGGATGTACTAAGATAGGTGCGGTGGTAAATTTATCCTTTAAACAGGAAAATGCTTCCTGAGCTTGCGGGGTCCAGGAGAACCTAGACTGTTTCCGGGTAAGTTGGGTGATAGGTGACACTACCTCAGAAAAATTCTTAATGAAACGTCTATAGAAGTTGGCAAACCCGATGAAACGCTGCACCTCCTTCACATTTCTAGGAATTGGCCAATCCTTGATGGCTTGGGTCTTGCTTCCATCCATACTAATCCCTTGCGTAGATAGTACATACCCCAGAAATTGAATTTCTGTCCTATGGAATTCACATTTTTCAACTTTGATGTAGAGATGGTTTTGTCTTAGGCGTTCTAAGACCATTCTCACATGTCCATGATGTTCCTCTGTGGAGTTAGAAAAAATTAGAATATCATCCAGATAAATCACCACAAATGTATCTAGGAGATCCCTGAAGATATCATTCACGAAGTGTTGGAAAGTGGCTGGGGCGGTACTCAGACCAAAAGGCATAACTAGATATTCAAAGTGTCCATAGCGTGACCTGAAAGCAGTCTTCCATTCATCCCCAGGTCTAATACGGACCAAGTTATAGGCCCCACGGAGATCCAGTTTAGAGAAAATTTTGGCATGCCGCACTCTCTCCAACAACTCAGGGATTAAAGGCAATGGATAACGGTTTCTAATAGTAACCTTATTGAGTTCCCTATAGTCTATGCAGGGTCTCAGAGATCCATCTTTCTTCTTCACAAAGAAGATGGGTGCACCTGCGGTAGATGAAGAGGGGCGTATGAAGCCCTTGGCTAAATTTTCGTCTATATAATCCTTCAAAGCTTTTAGCTCGGGCCCCGCTAGGGGGTAGATCTTACCAAAAGGTATCTCGGCTCCGGGCAATAATTCAATTGGACAATCATATGGACGGTGAGGAGGAAGCTGATCAGCGTTCTTCTTGTCACATAAATCCACATAGTCCTGGTATACAGCTGGTAGTTCAGGGACTGACATGGTTCCTTTAGGAACAGAGCAAGCTGAAACTCCTTGACTCATCTGTTTCTCCGGAAAGTGTAATTCCTTGGTCTCCCAGTTAATCGTAGGATTCTGCGCCTGCAGCCATGGTAGCCCTAGAATGATGGGAAAGTGGGGAGAAGAGATAAGCAAAAAAGACATTTTCTCCTGATGATCTTTACCCATAAGGAGCCTCAAAGGCTCTGTTTCTTGATCCACTGGTCCAGAAGTCAGTAGAGAGCCATCCACAGTCTCCATCTGTACTGGAGTAGCCTTCTTCACTGAACGTATCCCCTGTTTCAGAGCAAAGGAGATATCCATAAAATTTCCACTTGCTCCTGAGTCGATCATAGCAGAGCTAGACACCCAGACTGAGTCAACCCAGAGTTTGATGGAAAGGAAGCAATGAGAATTGTTTCTTTTACAACTCAGCTGGGACACCGCTGAGGAAACTTGAAAAATTGCAGCGTTTATACCGTCATCGTCCCCAGAACTAACAGAGTTTAAGTCCGAGAAATCAAGATCTCTTGCAGCAGATCTCTCTGGAGCCTGAGGCTCGGACATGACAGAGCTCCTCTCGCAACACTCACAGTGAATGACTGCTGCAGTAGTCTTACGAGAACGGCTGGGGCAGTTTATAATGAAGTGCCCTGACTTACCACAGTAGAAACATAGATTTTCCTTTATACGATGTTCTTTGCGTGCATCACTAACCCGTCTTTGCAAAGAGTCCACCTGCATGGGTTCAGGTTCTGGTTCCCTTGTGATCCTACTCAAAGGTTCCTTAGCTGAGGAGGGAGGTAGTAAAAGGTTAGTGCGATTATTTTTGAACCATCTCTCTTGTCTGCGTTCAGTCAGACGAGCATCAATACGGATACAATAGTTGATAAAGTCACCTAACGCAGTGGGAGGGTCGGCACGAGCAAGTTCATCCTTAATCAGTGGAGACAACCCTTTCCGAAAAATAGATTTTTTAGCGGAAGTGTCCCAAGTGGTATCAAGAGCCCATCTCCTGAAATCCAGGGCATATTCGGCTACTGAACGCTTACCTTGGCGCAAAGTTAACATGGCTGCTTCAGCTGTTGCACCTCGATTGGGGTCATCAAACACCTGCCCCATGGCTGAAATAAAAGCATCAAGGTGATTCAAACAATCATCCTCAGTCTCAATCAGAGGGTTTGCCCACATCAAAGCCTTATTGGTAAGCAACATGATTATAGTAAGCACTTTGGATCGTTCAGTGGGAAATTGTGAAGCATGTGCAGAGAAAAAATAAATTGCATTGATTAATAAATCCCCTGAATTTCTCACGTTCACCGCCAAAACGAAAAGGAGGTAATTTGGGGATCCCAGAACTTGGGGTTATGGCAGGAGCCTGGGCTCGTTCCTCTAGAGCCTCAATCCTGGCTCGCAATTCCTGGGTAGTCTGTCCAAACACTTGCAAATTATGATTAGTGAGGTCCTGTAGGCTTGCAAAACGGGTTTTTAAAGTCTGTACATCTGAAAGGATTGTATCAGTCACTCCGCAAAGTTCCTTTATGCGGGCCTCCATCTTCCAGATCTTTTAAGGCAGAGGTGCTGGAAGGAGAAGAGGAAAAAAACAAACAAAAAACAATAGTGTTTACCTGTGGTAACACTCCAGAGTAAAATTTTAAGGGAATGTGCTCACCTGGAATGGTTGTGAGAAGTCACAACCACTGTCATCACATAAGGTATTAAACGGACATCTGATATCCACAGTCACAGCAGACACGGCTTTCCCAGACCCAGCAGACACTAAACATTGGCTCCTGAATCTTGTCAAGTATAGTGTACAGTTCCTATAGCGTCTTGTGCTTGGGTGCGAGGAAAACACAGGAGACATAGGTTGAAATGAAATTACTTGTATTACTTCATACAAGCATGCTGAAAAGTTCACACAGTTTGCAGGAACAGCGACAGGAGACACAGCAGGCCAGAGTAACTTCAAGCACTACAGTAAATCTCCAAAGCAGGTTCAGGATCTCTTCTCTGTACCGTAATTCCTCTGCAAACATGGATTCACCAAACAGCAGGTTTCCAGAGTCCAAAAGTGTTCCAAGGTTCCTCAGTAGGGAATAACTGGAGTACAAGTCCAAGGCTTCCAGGAGTCAGGTCACAGACTGACTGAGGCTTGATTCAGGAGCACTGATTGTTCAGCTGAGGCTGCTTAAGAAGCAAGAGGGAAGAATCAGGGCGGGAACATGAAAACTGGAAACTCCATATTAACTGAGGGCAAGAGCTGCAGAAAGACAGAAAGCAAAATGGCCGACGGAAAACTGAGTTTCAAGGAACATGTCAACAGAGACAAAGAACCTTACACCGAGGAACCTAATTTTGGCACGAAAAACTTGGAAAACGTATTGACTCGAATATAAGCCGGGTATGCTTTGTCCCTTCATCCCCATCCTTGTATGCGTGGCTCCTTATCCCCATCCTTGTCTGCATGGCTCCTTATTCCCATCCTTGTCTGCATGGCTCCTTATTCCCATCCTTGTCTGCATAGCTCCCCTTCCTTGTCTGCATGGCTCCTTATTCCCATTCTTGTATGCATAGCTCCTTATTCCGATCCTTGTCTGCATGACTCCTTATTCCTATCCTTGTCTGCATGGCTCCTTATTCCCATCCTTGTCTTCTTGGCTCCTTATTCCCATACTTGTCTGCATGGCTCCTTATTCCCATCCTTGTCTGTATGGCTCCTTATTCCCATCCTTGTCTGCAACTCCTTTGGCCGAGCGATCACTTGTCTCGATCACACCTATAGTAGTGGAGAGAGGTGAATATTCATTACCTTAATGAGCGGGCACCCGTGATATCCTGGCCGCTGCTGGAAGCCGGTGGCTGTAACTGTTTGCGCTATAAGAGAAATGAATATTCGTTGCCAGTGCAGGGAATAGTCATTGCTCTTTAGCAGCGGGCACAGTTACAGCCGCAGCCCCCATCTCCTGCCTCCCCCTCTCCAGCCATCTTCTGTCACAATGACTCATGTTTAAGCCGAGGGGGGCATTTTCAGCACAAAAGATGTGCTGAAAAACTTGGCTTATACACGAGTATATACAGTATTTGATTTGCATACATGCTGTCGTGCCGACGAGATGGGCAAAACCAAGCTCAATGCAAGTGTATTATGCAAATCCAGACACCGTGTAGTTGGAATGTAGTCAGAAGTATGCAAATCGCATACTTGCGGTCACATGACCTCCCGCACAATGCGCATTGGAGAATCCTAAGGCCGGACAACCCTTTTAACTCTGCAAGTACATGGGATAATACAGCACTCATATGAGATCTAGGGCAGACCTTCTGTGGTATACTGTGTGAATGTATCCTGAAAACATATTGTAGTGATAAAAGTGCCCCTTATTCACATACTCTAGTACATAGTAGTTTTACATTTTAGATCTCATAGATCATAGAATAGTAGAGTTGGAAGGGACCTCCTGGGCCATCAGGTCCAACCCCCTGCTCAAAGCAGGATTCTCTAAATCATCCCAGACAGATGTCTGTCCAGACTCTGTTTGAAGACTTCCATTGAAGGAGAATTCACCACCTCTCGTGGCAGCCTGTTCCACTCATTGATCACCCTAACTGTCAAAAAGTTTTTTCTAATATCTAATCTGTGTCTCCTCCCATTCAGTTTCATCCCATTGCTTCTAGTCTTTCCTTGTGCAAATGAGAATAAAGATGATCCTTCTACAATGTGACAGCCCTTGAGATATTTGTAGACAGCTATTAAGTCTCCTCTCAGTCTTCTTTTTTGCAAGCTAAACATTCCCAAATCCTGCAACCGTTCCTCATAGGACATGGTTTGCAGACCAGTCACCATTCTGGTGGCTCTTCTCTGAACTTGCTCTAGTTTGTTGATGTCTTTTTTAAAATGTGGTGCCCAAAACTGGACACAGTATTCCAGATGAGGTCTGACCAAAGAGGAGTAGAGGGCAATAATGACCTCACGTGATCTAGACTGTATGCTTCTGTTGATACATCCTAGAATTGCATTTGCCTTTTTTGCTGCTGCATCACACTGTTGACTCATGTTCAGTCTGTGATCAATTAATATACCCAAGTCTTTTTCACATGTGCTGTTACTTAGCCCTATTCCTCCCATTTTGTATATGCTATTTTCATTTTTATTGCCCAGATGTAGTACTTTGCATTTTTCCCTGTTAAAATCCATTCTGTTAGTTGCTGCCCACTGCTCCAGTTTATTTATATCTTTTTGAATCCTCTCTCTCTCTCTTCTCTAGTATTAGCTACCCCTCCTAGCTTTGTGTCATCAGCAAATTTGATCAGTTTACCCTCAATTCCTTCATCTAAATCATTGATAAAGATGTTGAACAATACAGGGCCCAAAACAGAGCCTTGTGGTACCCCACTTGATACATTCTTCCAACTGGATGTGCAGCCATTTTATGACCACTCTTTGGGTCCGATCACTAAGCCAGTTATGAATCCACCTAACCGTTGCCTTGTCCATTCCATACTTAGTCATTTTTTCAATAAGAATTGTATGAGATACTTTGTCAAATGCTTTGCTGAAGTCAAGATATACTATATCTACAGCATTTCCCTGATCCACCCAGTCAGTGATTCTGTCATAGAAGGAAATTAAGTTAGTCTGACATGACTTATTAGTTACAAACCCATGCTGACTCTGTTTAATCACTTCATTCTTATCCAGGTACTTGCATACATGTTCTTTAATAATTCTTTAATCTCTGTTGACAGGAAGCAAACATACTTTACAGGGCTTATAGTTAATTTTAGTTATGCTTTGCATTACTAAAAGGCATGGAAAAAAACAATACTCCAAGGCCCCACTTTGCTCTGAATTATATGTTATGCCTATTCCTGCAGGGGTATCTTGAGGTCTGTGATAATTTAAGTTGTTTATGTCAAGAAGAATAGTAGCTGCCTTGCTTTTTTCCCTTTATATTGCCTAGACATACAAAATCTTTGAAAAGTTAATAAAAGACAAAGAGGAGAGGTTGGAGGTTAAATAAAACCTACAGCATTAGGTAGTGTTATATTGTGTCCGTACATGATGTCATGCATCACACAGCCTAGCCAACCATGTAATTCCTGGGAATTCATATTGTTTAGTTGCTGGGTGCAGCATTATAACATATAATAGAGGTATCTGTAGTGTCATATTGAAGAAGATATATTCTATGCTACAGGAGACAGCTGAGTGGATACATGTCTTTTCATTTGTAATGAGCCTAACTTAGGTGATTAAATCTAATAAATAGAATAAAGCAGACCATAGACATAACAGTTGAGTCAGTAGATTTTTTCCCTCACTACCTTGTGGCTATTAGGTCTGGCAGACAATCCTCCAATTTCGACATTTTACCATGAGCTCCTTTAATGTCTTCAGAAATAAATGTGTGATTGGAAATCAACTTCCCCTTTAAATTAACTTCTCTTTAGTCATGTTAGGGGGAAGCTGCCAGCACGTTTATGCTATCAGTGAGAAAGTGAGTTTTGTTCGGGATCCAACCTCTGACAAGAACTAGTGTGTCCGAATCCTTATTTTAGGACAACTATGTTATGTCTCGCTCTAGAGCAGTGTTTTCCAAACTCCTGTTCTCATGGCCCCAACATGTCATGTATTCAGGATTTCCTTAGTATTGCACGGGTGAGGGAATTATTAATAATTAAGGGATCAGAAGCTGCCTGTCAAGCTGGTAACTCGCATACCTTCTCAGCGCAGTTCTACTGACTGCGGTCACTGCTTTGCTTCTCTTCAGGTCAGGCAGTTTTACAGAGTTTGCCTCTTTCAGCACTCTCTAGCACTGGTGCATCCTCCTACTGTCTCTCCTTGGCTACAGGGAGATTTGGACAGTCTCTGCAGGAATTTAACCCTGTTGTGTCCTTCAGAGATTAACTTCCGTGGCCTGTCCTATGCCAGCAGGGGGATGTGTTAGGCAGCTCCTCCCTCCACACCTTGTTGACTGGTCCAGGTGCTTCAGTGAGGAACATGTTGTGCTATCAACTGCCTTGCCAAGGTCTTGTATAATTTTCCGCCTGCCAATCCTTCAAACCTTTCTTCTCTTCACCTATTAGCATGCCTTTGCAGATGTCTTTTTTGAAAAGAAGGCAGATGTCTTGCCACCACATAGGCTTTATGATTGTCCCTCTTAGCTCCCATCTCTGCCTTAATCAAGAAGGGGGGTAATGCCAGAGTCTGGCCTGAGTCAGCGGTGTCTACCTACCATGATTTGAAACAGGCCTTTGCAAAAGCTCCAATACGGCACCATTCCGATCTTAACAAACAGTTACTCCTGGAAGCGGATGCCTCCACTATTGGTGCTGGGGCAGTTCTTCTGCAGATAACTTCTTTTGCTAAGTCTGTCTCTTGTGGTTTCTTCTCAAACTGTTTTCGTCAGCTGAGCAAGCGAAACTAAACTACTGGGGATCATGAATTACTGGCCATTAAGATGGCGCTTGAAGAAATCCGACATCTTCTGAAAGGTGCCAGCTCTCTGGTATTAATATACATGGACCCCAAGAATTAGATTTTTCTGCAGACCACCCAATGGTTAAATCTTGGTCAAGCCAGGCGGGCTCTCTTGTTTGCTTGTTTTGACTATGAATTGCACTTCCATCCTGCGGAGAGGAATATTAAAGCGTATGCCTTGATGTGTGTGATTCTGAAGAAAAAGCACAGCTTCTCTCTAGCCAGAGTTTTCCTACAACAAACCACATTGGGGAGTTTCTGGAGCATCTCCATTTTTTGTTTTAGATTCTCAGCATCCTCAAGTGCAGTTTTCTATGTCTTCTTCCTTTGGCAACTGAGACCTCTTTATGGCAAGTTCTTCAAGATTTGGCAGCAGACTCTGGCCCCCCAGATGAAGTCTCATGCAGACACCCATTTTCCTGAAGCCCACCACAGAGAATCATTGGGAAAATGAATTCCTCACACCGGCGCTGACACCTTCTGAGATTCCAGGCACCGCAGCATCTCCCCACTCCTGCTGCCATCGCTGGCCTCCTGAAGCAGTGTCCCTTCCTTCTGTGACCCCGATCCACCACCCCTGCCCTCCGATAAGCTCACTACGGATTTTAAGATGCAACCCCATTTTCCTCTCAGATTTGAAAGAAAAAAATGCATCTTATCTGAAAAATATAATAGACTACGACATTAAATAGACAGATGTTTCGGATCCCTTGTAGCCACTGCCCCTACCCTGAAATGAAACCTCATCAGTGATGTCCGTTTCAGTGTGTGGGCTCGTTCTTGCTCTACTGAGCATGCATGCATCGATTGTCAATTCTGATGAATGCTCAGTAGGATCTTTTCATTGCACTATTTTTCTAAGTGCACAGTGAAAATGTGCTCCCTCGTTGTCTCTGATGAGAAATTACAATCAGGCAAGAGAGCACACTGTCAGTGCACGTTGTAAGGAGAAAACGAGCAAGCAGAGACCAGTACCACTGTGCTTTTCCTGCACACTGGGTATTCTCCTTACAATGTGCAGTGACAGTGCACTCTGTTGCTGGCTTGTCACTTCTCATCAGAGCTGGCGAGGAAATGCACTGCCTCTGAGCACTGAGAATAATATTGCACAGTGGCAAGATCCTGCTGAACATCCTTCGGAATTGACAACTGACGCATGTTCAGTACAGCAGGGACTAGCCCAGCCCCTGATATGGACGTCACTGAGGACGCTACGTTTCAGGGAGAGGGTAGAGCCTGTAGCAGGGACTGCGGCTTCTGCTCTCTGATGACCACTCATTTGAGTATCCCAACATGCACAGAGATTCTCAAACCAAGCTTCATTGCAAAAGAAGCAGTAAAAACAACTAGTTTGAGTAGCATGGGAACTGTAGGGAATTTTTAATTGCAGCACATTAGAAAACAGTTTAGATTATGAAATCAAAGACATTTAAAATTAAAATACATTTACTTTTCGGACAACTCATTGAAGGTGGGTTGTATTTAGCACATTTATTTCATCCTTTTAAATATCAGCCCCTCCGTGCCTTTATTAGAATATAGCACAAAGCAGTATTGATCATGATGGACTTTTTTTTCAAGAAATACAACTGTCTGTATATACTTCAGGAACATTAAGTTGCTGTATTAGACATTTTTTTCCTAACCTATGCAAAACAGATAAACTTTCAGCCAAGTATGTAGATAACAATACATTGTGAAAAGGCTGAATGAAATCCGGTTCTTTGTTCCCGCCCAGTGAAGAGAACATGATTTATGACTAGTCTTTAGTATTACTCTGTGTATCCTGTCTAAAAGTTTAAAAAGCTGATTAGATCGGAGATTAAACCTTAACTAATGTTGTTTTAAGTGGACTGCAATCTGTTATTGACAAGGCGCTTCCATGGCCTCTCAGCAACACACTGGATCCCTTGCTTTGCAATTTACAAAAATGACAAGAAAGGGTGGCTCATTTCTTAAGGTGGATGCTAGTTGACTGATTAGCCAGCTCTCTAACTGGAGTTCTTGCAAATTGCTCACATAAGAAACCGTGCAATTTATATGTACTTTAGAGGCGAGAGCTCTAATCCCGTGATTCATGAGCGCAACCCAGTAATAATTTAAAGACAATATTTTATTTATCCCACTGGGTTGTCAGCTGATACAAGACGAATTTCCATTGCTTTGGGTTGCTACGGGTTGGCCACCTAATTGCTTCATAGGAAGTAAGTAGAATTGCTTATACAAGTGCACGGATTGTCTTTGGCAATGTCAAATCAAGGCATCAATCAGTCCATCTGGGTAAAATCACAAGCTGACTCCGATATTGCTAAATATTTATACTGTCAGATACACACAGACATCCAGATGAAAAGAGGCATTCATTAGAAATTCTCTAGCTTGTCAGTTTAAAGATGTAGATTAGAGCAAAACCTCCCACTACGGTTCTGTGAGTGCTCAGGAAAAGTCTATATTTAGTCATTGTGAGCAATAAATATCATCATATTGCCTCATTTAGGTAAATAGAGAATAAATATTGTCAAGGTTATGTAAACAGACCCTGATTCTGAGTGTCTTACAAGGGTAAATCCTGGGATATTAATAGGAGGTTGGTAATATTTCCAGTTTTTTTTTTATCCTTATGCCATGCACTAAGCTCCAGTTCTTCCTCGGAAATAGTTTTACCCAATTCTTCACTTGTACTACAGATTATTTTGGGATGTTCTACTTATCAAGGCAAGAGACAATTCATGGAGCTCTACAGGCTGTGAATTATTGATGTTTTATTTGGCCCTCAAACACATTGGAATAAAGACAACCAAACCCACAAATGTCAGCATGATGATATTCTTTGTATGGGGGGCTTCCCAACTCTTCCCTGATGGATGATGTCATGGGAGAGCAAGATATGCCCATCGGGACTCTTTTCTTTCTCCCCAGAGATGAGACAAGTCTGGGAACGGCTCTCTTATAAGGGACACAAGAGAGTCCTGCTGGGCGTTCCTGCGTATGGAGGAGTCATGGGAGATTCATCAACCCAAAACTTTCATTTGTCCATCAATGTGTATGGGGACTTGTAGCTCTTGGTGCCTCCAACCTAATTAAGAGGGTTGTTCAACATGGCATTGTGTAATCCCCTGCAGCCAAGATAAGAGACAATATCACTGGTTGAGGCTGTAGGCGACATAGATTCAACATGCCATGTTACTTCTAAGTTTTAATGATGCCCCACAAAAGCTGAAAACTTGATTCCAGCTCACCCAGTTGCTCTATGCTTATCCACCTGGGGCTCAGACACCGGCATCTCCCTGGCCTCTCATCAAGGATAAAATCAAAAAATTGGAGTCCGGCTCAACAGGACTGTATTTTCCTTTTCTTTTTCTTTTTCAAAAGAAAATATAGTGCATACAAAATGTACATGGTCGACATGACCCAGTCGAATAATGACTCTGAGTCATGAGTAAGACTGCTTAGTGCAGTCGAAACGCGTCGGCAATGTACATTTTTCTTTTGTATGCACTATATTTTCTTTTGAAAAAGAAAAGGAAAATCTAGTCCTGTTGAGCCGGACTCCAATTTTTTCTTTTACCCCTCCCCCGGTATGATTTTGATAATGATTCATGTACGAGCAAAACATTGATATGCCATGCTTGTCCCATCAAATTATAATTCTGTCAATTATCTGGTAGACTATGCAATGAATGAGGAATACGGTGGTTTAAAATCCACGCTGCCCAAGGATCCAAAAATGCGATCACATACAGAGATGAAGTATGAATGCGCTTTATTTGTCAATGCGTTTCAAGGTTTCCAGACCTCTTCATCAGGACGAAACCTCAATGGTTATTTGGGGTTTGTAACAATTTTTCACAGAACGGAAATAATTCACAGCAGTGCCGGTTTGCAAACGTAGCAAAAAGAAAAGTGCACATTTTCTGCTGCATATTGGATTGCTGAAAAAACACTGCTTCTGTATAGCCATCATTTTCTAGAATTGACAAGGGCTGCTTGTTTCAAATCTGCAGCATAAATTAACGTTAGTGTCAATTTCACTCCTTGGAATTCAATGGGTAAAATTGGCAGCTCACGTCCAGACTTTTTTGCGATGATATCTACAGAGATAATTCCCACAGAGGATATCACTGTGGGCCCCTCCACTGCCAGAGATCTCCAAGAAATATGTTCCGTGGAGACTTAGCTTTAGATGTCTCACCCAAGAGCCATAACTTAAAGTAAGGCCGGAGAGTTTCCTCTAACCTCTAGCAATAAACTATTATAAGCTATGTCTGTCCACACATATAGGGAAATGTAGCACTACATGGAGACCATTCATTTAAGTGACCCCTCTCTTCATGACACGTATATTTCCTAATGCGCTTATGGACAGGGGTTGTATATATACTGAGATCTAAAACTGTTTGAGCAATGCTGCCTCGATGTTCCTGATATTAGGAACACATGACATGCAGAGAGCCCATGAAAGAAGGAGAGGATTATGAATAAGGTCAAACCTAAGTTAGAATAATACTGTAGTTATAAACTGATGATCTCTCGATTTGCTACTTTAATTTAGGCCCACAGTAACTGATCAACAGTTAAAGGGAATCTGTCTGCAGTTTTCCCAATATAAACTAAAGTCACCACCTTTAACTGTTGTATCACCATAGTCCATTATACTGTATGTAACCTGCTAACTCCCTCTGCATATCCCAGAAAATGCCTTTCATAAGTTTTCTGCACTGTATGCTAATCATCATGCTCTGGTCAAATTTTGGGCACTGGTCTGTGCACCACTCTCAGCAGAATTGCCGTCCTCCTGACCTAACTCCTTTGCGACCTTCGGTTTTTCTGTTTTTTAGTTTCCGTTTTTTGCTCCCCTTCTTCCCAGAGCCGTAACTTATTTTTCAATCAATATTGCCGTGTGAGGGCTTGTTTTTTTGCAGGATGAGTTGTACTTTTGAGTGACACCATTGGTTTTGCCATATACTGTACTGGAAAATGTGGAGAAAAATTCAAGTGCGGTGAAATTGCGAAAAAAAGTGCAATTCTACAATTGGTTTTTGTTTTGCTATTTTACCATGTTCACTAAATGCTAAAACTGACCTACCATTCTAATTCTCCAGGTCATTACAAGTTTGTAGATACCAAACACCAAACATGTATAGGGTCTTTTTCATTTAATTGAAGAAAAAAAAATCCCAAGTTTCTAAAAAAAAAAAAAAAGTCGCCCTTTTCCGAGACCCATAGCGTCTCCATTTTTCGTGATCTTGGGCTAGGTGAGGGCTGATATTTTGTGCGCCATGCTGACTTTTTTATTGATACCATTTTAGTGAAGATACAATCTTTTTATCACCTGTTATGGCATTTTAATGCAATGTCACGGTGTGATGAAGGAAAAGCCACCATCTTGGATATGGGGCATAATGCTCGCCTCATGTCTGAGCTTGGCCTGTCCCAGGTAGCCATTTTGTCTGAATTGACAGAGCCACAGGCAGCTAACTGCTCCTAACCCCTATGGCCTGTAGGCATAATGAAGAAAACAGGATTTAGTGCTCCAATATTGAATAGCTAGGTCTTTAGTATGATAATGAGATAAGGCCAAAACAGGACTTCAAAGCTTTAGTATGGAGCCACGTCAGTATGGGGCCTGGAGATGCCTGGGGGCTTCATTTAGATTATACCTGTCAGCTAGACACAGAAATACACATCCATCGTCTCTCCCAGCCACTCCGACTCCATTCTAGGATTATGGATTATGAGCACACCTTTCGAGGTACAGACTCATAAAAAATATCTGCGTGATCCTGCGGACCTCGCGTATCTGACAGTGCGACTCCCAAGTCGGTTTTGGCTCGGGGACCTGAGATATAGAGATTGGGTCGCTGTTGAGGGCCAGTCGGGCCATGTTTGATTTCCACATGACAGGCAAAACAAACTGCATTTACTGGTACCTCTCGTGTCCTGATCCGATCATCCTGGAGAAAGTTACCCCCTTTCTTAAATATTGGGAATAAATTCTGCAGGGAGCTAAAGGGTGGAGATTATTAGCCCACCCTCTGACCCAAGGGGAGGAACCTAGCAGGTTTAAGAACTGTGAGCGCATGGCAGACTCTCTCTATTCTCACAGAAGAACAAGATGATGATGATCTAAGAAGGAACAGGGGACAGAGCTGCCAAGGGAGCAGCGGCACACGTTTTGGGGACTGTCAGGCAACTAAGAATCTTACCTGTGAACCACAGAGCTCCCGGCGTCCACATGCAACCTACAGCCTGGTAAAATTGACCTCTAGCTTAATATCTCTAAGCCTTGTACCATTATTGTTATATTTTACTCTGACTGCAAATCTACTGTAATTCCGTTGTATAGCTTACTGTATATTTCTGTAATTATCTAGTGCACCCTTAGGGCAATTAAACCATAAAATTAATTTTCGGCTGATGCTTTTGCTCTGATTACGAATCTTAGAATACCCAGTGGGTAACAGGACATCCTCCCCGGCGGCCATTTGCTCTAGGTGTAGTTCCCTTACTGACCTGAGAGACAAAGGGGGGACCGGAGAGCTGTGACTGTGTTGTTACGTCACATTGGTGACGTGGAAGGAAGTGGGTTTCCTTCACATACGGCAAACAAAAAACCCTTCTGGCGTTTTGACTCTTTTTTTCTCATAAAGCCGTTTACCTGTCAGATTAGTTATTTTTATTTATTGAAAGATCGGGCGATTCTGAACGCGACAATGCCAAATGTTTGTATTTTTATATTTTTTATTGTTTTATTTTGAATGGGGCAAATGGGAGGTGATTTGAACTTTTCTATTTTTTTTTAATATTTTTAAAAACATTTTTTGTTTACTTTTGACTTGCTTCAATGGTCTCCATGGGAGACTAGAAGCTGCGATTATCCGATCGCTTGTGCTACACAGAGCAGGGCGATGCTCATAGCTGTTTGGCAATGACAACCACAGGGGTCTGCTGCAGAGATTGACAGCGGCTTGTAACATGTTAACAGCCGCGGGTGGATCGCCATTCCACCCGAGGCTGTTAGGGGCACATGTCAGCTGTTCAAATCAGCTGACATATGCCGGAAAAGTTGCGAGCTCATTGCCGGAGCCTGTAGCAAACGGGGAGGCCACCTTAGACATAACTATACGTCTAAGATGGGAAAGGGATTAAATGATGTGGTTGACGCCTCCTAAATTATCCATGGATTGCTGCGAATCCTGTTCCTGCACGTGCAAAATAAGGGCTGAGCAAGGTCCTGTAATACGCCGACACCTTTTAACCGGAAATGAAGCCAGCGCATTACTGAACGTGAAGGACAGAACAAAGTGCGTCTGTGCAGGTCTGCGCTTCATTATTGCAGTTACAAGATTCATAGCAATCTGTGCCTTCTGATTTACAGTTCGTGGTATAGAGTGGATTCTATTAGGAAATGACCAAACCTTTTTCGAAACCTGATGTGGAAGCAAACTCTAAAAACACTGAAAATATGACCAGCAAAGTGGTTTTACAGTGAAAGTGAATAGAAAGAGTCTATCAAGCATTTTCTTAAGCAATGTTTCAGGTGTTTTGCAAACGCTCCGAAAAAGTCCTCAAAAAGCTTCCATGTGTACAGTCATGGCCAAAAGTTTTGAGAATGACACAAATATTAATTTTTACAAAGTCTACTGCTTCACTTTTTCTAATGGCAATTTGCATATACTCCAGAATGTTATAAAGAGTGATCAGCTTAACAGCAATTACTTGCAAAGTCAATATTTGGCTAGAAAATGAACTTTATCCCCCAAAACACATTTCAACATCATTGCAGCCCTGCCTTAAAAGGACCAGCTAACCTCTTTTCAGTGATTGCTCCATTAACACAGGTGTGGGTGTTGATGAGGACATGGCTAGAGATCGATCTGTCATGATTAAGTAAGAATGACACCACTGGACACTTTAAAAGGAGGCTGGTGCTTGGCATCATTGTTTCTCTTCTGTTAACCGTGGTTATCTCTAAAGAAACACGTGCACCTCAGTCAACAATCTATCGCATCATCAAGAACTTCAAGGAGAGAGGTTCCATTGTTGCCAAAAAGGCTTCAGGGCGCCCAAGAAAGACCAGCAAGCGCCAGGACCGTCTATTAAAAGTGTTTCAGCTGCGGGATCGGGCTACCAGCAGTGCAGAGCTTGCTCAGGAATGGCAGCAGGCAAGTGTGAGTGCATCTGCACGCACTGTGAGGCGGAGACTCTTGGAGCAAGGCCTGGTGTCAAGGAGGGCAGCAAAGAAGCCACTTCTCTCCGGAAAAAACATCATGGACAGACTGATATTCTGCAAAAGGTACAGGCAGTGGACTGCTGAGGACTGGGGTAAAGTTATTTTCTCTGATGAATCCCCTTTTCGATTGTTTGGGACATCAGGAAAACGCCTCATTCAGAGAAGACAAGGTGAGCGCTACCACCAGTCTTGTCTCATGCCAACTGTTAAGCATCCTGAAACCATTCATATGTGGGGTTGCTTCTCAGCCAAGGGAATCGGCTCTCTCACAGTCTTGCCTAAAAACACAGCCATGAATAAAGAATGGTACCAGAATGTCCTCCAAGAGCAACTTCTCCCAACCCTCCAAGAGCAGCTTGGCGATCAACAATTCCTTTTCCAGCATGATGGAGCACCTTGCCATAAAGCAAAGATGATAACTAAATGGCTCAGGGAACAAAACATAGAGATTTTGGGTCCATGGCCTGGAAACTCCCCAGATCTTAATCCCATTGAGAACTTGTGGTCAATCATCAAGAGACAGGTGGACAAACAAAAACCTACAAATTTTGACAAAATGAAAGCATTGATTGTGCAAGAATGGACTGCTATCAGTCAGGATTTGGTCCAGAAGTTGATTGAGAGCATGCCAGGGAGAATTGCAGAGGTCCTGAAGAAGAAGGGTCAACACTGCAAATATTGACTTGCTGCATTAACTCATTCTGTCAATATAAGCTTTTGTTACTCATATGTTTGCAATTATTATATTTCTGTCTGTGATAAAAACATCTATCAAACACACATAAAAACCAGAGGGCAGCAGATCATGTTAAAATATAATATTTGTGTCATTCTCAAAACTTTTGGCCATGACTGTACATAGCCTAAGCTTATGTTAGCTTTGGATTTGAATTGGGACCAAGGATTTTGAGGTAAAAAAGATGCACTACAGAAACATTGGACATGTTGGATTCAAGCTCCTGTTTTGTGTTAATCCACGTGCACACTCATCCAAGCCGAGCACATATTTGTATATGGGGGTCAGGATCTTTAGCTGTTGATGAAGGTAGAAAAGAAGCAGAACTTCTGGGACTCTTCTAGGACTCATGTCTCGCTCCACTATCTGGTGGTGTAGGACAAACTGATTTCCTTTGGTTAGTGGAACCTCTGGTGGTCGCAGGATTTCACAGATTATGCGACCACCAGAGGATTAAAGCTCCAGAAGAAGACAATTCTATTCTGCTGCTTTGGAGCAACCTCTTGCCCTTAAAGGCATATTTTTTATGAGTTCATTATTACTAATATGTCCTGTGTGTTTAATAGTAACAATAAAGGGCTGATTAAATGAAAAACATGTTCTGTATAATTAGAGGTTTGGCCCTACCGAGGCATGTTTTCTGGTCGGCCCAAGTACACAGACATTGAGTGGACCCTTGCTTTCTATAAAAAAACGAAAATAGTAAATGCATTTTTTTCTTATGTGTTTTTTTGTAATTAACGAGCAGCGATAATTATTTACATTCTTGTGATCGTCTTTAACTTGCTGAACAGTCAGGACATTTCATTGAAGTTCTAGAGAATTACGACACTCTGCAAAAGATGTTTAATTACACCCACATTTTTAGATTACTAATTAACATCTCTTTATATAACTAAATATCTCTAATTAATCATCAAATCATAATCAGTAGACTAATTAACTTCAAACTTGACTGTCAACAGAAAATCTATGTGACTATCCAACATCATTAATTACTATTATAATCAACACAGCTCCTTGTGGGATTTCTCAGAAGACGACTGTGCTTTATAAAGCAACTTGCTCTCGTTGAAGCATTAATATTTGTAACCTGCTAATAATACAGATCATTAATGAATTATATTGACCAATTTGACAAGCTGTCGGTGATTAATAGGGAGAAAAGGACATTTTGAATATCTACTTTCCGCCTTCCATTGCCTTAGTATATGTAGCTAAATATGGTGTAATTAATATGACAATTAGCAAGTTTTTCCGACTTTAGGCCTTAAAAAAAATAGAGGCTTATGGCGGCAAATAGTCCTCTGCTTTGTACTCTGATACAATGTGGGCGATAGTCTCCCCATGTGCATTCTGTAATGGAACATGCGTTACATTGTTTTTTATCTAATTTGCACAGGTGGTACAGGGGGGTCCCAGGAAACACTGTGGGTGCCCATTTAAAGGGAATCTGTCACTGGATTTTTGCTACCCTCATCTGAGAGGACCATGATGTAGAGACAGAGACTCGGATACCAGTGATGTGTCACTTATTTTACTGGGTGCCGCAGTTTTTATTTAAAACTGTTTCACTTGCTGCAGATCTACTGGTTGTTCTAATGCTGAGCTTTGTATAACCCCACACACCCCACTGATTGGCAGCTTTCTACGTTCACTGTGCATAGGCAGAAAGCTGACAATCAGTGGTGTGAGCGTGGTTGCAATACCTGGCACGTTACTAGGTCACTAGTGATAATCTACTTTTGATAAAACATTGATTTTATAAAAACTACAAAAAGCATCCCAATAAATTAAACATCACTAGAATCAGGGTCTCTGCCCCTACATCATGATGATCTTACATAAGGTAACACAAGCTGAGCAATAATACACTTTAGTGAGCAGGTGCAGTGATGGTTTAGTAGCCAGAAAACCTTCAGCTATTGCTTGCCTTGCCCATGCGCTATGCAATTTCCCTAACAAGTGCACTGTAGTTTTCGGGTGTAGACCATGAATTTTAGCAGATTGCAAGCCGGGCCATCTATAACAATATATGAATATTAATGTTTTAGGCAGAGAAGAGCCTTCTCTCCCGTGGTGACTTCTTTTATATGACATCATAAGGTGGTAAGCGAGGTGTATCTTAAATATTGCAGTGTCAGCTCCATTCCATTCTTTCCACTGAAATTGACTGATTAAATTTCCATTTAGTTAGGAGTTTTTAAAATAGAAATGTACTATATCAATTTGATATCTAAGATAACATTTCTTAATATGTGAGCACCAAGAGCATTTTCTGTATCTCATCTTCATTTCCGTGGCAAGAGCCAATCTCCACTACAGGAAGGCCAGATTCAGATGATCATATTGTAAGATTTCCACTCACTCGGTTGCGGTTTAAGGTAGGCACGGGAAGCAGTTTCAGTAAAATGTCCAGGCTGGTTTATTAAAACTCCATAAACCTCTCAGGATAGCAAAACAAAACAGCCTGTTCAGGCACAAAGTGAAAACATAAAGTAAATAGTTCATACAGTAGTGCAGGTTTGCCCACTTGGGTTAGTGCCAAGCTGTTTAGTCCTTATCCAAGACAAACACACTGGAGGTCTGCACACCTCCATTCACAGACACTGAATGAGACAACTGGTCTCCTTTTTATCTGCCGTACCATGCCCCTGAGGTGGGGATATGTGAGCAGCCAGTCCCACCCATCTCTCGGACTGCTCCTAAACCTGGCCCTGACACGCCCAATTAACTCTCTCAGCACTATATGTGCTGGAGCCTGCTTTTCTAGGCTCACATCACTGAGGCTACCAACCTTCATGATACATATCTCCCCTCGAGGACCTGTCCAGCAGCCATCTTACAGTATGTAAAATTGGCTGTTTTTTTATATCTGTTTGACATGTGTATAACATATATTTTTATACATTAGTTATACATATTACAGGACTTAACAGTTTCCTCTGTGAATTTCAATGGATCCTTTAAAAATGGAAGCCATATGACATCCATTTTCCATTGCTACAATTTTTCACATGTGGTTTGTCCTCCGTGTGTAAAAATGCTTATGTGAAGTACTCCATTTGTGCTGTCCGTATGCAATCTGTTGTAGATGTGGACAGCACTCAGCCATAAAATACACTCCTCTAAACTAGACCGAGGACCAAACTGTTCAAGGTGTTTGCATCGGTCACTGCTGTCACATAAACTTAGAAATCCGACAGCAAAAAAGTAACAAGTAATAGTAGTAAAAGCTGTTTTGTGCATGATCACCCGATATCACGTCAGAAACGCATCTGACAAGGCAAAAATTATTGTGCTAAAAAAGTTCCTAAAGAACTGAGGAATGGAGGCAAATCGTCATACTTTGACTTGTGGACCAATTACCAGCACAATACCTTGATGATCGCTATGTGTAACTTTTCCCAGTTGTGGCCATTGCAGAGTGCCAGTATTGGACACCTCATCACTGTATGTTGTCAGCAGCACATGAAGAAAGCTGGAGATATGAATGAGGATCCTTCCGTCTGGAAGGTGAGTGACAGCTTCGCCTTCACAGCATTTAATGAAATGAAGTTGTCATGTAGTGCAGCAATGCTGAAGAAGCCCGATTTGGATTCCTTCACACCAGTTACATTTTCTCAGTGCCTGGCAGTGAGTTTTGTTGTACAGATACCTGCTGGAGATTAAGTCGCATCTTCCTTGAATTGGAAATATTTCAGGGTGGTACAGTAAAGTCTGGTACTGCTGGCTTACATTTCAGTGCTATTTCCTGATATTTTGTGCATACATGACCGATCTTTAAGGTGGTATGGTAACTGATCTTAAAATGCACCTCGCCTTTCTTACAAGCTCTGTAGAAGAGCACAGTCTTGCTGCCTTCATTCCCAAAAACAAGTGAAAGCTGCTTTTGGTTCACATATCAGTCTAATATGTCCAGGAACTGATCCATGTGGCCATCCATTTCTTTTCATTGGAAGGTCTCTCTTCATCAGCATTCTCCCAGCACTATAGGTGCTGGAGCATCCTTTCCCTTTTTTCCTTGGATGTATTGCTGTTTACACTGATCAGTAACTTGCCTGCTTCGAACAATAAGACTGCAACTGTTATACCTGTAAGTCTAATAGACGGGAGAGTAGAACAGAGGCAAAGATCAGCCCCAACTTACTGTAATCCATTTTGCCATCTGTGCCAAGAAACGGATTGAATTTGATGACAGGCTCTCGGCAACAAAGGAGAAGAGAGTTACCTAGTGGCCTTAGGGCTCGTGCACATAACCGATTTTTTCCAGACGAGTGCTATCTGTTATTTTCACAGACAGCATGATTTTCTTTGGGTTTGTGCACATCTCTTATTTTTTTCCTTTTGTGCCAAGTGGTCCACGGGAAAAATCAAACACGTCCGATTTTGCAAGTCTATGGGTCCGTGAAAAAAATCTGACCGCACTTTGGTGACATTGAGTGCAGTCCCATTTTCATAGAGTGACAGAATGGAGACGGTGGAGAGCCTTTTTTTTTGTTTCTCTCCATGCTCGAGAAAAACTGATGGCACTCTGATCGAAACTCAGCTAAAAAGTCTGATCAGAATAATGGAGCCATTCTTCTCGGAGTTGCGAAAATGGTCGTGTGGCCCTACCCTTAGAGTGATTTTTTTGGTCATAAGACACATGGGCCTTTCCATCCAAAATGAACATTACCACAATTTTTTAAAATTATAAATTTTATAACTTTAACCTCACAATGTGTATATTTTTGATTACATCAATTATATTACATCTTTTTTATTTTTTTTATTATGAACATCTAAGATACAAATGAAATAAACATTTTTTTCCCTTAAAATGTGTAAAACATTATTTTTTTTTCACTCCTAAATTTTTTAAAAAAAAATATTTTAAAAGACTATCAGTGGCTTAAATGTGGGTAAAATAGAAGGTATTGCTTTTAGAAGCCTCAGGAAAAAAAAAAACATTTGGACTATGTAACATCTGTAACATTTCCTAAAACACCCGTATCAGTCCAATTATGTTTTTTGTAAAGAATAAATAAATAATTATGAAATTATAATAAATATCTAATATTATAGCTTGGATCTTAACTACAACCAGTAAAAAAAACATCATTTGTCTCAGAGTTGGGCGCTTTCCTTACTCTGCACAGGACTCTAGGACCCGTAACGCCCACATTGTTTTCACTGCTGTAAGTAGAAACTGCAAATTCACCACATAAATTGAAAATATATATTAAGACATATCTGTTTCTACCATGAAAACAAATGCAGTATATTCACTTATATTCCCTTATAATTTATTTATACATATTAAGCTGTGTGAATGTTACACCGGGACTACGGAATAGCCCACATAGTCTTTAAAGGGAACCTGTCATGTCGAAAATGGTATCTGATCCTGCAGGCAGGATGTTATTATGGGAAAGGCTTCAGTAGGCGGTCTCACTTAGTGATTGACAGTCTTCCCTGTATGTCTGCGCTTGTAGAGATAGCCGCCAATCACTGATAAGACCGCCCACTGGACTCATGCAGACGAACAATGAATAAAATACAGGTTATACTGACTCTTTCCCAACAATCCTACATATCATTTTGCTCCACTTCTCCTTCTCTACACCACGCTGTCCACAGACCGGACATCATGTACAATGTCCTGGTTCCCTTCAGTTTAGCAGGTTTTTATTTTCCCAGTTGCATAACTGTCTAAAAGCCACGAAAACATAATGTTATTGATGATTATTTTGCAGTAAGGTTTGTCCAAAGTGAGGTAATGGGGTCTGTGCGGTTTTTGTTTTTTTTCCTTAGAGACAGAATACTTTTGATGGTGGACTGTGTCAATACGGATGAACCAAACACAGCTCATTGACCCCTGTTTTGGGGGTAAAAATAAGATCCCCTTGTTTTCTAATGCTAAATAACCCAATTGTGGGCAGTTTCAGTGCTGCTGGCAAGAAAGTTCACGTCTTGATGTAGCAGAGCTGAGCACTTCTGATATTTTGTAGCAATTTGAGCCTTGTCTGCGACATGTAATAAATATGTCTTCAATACTGCAATTTTTTACTCTGTGCTCCGTCTCCGACCTCTCATATGCTGTTTGTGCGCCAATTTTTCTTTACACACTGACAACCACACCCCATTACTCCACTTTAGACATCATTCAAAAGTGTCTCAGGTGCCATAAACAGCTTAAAAAAAAGTCTCTGCTACTTGATAAATATGGAGCAAGTCTCTTGAGACCATATTTTCCGGAGCCTCATACTCTAGTTTCACAGCTGAGACACATTGACAGATCTGTCCCAGTGACATGTTATTACCAGATAGAATCCGTAAAATTACAAACTCGGCTCTGCTGTGTCGGCTTAGCCCTGACACAGCGGAGAATGGATGCTCCGCAGAATGTGCTATGATTACTATAGAGCCAGTTTAGTTCCCTGGTTTATATGGGAATCTGCAGGTATCTTTGTAGGGTTAGATCTGATGCCTGATGCCATCTTTCCGAGTGCTAAATAAATCCGATTATTATTAGCCCTTTAATGTATAGTCTTACCCTCTGCCCTTGGGATAACAGATTGAGTAGGAGTCCTTTTTTTTTTTTTTTACCTGCTTTGCTAAATGACATATGTCAGCGAAAAAGGCTCCAGTTTACCCGGCAGGTGGCCCAAGGGTCCTGGATAAAATGGGCTGTATACATGGGTTGTGACTTATTTGCTAAAGAGGTCATTTGGAAGAGCCTCCGGGCTGCGGCTGCCCTTTTGTACCTCGGTAACCAAATCTGGTAACATAATCCTTCTCAGACAGGTGACCTTAAAAAAAATGGTGCAGTTAGTCAGTTCCGAGTAAATTCACAGCATATTGGGAGAAGTCAATTATTTATGTATTAACGCAAATTGCGTAGAAGGGAAGATAATGACTCCTGATGGTCACGTTACTTGTAAAAGTTCCATCTCTGAGAGATTCTCCATTTCAATCTCCGATCTACATTGTGTTTTACATGTATAAATTGGTTGTGGCTGAATAGGAAGCTAATTAAACAGTGGAACCAAGCAATGTGCATGGTCATGAAAAAGATAATCAGGTCTTCATGGTATAAATCGGATTAATAGCCATGGGGCATGTGTATCTAGATAGAAACGCTACCATTTAGTCGCCTTTCATAATAAAAATCAAATCTATCTCACGTTTTATTGCAAATAAAAGAAAGCATCCACGGGATTTAAGTAAATTACTTTGATTGCTCGAAAGTGACAATCAGCATCTTGGTATTTGAGGTGTGAGAGTAGGTGATTCATTTATATACAGCGGGTTTTGAAAGTATTTTGCCTGGATCGTAAATATACTCATTATGACAGTTTATTATCTAGTAACGCAAGATGGCCTGCAGGATCAGGACACCATAGAGTCGCAATCCCTTAATCAGTTACACTAGCAGAAATAATAACTAAAAAAAATAAATCTTAATATATCTTATTTTGGCAGAATTCAGGCGTCTGTGAAAAACAATCTGCATACAGACCACGATGTATGGACTGACTGCGGGTCTCTCATCCAGAATTTAACATTCCTGATACACGCCTGAGGATGGGTCAGGAGACCCACTGCCGGTCCATACAACACGCGTCGTTTTTCACGGATGTCTGAATTCTGCCCTCGTTAAACATTCAAGATTGTGTCAGTAATTGCTGAGCAATCTTAGGCTTAGGTCATCTTACCATCTTCGGCTTAGGCCATCTTAGTCTTAGGCCATCTTAGTCTTAGGCCATCTTACCATCTTATGCTCTGTAGTGATATAACAGACATCTGTCTGAGATGGTTTAGTGACTCCTGCATTGAGTTGGACACGATGACCCTGGTGGCCCCTTACAACTCTAACATTCTATGTTCTGTTGCGGGATGCAGTGATGGACAAGAGGCAGAGCAAGGGTTAACAATTTTAATTAACAATGGGATACTCCACACAGGGAGGTAAACTGTTATATGAGGGAATAAGCAGTTGGATTTGGAAGGATATGCAGGGATAAAAAACAATGAATCAGGTAACGGCAAAAGTTCCTCAGACTGTTACTTCTGCTGAGGAGTCAATAGTGCTAACAACGTCTGGCGTGGTGCTTATCCAAGAAGGTCCTGTAGGAAACAAGGATCCGTCTTCTGACGGCAGCGGTTGGTCTCCGGTACCTTCCGCTGAGCCATTAGTCCATAAGTTGATGCGGCTGAGTCAATTAAAGCTGCAGCACTGTCCGAGTCCAAAGTAGACCGGCAAATATCAACTGGCAAATCAGGGTGCAAGTGTCTGTCCCGTACCTCATCTCTCTAATGGGGCACGTGCGCATACTCATGGAATGCTCTCTGGTAGTCACTGGGCTCACCACACCTCTCTTCCTCCTGTCCCCGCTGTTGGCGGCGGGAGTCAACGGACGCTGGTCTGTGCAATGTCGGTGTTATGGGTCTGCAACTCAGGAATAGAGCGGGGGGAATCTGACCTTGCACTAGGACTAGACTCGATCCCTACGATGGAGCGGGCGACCTATTCCTTTCGAATAGACCCACTGACGATCCTGATCTAGACTCAAGCGAAGACCTGAAGGTGGGGAAGGGGATCCCAGAAAGATCTAGGGACTGGGAACAAAACACTGGTAACCTCCTAGCAGGGAAATAGAGGAAGCTGCAGAAACAAAACGAAAACACAAAAAGACTAAGCAAGCAGAACTAGAGTTCCCAGAACTGCACGAAGTATAGCACAACGCTATCAAGGCTCCAAGCCAGAACTCAAGCGGATTAACACTGATGTCCAGCAAGGACTGGAAGGCAGGTGCAGGGTAATAAAGGGTGATACAGTCACCTGACCAACGACAAGCCCAGCAACAGGGGAAAAAGGCCAGCAGCCAGAAAACCACAAGATGGCGGATGGTCAAACTGAATAGATTCTAACAGTCTGTGCTCGCGAAACGGAACACTCCTCTCTGGCTACTGCAGCCTCACGGCACCTGTCAGTGCAGCGGTCCCTCTGCTGACGGCGTGGCCCAACCGATGCAGTCTGTCTCAGTGCCGGTACTCGGGGGGGATGGAGCGCACTGCTCACCTGACTGTGCACTGCTGTGTGTTTGCACCAAACTGCCTGCTGCTGTGCGCGCTTTTCCCTTTATATAACCTCACCTACCCAGGTCATGAGGTTGGTCCGGCTTCTCCCCTAGGCAGCAGAGGATGCAGCCTCAACAGTTCTGGACCCGGCAAGCAGGTACCCGCAGACCTGTCTTCCTTCTTACAATTCTATGAACATCAGCATACTCATGCATCCATAGAGATTCAGTGACCTAACATATGCTAAAAGAGTGTGGTTTCAGCCCAGAAACAATTAAAGGGGTTGTTCGTGGCTTTTACATTGATGGCCTATCCTTCGTATACGTCATCAATATTTGAGCTGTGGAGTATGACACTCAGGACCCCCACAGATCAGCTGTTCCCAGTGCAGGCAGCTGCATGAAGTGTTAAGTTATGGAGCTGCACCGCTCCATCAACTGTACAGTGGCCGGGACTGCATATCTAATTCTATTTGAATCAATAGGGGTGATGTGCACACTATCAGATATTGATGACCTATCCTAAGGACCTCTCCAAAATAGGCAGGATCTGCTCATATTTAGTCATTGTGTGTGGGCTGCTTAAGAAAGCGGTATATATATGACGTGTACTGCTACTATCGGTCTTAACTGGAACAACATAAAAATCAACAAGAGTGTACAGTCATGGCCAAAAGTTTTGAGAATGACACAAATATTATATTTTCACATGATCTGCTTCCCTCTGGTTTTTATGTGTGTTTGACATGTTTTTATCACAGACAGAAATATAATTGCAAACATATGAGTAACAAAAGCTTATATTGACAGGTAGAATGAGTTAATGCAGCAAGTCAATATTTGCAGTGTTGACCCTTCTTCTTCAGGACCTCTGCAATTCTCCCTGGCATGCTCTCAATCAACTTCTGGACCAAATCCTGACTGATAGCAGTCCATTCTTGCACAATCAATGCTTTCATTTTGTCAGAATTTTTAGGTTTTTGTTTGTCCACCCGTCTCTTGATGATTGACCACAAGTTCTCAATGGGATTAAGATCTGGGGAGTTTCCAGGCCATGGACCCAAAATCTCTGTTTTGTTCCCTGATCCATTTAGTTATCACCTTTGCTTTATGGCAAGGTGCGTCATCATGCTGGAAAAGGCATTGTTGATCGCCAAACTGCTCTCGGAGGGTTGGGAGAAGTTGCTCTTGGAGGACATTCTGGTACCATTCTTTATTCATGGCTGTGTTTTTAGGCAAGACTGTGAGAGAGCCGATTCCCTTGGCTGAGAAGCAACCCCACACATGAATGGTTTCAGGATGCTTAACAGTTGGCATGAGACAAGACTGGTGGTAGCGCTCACCTTGTCTTCTCCGAATGAGGCGTTTTCCTGATGTCCCAAACATTTGAAAAGGGGATTCATCAGAGAAAATAACTTTACGCCAGTCCTCAGCAATCCACTGCCTGTACCTTTTGCAGAATATCAGTCTGTCCATGATGTTTTTTCTGGAGAGAGGTGGCTTCTTTGCTGCCCTCCTTGAGACCAGGCCTTGCTCCAAGAGTCTCCGCCTCACAGTGCGTGCAGATGCACTCACACCTGCCTGCTGCCATTCCTGAGCAAGCTCTGCATTGCTGGTAGCCCGATCCCTCAGCTGAAACACTTTTAAGAGACGGTCCTGGCGCTTGCTGGTCTTTCTTGGGCGCCCTGGAGCTTTTTTGGCAACAATAGAACCTCTCTCCTTGAAGTTCTTGATGATGCGATAGATTGTTGACTGAGGTGCAATCTTTCTAGCTGCGATACTCTTCCCTTTTAGGCCATTTTTGTGCATTGCAATGATGACTGCACGTGTTTCTTTAGAGATAACCATGGTTAACAGAAGAGAAACAATGATGCCAAGCACAAGCCTCCTTTTAAAGTGTCCAGTGGTGTCATTCTTACTTAATCATGACAGATTGATCTCCAGCCATGTCCTCATCAGCACCCACACCTGTGTTAATGGAGCAATCACTGAAAAGAGGTTAGCTGGTCCTTTTAAGGCAGGGCTGCAATGATGTTGAAATGTGTTTTGGGGATAAAGTTCATTTTCTAGCCAAATATTGACTTTGCAAGTAATTGCTGTTAAGCTGATCACTCTTTATAACATTCTGGAGTATATGCAAATTGCCATTAGAAAAAGTGAAGCAGTAGACTTTGTAAAAATTAATATTTGTGTCATTCTCAAAACTTTTGTCCATGACTGTAGGAGTGGAGGAACAAAGGAATATGGTCTTTACTTAAAAAAGTAAACTGAATACCATTCCAAGTGTATTAAAAATACTGCAAATTACCAAAAGAATCCACTTGATTTAGAAGAATATATTTTTCTGTATTTTACTATATACAGTGCTTAAAGGGAAGCTGTCACATTATTCATGCTGACGGAAAAACAGGCAGCTTAATTCCGAGTTAGGCTCCTTCATTATGTGAGAAACGGATGCAAAATGGAGACAATTCGGAAGCCGTTTCAATTTGCATCCGGGTTTCACAAATCCCCATAGACATGAATGGCCGACTCTGATCCGCAAGCACAGATCAGAATAGGAACTGCTCTGAGTCTCACAGAAATCTCATGGATTTGTGATTTTTACAGATAGAATCATAGAATGGTAGAGTTGGAAGGGACCTCCTGGGCCTTCTGGTCCAACCCCCTGCTCAAAGCAGGATTCCCTAAATCATCCCAGACAGATGTCTATCCAGCCTCTGTTTGAAGACTTCCATTGAAGGAGAACTCACCACCTCTCGTGGCAGCCTGTTCCACTCATTGATCACTCTAACTGTCAAAAAGTTTTTTCTAATATCTATTCTGTGTCTCCTCCCATTCAGTTTCATCCCATTGCTTCTAGTCTTTCCTTGTGCAAATGAGAATAAAGATGATCCTTCTACAATGTGACAGCCCTTGAGATATTTGTAGACAGCTATTAAGTCTCCTCTCAGTCTTCTTTTTTGCAAGCTAAACATTCCCAAATCCTGCAACCGTTCCTCATAGGACATGGTTTGCAGACCGGTCACCATACTGGTGGCTCTTCTCTGAACTTGCTCCAGTTTGTTGATGTCTTTTTTAAAATGTGGTGCCCAAAACTGGACACAGTATTCCAGATGAGGTCTGACCAAAGAGGAGTAGAGGGCAATAATGACCTCACGTGATCTAGACTGTATGCTTCTGTTGATACATCCTAGAATTGCATTTGCCTTTTTTGCTGCTGCATCACACTGTTGACTCATGTTAAGTCTGTGATCAATTAGTATACCCAAGTCTTTTTCACATGTGCTGTTACTTAGCCCTATTCCTCCCATTTTGTATATGCTTTTTTCATTTTTATTGCCCAGATGTAGTACTTTGCATTTTTCCCTGTTAAAATCCATTCTGTTAGTTGCTGCCCACTGCTCCAGTTTATGTATATCTTTTTGAATCCTCTCTCTCTCTTCTCTAGTATTAGCTACCCCTCCTAGCTTTGTGTCATCAGCAAATTTGATCAGTTTACCCTCAATTCCTTCATCTAAATCATTGATAAAGATGTACGTATGTTTCCATTCATGAAACTCTATGGGTCTGTGTGCTGTCCGAGAAAAACAGACTGCATATGGATGTGTGAATGTAGCCTTATATTCTGGATTTAAGAGGTTGTCTCAGGATGAGAACCTCTGTCCAACTGTCTGATTAATACATGCCTGCATCATAAATGGAGAATAATCTCTTGCTCAGAACCCCCTTGTATTTGAAAAGGTGTGCAATTTATTTCAATAATAATGTAATACAGGTGGAAATCCGTTCAGCCAGTCACTGGTTTCCTCAGTAATGTCGGATGTTTGCCCGTTGACCCAGCTAAGATATTGTCTTGGTGGGTCATTCCCTATAAAACTTAAAATCCGGTTATAGTTTCATATATAAAATAATCAGAAAGCACGAACATCTTGCACACGCTGTTACTAGTTAAAGGTACAAACCCTCTTTCTGTGATTATGTTAGGCTTTTAGAGACGTCATGAAATACAGGGCAGTAGATGGATGACTTCTAGGTACTAGGAAGTGTGGCCAGCCCAATTAGGTGAGCAGCAAGAACCACTTACAGTGATCATTGCCAATAGGGGATTTGATTAAAAAGTGTTAGACATAAAACAAAATATCACAAAATGGACCCTATGGGCCCAATTTAAAAACAATGTTCTGCAAGAAGTTGGAGAGTTTCTACCATTGTGGAACATTTAACACTTTCCTTTTATTTAGTGATGCTCCTCAATTTTCTCTAGGAAAACGGTTTTCTTGTTTTAATGTCCTTGCACATTATCATCCGCCCTGAATGGATTATAGTATAACAGATTAGTTTTAAATATTTTTCTTAATTTGTGCCAATAGTCTTTTTTTAAGGATGGAAAACAATTGATATCATTCTTAACCCCAAACTTTCAGATAACATCATTTTCTCACTAGGTAATGATCTTATTTACTGTCATCGCATAAATCTAAGCCATCCAATAACGCATGTAGAGTTGAATTTTTGGTAAGGGCCAATGATGTGCCAATTTAGGGACTTCTTGCTCCAGCACACGTTATATAAATTAAGTTTTAATAAATTTTCCCCTTTTTCTTTGGAATCATAATTTAAACAGTTAAAAAAAATTGGATTTAATAATGAAGGATAATCATCTCAGAATTGTAGAGTGGTTAAGAGAGGGTCTCTAGGTCTTGAGCACCTGACCTGTCCTACATTACACAAACAACGCATTGATCTGGGTGGACACTGTGTACTCCTAATAATTTATCAATAGGTGTGCATAATATGAGAATTTAGCTGATTTTCCAGTCCAAAAACATGAAGTACACCAGATGTTCATATTTTACACTCACACTTGAGTGCTAGCACAGGTAGCAGTTCTTTAAAATCCAAGACCATTACATGCATCACCCCGCCACTCCTCATTTCCTGTCTTACATCATTAAAGACAAAAATTTGTCCTCGAGTAATGAAAACCTGTGGGCACAACTTCCCCTGCAAAAACATTCTTTTGAAATCTGGAGACAGTTCGCCCACGAGCCTTCACTATTAGAGGACACATCCTTGTATTGGCCCTGGGAATGTTAAAGAACTACTACCTATGCTGGCACTACCACGAGTGTGAAATAACTGGAAAGGGTTGGCCGAGGGGTTAACTTACTGGGAGCTGCTGCATTCTTTACCCCTGTTATCTCTATTCTCCTGGGATGTTCTTCCCCAGTGACAGAGCGTAGAGAACAATCAGAGTCAGAGTCCAGAATCACGTCAAACAGTTCTACTTTATTTTCCTCCAGACACAGCACATCCAAGACACCATAAGCACGTCTTATACGATACCAGCAATACATTCTTCACAACTCTGCTTCTTCTCCTCTGCTACACCAGAATGGACCACAAAATATTGACGGGACGAGGAGCCTGGTGAAAACAGCACTTCGATCTCTTCCCCTGGAGACACTTCAATCCAGTATAGAAATACATCTACTAGGTCGTCCACCCCTCTCTGGTTATCCTGCCTGGATACTTTTGGTGGCCCACTCACTACTACGCTCATGCACGACCTCTTCTGCTGAGCGTTCCCACAGTTGTTCTTCCACTGGACTACTGCTACGTAAACCCATTCTCTTTGGGCTCACGCTACCACGGTGAATCCTTCACCGGCTTCTTCAGGGGTTGCTGGTCCCCTCTTACTTCTACCCTATGCTCAGGGCCCAGGAACGTGGATGTCCTCACACTAGCAAGGTCCACCCCCGACTGACTTCCGCTATGAGGAAATCTTCCTGACAGATTCCCGCTTGGAGGCAATCTTTCCCTAGCAGCAAGTCCCTAACCTATTGTCCCTATTGGACTGGATGTGCTCAATGCCCCCCTCTAGTGTCCAAACCAAATACTGCATTCACATCTTTTTCTAGCTTCCTAACTGGACCTCTAATGTGCCCCCATTAGTGATCCCTCGCACACTACATCTACACCCATAAATATACACTACCCTACTAGTGCCCTCCTCTAGTGACCCCTGGGATGCACTACCTACCTATATCTATACCTCCCTTACTCTTATATAACACTGAAAACCTGACATCATACACTACATTAAATGCATACATTTACACATATTAACACACTTAAAGGGAATGAAACATTTAAAGGCTTAATACTCTTGAGCTCCTTACATTACCCCTTCCTAGGGGGCACTATAATATGCATATACATATTTACTGACACAATTATTAAACATTAAAACATCTTTACTTTAATGAGATAGAGAAATAGAGCTCTGGCCTCCCCCTTCCTTTGAGGGAAGCAGGGATTATTAAAGAAACAAAAAGAAAACAACTTCCCGGAATCAGGGCGCACCCTGCCGGTCACAGTGTCTGTGGGTGCCGCAAGCCCTGTGGAGACGTGGAACTTGCCTCCTATTTTTGTGCAACGGGCACTGTCTTATTTTTCATCTTCGCAGAGATGCATTGTTTACGCGGTGGGCTTCTCACACGCTTCTCCTTAAAAACTTCCACCTTCTTTCCTACACAAAAGAACAGCCACCGCAAAGTAGCCCCGAGGGCAGTACTCCTTGTAAATCGAGACCCAGTCTCCTTTCTTCAGGGACCGTCCATGTTTAATAGAGGATGCATTTACATAAATCTTGTTTCGGGTGCCCTCCTCTTTAATGAACCCGTAACCTCGTTCCTGGTTAATATAGACCAATTAGCCATAACAACGGGGTATCGCTCCTTCGCCCTTCTCATGCAGGAGCGCCCATATCTCCCGCTCCCTAGCCTTCTTTTCCTTGATGATCTCAGTGATCCACATGGAACGTTGAGTGGCGGACAGAGAAGCGGTCGAGTCAGGAGAAGCCGAGCCGGGGCAGGGGAGTTCGACTGCGGGGACCTTAGACCTTCCGTCACCACTAGGATACATCGGGAGAACCACAGGATCCCCCTCCAACGGGGATGGAATAACACTCACCCCGCTTGCCTCCGCTGTCCCGCCCGGGCCATCTCTCAACTCCCCGTCCTCCGGCTCCACGGTCTCCTTTTTATCCCCAGCGCTAGACCCATTGGTGGACGAGAGTTCCTCCTGCGGCCTGGCAGACTCAGCATCTAGGGCTGCTGACTCCTCCTGGGGATAAGGTGACAACTCACCCCAGGGTATTGCCAGCTTGTCCAAGACAGCGAGCAGACATTCCTCCGCATAATTGACGGGCTCCGGTTTTACAGGCTCGACCATCACAGGCTCTGGTTCTTGTTGAAAACCTCCTCGAGCGAGAACCGGGTCCCGCTGCATCTGTTCCCAATTCCGGGTGAGGCACCTGTCCTCCCTTTCTTGGCGCCATAGCCACTCCGTTCGTTCGATTCCCCTGCAACTGCACCGATGCATCGTTTTCATGACTCCGGATGTCAATGACTTCGGTCCACGACACTCAGGCAGTCTCTAGGGCTGCTCCCGTTCCAGGATAGGGCTCTCATCGGCCTCTCCACCCATTTTCCAGCATTAGGTGGGAAAGAGCGTATGTCCATCTCTGCATTCTCCTCCTCGCAGGGGCGGTCCCGACATGGTTGACAGTTCTCACTTGGTGCCACTGAGACGCCGTCACGCCCACGAAGTGCAGCTTGTTGACAAGGACAGTCCTTTTTGGTGCCAGAATTCTCAATCTTGTCACCATGGTGTCAATGCCAGATGGGGCAGCGAGATCCTGCCGACTACGCGACTTGTAAAGGGTTGGCCGAGGGGTTAACTTATTGGGAGCTGCTGCATTCTTTACCCCGGTTATCTCTATTCTCCTGGGATGTTCTTCCCTAGTGACAGAGTGTAGAGAACAATTAGAGTCAGAATCCAGAATCACGTCAAACAGTTCTGCTTTATTTTCCTCCGGACACAGCAGATCCAAGACACCATAAGCACGTCTTATACGATACCATGGGGGAGCCCAGCCATGCATACAAGATGGGACAGGGGAGCCATGCATACAAGATGGGAGGGGGGAGCCGAGCCATGCATACAAGGATTGGAGGGGGGGAGCAATGCCATGCATACAAGGATGGGAAGGGGGGAGTGGAGCCATGCATACAAGATGAGAGGGGGAGCTGAGCCATGCATACATGGATTGGAGGGGGGGCGGAGCCATGCATAGAAGGATGGGAGGGGACGAGTAGAGCCATGCATACACAAATGGGAGGGGGAGCCGGGCCATGCATACAAAGATGGGAAGGGGGGGAGCCGAGCCATGCATACAAAGATGGGAGGGGAGAGTCGGGCCATGCCTACAAGGATGGGAGGGGGGAGTGGAGCCATGAATACAAGGATGAAAGGGGGGAGCAGAGCCATACATACTAGGATGGGAGGGGGGAGCCGGGCCATGCATACAAGGATGGGAGGGGGGAGCCATGCATACAAGATGGGACAGGGGAGCCATGCACACAGGGATGGGAGTGGGGAGCTGGGCCATGCATACAAGGATGGGAGGGGGGAGCAGAGCCATGCATAGAAGATGGGACAGGGGAGCTATGCATACAAGGATGGGAGGGAGGAGCAGCTCCATGCATGCAAGATGGGACAGGGGAGCCATGCATACAAGGATGGGAGTGGGGGAGCGCAGCCATGCATACAAGATGGGACAGGGGAGCCATGCACACAAGGATGAGAGGGGGGGAGCCGAGTCATGCATACAAGGATGGGAGGGGGGAGCAGAGCCATGCATAGAAGATGGGACAGGGGAGCTATGCATACAAGGATGGGAGGGGGGAACGGAGCCATGTATACAAGATGGGACAGGGGAGCCATGCATACAAGGATGGGGGAGCAGAGCCATGTATACAAGGTGGGATGGGGAGCCATGCATACAAGATGGTAGCCAAGCCATGCATACAAGGATGGGCGGGGGGGAGCCGAGCCATGCATACAAGGATGGGGGGGAGCCGAGCCATGTATACAAGGATGAGAGGGGGAGAGGAGCCATGCATACAAGGATGGGAGGAGGGGAGCCGGGCCATGCATACAAGGATGGGAGGGGGGGAGCGGAGCCATGCATACAAGATGGGACAGGGGAGCCATGCATACAAGGATGGGAGGGGGGAGCAGAGCCATGCATACAAGATGGGACAGGGAAGCCATGTACGCAAGGATGTGAGGGGGGAGCCGGGCTATGCATACAAGGATGGGAGGGGGGAGCAGAGCCATGCATACAAGATGGGACAGGGGAGCCATGCATACAAGGATGGGAGGGGGGAGCGGAGCCATGTATACAAGATGGGACAGGGGAGCCATGTATACAAGGATGGGAGGGGGAGCCGAGCCATGCATACAAGATGGGACCGGGGGAGCCAAGCCATGCATACAAGATGGGAACGGGGGAGCCATGGATATAACTGTGGGAGCCACACAGAGCTGGACAGGATGAGGGAACCACACATACCGGGATAGGAATGAGGGGACAAGGCATACCGGGCTCATACTCGAGTCAATAAGCTTACCCAGTTTTCCATGGCAAAATTAGGTGCCTCGGCTTATCCTCGGGTCGGCTTATACTCAAGTATGTACGGTGTGTGTATATATATATATATATATATATATATATATATATATCTCAATCAGTACTTTGTGGGGCCATCATACTATACATGGGGGATTATATGTGTGAGACCATCATACTATACATGGGGGGATTATATGTGTGGGACCATCTTGCTATACATACAACTCTGTCCATAGCCCCACCCCATATGACCAAAGCCCCGCCTCTGCCCCGCCTCCATCCCTGTCCCTGGTGCAAAAAGGTTGGGGACCACTGCTCTAGTGTGTGCGTGTTTAATTAGCTCATTGTATTTCAGGAAGATAGAAATAGAAGGATCACAATCCAGTAACTCGTAATACTCGTAGTCACTGAGGATCCTTTGCCCTTCATTTGAATACCATCTTCTGTTCATAATAACAATCCCCCCCTTTATCGTCACTCTTAATAATTATTTCTAGTGATGAGCGAGTACACTCGTTGCTCGGGTTTTCCCGAGCACGCTCGGGTTGTCTCCAAGTATTTGGAAGTGCTCGGAGATTTAGTTTCTGTTACCGCAGCTGCATGATTTGCGGCTACTTGACAGCCTGAATACATGTGGGGATTGCCTGTTTGTTAGGGAATTTCCACATGTATTCAGGATGTTAAATAGCCGCAAATCATGCAGTTACGGCAACAGAAACTAAATCTCCGAGCACTTACAAATACTCAGAGATCACCCGAGCAACGAGTATACTCACTCATCACTAATAATTTACTTATTGTCCCTTAGCTTGTCACTACCTTCTCTCTAGAGATGCCAACGAAAAGCGGGGTGCTACTTATTGGGGTAGTTGGCCCTGGATGCACCGAAGTCACAGAGGTTCTAATCCCTGGTGAGCCAGAGGAAGGGTGAGACTCTGTCATTTGCACCATCTTGTGTACTTGCTGGGACTGTACTATATGTTGTTCCAAACTGGAGCTGGATACGCATGCTACGGTCATGGTATCTGTCATCTGGAGGAGCATGGACTGTGATTATAGACTATACCAGTGGGAGATACGAAAGCTCTGAACCAACCAAAATTTGGGAGACCGTGAGTATCGCCTGGTATGGGGTCAGTGGAACTACTGTCCCCGGATTGGGGTCTTGTGGACTGGGGGCATTGTATTTTGGCCATCTACCCAGAGTTGCTGTAAGACAATGGACGTAAGGAATAAAAAAAACTGTTGAATCTTTAATCTGCCTAGGTGATTATTACAAGCCACAACCTCATATCTTCACAAATTCATTCCTGGAGCATATTCTCAATATTCATATTTAATTATCTCCCTGTATCCTAAATGAGATATCAATACGAATTAATTCTGAGATGAAAACCTATAAATGCCCAAATGCAAAAAATGTAAAATCCTTACACAAATGATATCCTCGTGCCTTTGAACCATCAGTGTAGATACCTATTCTTGTTTCCTTTAAAATTAAACTTTTTTTTATCCTACAGTCCTTTAGCTTTGTGCAATTCTGTCTTTTCTGCTACAGTGATAACTGCAGATCAATAATTCATCAGCCAAGTAAAGCACAATGTGTAATAATTAGGTGCAATAAAGCAAAATTTTTTCCCATATTTACATATTAATAAATGGCATTATTTCATATTTTCATCTAATATCAACGGGATGCTTTCATTGTTTATGTACCTTATATAACAAAAGGAATGTAAAGATATATACAGTGGATATAAAAAGTCTTCACACCACTGGTTTTTGTCATGTAAAAAAAAAATCACATCAACAGAGATCATTACAGAACTTTTTCCATCTTTAGTTTCTCCCATAATCTTTACAAAACCATTGAGATACAAACTGAAATTATTTTAACCCCTTATTGACCCAGCCAATTTTGATTTTAATGACCATGCCAAATTTTACAATGCTGACCAGTGTCACTTTAGGTGGTAATAACTCTAGAACGCTTCAGCGGATCCCACTGATTCTGAGATTTTTTTCATGACATATTGTACTTCATGATAGTGCTAAAATTTCTTCGATATGACTTGCGTTTAATTGTTTAAAAAACTGAAATTTGGCAAAAGTTTAGAAAATTTTATAATTTTCAAACTTACATTTTTGTGTGCCCTTAAATCAGAGTCATATCGCACAAAATAGTCCATAAATAACATTTCCCACATGTCTACTTTATGTTTCTAAAATTGTGCTGATGTATTTTTTTTGTTAATGTAGTGATTTCTCATTTTTCCAACAAAACCATTTTTTTAGGGACCACCTCATATTTGAAATGACTTTGAGGGGCCTATATGACAGAAAATACCCTAAAGTGACACTATTCTAAAATCTGCACCCCTCAAGGTGCTCAAAACCACATTAAATTTTCTTAACACTTCAAATGCTTCACGAGAACTCTGAAGTAATGTGGAAGGAAAAAATGCACATTTAACTTTTTTCACAAAATTTACTTTAGATCCAAACGTTTTTTTTTCACAAGGGTAACAAGAAAAAATGGACTTCTCAATTTGTTGTGAAATTTTTCCTGAGTATGCCGATATTCCATATGGGGGGGGGGGGGAAATCCACTGTTTCAGCGCACAGCAGGTCTTGGAAGGGAAAGAGCACTGTTTGACTTTTTGAACACAAGATTGTCTGGAATCGAGAGCAGACGCCATGTCATGTTTTAGAGAGCCCCAGATGATTCAACACAGTGGAAACCCCCAAAAGTGACCTTATTTTAGAAACCACACTCCTCAAGGATTTTGTCCATTGGTATAGTGAGCATTTTGAGCCCACAGGTATGACACAGAATTGGATAACATTAGGTTGTCATATTGAATATCTCGCTATTAGCGTTGAGCGTAAGTGCTCGCTACTCCAGTTTGCATCAGACTCTCAGGTGTGCACCAAATATCGTGGGTGCCCAAGTGGCATGCTCGATTCCCTACCCTCCTGTTTTGCGGCTGTTAGACTAAAGGGGTGACAAACGGGGATTTAAAATAATTTACTAGTTTTTTTTTTATTTTGATCACTGTGATACGGTCTTTCACACTGATCAAAAGCAACCAATAGGAAAAATTCCCTATTGTTGCCGGGTATCGGTTGGCAGTTATTGGTGGGTGCACTGCGCATGCACCCATCATTTTTTTCCAGGAAGATCGCGCAGAGGGCCGGGAGACAGAGCAGGGTTCCGGGGATGGCGGAGGTATCAAGGGGGCTCTAGGGACCCCATTTCTCTCTGCTAGATCATATCAGAGGAGAGAAATGAGTTGTAAATCAGACTTTTTTGTGATCGCCGTTTTTCGGTGAATAACACTGATCACGTGACTGTAAAAAACGTACCTGATCATGTTCTCCGAGGTCTCAGCTACCGGGGTAGCCGAGACCTTGGAAATTTTTTTGTCGCTGGGGGCTATACCCTCATTTCTCAGCACCGCTAAAAAGTGGTGCTGAGGAATAAGTACCCTTATTCAGAATCGGCCATTAACATTTTAACTTATGTTAAAGAAGCAGTCCGTACACAGTTTCCATAAGGGCCCCGTCTCACATAGCGAGATCGCTAGCGAGATCGCTGCTGAGTCACAAGTTTTGTGACACAACAGCGATTTCAGCAGCGATCTCGCTATGTCTGACACGTACCAGCGATCAGGCCCCTGCTGTGAATCGCTGGTTGTGTCAGAAATGCCTGGACTTTTTTTGATCGCTGGTCTCCCGCTGGCCAGCACGCATCCCTGCGTGTGGCAGGCAGGAGACCAACGATCAGCTGGTAACCAAGGTACACATCGGGTTTCCAGTCGCGGGTCTGTGCCTGGAAACCCGATGTGTACTTTGGATACCAGCGCGCTGCTGCAGGGGAGCTGGTAACCAAGGTACACATCGGGTTTCCAGGCACCGTGCAGCGCCTGGAAACCCGATGTGTACCTTGGTTACCAGCTCCCTACACCAGCGGGCTGGTATCCAACGTACACTGCGGGTAACTGAGCGACGTTACCCGCAGTGTCGCTGTCCTGATCGCTGCCTGAGCTGCCTGTTTGGCAGCTCAGCAGCGATCATGTAGCGACACACCAGCAATCCTGACAAGTTCATATCGTTGTCGGGATCGCTGGTGCGTCGCTATGTGAGACGGGGCCCTAACTTGAAGTGATTCTGATTAACCTCATACAGAATTGGTCTAGGAGGCTGCCAGGTTGCACAACTTTTGGCTTAAATAACTGCAATCAATCGCTTCTCATTACCATCAATAAGCTTCTTACACCTCTAAACTGGAATTTTGGACCACTCTGCTTTTGCAAACTGCTCCATGTGTCTCAACTTTGACAGATGTCTTCTTCCAACAGCAATTTTAAGATCTCTCCTCAAGTGTTTAATAGGATTTAGATACTGACTCATTGCTGGCGACTTTAGAACTCTCTAGCACTTTGTTTCCATCCATTTCTGTTTTCTTCTTGAAGTATATTTGGGGTCATTGTGCTGCTGGAAGACCTAGGACACAAACCCATCTTTCTGACACTGGGCACTACATTCTGATCCCAAATCCTTTGGTAATCTTCAGATTTTATGATGCCTTTTACACAGTCTATAGCAAATAAACTCAGAACTCAACTTCAGTAGAGTGATGATTTTTAATCGTGTCCACAGTAATAACAGAAACGTTTCGGTCCTGAACTTGGACCTTCATCAGTCACATGGACTACTGTGAGTAGGTGGACCCAGCAAAAAGAGGGCTATGCCCGGAATATCAGGTTTAAATTATGTTCGATATAGGTGATCAAATATGGCAGCGGTTACCTGGGGGTCCCGGTGGAGCAAAAATGTGCCTGCGGTGGACGCGGTATCCGCCGCTAGTCCGTGCACCGCGTCCACCGCAGGCACATTTTTGCTCCACCGGGACCCCCAGGTAACCGCTGCCATATTTGATCACCTATATCGAAATAATTTAAACCTGTTATTCCGGGCATAGCCCCTCTTTTGCTGGGTCCACCTACTCACAGTAGTCCATGTGACTGATGAAGGTCCAAGTTCAGGACCGAAACGTTTCTGTTATTACTGTGGACACGATTAAAAATCATCACTCTACTGAAGTTGAGTTCTGAGTTTGTTTGCTATATTTATATGGTGTGGGAACCTACTCAGATACTCCTATACGGCTGTACACATGATTATTCACTTTTCTTTTACACAGTCTAGACACCCAGTGCCAGAAGCTGCAAATCAACCCCAAAATATATTTGAACCTCCACCATATGTGACTATTGATACTATTTCTTTTCTCTGTAGGCCTCATTCCGTTTTCGGTAAACAATAAAATTATGTGCTTTGCCATCCGTCCACAAGACACTTTCCCAGAAGGATTTTGGCTTGTTCATGTACATTTTGGAAAATTGCAATCTATCATTTTTATGTCTCTGTGTCAGCAGTGGGGTGTTCCTGGGTCTCCTGCCATAGCGTTTCATTTCATTCAATTGTCGATGGATAGTTTTCTGTGATGCTGGTGCACCCTGAGCCTGCAGGACAGCTTGAATTTTGGTGGAACTTGATTTTGGCAGCTTATCCACCATCCAGACTGTCCTGCTTTGCAACCTTTCATCAATTTTTCTATGCCGTCCAGGGAGATTAGCTACAGTGCTATGGGTTGTAAACTTCTTTATTATGTTGTGCACCATGGACAAAGGAACATCAGGATCTCTGGAGATTGACTTGTAGCCTTGAGATTATTGATATTTTTCAACAATTTTGGTTTTCATGCTCTCCATTCTTAGTGTAGCATGCAAAGATTGAGTGAACTTCTCTTTTTTTCTGGTTTCAGGTGTGATTTTCATATTGCACACACCTGTTACTTGCCACAGGTGATGTTGAACGAGCATCACATGCTTGAAACAAAGTTATTTACCCAAAACTTTGGAACAGTGTCACCAATTTTGTTCTGTCCATTTTGGAGGTTTTGTGTGACATTTTGAAGCCTTGCTATGTGTAACACAGGCGATCGGATTATTACAGATTCTAGTCTCCCACTGAGACTATTGAAGCTAGTAAAAAGTAAAAAAAAAAAACGTTTTGAAAAAAAGTTTAAATTCTCCCCAATAGCCTTATTCAAAATAAAACAGTTAAAAAATTAAAATAAATAATACACATATATGGTATCGCCAATTTCAGAATCGCCCAATCTTATCAATATATAAAAATAATTAGTCCAATCGGTGAACAATGTAGCAAAAAAAAAATCAAAACGCCAGAATCTACACAAAAATGGTATCAATAAAAATGTCAGTTCGGCACGCAAAAAATAAGCCATCACCCGGTCCCAGATCCCAAAAAATGGAGACGCTACGAGTCTCAGAAAATGAAGCAATTTTTTAACAAACTTTGGATTTTTTTTTCACCATTTAAATAAAAAAAGAACCTGGACATGTTTGGTATCTACAAACTCGTAATGTCCCAGAGAATCACAATGGCTGGTCAGTTTTAGCATTTTGTGTACATGGTAAAAGATTTTAACCCCTTACCGACATCGGCCATATATTTACGCCGATGTCTGTCTCCCTCCCTTTGATGTGGCTCCAGCGGTGAGCCCACATCTTTCCCTAGACATGTCAGCTGTTTTGAACAGCTGATATGTGCCCGCAATAGCTGTGGGTGGTATCGGGCCTGAAATACGCTCACTGGTGACCCGAGTCACTTGATCGTGGGTCACTGGTGCGTCGGCATGTCAATCCGAGGTCTCCTGGAGACATCTATGGTTGTCAGTGCTGGCTTGCTGTGAGTTCCACCCAGTGGTCGTCGCTCATAGCAAGTCAGTAATTCAGCTACATACACTGTGTTCCAAATTATTATGCAAAAAGTGTTTAGGAGTGATAAGGTAAGAATTTTTTTGTTTGTCAGTTAAATTCATTGATGGTGATGTGTGTCAGGGCTCTTTATATCACTGTAAGCAATTGCAGACACCTGTGCTAATTAGTTTGGCAGGTGTGTCCAATGAAACGCAAGATTACTTAAGAAGGCTGTCCACATTATTAAGCAGCCTACATTTTCTGCCAAAATGGGAAAGAAAAAGGATGTGTCGGCTGCTGAGAAGCAACAAATTGTGGAGTGTTTAGGTCAAGGCATGACTACAATCAACATTGCCAAGACACTTCATCGTGATCATCGCACAATCAAGAAGTATGTAGCTGATTCACAGTACACACGTGTGTGTGCTGATAAGGGAAAATTGAGGACTCTTTCCTACAGGCAATTACGTCAGGTTAAAAGAGCAGCGGCAAAAAAGCCTCTTCATAGCAGCAGACAAGCTTTTGAAGCTGCTGGTGCCTCCAACGTCCCCCGAACAACAAGATGCAGGGTCCTTCAGAGGTTTGCAGCTGTGCGTAAGCCATCCTGTCGACCTCCTCTATCCACTGCACACAAGCAGAAACGGCTCCAGTGGGCCAAACAATACATGAAGACTGACTTCAAAACTGTTTTGTTCACCGATGAGTGCCGTGCAACGCTCGATGGTCCAGATGGATGGAGTGGAGGATGGCCGGTTGATGGACACCCCATGCAAACACGCCTACGGCGCCAACAAGGAGGAGGTGGAGTAATGTTTTGGGCTGGAATCATGGGGAGAGAGATTGTTGGCCCCTTTAGGATTCCTGAAGGGGTAAAGATGAACTCCATAGTGTATTTTGAGTTTCTCAAACAACACTTCCTGCCATGGTTCAAGAAGAAGAACCGTGCATTCCGCAGCAAGATCATTTTCATGCATGATAATGCACCGTCTCATGCTGCACATAACACATCTGCATCTCTGGCTGCTATGGGCATAAAAGGGGACAAACTTACGGTGTGGCCCCCATGCTCCCCTGACCTCAACCCCATTGAGAACCTCTGGAGCATCATCAAAAGGAGTGTCTATGATGGCGGGAGGCAGTTCACATCTAAGCAACAGCTCTGGTAGGGTATTCTGTCCTCATGAAAAACAATTGAAGCAGAAACCAACCAAAACCTGGCAAATTCAATGGACGAGAGAGTTCAGAACCTCCTTTCGAACAAGGGGTCCTATGTGCAAATGTAACATCACCTAGAATAAAGTTTTGAGTTGAAAACTGTTTGATTTCAGTTTGTAATAACCTGCTAATGCTTATAATTTCAAAAATGACCATTTTTTTGTTCTTTATTAAAATGAAAAGGTTGAAAACTCTGCTGTGCATAATAATTTGGAACATGCATTTTGAGTGCAGTTTGAGTGTTTTATTTTTTAAAAAATATACTGTTATCATAGGCAGTTTGTACAAAAACCTTTCAATTGTACTCTAATAGTTATTTGACTGGAAAATTACAATGACTGCAATTCATATAGGTAATTTGGGAAAATCTAAGAAAATATTATTTGCATAATAATTTGGAACACAGTGTAGAGGCGAACTGATCATTGCCTCTATCTAGCTGAGCCGATAAAGTTGTGGCAACTTCTAGCCTCCCATGGAGGCTATTGAAGCATTCCAAAAGTAAAAAAACTGTTTTTAAAACTATAAAAAAATTAAAATAAATTTAAAAGTTCTTATCACCCCACTTTTGCCACATTCAAAATAAAACAATAAAAAAAATCAAACATTCACATATTTGGTATCGCCGCGTTCAGAATCTCCCAATCTAACAATAAAAAAAGGATTATCAGTAATCGGTAAACGGCATAGCGAGAGAAAAAAAAACAAAACGCCAGAATTGCGTTTTTTGGTCACCGTGACATTGCATTAAAATGCAATAATGGGCAATCAAAACATCGTACCGCACCAAATGGTTTAATTAAAAACATCAGCTTGGCGCGCAAAAAATAAGCCCTCACTCAACCTGAGATCACGAAAAATAGAGACACTACGGGTATCTGAAAATGGCGCTTTTTTTTTCTTACAAAATTTAGATTTTTTTTTGCCACTTAGATAAAAAAGAACCTAGATGTTTGGTGTCTATGAACTCATAATAACCTGAAGAATCATAATGGCCGGTCAGTTTTAGCATTTAGTGAACCTAGCAAAAAAGCCAAGCAAAAAACAAGCATGGGATTGCACTTTTTTTGCAATTTCACCGCACTTGGAATTTTTTTCCCGTTTTCTAGTACACAACATGGTAAAACCAATGGTGTTGTTCAAAAGTACAACTTGTTCCGCAAAATAACAAGCCCTCACATGGCCATATTGATGGAAAATTTAAAAAAATAATGCCTCTGTGAAGAAGATGAGTAAAATACTGAAATGCAAAATCTGAAAATGGCCCTGGTGTGAAGGGGTTAATCTATTTGCTCTGTATTGTTTCAGTTATACCATGATAGACTATAGATACTTGTTAACAGACACAATTTCTTCAAGTCTATGATTGAGAATTCATTGATTGCAGATTGTTATTGGCAGATCTGCTATTTTCATTTTCTCAATTCATACCTACATCACTGATCACTTGCTGTGCAGGACAGTAGAAGGACCTGCCATCAGACAGTAAGATTAAGTCTTGTACTTGTGACAAATTGGTGGCATCTGCTGCAGTTAAAAAAATATCCAATAGTTGTTTTAAATTTTCATTGTGATTACATTTAAAGTGTAGTCTATTGTATATCTAGTTTCACACATCTTAAGGAATTTTGAGTTAATAGATGGGGATCCTTATCTCTTGACCCAGAGTGAGGCGATTACAAACAATGTCAAACTTTTGCTCTGAAGGACGTTTCCAGCTCTGCCTTATACAGACAGATTATTGATTTACATGGGCACCTTGTAGTACTTAATTTCCCCTGTGGAGGTGCTGCAGGATAATTGAACACTTGCTAGGTTTACCTACAGATTTCATCTAATCACTGGTGCAAGATGTAAGCAAAGTCAGAAACATTGGACCTGCAATAGTAAAGGTGTAAGCACAGGGAAAAGGGAATGGAGCATTATCAGACAAACCAGGTTAGGAACATAAATGACATGGTTGAGAAACAGAATAGAGTGGGAAACTTACGGGGAAATTAGTGGCTTTGGAGTTCCAAGATCTTTCTTGCTTCATCCATAACCGACTGAAACTTGGAACTAGTGCTGTGCAAAATTGGATGTCTTTACATTTTTGCCTTACGGTAAGTAGTTCTAAAACTTTTTTTTAAGAGGGTTTGTATGTTGCTGGATTTGTAGATTGGCAATTGGCACGTCAGGGCTCGCTACATAATTACTGTAGATGATGTAGAATTTATAAAGTACATTTTATATTCTTCATTGTAAACTCTTAATGTGTACCAAGTGACATATGTCATACTATGCGAGTAGGGAGGGCACTGGCTTTAGTTTATAACGTCATTTTTCAACAATTGCCTTTCACGACAACAACGTCTTTAAATCCTTCTCTCGTCAATACCATAAACCTACAGGTATTGGCAAATTATTGGAACGGCATGAACTTTTCCCAATGCTTCTTCAATAAAACGTCATGTAAGCTTATAAATTGAATTTAATAGGTTGAGAATTCAATAAATATGCCACAGTGTAGAACAGGCATGAGCCATCCAGCTCAGCAGATGGGACAGGTCTCAATTCATATTCTTGGCTCTGTTTGGGGCATTTAGATAAGCAGTTGGCAAGCTTTTGCCCTCCTGTATCATGGCCCCACGTCTACAAAGATGATCCGATGTGAAGGTTACTGAAATTTCATTGAAATAGAGCCCACAACCTTTCAGTGCCATCTGTGCCAGGCAACAGTAAACAAAGTGCCCAGTCTCATCATCGTCCCTTTTGTTCAGCTACGATGTGTAAGAATGACGTGCTGGTAGCACTAGTTCACCGCAGGATTGCATCCAATGTCACAGCAGAAAGTGACCGCATGGAGTATGGTGTAAATCTTTGGTAGATGCCCCTTTTGGAAGGTGAAGGCACCCTCACTACATAAGAAAAAGAGCCGTCGTCTTGTGTTCGGCGCAGTATATCAAGCATGTAGTGTGGAAAAACACTTAATCATTTGGAAACAATACGAGTGCTGCTCCTAGAATGCTAGACTGGTAATAATTGCATTACATTGTTGTCAGTTTTTATTATTTTCACGAGTGGGTGTTACTTGCTAAGTGCAGGATAACTGAAGCCAGTGAAGTGACTAGTTTTAGCATTGCCGGCTTCAAAGGCGTCTGAAATTTGCATTCAAATTCATCAGAAGTAATTCTGTTAGGAATCACACGGTGCTAAGTGCAGCCGCTGTAAATCCACACGACCGGAGACGTCAGACTAAGCCTGTAGTGATCCGTGGCGTAATTGTAATATTGTAGCAGTACGTGGCAAGCAACTGCATTGAATAAAATGCCACCATTAGTTGGAGCCCGGCATGATAATTGCCTTTTTTAATTCCTGTGGAAGCTCTGAATTCCTCAGAGTGCAGATGACTCCATAAATTAAATTGTTTTATTTTATGCTGCATTAAGAATTTAATATAGGTTTTTATTTAGTGTGAGGACTCAAAGTGGACAAAAGCTCATAAATGTACTGACTTATTTATTTCCTTCATATTTATAATTTGTATGTTCTAGCTTCCATTCTTATACTGATTACTTAGGAGGGGGATGATGCTACTTTTGCTTTGTTTCTTTAGTGATTTCAAGCAGAAAGCACTGCAAATTATATCTTTTGTTTCTTGTGTAGAGTGAAAAGAATGAAACAATTCAAGACCAAGTGGGAATTACATTTCTGTGAGAAAAAAAAAACTTTACCAGGGTCCAAAAATTCAATTTAAATTACTGGACTAATTGTACTTTACCCAATGTGTATTTATACAGTAAAGTAAAAAAAAAAACCTACCTAATAATAAATATAATATATATATATATATATATAGTTATGTAGTGACCCATGCTGCAGCTAAGGGGGCACTGTATATGCTCCTCAAGATATGCATGGAGGCATGATTTTGATGGCAAAATAGTCCCCGGCGATGTTGTGAATGGCAGGTATGTGTCGCAGAAGTCCTCTGTGCTGTAAGCCAGTAATGTTGTTCTGGAACTTGTAGTCCCACAAGAGTTGTGTGTACTTTACTAGGGTGGCTTACAGGGTTAGTCGGAGAGCTGGGTGGGACTGGCTAACCACACATACACCACCACTTGTGGTTGTGAGTTTTGAGGACCTGAAGTGAGGTCATGACCATCTGACTAGACCATGTGATCTATACCTCACCTGTGGGAGTGCTTACAGAGATATGTAAGGATGGTGTTTGGCACATGGAGAGAGAGTGTTTGGAGTCTGTCAGAGTGTGGACAGATTTCCCATGTTTCCAGGCTGGACGTCGCACAGCCTGAGAAAGCAGTGCAGGCTAGTCAACTGCCATTCTAAGCTGAGAGTGGACGGGCTTAACAACCGTGAGTTATGCTGACTGGGGTTAGTGAGCAGTGCTTATAGGATACCTCTGAGGTTAAGAGGTATCTGGGAACCTGTGTGGCCGACACCCACCAGTAACGGACAGAGATCCGTGTGGTGCTGACCGGGGTCAGATAGAAACTGTGTTGTGTGTAATTGGTGCTGTAATAAACCAGATGGACTGTTGTTTTAACCCTGAGTGTGCCAGCGTATGCCTCCACGACCAGCAAAGTGAGTAATCCCCGTCCAAAGACAGTGTGGAACATTACAATATACAGTACCGACCAAAAGTTTGGACATGCCTTCTCATTTAAAGATTTTTCTGTATTTTCATGACTAGGAAAATTGCAAAATGTGTATATGGGGTGCACCTAATGTCATACATGTCAATCCGGGTGCAAAACCTTGTATGGAAAGGACCATATAGCAAAACAAGAGAAAAGACCAGACAATAATAGGTCTGCACACCTGGACAATATTTAAGATGCAAAAAATCACATGAAGTTTTATTTGAAAAAACAAGACACACAAGAGATAAAATCACTTAAAAAACACACATAATGTGCCATGTAACACCATGCACTAAGACCTTGACCTGTACAAAGTAATGTTATAGTGACTCCTAGATATCTATAATATAACGGTAGGAGCGTCACTCTGTCTGAAGCCTTTATAGACTGCGCAAGCGCAACACGCCTGCGCAGTCTGGCTCCAGACAGAATGAGGCATCCAGAGCGGTAAGTACTCTGTATGGCGCCGGAGATCGCGGTATGCGTACTGGATGCATACCGCGATCTCCGGCGCCATACTCACATACTTACCTGACCGGGAGGAGCGTTGCCACGGCGCTTCTCTTCTCCTGGGGCAGGAGACCAGGAGTGCGCGTCGGATCGCGCATGCGCTATCAGGCGCCATTTTGCTGAAGACACATTTACAGTGTGTCTTCAGCAATATGGCGCCGGACCACGCGGTCTGGGCATGCGCGTACTCCGGCGCCGCTCTCCTCCCCCGGCATCCAGCAGAACGGAGCACAGGGATGAAAGGTGAGTATAAATGTTTTTTTTTTTTGGGGTATCTGTGCAGTATAATAGCGGTGAGGGGGCCATGCACATCAGGATAGGGGGGTGAGGGGACCATGCACATCAGGATTGGGGGGTGAGGAGACCATGCACATCAGGATAGGGGGGGCGTGAGGGGACCATGCACATCAGGGTTGGGGGGTGAGAGGACCATGCACATCAGGATTGGGGGGTGAGGGGACCATGCACATCAGGATTGGGGGGTGAGGGGACCATGCACATCAGGGTTGGGGGGGTGAGGGGACCATGCACATCTGGATTGGGGGTGAGGGGACCATGCACATCAGGATTGGGGGGGTGAGGGGACCATGCACATCAGGATTGGGGGGTGAGGGGACCATGCACATCAGGATTGGGGGGTGAGGAGACCATGCACATCAGGGTTGGGGGGGTGAGGGGACCATGCACATCAGGGTTGGGGAGTGAGGGGGGCATGCATATCAGGATTGGGGGGTGAGGGGACCATGCACATCAGGATTGGGGGGTGAGGGGACCATGCACATCAGGATTGGGGATGAGGGGACCATGCATATCAGGATTGGGGGGTGAGGGGACCATGCACAACAGGGTTGGGGGGTGAGGGGACCATGCACATCAGGATTGGGGGGTGAGGGGACCATGCACATCAGGATTGGGGGGTGAGCGGACCATGCATATCAGGATAGGGGGGGTGAGGGGACCATGCACATCAGGATTGGGGGGTGAGCGGACCATGCATATCAGGATTGGGGGGGTGAGGGGACCATGCACATCAGGATTGGGGGGTGAGCGGACCATGCATATCAGGATAGGGGGGGTGAGGGGACCATGCACATCAGGATTGGGGGGTGAGCGGACCATGCACATCAGGATTGGGGATGAGGGGACCATGCATATCAGGATTGGGGGGGTGGGGGGACCATGCACATCAGGATTGGGGGGTGAGGGGACCATGCACATCAGGGTTGGGGGTGAGGGGACCATGCACATCAGCGTTGGGGGGTGAGGGGACCATGCACATCAGGGTTGGGGGGTGAGGGGACCATGCACATCAGGGTTGGGGGGTGAGCGGACCATGCACATCAGGGTTGGGGGTGAGGGGACCATGCACATCAGGGTTGGGGGTGTGAGGGGACCATGCACATCAGGGTTGGGGGGTGAGCGGACCATGCATATCAGGATAGGGGGGGTGAGGGGACCATGCACATCAGGGTTGGGGGGTGAGGGGACCATGCACATCAGGGTTGGGGGGGTGAGGGGACCATGCACATCAGAGTTGGGGGGGTGAGCGGACCATGCACATCAGGGTTGGGGGGGTGAGCGGACCATGCACATCAGGGTTGGGGGTGAGGGGACCATGCACATCAGGGTTGGGGGGTGAGGGGACCATGCACATCAGGGTTGGGGGGTGAGCGGACCATGCATATCAGGATAGGGGGGGTGAGGGGACCATGCACATCAGGATTGGGGGGTGAGGGGACATGCACATCAGGATTGGGGGGTGAACGGACCATGCACATCAGGGTTGGGGGGTGAGCGGACCATGCATATCAGGATGGGGGTGTGAGGGGACCATGCACATCAGGATTGGGGGGTGAGGGGACCATGCACATCAGGATTGGGGAGTGAGGGGACCATGCACATCAGGGTTGGGGGGTGAGCGGACCATGCATATCAGGATAGGGGGGGTGAGGGGACCATGCACATCAGGATTGGGGGGTGAGGGGACCATGCACATCAGGATTGGGGGTGAGCGGACCATGCACATCAGGGTTGGGGGGTGAGCGGACCATGCATATCAGGATGGGGGGTGAGGGGACCATGCACATCAGGATTGGGGGGTGAGGGGACCATGCACATCAGGATTGGGGAGTGAGGGGACCATGCACATCAGGGTTGGGGGGTGAGCGGACCATGCATATCAGGATAGGGGGGTGAGGGGACTATGCACATCAGGGTTGGAGGGTGAGGGGACCATGCACATCAGGGTTGGGGGGGTGAGGGGACCATGCACATCAGGGTTGGGGGGGTGAGGGGACCATGCACATCAGGGGTGAGGGGACCATGCACATCAGGGTTGGGGGGGTGAGGGGACCATGCACATCAGGATTGGGGGGGTGGGGTACCATGCACATCGGGATTGGGGGGTGAGGGGACCATGCACATCAGGGTTGGGGTGAGGGGACCATGCACATCAGGGTTGGGGGGTGAGGGGACCATGCACATCAGGGTTGGGGGGTGAGGGGACTGTTGTGAATGGGTTTGAGATGAGTTCTGAGCAGAGGCTCCCTCTGGTGGTTACAAGCGGTACTAGTGAGGATTGGGAATCAGGTGTTACTGATTGGTCTTATTTAAGGGGAAACATTTTCCCATCAGGGTTGCCGGTGATCAATTGTTCTGGTCTGAATCCTTCTTTCCAGTTTCCCTTGTAGCCTGCTGTGTCGTGTCTGCATCTCCTGCTATCAGATAAGACAATTTCTTATTTTGTGTTTTTGCTATATTTTTGCATTTTGTCCTGCACTTCTGTGGGGGCCTTCTGGGTCCCCTCCGGGGGCTTTTGCCCTCTCAGTTTAGTCCAGCCACTGTGTTTTGTACTTTTGCTTTTTGCAGTTTTTTCAGTGGCTGCTGTTTTTGTTACACCAGAGAACTAATTTAGGTGGTAGAGGTCGTGTGATCTCAGGTGATTTTGAAATTAGTAGAGTTGGTGTTTTTCAGGGTTTTCTGGGATTGCAGTAAGTGCCCTTCCTATCCTTTTCTATTTAGATAGTTTGGGCCCCAGCGTTTGCTCATACTATTTTTCTTTCTGTGTCAGTATTTCCTCTTGTCTAACCGCCATTACATGTTTGGGGGCTTTCTATTATCTTTGGGGTTCTGCTCCGGGGCAGATAGCTTTCCTATTTCTATCTTTAGGTGTAGTTAGTTTCTCAGGCTGTGACGAGGCGTCTAGGACCATCGTAGGAACGCTCCACGGCTGCCTCTAGTTGTGGTGGTTAGTCAGGGTACTGCAATCTCATAGATTCCAACTGCTCTGGTGTATTTCCTTTTTTACCTGCACTCCTCAGCTACCGTAACATAACAGTATCACCGGCCATAAAAATTGTATGGTACTCACAGAAGGGAAAAAATATTTTGAAGGAAGAAAAGTTGTCAGAGATATTTTTCTGTTTGTTGCATTTTTTTTTTTTTTTTTTTTTTTCCCTCTGTATCTCTGGGTGCTGGGGAGGATCTTTTCTCCCAATGGAGTTTGCACAGTTGTCTGGCCGTGTGGATCAGCTTGCCACTGAGGTTCGGAGTATTGCTGCATATCTTGCTAGGTTGCCTGTTGTGGAACCTAGGATCCCCATGCCAGATTTGTTTTCAGGGGATCGAGCTAAGTTTCAGAATTTCAAAAATAATTGTAAATTGTTTCTTGCCTTAAAATCTAAGTCCTCAGGAAACGCAGCGCAGCAGGTTCAAATTGTCATCTCTCTCCTGCGCGGCGATCCTCAGGATTGGGCTTTTTCCCTCACACCTGGGGATCCTGTTTTGAGTGATGTTGATGCATTTTTTCAGGCTTTGGGGTTATTGTACGATGAGCCTAATGTCACTGATCAAGCTGAAAAAGCCTTGTTGGCATTAAATCAGGGGCTTGATGACGCTGAGTTATACTGTCAGAGATTCCGTAGGTGGGCAGTCCTGACCAAATGGAATGACGACGCTTTGGCGGCCCTTTTCCGGAAGGGTCTGTCGGATAAAGTAAAGGATGTTATGGTGGGATTCCCTGTCCCCTCTGGTCTCAATGATTCTATGTCATTAGCGATTCAAATTGACAGACGTTTGCGTGAGCGGAGAAGTATGCATGGAGTGGTGTTGCCTTGTGAGCCAGCTGCTGAGCCCATGCAGTGTGATGGAGTGGTGTCTGGGGCACAGCGTCATGAGTTTCGAAAGCGCAATGGGTTATGTTTCTACTGTGGTGATGCCTCTCATGCTATTTCAGTCTGCCCTAAGCGGGGAAGACGTTTTGCACGCTCAGTTGTCTTGGGTAGTGTTCAGACTAAGTTTTTATTAACTGTCACTCTGATATGCTCTCTGTCCTCATTTTCTGCTCAGGCTTTCGTTGATTCTGGAGCAGCTATTAACCTGATGGATTATGATTTTGCTAAACGTTGTGGATTTCCCTTGATACCCCTACAGAAGTCTATTCCCCTACTGGGGATCGATTCTACCCCTTTGGCTGAGAATAAACCCCAGTTTTCTACTCAGGTGATAATGAGGGTTGAACCTGATCACCAGGAGTGCTGCAAATTTTTGGTTCTATATAATCTGCATGACATTATCGTGCTGGGTTTCCCTTGGTTACAGTCTCATAATCCTGTTTTGGATTGGAAATCTGTGTCTGTAACCAGTTGGGGCTGCCAATGTGTTAATACCAACACTCCTGTTTTTTCTGCCTCCCCCCAGGCTGAGGATGTTCCTGACTTTTTGTTTGATTTTTCTGATGTGTTTAGCGAAAGTAAATCTGCATCCTTACCTCCCCATAGGAGCTATGACTGCGCTATTGAATTAGTGCCAGGTAGTAAATTCCCTAAGGGTCGCCTTTTTAACTTGTCTGTACCTGAACATGACGCTATGCGGTCTTATATCAAGGAATCATTGGAGAAGGGTCATATCAGACCATCCTCTTCACCCTTAGGTGCCGGTTTTTTCTTTGTGGCCAAAAAAGATGGTTCATTAAGGCCGTGTATTGATTATCGTCTCTTGAACAATATTACTGTGAAATATCAATACCCGTTACCCTTGATTTCTGACCTGTTTTCCGACCTGTTTTCCAGGGTGAAAAACGCTACTTGGTTTACCAAGCTTGACCTCAGGGGGGCGTATAACCTTATTCGCATTAAGCACGGGATGAATGGAAGACGGCATTTAACACCCCTGAAGGGCATTTTGAGTACCTTGTGATGCCCTTTGGGCTCACTAATGCTCCTTCCGTCTTCCAGTCCTTCATGAATGACATTTTCAGGGATTTTGTGGACAAGTTTCTGATTGTTTATTTGGATGATATCTTGATTTTTTCTAATGACTGGGACTCTCATGTGAAACATGTTCGAACTGTATTCCAGATTTTGAGAGAGAATGCTCTGTATGTGAAGGGATCAAAGTGTCTTTTTGGCGTACAGAAGATCTCATTTCTGGGATTCATTTTGTCCCCATCTGTTATGGAAATGGACCCGGTCAAGGTTCAGGCCATCTGTGATTGGGTCCAACCTACTTCATTAAAGGCTCTTCAGAGATTTTTGGGTTTTGCCAATTTTTATCGTAAATTTATTGGTAATTTCTCTGTTATTGTTAAACCATTAACTGATTTGACCAGAAAGGGTTCTGATGTGGTGAATTGGCCTCCTGAGGCAGTCTCTGCGTTTCAGGAACTTAAGCAGAGATTCACTTCTGCTCCTGTTCTACGGCAGCCTGATGTTTCTCTGCCATTTCAGGTGGAGGTTGATGCCTCTGAAATTGGGGCAGGTGCCGTTTTGTCCCAAAAAGATCCAGAGACCTCTAAAAGTAACCCTTGTGCCTTTTTCTCTCGAAAATTTTCTCCTACTGAACGTAATTATGACGTGGGTAATCGGGAGTTATTGGCCATGAAGTGGGCTTTTGAAGAGTGGAGACATTGGCTGGAGGGAGCCAAACATCAGGTGGTGGTCCTTACGGACCATAAGAATCTGGTCTATCTGGAATCTGCCAAGCGACTCAATCCTAGACAGGCCAGGTGGGCCTTGTTTTTCACACGTTTTAATTTTGTGGTTTCCTTTCTTCCTGGCACTAAGAATGTTAAGGCGGATGCCCTCTCGAGGAGTTTCCTTGCGGACTCTCCTGAGCTATCTGATCCCTCTGTTATTTTGAAGGAGGGTGTAGTTCTTTCCGCCATCTCGCCTAATTTGAGACTTGCTCTGGAGGGGTGTCAGGAGGATAGGCCCGAGCGCTGCCCTGTTGGAAAATTGTTTGTCCCGGACCAATGGAAAAAGAGTGTGATGTCTGAGATTCATTGTTCCGCATTGGCTGGGCATCCCGGAATTTTTGGTACCAGAGACTTGGTTAGTCGGTCCTTTTGGTGGCCTACCTTGTCTCGCGATGTCAGGGAATTTGTGCAGTCCTGCGGGACTTGCTCTCGCTCCAAGCCTTGCTCTCGCTCTAGTGGTTTGTTGATGCCATTGCCTGTGCCCAAGAGACCATGGACCCATATCTCTATGGATTTCATTTCCGATCTTCCTGTTTCTCAGAGAATGACCACCATCTGGGTAATTTGTGATAGGTTTTCCAAAATGATACATCTTGTGCCATTACCTAAGTTGCCTTCCTCCTCTGAATTGGTGCCGTTGTTCCTTCAGCACGTGGTTCGTTTACACGGCATTCCTGAGAACATTGTGTCTGACAGAGGAGTCCAGTTTGTTTCCAGATTTTGGAGGACTTTTTGTTCTAAACTGGGTGTTCAATTGTCTTTCTCCTCGGCATTTCATCCTCAGACCAATGGTCAAACTGAGAGAACAAACCAGACATTGGAGACTTATCTAAGATGCTTTGTGTCTGCTGATCAGGATGACTGGGTCTCTTTTTTGCCTTTGGCTGAGTTTGCTCTTAATAATAGGGCTAGCTCTGCCACTTTGATGTCTCCGTTTTTCTGTAATTCTGGGTTTCACCCTCGATTTTCTTCAGGACAGACGGAGGCTTCTGTCTGTCCAGGTGTTGACTCTGTTGTTGAGCGTATGCAGCAGATTTGGGACCAGGTAGTGGAGAGGTTGTCCCTCTCTCAGGAGAAGGCCCAGCGGTTTGCTAACCGGCATAGGACTGATGGTCCTCGGTTTAAAGTGGGGGACTTGGTCTGGTTGTCCTCAAAGAATATTCCTATGAGAGTAGCATCTCCTAAATTTAAGCCTAGGTTCATTGGACCTTATAAGATCATGGAGATTATTAATCCTGTTTCTTTTCGTTTGCTTCTTCCAGGGACATTTAAGATCCATAACGTGTTCCACAAGTCCTTGTTGAAGAGGTTTGTTGAGCCAGTGGTTCCTGCTGCTGTGCCTCCTGACCCTGTTTTGGTTGAGGGCATCCTGGAGTATGTGGTTGAGAAAATATTGGATTCTCGTTTTTCTAGACGAAGACTCCAGTATTTGGTTAAATGGAGAGGTTATGGTCAGGAAGATAATTCTTGGGTGTTTGCTTCGGACATCCATGCTAGGAGACTTATCCGTGCGTATCATAGAACTCATCCTGACCGACCTGGTTGCTCAAATGAGGGTTCGGTGACCCCTCCTCAAGGGGGGGGTACTGTTGTGAATGGGTTTGAGATGAGTTCTGAGCAGAGGCTCCCTCTGGTGGTTACAAGCGGTACTAGTGAGGATTGGGAATCAGGTGTTACTGATTGGTCTTATTTAAGGGAATCATTTTCCCATCAGGGTTGCCGGTGATCAATTGTTCTGGTCTGAATCCTTCTTTCCAGTTTCCCTTGTAGCCTGCTGTGTCGTGTCTGCATCTCCTGCTATCAGATAAGACAATTTCTTATTTTGTGTTTTTGCTATATTTTTGCATTTTGTCCTGCACTTCTGTGGGGGTCTTCTGGGTCCCCTCCGGGGGCTTTTGCCCTCTCAGTTTAGTCCAGCCACTGTGTTTTGTACTTTTGCTTTTTGCAGTTTTTTCAGTGGCTGCTGTTTTTGTTACACCAGAGAACTAATTTAGGTGGTAGAGGTCGTGTGATCTCAGGTGATTTTGAAATTAGTAGAGTTGGTGTTTTTCAGGGTTTTCTGGGATTGCAGTAAGTGCCCTTCCTATCCTTTTCTATTTAGATAGTTTGGGCCCCAGCGTTTGCTCATACTATTTTCTTTCTGTGTCAGTATTTCCTCTTGTCTAACCGCCATTACATGTTTGGGGGCTTTCTATTATCTTTGGGGTTCTGCTCCGGGGCAGATAGCTTTCCTATTTCTATCTTTAGGTGTAGTTAGTTTCTCAGGCTGTGACGAGGCGTCTAGGACCATCGTAGGAACGCTCCACGGCTGCCTCTAGTTGTGGTGGTTAGTCAGGGTACTGCAATCTCATAGATTCCAACTGCTCTGGTGTATTTCCTTTTTTACCTGCACTCCTCAGCTACCGTAACATAACAGGGGACCATGCACATCAGGGTTGGGGGGTGAGGGGACCATGCACATCAGGGTTGGGGGGTGAGGGGACCATGCACATCAGGGTTGGGGGTTGAGGGGACCATGCACATCAGGGTTGGGGGGTGAGGGGACCATGCACATCAGGGTTGGGGGGGTGAGGGGACCATGCACATCAGGGTTGGGGGGGTGAGCGGACCATGCACATCAGGGTTGGGGGTGAGGGGACCATGCACATCAGGGTTGGGGGGGTGAGGGGACCATGCACATCAGGATTGAGGAGTGAGCAGGCCATGCACATCAGGGTTGGGGAGTGAGGGGACCATGCACATCAGGATTGGGGGGGTGCGGGGACCATGCACATCAGGGTTGGGGGGTGAGGTGTCATGTGTGCATTGCCACGAAGATCGTCGCGGTTGCACATTTTGACTTCTCACAGCTGATCTGCTGTTTCTTTGTGTTTGGCAGCTAGGGAGTTAATTCTGTCTGTGCTCGGTGCTGGGACTGGGTGCAGTTTCTCCCGGCTGCAATTGATTATTTGTTGATTGGTTTCCTTTAAATTCCTGGTTGTCTGCTTGGGGAGTTGCCAGTGAAACCTTCATGCAGACCACAGATAGGAATGAATCTGTATAGACTTTAGTTGTGAGCTCCTTAGTTGTTCTAAGCTCAACTTGGTTAGAGTTTATTTCCCAGACCATTTATGTTCCTTTGGTGTTTGAGTGTGTATGCAAGAGAGTGCTATCCTGTCTGTCTTATATGTCTAATCTGTGTATTTAGCTGAGATCAGCCCATATCCCTTTGGTGGTAGTCAGGATCCTTCTTAGGACTGATTACAGGGTTCAGGGTCTGATAGGAGACAGGGTTAGGTTGGAGACTTGGACCTCTGAACCATTATCAGTACCTCCAAGGTGAGGGATTAGTTAGGACCCCAGTTTAGGGTCAGGTTAGATCCCGGTCCACCTCTTTCCTGTTTCATCTCATCAAGTCCTCAAGATTAACCCTGAGTTCAGCAGATATCGTGTCAGGTAAATCTATTCTATACTTACATGCTGATGTTGCTATACTAGTTGTTGTATAGAGTGTTGTTCCTGTATTAATAGTTTACTGACATTGTATACATATCATTAGACAGCGTGACATGAGGGGACCATGCACATCAGGGTTGGGGGTGAGGGGACCATGCACATCAGGGTTGGGGGGTGAGGGGACCATGCACATCAGGGTTGGGGGTTGAGGGGACCATGCACATCAGGATTGGGGGGTGAGGGGACCATGCACATCAGGATTGGGGGTGAGGGGACCATGCACATCAGGATTGGGGGTGAGCGGACCATGCACATCAGGGTTGGGGGGTGAGCGGACCATTCACATCAGGGTTGGGGGGTGAGAGGACCATGCACATCAGGGTTGGGGGGTGAGAGGACCATGCACATCAGGATTGGGAGGGTGAGGGGACATGCACATCAGAATTGGGGGGGGTGAGGGGACCATGCACATCAGGATTGGGGGGTGAGGGGACCATGCACATCAGGATTGGGGGGTGAGCGGACCATGCACATCAGGATTGGGGGGTGAGCGGACCATGCACATCAGGATTGGGCGATGAGGGGACCATTCATACCAGGATTGGGGGGTGAGGGGACCATTCATACTAGAATTGGGGGTGAGGGGACCAGTCATACCAGAATTGGGGGGTGAGGGGACCATGCATTCCAGGATTGGGTGGGAGGTGACCTTGCATACCAGGATTGTTGGGTGAGGGGACCTTGCATACCGGGATTGGGGAGGTGAGGGGACCATGCATACCGGGATTGGGGGGTGAGGGAACCATGAATACCAGGATATGGATGAGCAGGTACCATGCATACCAGGATAGGGATGAGGGGGTACCATGCATACCAGGATTGGGTGATGAGGGGTCCATGCATACCAGGATGAGGAATGGGGTGCCATGCATACCAGATTTGGGTGGGGGTGAGGGGACCATACATACCAGCATAGGGATGAGGGGTACCATGCATACCAGGATAGGGATGAGGGGTGCCATGCATACCAGGATAGGAGGGGGGCAGCACATACCAGCATGGGAGACCATATACCTTTAAAAATGCTTGCCAGGGGACCATGCACATCAGGATTGGGGGGCGAGGGGACCATGCACACCAGGATAGGGGGTGAGAGGACCATGCATACCAGGATAGGGGGGTGAGGAGACCGTGCACATCAGGATTGGGGGGGTGAGGGGACCATGCACATCAGGATTGGGGGGTGATGGGACCATGCATACCAGGATTGGGGGGTGAGGGGACCTTGCATATCAGGATTGGGGGGTGAGGGGACCATGCATATCAGGATTGGGGGGTGAGGGGACCATGCATATCAGGATTGGGGGTGAGGGTACCATGCATATCAGGATTGGGGGTGAGGAGATCATGCACATCAGGATTGGGGGGTGAGACCATGCACATCAGGTTTGGGGGTGAGGGGACCATGCTCGACAGGATGGGGTGACGGGACCATGCACATCAGGATTGGGGGGTGAGGGGGCCATGCACATCAGGATTGGGAGGTGAGGGGGCCATGCACATCAGGATTGGGGGGTGAGGGGGACCATGCACATCAGGATAGGGGGGTGAGTGGACCATGCACATCAGGATAGGGGGGTGAGGGGACCATGCACATCAGGATTGGGGGGTGAGGGGACCATGCATATCAGGATTGGGCAGGAGGGAACCATGCATACCAGGATTTGGGGGTGAGGGAACCATGAATACCAGGATATGGATGAGCAGGTAACATGCATACCAGGATAGGGATGAGGGGGTACCATGCATACCAGGATTGGGGGATGAGGGGGTACCATGCATACCAGGATTGGGGATGAGGGGACCATGCATACCAGGATGAGGAATGGGGTGCCATGCATAATAGATTTGGGTGGGGATGAGGGGTGCCATGCATACTAGGATAGGAGGGGGGCAGCACATACCAGAATGGGAGACCATGTACCTATAAAAATGCTTGCCACCCGGGCGTAGAACGGGTTAATCACTAGTACTGTATATATAAGCATTTGCCATGTATAAAACAATGTATGATGGGAGGCATGATCATGTGCGATCCAATATGGCGTCATAATAATCTGTCATTTCTTCAGTCCCCGTCCAATTGCAAATCTTGGGTCCCCATGTGTGCATTTGCCAATTGCATGTGCTAGGTATTCATGCTGTTTTTTGTTGTATCTATTGATAGACTTGCTCTGCACATGACACATGTATTTGCTCATATTTATTGCATGTACTGGCGATTTTGTTTTATACATGGCAAATGCTTATATATATATATATCTAGGAGTCACTATAACATTACTTTGTACAGGTCAAGGTCTTAGTGCGTGGTGTTACATGGCACATTATGTGTGTTTTTTAAGTGATTTTATCTCTTGTGTGTCTTGTTTTTTCAAATAAAACTTCATGTGATTTTTTGTATCTTAAATATTGTCCAGGTGTGCAGACCTATTATTGTCTGGTCTTTTCTCTTGTTTTGCGACTAGGAAAATTGTACATTCACACTGAAGGCATCAAAACTATGAATTAACACATGTGGAATTATATACTTAACAAATAAGTGTGTAACAACTGAAATTATGTCTTATATTCTAGGTTCTTCAAAGTAGCCACCTTTTGCTTTGATGACTGGTTTGCACACTCTTGGCATTCTCTTGATGAGCTTCAAGAGGTAGTCACCGGAAATGGTCTTCCAACAATCTTGAAGGAGTTCCCAGAGATGCTTAGCACTTGTTGGCCCTTTTGCCTTCACTCTGCGGTCCAGCTCACCCCAAACCATCTCGATTGGGTTCAGGTCTGGTGACTGTGGAGGCCAGGTCATCTGGCGTAGCACCAGATCACTCTCCTTCTTGGTCAAATAGCCCTTACACAGCCTGGAGGTGTGTTTGGGGTCATTGCCCTGTTGAAAAATAAATGATGGTCCAACTAAACGCAAACCGGATGGAATAGCATGCCGCTGCAAGATGCTGTGGTAGCCATGCTGTTTCACTATGCCTTCAATTTTGAATAAATCCCCAACAGTGTCACCAGCAAAGCACCCCCACACCATCACACCTCCTCCTCCATGCTTCACGATGGGAACCAGGCATGTAGAGTCCATCCGTTCACCTTTTCTGTGTCGCACAAAGACACGGTGGTTGGAACCAAAGATCTCAAATTTGGACTCATCAGACCAAAGCACAGATTTCCACTGGTCTAATGTCCATTCCTTGTGTTCTTCTGCTTGTTGCCTGTCCTTAGCAGTGGTTTCCTAGCAGCTCTTTTGACCATGAAGGCCTGCACAAAGTCTCCTCTAAACAGTTGTTGTAGAGATATGTCTGCTGCTAGAACTCTGTGTGGCATTGACCTGGTCTCTAATCTGAGCTGCTATAAACCTGCGATTTTCTGAGGCTGGTGACTCAGATAATTTTATCCTCAGAAGCAGAGGTGACTCTTCGTCTTCCTTTCCTGGGGTGGTCTTCATGTGAGCCAGTTTCTTTGTAACGCTTGATGGCTTTTGCAACTGCACTTGGGGACACTTTCAAAGTTTTCCCAATTTTTCGGACTGACTGACCTTCATTTCTTAAAGTAATGATGGCCACTCTGTTTTTTTTACAGATGGTGTTATATTTGCATAAAGAATTTGTTGAAATTTCAATGAATCCATTCTTTCCTCTACCCATGAAATGTTCCCTGTTCCATTGGCTACAACAAAACCCCAATGCATGATTGATCCACCCCCATGCTTAATGGATGTTGAGATGTTCTTTTCCTGAAATTCTGTACCCTTTTTTCTCCACACGTACCTTTGATCATTGTGTTTAAAGAGTTATATTTGAAACTTATCAGTCCACAGGACTTGTTTCCAAAATGCATCAAGCTTGTTTAGATGTTCTTTTGCATATTTTTTATGCTGAATTTTATGGTTAGGACGCAGGAGAGGTTTTCTTCCGATGACTCTTCCATGAAGGCCATATTTCTGCAGGTTTCTCTGAACAAAAATACTGGAGTAACAGCCATAGTAATAATAAAAAGTATACACTTTATTAACACCTTAATGATCACCAATACATATTTTTACTGACCTGCAAAAAAAGAGACTAGCATCCTCGATAGGTAACAATCCTGTAGCTGTTAGCTGTACACTATTGCTAACAACTTGCTGCATCAGCCACGATCAGTGATGGCACTGATTATGGTGGTTTAACCCCTTAAATGCTGCAGTTAATAGTGACTACGGCATCTAGATGGTTAACAGAGTGTGGGAGCTCCCTCTTTAAACCTATCGGCACCCTGAGATCTTGATCATGTGGTTCTGATGTTTGCCATGGCAGTTCATGGCCAAATAATGGCCTTAAAGTCTTCCAGCTTTAGCGGCTTGTTCAGAAGTTATCAAAATTTAGATGGTAAAGCTAAACTTTTTCATTCCTGTCATGCCTTTTTGCATTGATTCCTGAAAAAGCACCTGAAGGGTAAATTAACTACCCAAAACCAATTTTAAATACGTTGAGGGGTGCGGATTTTAACATGCTATCACTTTTGGAGTTTTTCTAATATATAGGACCCCCAAAGTCACTTCAAAACTGAATAGGTTCCTAAAAAAGCATTCCAGAGTTATTACTACATAAAGTGACACATGTCAGATTTGTAGAAAGCGGCTCAGTCACTAAGGAATTTAAACAAAATTAAAAACAAGATTGTAATAATGGGTACATGGTGAGGACACAACAGGAACATCACATCACCATGGGTACCAATGAATATAATTAAAACTCTTCGACGAACAAAAAAGCAGGCGTATAGGTTTGTACAAGGAAACAGCCTAGTGCCTATGACAATAAATACTATATAAAAGGAAAAAAGGTTCACATATATGGACCAAAGTGCAATTAGGCCATTAAGTGGCATACTAGTACAAACATAGTGTTCACACTATTTAGTCTCAGTGTGAATCAAATATACCGGCTGTATAAGTATTTAATTGTCTATATGCATGGTCCTCCAGCACACTAAAGTGCAAAGTTCTTACCCATGTGGAAGTGGAGGCCAGGTGTACGTCCATCCATCTCCCCAACGCATGTTTCGCATGTAAGCTTCCTCGGAGGCAGCTGTCTTCTGTGAAGAAGCGCTGTCCTTTAGGTTGCCAATGAATATGTCAAAAATTGGAAACAACAAGAAGCAAGTAATAATTTCATTAAAAGTTATAAACTTTATTAGAACAAAATAAAAAGTAATATATACAAAAAATGTGCAATAAAAAGAGGGACCAAAAACCAAGGTTGTGCTAAATAGTACATGAGCAGCACTAACACATAGATAACACCAGTATATAAAGTGTAAAACCTAAATTTTGCACTCAGTGGGGTAGATATACAATGGTTTCTGCTATATAACATGCTTGCCAGATGCTTTGGCTCCCTACCCATCAAAAATAAAGAGTGTGCTTTTTAAATGAGAGAAAAAATCCCAATATCCATCAAAGGCCGTTTATATAGCATCTGGCAAGCATGTTATATAGCAGAAACCATTGTATATCTACCCCTGAGTGCGTAATTTAGGTTTTAAACTTTATATACTGGTGTTATCTATGTGTTAGTGCTGCTCATGTACTATTTAGCACAACCTTGGTTTTTGGTCCCTCTTTTTATTGCACATTTTTTGTATATATTATTTTTTATTTTGTTCTGATAAAGTTTATAACTTTTAATGAAATTATTACTTGCTTCAGGTTGTATCCAATTTTTGATATATTCATTGGCAACCCAGGGGGATGATGCATTCATTAGAGAAGTGTTAGGATTTTGATTACTTTTGGACGAATTTGGTGACTTTATTCTGTGAAGAAGCTGTAGATTGGACGTCATTCGACCTTCCAACTGGACTTTGATCCCAAATGTACCTCAGTGTCCACCAAGGCTTGGTTTCAGATGAAGTGCTAGAAGATTTTGGAGTCTCAATCACAGTCACCTAACTTGAACCCCTTAAAAAGTTTTTGGTGGGATTCAAAGACGGTGAATACGGCATGTAAACCCAAGAATATTAGTGAACTGGAAGCCATTGCTTAGGAAGGGTGGGTTGATATTCCTCAGAAGTGCAGCCAGAATCTGGTGTCTGGCTGTGCATCATATTTGCTGCAGGTCATAACAGCCAAAAATACTCTACTAAATAGTAAAGACGCTTGTCATAAAGGAGGCAAATATTTCTGAGGCTACAGCAGTCGGTAAAAGTAGCATCTTGTTTTGAATTTGAAGAAGCCACTAATTATATTAGTTAAGGTATTTAACCCTCAACTCCTGAGGTGGGGTTTTTGTCACGCAACTGGTGATGTGGGGTTTCCTATACCCCAGTGTTTAGAAATCTCTTATTTTTACAGAAAATGCAAAGATCACGTTTGTTTTAATCGTTTTCTTATTGGCGATTGATTACACATGAGTATAACAAATTTTTGACACCCACAAGTATCGGAAAATGTAATACTTTGATGATTCAATCCGAGGGCATTATGAAACATGACTTTTAGAATAATGTAAATAAAAATTCGCCATTTTTTGCCTGAGAGCAAGTGCACGAACAAACAGAAACTCAGTTATAAATTTGTGCAAAAATAAAGAAGTTTTCAAAATTTGAAAATGTGTAAAAAAGAATTACATGAGTGGTGATGTGGGGTTCAGCAAGGCCAAGACAGCACTTAGCGACTGCTAGCTCTGTTATGCGTGGCCAGAAGAGAGAGGCCTTGACGACATCCTGTTGGCAAGGAAATGGATGGAAGCTAGTGAGACACGTATCTTCATACCAGCATTTTTCAATGAATGGCAGCCGTACAAAAATTCCCTGGGGTGTGGCAAACCCCACCTCACCAGTTGAGGGTTAAATTGTTCTTCTTTGAATTATTGCAAACAGCAGAAAGTTTTTACATTTTCCTAACAAACCTAATTGGCCGGGGGTGGTTGAATAACTTTGATTGCAACTGTATATATTATTTTGTGTGACTCTGATGAACACTTGGCTTCATCTTCCTTCGGTGCTTCTCAGATCGACCGTGTGGTCTATTGTGTGATGCCCAATGCCATTCCTGTATAAAAGACTCAGGGTTCTAATGATTGGTAAGACGACTGGATGTTTTTCTTTTCCCCACAGTTGTTACATCTCACTCCTTCCTACTTCTTTATCGGAAGATGAGAGTATCACTTGATGTTTTGGTAAAAGGTTCTCAACAGCTCTTACTTTGGAATTGGCACAGGTATAGTTTTTACCTGTTGTTTGGAGTATTGTGTTGGTTTGTGCCTCATTATCATTAATTGATTTCTATTGTCTTTTGACAATGAATTTATCTAAAGTATAATATAAGTAAAGATATAGAGAGACGTCTCTGCATTCTTGTCCTTGAAGTTAGATCGGACTGGTAACAGTGCTGATGTTTTTGTTAGCATTTACCAGCAGCATCTTGGCAGCAAGTGACCTCTGCTAGAGAGCGCAAAACATTTTCAATTTACAGGCTCAAGTATTTATGCTGTCTTTGGATCTCATCCTTTTGAAAAGGTCGACCCCGTAGGAATTTGCCACAAGAAAGAAATTTGGCCCCTTTGACGGACATGACCAGCTTAATAACACAATGCTCCTGACGAGTACGCGGCATACGATTCCATTTTAATATTTATAGAATAAACACACACTGCTTTAAGTGTACACAAGCAGCTGCTGTCATTTGGATCTGAGCAGATGTTAGACCTCTGAAATCGTAGCTGATAATTAAAATACTAACAGTTAGTGTTTTAGCCCAGCTGCAGGTTCTGTTTACTGTAAATTTGATTTTAATGGTGCCCCTGTGCTGCTATTGAGTAGTGGTTTTGCATTCCACAGTACCGTCAGAAGAAAGTTCAATAGAGGAAAGCTGATATTCCAAATTAATATTTTTTTTTATTTAAATACAGCTAAAAATTATACCTGTTCATCTCGTAGCTTTCATTTAGCTTATCATAAGCTCATTTTCCTTGTGCAGTGCTAAACCAGGAGTTCCAGATTGAATTATAAGACAACTTGAACAGTTTGTAACATTTAGCTTTGTCTTCTCTATTAAAGAAGCACACCCATCAAAGTTTTTATCCTTTTAATATATTGCAGTCATCATATCATATGGAACTGTGTACTTGCAGTTGCTCATTTTGCCTTTCTGCCCAGTTAATTCTTCTCTTTTCCATTAAGTCTATGAAATCACGTCGTGATTAAAAACAGACTAGCTGAATCCTTCTAAGCTCTATGTAGAAACATGAAGTCTCTTTTCCGTGCATGAGTCATCATCAGAACTACAATTCTACCTCACTGCAAAGTTTGGCAGGGGGGAGGATAAGAGTAGCTGAGTCAGGAGGTGAAGAGGAGGTGGAGCTGGGCTGCAGGGACATTGCAGTGAGTAGGATTGTAGTTCTAATGATGACTCATGCAGGGAAAAGAGACTTCATGTTTGTACATATAGCTTAGAAAGGTTCAGCCAGTCTGTTTTGGATGTCATAGACCTAATGGAAAAGAGAACAGTTAACTGGGTAGAAGGGCAACATAAGCAATTTTTTCATGCTCAGTGCTATATAATATCATTGCAACATATTAACAGGATAAAAACTTTGATGGAAGTGCTTCTTTCATGCAGTAGTCATACATCAGTACATAATGTGAATATGTGTAGTCAGGAAGGAATTTTTCCTCTGATATGGGGCAATTAGCATCTGCCTTATTTCGTTTTTGTCTTCCTCTGGATCAACATGTTAGGTTAGGTCGAACTAGATGGATTTATGTCTACCTTCAAACTAAGAAATTATGACTGATACATGAATTTAGGTAAGAAATTATGACTGATATACAAATTTAAGTTAAATAGGGTCAATTGTGTGATCACAATACCAATAATTTATGACTGATATGAGAAAAAAGATATGGGCACTAGTGTGACCACAATGCAAATTGCTTTTTGCCTTTTAATAACTAAACTAATTGTTTCCATTTGACATTTTGTGAGTGGATCAAGGAGCAAAATGTAGTAAGCTGATGGTAAAGATTGAGATGCTAGCTATTATTAATACATATATGTGATACTTGGATAATATTAAATAATGGCCCATCGCATGTAAGACATTTCATATTGGAAGCAGTATTGTGCAGTATTATACATTTTATAGCTTTTTGTGCTACTCAAAAAATACCTTTCCTTTCTGTGGTCCTCTTTCTTCCGGTTGTAATGAACCTTGCAAAATTTAATTTACACTATCTAAAATTAATGTATACGAATCCCACCCTGCAATTATTAGAAAGGTAGGGGACGGCAAGAGAGAAGACATATTTTAACCCACTAGATATGATTTTAATTTTCTACGTTTTGCTTTTTTTTGCAAATATTAGTTATGCTGCCCAATTACTGGTGGAGATTATTCCATTCTTCGCATAAAAATGTATTTAGGTTTCCGCTTCCATTACAGAAATAGTCTTTGTACGTTAAGGCCGTAACGCTGCACCTCACACAAATAAAGATGGGTGTATTTTATAATTCCTGAAAGTCTCCGCCTGCACACTCACTCTCCGTCACATTAAAGGCTGGAAGGTTAACAGACTAGTGGACTTTCTTCCCGAGATGAAGTTTTTCTTTTAAAATCAAGTCCCCTTAATGTCATATTTATCTGCTATGCGATGCATGAAATCTACTTTCTGTTTTAGGACAGCAAATGACTCTTGACCCCTTTAGTGCCGACACAGTGTGACCTTTCTTCTGTCACCATTTTCTTCCCCTGAAAATTCCATGAATTTTTATTACAAGCTTCTTATATATTTTTTTTAAACTAAGCTGAAGCTTCAACAAATTGCTTGACACAGATGAGATGAAGTTGGTGAAGTAGTGTTAGGTAAGTTTTATAACCAGCATGTGCGTGCAGAATAGTACAACACCAGTGCCCTACAATGTCATACACCACTAACTGCTGAGCCTACTATTGGATAAATACATCATTTTATGGAACATTGATTGTTCTATAAACCCAATGGAGTATTATGCTCTATGATCAAACCATTTAGATTGTGTGTAGAGCACAGAAAATGCCATATTCAGGATGGTACTAAAAGTGCCATTTGTGTATTTTATGGATGTCATTACAAGGGAAACTTCTCCTGTAGACCCTGTTTACTGCAAAATTTTTTAGCATGTAATGACATTTTTCATTCACAACGTATGCCTTCGAGAGAGGGGGGCCCTTGTTTTATTTGTTTCATTCGCGTTTACGGCACAAATTCTGTACATTTTAATTAAATGTGCGCTTAACAAAAGCATAAAGTATTTATTCCGTGAATTCTGTCTTAGGGGAAGAAAAATAATGACAGTGAATAAAGAACAGCACACAGCGTTGCCAGGTACATGCTCCGCTCCCCCTTCTACATAAACTAAAAAATGAAGGAGGGCTTCGAGGAGATGAGAAGGGGGAGATATTAAATTGCAGTTTAATTCTATTCAACCTGGCACGAGAAGCTCGAGCCATATTTAGGGAAAGATGGAAGGAAAATGCAAATCTGGAGTTCACGTTTAAAAATCATGACATTTGTAGGTAAGAGGGAGGGGGTTAAAATATTCACTAAAGACTATAGTTGATAAATAACAGCTCTGCAAAAGAGACAGATTTCTTGGAAGGGGACCAGCTCTCTGTTCACTGCATCCTTCGAAATGAAACACCTCTTTAGTAGTCGCCCTGAATTAGAACTGTCGCTTCACAATCACTTAGACCTCAAAAGGAACACAGAACTTTACTTTCAGGACAATTACCATAAAACTGTCTTTATAGGGGCGACTTGTGCCATCCAGACGCAGTGTTGAGATGCAGGTTTTATTGCATAGAACTCAAGGAGATTGGTAAATGGCAGTCAGTAACATGTTTAGCTTTAGCCAGTCCTTACTAGGAGAAAATTAAATTAGTGATTTTGTAGTTTTAGCAACTTTTACTTATATCATTTTATATTGTCTAGTTTTATGCATACACATTTTCATCCAATTCTTAGTCCATGTAGCAATTGTATTTCATTGTATAATAGGCTCTAATTCATATGTTCATCAGTAAAAGCAGCGTACAATGCATTCATATTACAATGGCTATGCTCTATTTCATCCATGAAAGATTATTTGTCCAGGAGTTATTCCTTTCATTGCAATAAAATTTAGTGCACTGTTCTTACCTTTATGTTATTTGTAATCCGCCACTAAATAGTCATAGGGAATCCGTTTCTAGAGAGTAGCATCAAAATAATAATCATTGTGTTCTAGTTATGAATTGTAACCAATTGTAATTGTAATCAGTCTTAGATTGAACAATATTACAAATAAAGGTGATGCCTCTTAGATATCATTGCTGCAAACATGTCTTTGCTGTAAAATGAAAGGAGAAGCAAATTTTACTGTTTCATATTTTAGGCTCATTCTGACAGGTTAAAACTTTACCATGTTATTTAGATAATTTTTGTAGGTATTTAGTGATGATAGGGACTGATACTGGGCAGCGAAACCTCACTAAATGTTGACATTTCAGTATACAGATGTAGCCATTCTTACCTTTGGACAAACATATCCCAAGGTGTGTGGCTGAAGATGGTCAGCTTTGTAAAAGAAAACCCTGATTTTGTGTCACTTTGTCATAAGATGTCTATGCTATGTGACTGTGCATGGCCACCCAGTGATTGTGATATTAATGGCATCCTGTTGAATATTTAGATTCCATGTGATTATATTGTTTTAAACTTGTTTTAAATGCAGTTGGAGTCTTTATTGTAATTAACTATCAGGTTCAGCACATCTGTATTCTAAAAGTGTTAGGGTTGAAGGGCTTGTCCGGCCTCAGTGTACAAGTCTGAAGTCATTCTACGTGACTTCATACTGGGGCAGCACGGTGACTCAGTGGTTAGCACTGCAGTCTTACAGCGCTGGGGTCCAGGGTTCAAATCCCAACAAGGACAACATCTGCAAGGAGTTTGTGTGTTCTCCCCGTGTTTGTGTGGGTTTCCTCCAAGTACTCTGCTTTACTCCCACACTCCAAAGACATACTGAGATTCTAGATTGTGAGCCCCAATGGGGACAGTGCCAATAATGTTTGTAAAGCGCTATAGAATTAATGGCGCTATATAAGTGAGTAAAATAAATAAATACTGTGTGCTGTGAAGATTCTCCGGTGCTGGTAGTGGGCATGTGATCAGTATGTGATTTGCATACATACAGTTGCATGATGACTAGACGTGTGGACATGTCTAGTCGGAATGTGGACGGAAATATGCAAATCGCATACTTGCAGTCACATGAATGCTCACTCCCAGCTCTGACACTGGAGAACCCTCACAGTGCACAGTGTGAGCATTCACAAGTTTGCAGTCACACAAAGTGACTGCAGACTTGTATCCTGGCGCCTGACAACCCCAATAACAAAGGGTTTGTCCAGGGTTAGAACTCATGGCTGCTTTCCTCTGCCCAGAACCACATCATACCTTTTGAAAGCTGATATTGGAAAACCACACAACTAATGGGCAAAAGCGGCATTGTTTTTAGAAAAAAAAATCTCCTTTTTTTTTCAGTCCAATTTGACCAATTTATTGTCACAGTACTGTGTGGTCCAGTGAAGCTTTCAATTGCAACTAGAATCATTTCACGTAGATTACTTTTTTCTTAGGGTAAGGTAATATGAAAAAAGTAAGAGACTTCCTCTAAATGTCATGAAAGCACACCATTCCATCAAATACATGCAGAAACATGATTTCAAACTATTAAAAAAGTAAATTCAATCTATCATAAATTTGTATAGTTCACGCTATCAATTAAGAAACCATTTCGATGGCATCCACCTGTTTTGGTTTTGTACGCCAGACCACTAAATGGGGAACCATGGTTTATGGAACTAGGTCATGGCAGTGTGCATTGCACTTCTCTGGTGAACACTCGGCATCACATATGGTCATCTAAGACTTATGTGCAGCTGCTTAACCATTGCAATCCTAACCATGAGACATCTTTAGCAAGGCATAGGTTTGACTAACTGATTTTTTGGAGCGCTAACAGCTAATGACAAGGCCCAGAGTTCCATGGTAGATTGTATACACTGTCTACAGCTTGATTACCACGATTTCAGTAGGAGGATCCTCCGTTATTTGCTAGGTCGGCTACATTTAGTAAATTAGTTGGGTAGCTGCTGTAAATTCTGAAACTCTATAGTGTCATAAAATGTTTTACCCTTCATAATTAACTCAGGAGTTTTACACTTCATAATTAACTCAGAAATTTACCTATTTGATGTAATATGCTTTTATAATTGTACATTCATAAGGTCTGAATGTACATTAATACCTCAAAACATTTAAAAAGAACCCTACATAAACCCCAAAAAGGATTCACACTTTCTAATATCTGAAAGTAGCCATATACCTGTCATTCGAGATCATTTTTAGATTCTGTTTTGTCTATTGTTGCTATTGTTACAATGGCAGTATTCTAAGGGTTAATTCTATGGCTTTACTTCCTTTAAAATGATCCTTTTCTTAACTTCACATTACTTCATTAAGGCTGAAATGGAGAATTCTTCAGTGGGCAAATCCTTTACAGTATGATTGAGGCTGTTATATTTTATAGGAGCAATTTTTCAAAGCAATACTGACAGCACTTGCAGTTATTAAATTGCTGAATCAAAAGATGGACCTGCAATCACGTTTATGAACTGTGATGGAATAGCAAGGGCTCCACGCAGCCGAGGTTAAAGTGTTGGAGTAGTTAAACTCCATCACAGCCCTCAGTGACAGCAGTATTTACCCATGTAGTGCAGTTTGCCTGACGGTTACCTAACTCATCTGTGGACTCCGATACACGAAGTGCGCGGTTCAGAGCTGGATAATGATTAAAGCTGGAAAGTAAAAAAAAAAAAAAAAAAATTCACATTTTGGAAATCTCGTCCTCCTAAATCCAGTATTAAGCAATATTTGAAAGTATATTGTACATAATCTATATGTCGTATACAACATCTGCAGTCAGGAGGGCAGTAACGTTTTTACATTCATATAACCATTGAATATTTGGGAGATCACTTATATTTCTTAAAGACACCCCATACCCAAAAGGACTAAACTTTAAATCTCCTTTCACATCCTTGATTCCCTTTATGTATTGTGCATATGTGTTAATTACTGTTGTATGAGCTATTGATGGGTCATGTTCAGCATTTTTACCAATTCATGTGTTTATTCTGTAAATGTAGAGGTGTGCTTTAATTATAGGACTTGAAGTGGATAGTGGCAGCATCTCTACTGGTCTAGTGTGGTAAGGGGTTAATGACACTCTCTATGTTGTTCAGGATTGTGAAAAGATAAAACTGGAATCACTTGTGATCTAGGATAATGAAGGGTTTAAGTCATCATACCTGGTCATCTAAGGTAGTGAGGGGATCTGGCAGCAGGTTTTTCCACCCCCATGCTCTGTTACTCCATCTTTCTACACCATCCAGTGCTGCCTTCCCCTCCATGACTGGTAGCGGCTTTGAAATAACAGAACATAGAGACTGTCAGACAAAGAGGAATAGGATGGGTAATAGAGCTGGAGTGACAGAGGTTTCAGATCTAAAGCCTCATTTGCATATCAGTTTAAATTCAGATTTCAAAGTAACAAAGGAACAGACTGGCCATGTAAAGGTACTGCTGAACTTGTTTTTAAATCCGCTACATGCGCATGTAAATAGCTTGGTGGGTGTGAGGGGTAAATCCTAATGATGGATTCCTTTCTTATAATCTAATGCAGTGAAGTCCAGCAACTCTAGTAGTCTAAAGTAATGACGGTGTTATCCACTTGGTGTGAATACATCCCTTAGTAAATATTATCAGTCCTTCTCACAAGACATTCTAAAGAACAGTGAATTCGGATTAGACAAGCTCTGTCCATCTTCACGCTCTTTCTCTCCTCTTCACCTCTCTGTCCATAGAAACATGTCTATAAACATGACAATATGTAATGGCCACAAGCAGCACTCCACAGCTCTCATATTCCTCTGTCTGACCATTTGGCATCTTCCACTTTCCTCTTTGCAATATTTCTCCACTCTTCCAAGCTCCAGAATGAGACTCAAATTGCTAGTGGAAAGTACTGATATCATAGCGCGTGCCTCTGCAGTGCAAGCCCTGCCAAAAATTAATTCAACAGCATTGTGCCAGATTCATTGTATAATATTACCTAGAAACTGTTTAATGCTTTGAAAATGTTCATTTTCGTCCTCCCTTTCCCATGACAGCCACTGATAGAGCCCGCTGGCCAAAAATACAGAAACGAAATAACTGTTTATAGCATCTGCTTTGACCCTGTAGCTGTTACAAGTTCTAGGACTTGCACTTCACTTCACACTACTGTAGACTTGTGATCTCTCCGGTGTGCTAGCAAATGTTTTTAAATGCCATAAACAGTGATATACCGTATATGTTCGAAAAGCCGTACAGAAAAGGCGTATTGCTTCGGTATGATTTATTTTTACCTTTTTTGGGCTAAATCATTGCTACCATTTTTTTACTGGCAGTGTTCACAATTTGTGTCATGGAGGCATAAAGGGATAACTGAAATATGCGGGTTTTTTGTATCCACGTCTGACTTTGGCTAGAACTGCACCTAGAGCTGTATGTAAGATTGGTACCTTACAAGTGTTGTCTCAAGTCGTTAAATTAGTAATAGGTTACTGTCCACCCTGCAGTCTGAGTGGCTGGTCACCTAAGCAAAGAGCATGCACCGCTTGCAAGGCTCTATGCTTCAGAGCCTGCTCACACCACTCTGACACTTACCAGACCACTGAATCTAGCCAGTGTTACTGCCTCTGCGCTCCTCCTTTGCTGAAGTGGCAAAGACACCTCTGCAAGCAGCAATCGAGAGTGCATAGCTTGCTCTATTAGTGCCACCGGGCTGCTGGTCTGAATTGTCAATCTTCAGGAGAACATTTCTCCTGACAGTCAGGAAGCCGAGGAACGGTGCACTCTTGAAGATTGAAGATGTGAACACCCCTTTAAGGCTGCTGTTGGATATGCTGTTTTTGGGACCCTGTTTTGAAGATTTTCTCTAGAAATGTTTGTATTTCTTTCATACATTTGCAAATTGCCTCTTCAGTGAGGAAGCGGACTAAAACTCTAGTGCCACCTATTGGAAGTAGCAATCCTAAAAGTCAATATCGACCCTTTAACGAGCCTTGCAACATGACCAGAGGAGTATTTCAAGGCTTAAAAAAGCCTCCTCACATTGTTATAACAGGCTTGGCATGTCACTCTCCACAAAGAGAAACGTTACCCCTATCATACAGTTAGCACATGATGCATAAACCTCACAATTCATGAACAGAATTCGGTCACTGAAATTTTGCAACAAATAATCTCTATATCTTTCCTGACATTTGGACAGACACTAGTCTCTGACAGCAAAAAAAAGGTGCATCAAAAATCACACTTTATTTGAGGAGATGGGAAATGGTTAATCGTAAATATCAAATGGTTGATTCCAGTTTTTACAGCATTTTGGTTAAAGGCAGCAAATCTTCCCATTTTCTTCATCTAATCCCAGTTTTCTCTTAAAAAAAATAGTTATTAAAAACAGCCAAAAAATTGCAGTGTGTTCTCAACAGTTTTGTCCATCACCACTTAGCCCAGTGATTTAGCTGCAATGGTCACATGTAATATAGTCATAACGTCACAGGTGAAGTCTGTCGGCAAAAACTGGGGGCGCGTGGGTGAATGACGTTCAATGGGTCATTTTTAACCTTGAAAAGCCTGAGAAGTAAAAAAAAAGAAATTATTGATAACACTCTTGAAATTTCATGGAGAGATCAGTACAAAAAGGAAGCTGTACGAGAACAGAAAAATGTTTACTGTAGCTATTGTCAATTTATTTATTCTACAGACCTTTGTCTACTATTCTACTACTGGTTACTATTAATTGTGCATCAAAGCTTTTTTATTACTCCTTTAGTAATTCATACTTTTTCTCTTTTGTAGGTATTGTTTCAAAATCATTTGAATGTCGTTTAAAGGGACAAGGCGCAAACTTTGTAGAAACTGATAGCCCTTTCACTGCAACTATAACTGCTGAACCTTCTCCCTTGAAAGAACATGCCCGAGCCACTAGAAATGTCTCGCAGTCTCCTGAACAAGTTCAGCAAGTCATTATCATTCAAGGATTTTCTGATGAATATGACGGTAATTTCTCCATTGACACTTCTGTGGAGGAAACTGCAGCCGCCACCCTGCAGACCTTGGCCATGGCTGGTCAGGTGGCAAGAGTTGTGCACATAACAGAAGATGGTCAAGTTATAGCAACGGATCAGACTGCTCACATGGGAGACATCATTCCTGGTGAAATCCTTAGTGAGCAGTTGTCGGAGGGAACAACACAACTTGTTGTGGTTGAAGGCCCAATGGAAGAAACAGATGTTGCAGAATCTGTTGCTATAGAGACTTTAACTGACTCTGATGGTAACGTGGTGCAGCAAGTGATGGCACAGAGTATTTTAGAAGCATCACAAGCCGTACACACGTCTGATTCCTCTTCTGCTCTAGATGCTTTACTTTGTGCTGTAACAGAGATTGGTAATGTTGGAGATGCAGAGAGACAACACAATCTAGAAAGTCAAGCAGTTGAAGAATCATTGGTGGGGATGGTAGATGATCAGGGGTGTGTGGAGTCAAATACTGAAGAAATCCAGGTATATCATGAAGTACATGAAGAACAGCAAGAAGTTGAACAAATAGGAGTTGTTCAGCAAGTCATGCATTCTTCTGGATTTTCCGCTTCCCAGGAATCCGCTTTCAAAAACATGGTCCAGGGGGTCTTACAGTTCGCAGTATGTGATTCTGCTGCTGCCGATCAGCTGATCCAGGAAGGAGTCACCCAAGTCATTGTAAATGATGAAGGCACAGTTCACATGGTTTCCACAGAAGGTCCTCATATAATAATGCACAACACTGAAAGCCATACTCTTAGTATACCCGATCAGCAAATGCGTTTAGTTGAGTGTGAAGATGGTGAAATCTCACAGATTATTGTCACTGAAGAATTAGCCAGAGCCATGGCTCAGAATGGTAATGACAGTTATCAGGAAGGTACCACACATTATATTGTAACTGAACTACCGCAAGAAGACAAAGGATCCAACATGTATTCACACACAGTCATCGAAACCAGTGAAAATAGCGGCATTCTTCATACTGAAACCCTTATGGACACACAGATGCCTGAAGATGACGCCTCCCATGACATAAACAGCATGGTTGTCTATACGGAGTGATCTCCAACCATAGAGCAGACTCCAAACCACCATGTAAGACCTGGAAGCTCTGAGTGATTATATTTTGTGACATGTTTTCCCCATCTGTTGTTAAAAGCAATGTTTTTAATCCACTCATTAAAGCAAAACATTCAGATAAACCTATTTGAGAAGGAAGAATTAGTTATATGAAGTCCTTATAGAAAGCAAAATAACTAGCTGGTAGATAATCCAATAATGAGTAATTACATTGTATTGTGGTGTTATATCGCTGCCAGGGGTTGCTCTACAGGGTTTTCCATTATTATTCCTGCATTAATCTGTAAAAGTTGTACAGTGTCATCTCAACCAAATATGGAAATATTCAGAATTTTGCTACAGTGTTAATTACTATATAAATATCTATAGATATATATAGTGTATTTATACATAGTATATCTATATATAGTATATACCTAGACATACATTTTCTTTCCCACATTTTCATTCATACATTTGACTACTGGTTCATTAATGTGGCCTAGTCAGGGTGCCCAGGGCACAATAATGTTTAATTCCCTTATTACAAATTGCACAAATCAGATCTTGGCTGTAACAAACCACTTTACGAATTACATATATTTTTCAGGACTGTACAATTGATAACTTATCCTTAGTGTAGACCAACAATATAAAATTACCGAAGACCCCATTTCTGGTAAACTGCTGATCAGCTGATTAAAGTGGGCCATGTCACATAAATTAAAGTGAACTGTAATACCAGAGCCAGCCAGCCCCAATAGTACGGAGTTGTGGCTGGTGCAAAATATGGGTGATGCTGCTCCTCCAATCAGCTGATTGGTGGAAGTAGGACCCCCACTGTTATGATATTAGTGATCTAGCCTTAGGATAGCCCATCAATATTACAGTCCAAGGAAACCCCTTTAATAAAAGATCTAAATTGTCTTTCAATTTCTCTGATTGTTGTACGATGCTTTTGGACAGCGTTTTTTCACTCACAAGTGCTGCATATTATATTATTATTGCCATCAAAAGTGATGAACCTGCCAATTTAGGAGCTGAAAACCCAGATATAAAAATATCCTTAGTCCACAGTGCACATTTACATGGCCTTCTCCACTATCGTGCTTGCACCAGCTGGGTCTGTGGTAGGACATATGTATAACATCTAAACATCAATACTTGATATTCTAGTTTGACATTATTATTTGTATGGACATTTATTTTGTGACCTCCAAACCCAGACTGCTTATGGTGTGTACACAGGCTGCCTATGTATGGATACCTGCACTGACTGGCGCATTCACTATTATGTGCCGCCATGGCATTCCATATGTACTGATATAATAGGATAAGATGCATCCATTCCATATTAAATCGCTACACTGTATTCTTTATTTACTTGGAGGTAAATGAAGTGAAATTACTAACAAGGAAAATAGATGATACCTACTGTAATTTAGCAATAATCCGAAAAGGACTGCTACTATTGTGTAGGTATTTGTTTTTACTCAATATTTTTTTTTTTTAGGTTAAAAGGGATCTGTCACCCTAAAATCTGAAATGTTACTACTTATACATTGATATAGATAATATAAATCCTATAAAATCATATGGGTACTATAGAGTTTAGTAGTTTTCTTTTATATAAAAAGTTATAGCATATGTGTAAATGAGGGGGTTTCAAGCATCCTTGGTGAGGCCAAGGGCTCCGTGCACCATTCCACCCTCTTACTTACCAGTGACCCCTGCCCTTATGGTTGTTGACATCGCTTACTCCGCATGTACTGACACTCTACTGGCCAAGAGTACACACTGTGTCAGTATGTGCAGGAGCATTATCTTCACATTCCTGCATTTAGCGGCCGCTCGCTGCACACAGGATCAGAAAGCAGTTGGAGGCCAATGCTGAGAGGAGAGGGAGATGAGAATGCTCTCACACTAATGTGTGTGTTCTCATCCCTCTGCTGTGTCTAACTGCTGCTCACTGCACACACGATGACACAACAGCGGGTGGCCAATACACATAGGAGAGGAAAATAAGAGTGCACACACACTGTCATTGAGCGTGTTCTCATCTCCCTCTCCTGTCAGCTTCGGCTGCTTTGCAGTCCTGTGTGCAGCGAGTGGCCGCTACACACCAGAGCGCGATGGGAGCTCAGCCCCTGCTTTCTCTGACACTGTGCATGCTCTTGGCCTCTGTAGTGTCAGTATGTGTATGGGCAGGAGATTTAGATTAGGCATTGCTTCAAAGCGAGCGCTGTCATTTACAATAAGTGGAAGAGCGGAAGATGGTAATTGGTGGGTGGAACAGTGCGCCAATCCCTTGGCCACGCGAAGGGTGGGGTTTACTAACATGCACAGAATCAGTATGATGTTTATAGGGGAATGTCTAAATAGTTCAACTTCAGTTTTGGGGGTGACAGACTCCCTTTAACCCACAGTGGGCAAATTCACTAGCCTGCATAAGTCAGTTGCTTCTTCTTGAGTAATATTCTAGACTTAGTTATAGATCCTGCTGGTAACATGACATACGACTATTGTGCTTAATATTGCTGGTATTCCATTTGCTGTGTAATGTTAGATAAATGCTTTCAGAGGCAATTTAAATGATGTCTTTTCTTATCAAATTGTTGCAATTCTTGTTTTCAAATAAAAAGATAAAATGTTGAAATGCTATTGGAATAATTTACAGAACCTGTGTTTCCATTACTTAAAAAGTTATTGATTAAAAACTTCTCTGTTTAAAGGTTCATTTTATTATTTTAATTTCTGTTCAAAATTCTGTGCTTATTTTCTTTTATAATCTGTTTTTTATCTAATATAGAGTTTCATATTCAATACTTCACTTCATACAGGCATATGTACACGATAACATTCCACCTGCCTGCTACCGCCACTAGGGGGAGACAAGTTTTGTGCCAATTAGTATGCCGTATACTCAGAATTGTAAACCTCATAAAATACATTCATAGTTTGAGATAATGGGGCTTTCAGTGACATTGTGTGCTTGTTTATGTCTTTTTAAAAATGCTGTATAATTGATAGGTCAAATTAAGCAATTTTACAATTGGATGTATTTAAAGAAAATATAGCTGTGCGGAGATTATTGCATCATGGTGTCCCAGTTGTATCCAGTGTCCAACCATGTAGAGGTATTTCAGCTGGTGGTCGGTAGGGGCTGTTTGTATTTGAACTCTTAGAAGAACTGAAGGAAGATAAGTGAATATTCTGTGGGCTATTCTGTGTTTTTGACATTACACGTCTGTGACTTTCCTTTCCTCTCAGCAGTGAGGGTATGTTCTATAGCAGAGGACATTAGAGCTCACCTCAGTAAATCACACCAGCACAATTCAAGATCAGTGGACAAATGCAAGGGCAAACACAAGCAGAAGGGCCCTGTACAAGAACAGTGAACGGATTCTTTGCAGTCATAATACACACCTTTTACCTGCCTGTGACAAAAGCTGCATGCTACTGTGGAGATGTCGCTCAGCCCCCGTACCTCTCAGGCCCATGTGCTGGAGTAACATCATAAGAATGTAATGGCTCCTGCCAGCGGCATCAGTAGAGCATCTTCTCTCACGGAAGATAAGTGAACATCCTCTACTGGTGGCGCTGGTAGCCGGTATTCCATTCTTATGACGTTACTCCTCCCTGCTTTTCTTTTCATCTAAGTAGTAATATATTGTATGTGATATAGCAGAGAACTTTGAAGCTCACCTCAATAATTCACACCAGTGCAGTACAACGAGCTTAGTAGTCAAACATACATGCTGTTTTTACAGTTTACATGTTTGGGCACTGAACTTGTACTGCGTTGGTGTGATTTATTGACTTGAACTCTAAGGACCTCTGCTATTGATCAAACCATTTCTACTTAAATGAAAGAAAAAAGTCAGAGATGTGAAAAATAATAAATTTGAAATAGCCCCTGCCAGTACCATCAGTCAAGAATATTCACTTACCCTACCCTCCCTCTATCTGTGTGTTCAGTACATGCTGAGCCGCTGCTAAAACTTCTGTACATGGTCAGGTACATGCCTCATACAGGATACAGCAGGGCCACCATTATCAGTTTATCTCTGCACAGGAACATGAATTTAAAACACATCCAATTTTAAAAATACTTAATTTTCCATTATCTATTGATTAAACAGCACTTTCGTTCGTGGGACAAATTCTTCAATTTACAAATAATTTTGTTAGATACTTTAAGATATTTAAAACAACAATTGTGTGACAAACTTTGAAATTTTTTGACACTAATCACATCAGAACAGCAAACTAAATGGGATAGAGTAGATTTGAAGATCAAAGTTATTCTCGGGCTCCACCTTGACCTCACATAAAGCAATTTTTTCCTTTTTTTATAATATTAGGGTTGTCTGGAAATTAGCATCTGATCAGCACAATCTTTAGACTTTTTACAGATCTTTGTCTTAGTAGTGGGCTTTCCTGTGTCCTTTTATTGACCCATCATACCATGACACTTGATTTTGTGCTATTCTAGTTCCAAAAAAAGGTGCTTACTTTTGATATACAGTACAGACCAAAAGTTTGGACACACCTTCTCATTCAAAGATTTTTCTGTATTTTCATGGCTATGAAAATTGTAGAATCACACTGAAGGCATCAAAACTATTAATTAACACATGAGGAATTATACATTACACTTTACAAAAAAGTGTGAAACAACTGAAAATATGTCTTATATTCTAGGTTCTTCAAAGTAGCCACCTTTTGCTTTGATTACTGCTTTGCACGCAGAAAAGGTGAACGGCTGGACTCTACATGCCTAGTTCCCACCGTGAAGCATGGAGGAGGTGGTGTGATAGTGTGGGGGTGCTTTGCTGGTGACACTGTTGGGGATTTATTCAAAATTGAAGCGGTGAGCGGTCCAGCTCACCCAAACCATCTCAATTGGGTTCAGGTCTGGTGACTTTGGAGGCCCGGTCATCAGGCGTAGCACCAGATCACTCTCCTTCTTGGTGAAATAGCCCTTACACAGCCTGGAGGTGTGTTTGGGGTCATTGTCCTGTTGAAAAATAAATGATAATCCAACTAAACGCAAACCGGATGGAATAGCATGCTGCTGTAACATGTTGTAGTAGCCATTCTGATTCACTATGCCTTCAATTTTGAATAAATCCCCAACAGTGTCACCAGCAAAGCACCCCCACACCATCACACCACCTCCTCCATGTTTCACTGTGGGAACCAGGCATGTAAGGTCCATCCGTTCACCTTTTCTGTGTGCAAAGCAGTAATCAAAGCAAAAGGTGGCTACTTTGAAGAACCTAGAATATAAGACATATTTTCAGTTGTTTCACACTTTTTTGTAAAGTGTAATGTATAATTCCACATGTGTTAATTCATAGTTTTGATGCCTTCAGTGTGATTCTACAATTTTCATAGTCATGAAAATACAGAAAAATCTTTGAATGAGAAGGTGTGTCCAAACTTTTGGTCTGTACTGTATATTTGTTGTACCATATATACTCGAGTATAAGTCAACCCAAGTATAAAGCCAAGGCACCAAATTTTGCCATGAAAAACTAAGTAAACTTATTGACTTGAGTATAAGCCGCGTATGCATAGTCCCCTCATCCCTATCCAGGCATGCATGGCCACCCGTCCCTGTCCTTGTATGCATGGCTCCATATCCCCTATCCTTGTATGCATGGTTCCTATGAAAAAAACAAAACATCCTACTTACCTTGCCTGTGCGCCATCTCTGCATCTCCTTCCGGCGCCAGCAGCTCTTCCTGTCAAGCGATCACGTGGCCCCGTTTCATTAAGGTAATGAATATTCACTCCACGCCTATGGGAGTGGAGAGGAATGAATATTCATTACCTTAATGAGTGGGGCCACATGATCGCTCGGCCGGAAGAGCTGCTGACTCCGGAACGAACGAGATGCAGCGAGGGCGTGCAGGAAGGTTAGTAGGATGTGTGCTGGCGGCTGCGGCTGTCATTGTGCGCTATTACAGAGAAATGAATATTCAATTCGCTTTAGCAGCGGCACAGCCGCCGGTTCCTGCCTCTGTGACCCGCCGCTCCCCCTTTCCTGCTGACGCCTGCCTCCTGTGACCTGCTGCTCCCCCTCCACCACCGTCTTTCTGGGACAATTGACTCATCTATAAGCTGAGGGGGGCATTTTCAGCACAAAAAAATGTGCTGAAAAACTCAAATTATACACGAGTATATACTGTAATTCTTTTTGCTTAGCCACAGTTATACTTTCAGGCCATGCCGTGTACATAATTGTATAGGAGAATAGAAAAGGTCACGGTGATGACTCAATAGGTTCTCATTAACTCTTTCCTATTGTGCAGAGGCTTTAGAGTTGGGATGCACAACCTTTTCTGGTCCAAGTACCACATTGGCAGATTGAACGGCTTCCAAGAGCCGCAGTAAACTTAAAGATGTTTTCTTGCAGAGGTTTATGGCATATCAAACGTTTGTCATAAATGTCTAAGAGATGCAGGTTGCACTACATATATCGAAAGTGGGGGGGTACTACGCCAACAATCAGTATTCTAGAGAGGAGGAGACTCTGCACACATGCAATGTTCTCCACAGAAGACTAAGGGTGTCAAAATTTCACAATTCCCTAAAAATAGAATAGTAAGAGCTGGATGCATAGGCAGCCACGACTGTGACACCCATAGGCCTTTCTGGAGTGCTAAACAAAGGAGAACGAACCCTAGTCTCTTGATGTATAGGGGACCCAAGTTTGGTTAAGTTGGGCTTGCCCATCCTGTGGGTTAATCTAATGCCAATGGCTGGCTTATCGTTAAGTGAGATCTACCTTAAGAAACCACTGTGATACACAAAGCTTTATCACAGGAGCAGGGACTGTATTTGCTCTGCTTCAAAAACCCCAGATTAATAGAAGATCGTTATGGGTTTAATGATCACATATTAAATTTCAATATATTCTATCTTCACTTATATCTTCTATATACAATATTTCAAGGAATGTGATGCTTTGTTGAGCTGGGTCAATATTTCATCTACAGGCTACATGATGGGGTGCGTGGTTCACACAAGGCTTTTTACTGCAGAATTTTATCATATTTTTTCCTGTATTGTTTTGTCAAAATTGCTATATTTTTATTTGTTACACAAAGCATTGCAAAAATCAACAGTAAAATGCCACTTGTGAGCATACTGTACCTCTTTGGGAAACTTGATCCATCGCATTGCTTTCTTAAAATTATTTGTATGTCCTTTAAGGGACTGTGTTCGTCATCTGACAGAAATGCCTGTATATACATGATGTTTGTGGCCTGTTCTGCATTTGACTAGTGTTTTCAATTTAAAAAACTTTTAATAAAAGAAATGTATTTCATAATGTTGAATTCTCTGATTTTTCTGAAAAAGTCCTCCTTTGAATATTTGCATAACATCCTATGGTAATTACAACTACGTCTAATGTCACCAGGGAGTTGTGTGGCTTTTTTACCATCAAATGATTAGGGATTGTAATCCTTAATTGATTTAGGCTGGCCATACACATTGGCCACATCCTGACACCCTCACACACAGTAACGCTAAAGGGTATGCCACACTGAACAATATCGCTAACGGGATCTCTAAAAAACGTCACTATTTAGCGATCCCGTTAGCGATGTTGTTCAGTGCGGCAGCTGCCAGCGACGAGCTTCCTGCTGTGATCTCGCTCGTCGCTGGAATCGCTCCGGACCCTATTTTCTCGTCGGCGCTCCCGCTGGGTAAGTATATATCGCTAGTGTGGCACCTTTTCTTAGCGATTTAGCGGTACTTTTGTACCGCTAAAGTCGTTAAGAAGATCGCTAACGGCGATAGCGTCGTTAACTATATCGCTAAATGTGGCCGCACTTAGCGATATAGAAACAATCCCGCTAGCGATCGCATTAGTATGCGTCGTTATCGTGATCGCTAGCGGGATTGTTTAGTGTGGCAGTACCTTAAGTTGGGCTAAGCACTGGTCTATCTTCCCACTGAACAAAAAGATTGAGCGATTGATTCTAACCAACTAATCCTTATGTCCCCCAACATAATCTGTAAGGGGAGACAGTCTAGAGGCCAACAAACACTTCATGTGATCAGACCATCTTTGACATTGGTGAGGCAGTTCTGTGACTTGGGATTTATCAATATATCCATTTTTTAACTATTTTTTCCCAGATTCCCCTCAAAATATCAGAAAAACTTTTGAGTTACAATGTTGAACGATCAATGACTAGCACAATTTTTTTTCTTGTACAGCCCTAATGCTAAAAAAGTTAGACATTATATAAACTGTAAAGAAAGCAAGAATGCAATGACAACACTCAGCAGTCCTGGCTCTTTTTTGCTGTATTTTTCATTTCATAATGTGACAAATGTTTTCTGTTGATGAAAGGTCTGGCTGGACTGCAGGCAATACAGGCAGTTCATCACCCAAATTTCAAATTTTGCTTTATCTGACCACATAACAGTTTTATATTTTCCCTCTCCATTTTAAATGCACTTTGGCCCAAAGAAGGCTTCAGAATTTCTGTATTGTGTTCATGTATTGAAAAAGTATTCATACCCTGTGAATTTTTCCATTTTCACGTTATACTCACAATCTTAAATTTATTTTATTGGGATTTTATGTATTATACCAACACAAAAGTAGCAAGTATGTGTGGTGTGTAAAGGAAATGATACATGGTTTTCTAATTATTTTAAAAATACATTGTGACATGTATTTGTATTCAGCCCCTTGTAGTGTGATACCCCTTAATAAAATCCTGATTGACCAATTGTCTTCAAAAGTCACATAATTAGTAAATTCAATCCACCTTTCGTGTAATTTATGCTCAGTATAAATTAGCAATTCTGTGAAGGCCTCTGAGGTTTGCTTGAGAACATTAGAGATCAAACAGCATCATAAAAACCAAGGAACACCAGACAGGTCAGGGTTAAAGTTGTGCTAAAGAGTAAAACAGGGTTAGGTTATAAACTATAGCCCGGGCTCTGAACATCTCACTGAGCATTGTTCATTCCATAGTTCAAAAATGAAAGGAGTATGTCACAAATGCAAACCTAACAAGACATGGCCATCCTCCTAAACTGACATCCCAAGGAAGGAGAGCATAAATTAGAGAAGCAGCCTGTGAGCCCATGGTCACTCTGGAGGAGCTGAACAGATCCATAGCTCAGGTGGTGTGAGAATCTGTTCAGAGGACAACTATTAGTCATATTCTCCATAAATCTGGCATTTATGGAAGAGCGGCAAGAGGAAAGACATTTTTGAAATGCAAGCCATAAAAAGTCCTGTTTGTTGTTTTCAAAAAAGCCATGTAGAGAACACAGCTACTGTAGCATGTGGAAGATGGTGCTCTGCTCAGATGGGACCAAAGTAGAACTTTTTTGGCTAAATGCAATCTCTATGTGTGACTGAAAACTAACATTGCATAATACCCTGAAAACACCATTCAAACCGTCAAACATGGTGGTGGCAGTATCATGCTGTTGAGATGCTTTTCCTCAGCAGTGACAGGAAAGCTGGTCGGTAATATGGGAATATAGATAGAGCTAAATATAAGGCAATCCTGGAGGCAAATGTGTTAGAAGCTGCAAAAGACTTGAGACTTGGGTGTAGTTTCACTTTACAGCAGGACAACCCTAAATATACTGCCAGAGCTACAATGGAATGGTTTAGATGAAAGCATGTTCATTTGTTTGAATGTCACGGTCCAGATCTAAATCCTATTGAGAATCTGTGGCAAGGTTTTAAAATTGCTGTTGACAAATGCTCTCCATCCAATCTCTCTGAGCTACAGCTAGTTTCCAAAGAAGAAAGGGCGAAAAGTTAAGCCTCTAAATGTGCAAAGCTAACAGAGATATGCCCCAAAAGATTTGCAATAGTAGTAGCAGCAAAAGGGGTCCTACAAAGTATTAACTTGGGGGTGGGGGGCTGAATACAAATGCACGTCACAATTTTCAGATTTATATTTTTTAAATAAGTAAAAAACCGTATTAATTCCTAGACACTTCACAAATACTTGCTTCTCTGTGTTGGTGTATCACATAAAATCCCAATAAAATACATTTAAATGTGTGGGTATAATATGAAAAAATGTGGAAAAGTTTGCAGGTTATGAATACTTTGTTAAGGCTTTGTACAGTAGTGTTCAAAATAATAGCAGTCCAATATCACAAACCAGATTAATCACTGTTTTTGGTCTAAATTATATTACCACATGTTAAATAATTTAGCAGTTGGTGCAGTAGAGTCTAAGAAAACGAACAGACTCCGCATTCATGATCTGCAGGTTTTTGAGTCTTTGTATGAGAATAATTAATTGAAAGGGTGTGTGCAAAATAATAGCGCTGTGGAGTTTAATTAGTGAGGTCAATCATTCTGTGATTAAACAGGTGTGAATCAGGTGGCTCTTGTACCAGGGTGAAGCCAGGACATATTGTGCATGCATTTTCTCCTTGAAAACCTGAGAAATATGAGTCGTTTGAGACATTGTTCAGAACAGCATACTTTGATTAAAAAGTTGATTGGAGAGAGTAAAACTTATAAAGAAGTGCAGACAATGATAGGCTGTTCAGCTAAAATGATCACTGCTTTAAGATGGAAAGCCAAACCAGAGAAACGTGGAAGAAAACAGAAGACTACCATTCGCATGGATGGTAGAATAGCCCGAATGGCAAAGGCTCAGCCAATGATCGGCTCCAGAATGATCACAGTCTCAAGTTACCTGTGAGTACTGTGACAGTTAAAAGATGCCTGTGTGAAGCTAATATCTTAGCAAGAAGTCTCCGCAAAATCCCACTGTTAAAAAACAGACATGTACTGAAGCAGATACAATTTGCCAAAGAACATATCAACTGGCCTAAAGACAAATGGAGAAAGTAAAATTGTTTTTTTTGGGTCCAAGTGCTGCAGACAGCCAGAAGACCCCCAAACTCTGCATTCAAGCCACAGTACGCTCTGAAGACAGTGAAGCATCGCGGTGCAAGCATCATGATATAGGCATGTTTCTCTTAGTTTGGTGCCAGACCTATTAACCTCATGCCATGGATCATGAACCAGTTTGCATATATTAAAATACTTGAAGAAGTCATGTTGCCTTATGCTGAAGCGGATATGCCCTTGAAACGCGTGTTTCAATGAGACAACGAACCCAAACACACCAGTAAACAAGCAAAATCTTGGTTCCAGTATAATAAAATTGAGGTTAAAGAGTGGCCAGCCAAATCCCTGGACCTTGATCCAATAGAACACTTGACCTCAAAAATGCTGTTTCTGAGGCAACACCACCAAATGCCAAAAAATTGTGGGATGTACTCAAAGCACCCTGGGCTGGAATAATAGGTGCCAAAAGTTGGTTGAAGCTATGCAACATAGATGTGAAGCAGTTCTAAAAAGCTGTGGGTATACAATTATTAGGTTAGTGATTCACAGTAATGCTAAATCATCATAAAAACAGTACGTATTGCGAGTTTGTAAAGACAAATGCAGACACTGCTATTTTTTTAGAACAGCCCAATGTTCCTTTTTTTATTTTCTGTAAAGAAATTAAAAATTATATACATTTCATGTTTTGAATTAGAAAACAGTGTGCAATGTTCCCAATGCATGGAAACACAATTTTATAAAGATTTTGTGATTAGCTCATGTTTTTGAACACACTGCTATTATTTTGAACACTACTGTATATGCCTTCTTGGCATAATAAAGCTTTAATTTTGTGAATTGCACCAAAAACTACGTTCACAATGATTTCTAGAAGTATTCCTGAGCCCATGTAGTGATTTGCATGCCCAAGTTATGCCTGTTTGCATTGCAATGCCACCTGAGGACCCGAAGGTCATGAGCAGTCAATATTGACCATTGGCCTTGTTCCTTGGGCCCATTAATTTCTCCAGAACCTCTGAATGTTTTGATGATTTCATGTACTGTAGATTGTGGAATATTCAAAGTCTTAATATTTTTTATGTAGACAAACATTTTTCTGAAATTGTTCCACCTTTTTTAGATGTAGTTGTTCAGACTGGTGAACCTCTGATTGTTATGTTTCGGTAGCTGAAGAGAGCAGGCAAAAACGGCAATACACCAGAGAGGTTGGAATCTATTGGATTGCAGTACCCTGACTAACCACCACAACTAAAGGCAGCCGTGGAGCGTTCCTATGTTGGTCCTAGACGCCTCGTCACAGCCTGAGAGATTAACTACACCTAAATATAGAAAGAGGAAAACTATCTGCCCCGGAGCAGATCCCCAAAGAACATAGGAAGCCCCCAAACATGTAATGGCGGTTAGACAAGAGGAAATACAGACACAGACAGAAAATAGTATGAGTAAACGCTTGGGCCCAATCTGCCTAGACAGAAAAGGATAGAAAGGATACTCACTGCAATCCAAAAAAACCCTAAAAAATGCCAACGCTACTGATTGCAAAAACACCTGAGATCACACGACCTCTACCACCTAAATCAGTTCTCTGGTGTAACAAAACTAAGCCTCAGCCACTGAAAAAACTGGAAAAGGCAAATGAACAAATAACAATGGCTCCAGAGGAACTGAGAGGAGCCCAAGCCCCTCGGGGGGAACATGGCTAACCTCACAGAAATGCAGAGAAATATGCAAATGGTAAGCACAAAAACAGAAAATATCTTATCTGAAAGCAGAAGAAGAGGCAAGACTCAGCAAGCTTCCAAGTGAACCAGGAACCACAGTTGAGACAAGAACAATTGATCACCGGCAACCATGATGGGAGGGAACCTCCCTTATATCAAGCCAGTCTGTGAATCCTGATTGCCAATCCTCATTGAATGGTTCAGTACTGTTTGTAACCACCAGAGGGAGCTTCTGCTCAGAATTCATTTCCAAAACATTCACAATATCTGATCATCTTTGCTTCTGAGAGGCTGTGCCTCTCTAGCATGCTGTTTATACACAGTCATGTGACTTCCAGTGAAGGAAATAATTATTTGATCCCTTAATGATTTTGTAAGTTTGTCCACTGACAAAGACATGAACAGTCTATAATTTTAAAGGTAGGTTAATTTTAACATTGAGAGATAGAATATCAAAAATAAAATCCAGAAAATCAAATTGTATAAATTATATAAATTTATTTGCATTTTGCAGTGAGAAATAAATATTTGATCCCCTACCAACCATTAACAGTTCTGGCTCCTACAGACCAGTTAGACGCTCCTAATCAACTTGTTACCTGCATTAAAGACAGCTGTTTTACATAGTCACCTTTATAAAGGACTCCTGTCCACAGACTCAATTAATAAGTCAGACTCTAACCTCTACAACATGGGCAAGACCAAAGAGCTTTCTAAGGCTGTCAGGCACTAGATCATAGACGTGCACAAAGCTGGAATGGGCTACAAAACCATAAGTAAGGCGCTGGGTGAGGAGGAGACAACTGTTGGTGCAATAGTAAGAAAATGGAAGAAATACAAAATGACTGTCAATCGACATCGATCTTGGGCACCATGCAAAATCTCATCTCGTGGGCTATCCTTGATCATGAGGAAGGTGAGAGATCAGCCTAAAATTACACGGGGGGAACTTGTAAATGATCTCAAGGCAGCTGGGACCACAGTCACCAAGAAAAAACACTGGTAACAGATTAGGCCATAAAGGTTTAAAATCCTGCAGTGCTCGCAAGTTCCCCCTACTCAAGAAAGCACATGTGCAGGTCCATCTGAAGTTTGCCAATGAACACCTGGATGATTCTGTGAGTGGGAGTAAGTTCTGTGGTCAGATAAGACAAAAATTGAGCTTTTTGTCATTAACGCAACTTGCCATGTTTGGAAGAAGAGAAATGCTGTCTATGAACCAAAGAACACCGTCCCCACTGTCAAGCATGGAGGTGGAAGCATTATGTTTTGGGGGTGTTTCTCTGCTAAGGGCACAGCAGTACTTCACCGCATCAATGGGAGAATGGATGGAGCCATGTACCATAAAATCCTGAGTGACAACCTCGTTCCCTCACCAGGACATTAAAAATGGTTAGTGGCTGGTCTTTCCGCAAGACAATGACCCAAAACACATAACCAAGGCAAAAAAAGAGTGGCTCAAAAATAAGCACAATAAGGTCATGGAGTGGCCAAGCCAGTCTCCAGACCTTAATCTCGTAGAAAACTTATGGAGGGAGTTGAAGCTCCAAGTTGCCAAGCGACAGCCTCAAAATCTTAATGATTCAGAGATGATCTGCAAAGAGGAGTGGACCAAAATTCCTCCAGACATCATCAACTGCAAAAACCGTCAGACTGCTGTGCTGGCCAACAAGGGTTTTGCCACCAAGTATTAAGTCTTGTTTGCCAGAGGGATCAAACACTTATTTCTCAATGCAAAATGCAAATATATTTATATAATTTATACAATTTGATCTTCTGGATTTTATTTTTGATATTCTAGCTTTCAATGTTAAAATTAACCTACTCTTAACCCCTTTGCCCCCAAGGGTGGTTTGCACGTTAATGACCGGGCCAGTTTTTACAATTCTGACCACTGTCTTTTATAAGGTTATAACTTTGGAATGCTTCAACGGATCTTCGCGATTCTGAGATTGTTTTCTCGTGACATATTGTACTTCATGATAGTTGTAAAATTTTTTCGCTATAACTTACGTTTATTTTTGAAAAAACGGAAATATGGCAAAAATTTTGAAAATTTTGCAATTTTCAAACTTTGAATTTTTATTCCCTTAAAACAGAGAAATATGTCACACAAATTAGTTAATAAATAACATTTCCCACATGTCTACTTTATATCAGCACAATTTTGGAACCAAAATTTTTTTTTGTTAGGAAATTATAATGGTTAAAAGTTGACCAGCGATTTCTCATTTTTATAACAAAATTTACAAAGCCATTTTTTTTAGGGACCACCTCACATTTGAAGTCACTTTGAGGGGTCTATATGACAGAAAATACCCAAAAGTGACACCATTCTTAAAACTGCACCCCTTAAGGTACTCAAAACCACATTCAATAAGTTTATTAACCCTTCAGGTGCCTCACAGGAGCTGAAGCAACGTGGAAGGAAAAAATGAACATTTAACTTTTTAGTCACAAAAATGATCTTTTACAAACATTTTTTTTATTTTCTCAAGTGTAAAAGGAGAAAATTGACAGATAAAGTTGTTGTGCAATTTCTCCTGAGTATGCCAAAACACCATATGTGAGGGAAAACCACTGTTTGAGCGCACGGCAGAGCTTGTAAGGGAAGGAGCGCCGTTTGACTTTTTCAAACCAAAATTGGTTGGAATTGAAATTGGACGCCATGTCCCATTTGGAGAGCCCCTAATGCGCCTAAACAGTGGAAACCCCCAACAAGTGACACTATTTTGGAAACTAGACCCCCTATGGAACTTACCTAGATCTGTTGTGAGCACTTTGAACCCCCAAGTGTTTCACAAAAGTTTATAATGCCTGGGTGTGAAAAAAAAAATTCCACAAAAATTATTTTTTAGTCCCCAATTTTTGATTTTTCCCAAGGAAATTGATCCCCAAAAGTTCTTGTCCAATTTGTCCTGAGTATGCTGATACCCCATATGTGGAGGGGAAACTTTGGGCGCACGGCAGGGCTTGGAAAGGAAGTAATAACGTTTTGGAATGCAGATGTTGATGGGTGTCATGTTCCGTTTGCAGAGCCCCAGATGTGCCTAAACAGTGGAAACTGTTATGATTTGGTAGCTGAGGAGAGCAGGCAAAAAAAGGAAATACACCAGAGAGGTTGGAATCTATGGGATTGCAGCACCCTGACTAACCACCACAACTAAAGGCAGCCGTGGAGCGTACCTACGTTGGTTGGTACAACAGTGGCTGAACTAAACTGAGAGGAGCACAAGCCCCCGGAGGGGACCCGGCAGACCCCCACAGAAGTGCAGGACAAAATGCAAAAAGCAAGCACAAAAAACTAAAAGAAGAAAATGTCTTATCAGTTAGCAGAAGATGCAGGCACGAAACAGCAAGCTACAAAGTGAACAGGAATCAAAGATGAGACAGAACAATTGATCACCGGCAACCCTGATGGGAGGGAACCTCCCTTATATAAGACCAGTCAGTAACACCTGATCGCCAATCTTCATTGGATAGTTCAGTACTGTTTGTAACCACCAGAGGGAGCTTCTGCTCAGAATTCATTTCTAGCACATTCACAACAGTACCCCCTCCTTGAGGAGGGGTCACCGAACCCTCATTTGAGCAACCAGGTCGGTCAGGATGAGCTCTGTGATATGCACGGATGAGTCTCCTAGCATGGATGTCCGAAGCAAACACCCAAGAATTGTCCTCCTGACCATAACCTCTCCACTTAACCAAATACTGGAGTTTCCGTCTAGAAAAACGAGAATTCAATATTTTCTCAACCACATACTCCAGATTGCCCTCAACCAAAACAGGGTCAGGAGGCACAGCCATAGGAACCACTGGCTCGACAAACCTCTTCAATAAGGACTTGTGGAACACGTTATGGATCTTAAATGTCCCTGGAAGAAGTAAACGAAAGGAAACAGGATTCAGAATCTCCATGATCTTATAAGGTCCAATGAACCTAGGCTTAAACTTAGGAGATGCAACTCTCATAGGGATATTTCTTGAGGACAACCAGACCAAGTCCCCCACTTCAAACCGAGGACCATCAGTCCTATGCCGGTTGGCAAACCGCTGGGCCCTCTCCTGAGAGAGGGACAACCTCTCCACTACCTGGTCCCAAATCTGTTGCATACGCTCCACAACAGAGTCAACACCTGGACAGACAGAAGCCTCCGTCTGTCCTGAAGAAAATCGAGGGTGAAACCCAAAATTGCAGAAAAATGGTGACATCAAAGTGGCAGAGCTAGCCCTATTATTAAGAGCAAACTCAGCCAAAGGCAAAAAAGAGACCCAGTCATCCTGATCAGCAGACACAAAGCATCTCAGATAAGTCTCCAATGTCTGGTTTGTTCTCTGTTTGTCCATTGGTCTGAGGATGAAAAGCCGAGGAGAAAGACAATTGAACACCAAGTTTAGAACAAAAAGTCCTCCAAAATCTGGAAACAACCTGGACTCCTCTGTCAGACACAATGTTCTCAGGGATGCCGTGTAACCGAACCACGTGCTGAAGGAACAAAGGCACCAATTCAGAGGAGGAAGGCAACTTAGGTAATGGCACAAGATGTATCATTTTGGAAAACCTATCACAAATCACTCAGATAACGGTCATTCTCTGAGAAACAGGGAGGTCGGAAATGAAATCCATAGAGATATGGGTCCATGGTCTCTTGGGCACAGGCAATGGCATCAACAAACCACTAGAGCGAGAGCAAGGCTTGGAGCGAGAGCAAGTCCCCAGGACTGCACAAATTCCCTGACGTCACGAGACAAAGTAGGCCACCAAAAGGACCGACTAACCAAGTCTCTGGTACCAAAAATTCCGGGATGACCGGCCAACGCGGAACAATGAATCTCAGACATCACACTCTTTTTCCACCGGTCTGGGACAAACAATTTCCCAATAGGGCAGCGCTCGGGTTTATCCTCCTGACACCCTTCCAGAGCCAGTCTCAAATTGGGCGAGATGGCGGAAAGAACTACACCCTCTTTCAAAATAACAGCAGGATCAGATAACTCAGGAGAGTCCGCAAGGAAACTCCTCGAGAGGGCATCCGCCTTAACATTCTTAGTGCCAGGAAAAAAGGAAACCACAAAATTAAAATGTGTGAAAAACAAGGCCCACCTGGCCTGTCTAGGATTATGTCGCTTGGCTGATTCCAGATAAACCAGATTCTTATGGTCCGTGAAGACCACCACCTGATGTTTGGCTCCCTCCAGCCAATGTCTCCACTCTTCAAAAGCCCACTTCATGGCCAATAACTCCCGATTACCCACGTCATAATTACGTTCAGTTGGAGAAAATTTTCGAGAGAAAAAGGCACAAGGGTTACTTTTAGAGGTCTCTGGAACTCTTTGGGACAAAACAGCACCTGCCCCAATTTCAGAGGCATCAACCTCCACCTGAAATGGCAGAGAAACATCAGGCTGCCGTAGAACAGGAGCAGAAGTTAAGTTCCTGAAACGCAGAGACTGCCTCAGGAGGCCAATTCACCACATCAGAACCCTTTTTGGTCAAATCAGTCAATGGTTTAACAATAACAGAGAAATTACCAATAAATTTACGATAAAAATTGGCAAAACCCAAGAATCTTTGAAGAGCCTTTAATGAAGTAGGTTGGACCCAATCACAGATGGCCTGAACCTTGACCGGGTCCATTTCAATAACAGATGGGGACAAAATGAATCCCAGAAATGAGATCCTCTGTACGCCAAAAAGACACTTTGATCCCTTCACATACAGAGCATTCTCTCTCAAAATCTGGAACACAGTCCGAACATGTTTCACATGAGAGTCCCAGTCATTGGAAAAAATCAAGATATCATCCAAATAAACAATCAGAAATTTATCCACAAAATTCCTGAAAATGTCATTCATGAAGGACTGGAAGACAGAAGGAGCATTAGTGAGCCCAAAGGGCATCACTAGGTACTCAAAATGCCCCTCTGGGGTATTAAATGCCGTCTTCCATTCATCCCCGTGCTTAATGCGAATAAGGTTATATGCCCCCTGAGGTCAAGCTTGGTAAACCAAGTAGCACTTTTCACCCTGGAAAACAGGTCAGAAATCAAGGGTAACGGATATTGATATTTCACAGTGATATTGTTTAAGAGACGATAATCAATACACGGCCTTAATGAACCATCCTTTTTGGCCACAAAGAAAAAACCGGCACCCAAGGGTGAAGAGGATGGTCTGATATGACCTTTCTCCAATGACTCCTTGATATAAGACCGCATAGCGTCATGTTCAGGTACAGACAAGTTAAAAAGGCGACCTTTAGGGAATTTACTACCAGGCACTAATTCAATAGCGCAGTCATAGCTCCTATGGGGGAGCAAGGATGCAGATTTACTTTCGCTAAACACATCAGAAAAATCAGTCAAAAAGTCAGGAATATCCTGAGCCTGGGGGAGGCAGAAAAAACAGGAGTGTTGGTATTAACACATTGGCAGCCCCAACTGGTTACAGACACAGATTTCCAATCCAAAACAGGATTATGAGACTGTAACCAAGGGAAACCCAGTACGATAATGTCATGCAGATTATACAGCACCAAAAATTTGCAACTCTCCTGATGATCAGGTTCAACCCTCATTATCACCTGAGTAGAGAACTGAGGTTTATTCTCAGCCAAAGGGGTAGAATCGATCCCCAGTAGGGGAATAGACTTCCGTAGGGGTATCAAGGGAAACCCACAACGTTTAGCAAAATCAAAATCCATCAGGTTAATAGCTGCTCCCGAATCAACAAAAGCCTGAGCAGAAAATGTGGACAGGGAGCAAATCAGGGTAACAGTCAACAAAAATTTAGTCTGAACACTACCCAAGACAACTGAACGTGCAAAACGTCTTCCCCGCTTAGGGCAGACTGAAATAGCATGAGAATTCAAGCAGCTGACAGCACTCGGGAGTTAGCACGGATGCACGTTCAGGCGTTCAAGGATCCAAATGAACAACAGTCCAACGAAAAAATAGGAACAGCATCCAATCCAGGTGAAGTATAACAAGTCTTTATTCAGCCACCATAAAATACGACGTTTCGGCCATTTTCAGGCCTTTATCAAGTACTTGATAAAGTACAGAAGGGAAAAATAGTGTTAAAGAAAGAAGATTGTCAGAGTTGTCAGAGATTTTAATTTTTTTTTTCCTCTGTTTCTCTGAATGCTGAGGAGGATTTTTTTTTCTCTCAATGGAGTTTGCACAGTTGTCTGGCCATGTGGATCAGCTTGCCACTGTAGTTCGGAGTATTGCTACCTATCTTGCAGGGTTGCCTGTTGTGGAACCTAGGATTCCCATGCCAGATTTGTTTTTAGGGGATCGAGCTAAATTTCTGAATTTCAAAAATAACTGTAAGTTGTTTTTTGCCTTGAAATCTAAGTCCTCAGGGAACGCAGCACAGCAGGTTCAAATTGTCATCTCTCTCCTGCGCGGCGATCCTCAGGATTGGGCTTTTTCCCTGACACCTGGGGATCCAAGTACTTGATAAAGGCCTGAAAATGGCCGAAACGTCGTATTTTATGGTGGCTGAATAAAGACTTGTTATACTTCACCTGGATTGGATGCTGTTCCTATTTTTTCGTTGAAATAGCATGAGAGGCATCACCACAGTAGAAACATAACCCATTGCGTTTACGAAACTCATGACGCTGTGCCCCAGAAGCCACTCTTATCACACTGCATGGGTTCAGAAGCTGGTTCACAAGGCAACACTGTTCCACGCATACCTCTACGCTCACGCAAACGTCTGTCAATTTGAATCGCTAATGACATAGAATCATTGAGACCAGAGGGGACAGGGAATCCCACCATAACATCCTTTACATTCTCTGACAGACCCTTCCGAAAAAGGGCTGCCAAAGCATCGTCATTCCATTTGGTCAGGACTGCCCACCTTCGGAATCTCTGACAGTATAACTCAGCGTCCTCAAGCCCCTGATTTAATGCCAACAAAGCTTTTTCAGCTTGATCAGTGACATTAGGCTCATCGTACAATAACCCCAGAGCCTGAAAAAATGCATCAACATTACTCAAAACAGGATCCCCAGGTGTCAGGGAAAAAGCCCAATCCTGAGGATCGCCGCGCAGGAGAGAGATGACAATTTGAACCTGCTGTGCTGCGTTCCCTGAGGACTTAGATTTCAAGGCAAAAAACAACTTACAGTTATTTTTGAAATTCAGAAATTTAGCTCGATCCCCTAAAAACAAATCTGGCATGGGAATCCTAGGTTCCACAACAGGCAACCCTGCAAGATAGGTAGCAATACTCCGAACTACAGTGGCAAGCTGATCCACATGGCCAGACAACTGTGCAAACTCCATTGAGAGAAAAAAAAATCCTCCTCAGCATTCAGAGAAACAGAGGAAAAAAAAAATTAAAATCTCTGACAACTCTGACAATCTTCTTTCTTTAACACTATTTTTCCCTTCTGTGAGTACCATACAAATATCAGTTTTTGGGCCGGTGATACTGTTATGATTTGGTAGCTGAGGAGAGCAGGCAAAAAAAGGAAATACACCAGAGAGGTTGGAATCTATGGGATTGCAGTACCCTGACTAACCACCACAACTAAAGGCAGCCGTGGAGCGTACCTACGTTGGTCCTAGACGCCTCGTCACAGCCTGAGAAGCTAACTACACCTAAAGACAGAAAGAGGAAAACTATCTGCCCCGGAACAGATCCCCAAAGAACATAGAAAGCCCCCAAACATGTAATGGCGGTTAGACAAGAGGAAAATACAGACACAGACAGAAAATAGTATGAGCAAACGTTGGGGCCCAAACTTCCTAAATAGAAAAGGATAGGAAGGACACTTACTGCAATCCCAAAAAACCCTGAAAAGTACCAACACTACTAATTACAAAAACACCTGAGATCACACGACCTCTACCACCTAAATTAGTTCTCTGGTGTAACAAAACTAAACAGCAGCCACTGAAAAAACTGGAAAAGGCAAATGAACAAACAACAGTGGCTGAACTAAACTGAGAGGAGCACAAGCCCCCGGAGGGGACCCGGCAGACCCCCACAGAAGTGCAGGACAAAATGCAAAAAGCAATCACAAAAAACTAAAAGAAGAAAATGTCTTATCTGTTAGCAGAAGATCCAGGCACGAAACAGCAAGCTACAAAGTGAACAGGAATCAAAGATGAGACCAGAACAATTGATCACCGGCAACCCTGATGGGAGCGAACCTCCCTTATATAAGACCAGTCAGTAACACCTGATCGCCAATCTTCACAATCTTCATTGGATAGTTCAGTACTGTTTGTAACCACCAGAGGGAGCTTCTGCTCAGAATTAATTTCTAGCACATTCACAACAGGAAACCCCCCCACAAGTGACCCCATTTTGGAAACAAGACCCCCTAAGGAACTTATCCAGATCTGTGGTGAGCACTTTGAACCCCCAAGTGCTTCACACAAGTTTATAATGCCCGGGCATGAAAATAAAAATCCTGTTTTTTTCCCACAAAAAATGATCTTTTAGTCACCAATTTTTTATTTTCCCAAGGGTAACAGGAGAAATTGGACCACAAAAGTTGTCCAGTTTGTCCTGAGTATGCTGATAACCAATATGTGGGGGGAACCACTGTTTGGGCGCACGGCAGAGCTTGGAATGGAAGGAGCTCCATTTGACTTTTTCCAGCCAAAATTGGCTGGAATTGGGATTGGATGCCATGTTGCATTTGGAGAGCCCCAGATGTGCCTAAACAGTGGAAACCCCCCACAAGTAATCCCATTTTGGAAACTAGACCACCTAAGGAAATTATCTAGATATGTGGTGAGCAATTTGAACCCCCAAGTGCTTCACACAAGTTTATAACATAGAGCCGTAAAATTAAAAAAAATCATATTTTTTCCACAAAAATGATCTTTTCACCTCAATTTTTATTTTCCCAAAAGTTATTGTGCAATTTGTCCTGAGTACGCTGATACCCCATATGTGGGGGTAAACCACTGTTTGGATGCATGGCAGAGCTCGGAAGGGAAGGAGCGCAGTTTGACTTTTTCAACGCAGAATTGGCTGGACACCATGTCTTGTTTGGAGAGCCCCTGAGATGTCTAAACAGTGAAAACCCCCACAAATGACACCATTTTGGAAACCCCTCAAGGAACTTATCTAGATGTTTGGTGAGAATTTTGAGCCCCCAGGTGTTTCACTAAAGTTTATAACGCCCGAGCATGAAAATAAAAAAATCATATTTTTTCCACAAACATGATATTTTAGTCCCCAATTTTTATTTTCCCAAGGGTAACAGGAGAAATTGGACCCCAAAAGTTGTTGTGCAATTTGTCCTGAGTACGCTGATACCCCATATGTGGGAGAAAACTACTGTATGGGCACACGTCGTGGCTCGGAAGGGAAGTAGTGACGTTTTGGACTGCAGACTTTGATGGAATGGTCTGTGGGCGTCATGTTGCATTTGGAGAGCCCCTGATGTGCCTAAACAGTGGAAACCCCCCACAAGTGACACCATTTTGGAAAATAGACCCCCAAAGGAACTTATGTAGATGTGTGGTGAGCACTTTGAACCCCCAAGTGCTTCACAGAAGTTTATAATGTACAGCCGTAAAAACAAAAAATCTTTTTTTTTTAAAATGATTTTTTTCGCCCCCAATATTATATTTTCACAAGGTTAACAGGAGAAATTGGACCTCAAAAATTGTCCAATTTGTCCTGAGTACGCTGATAACCTATATGTGGGAGAAAACTACTGTGGGCACACATCGGGGCTCAGAAGGGAAGTAGTGACGTTTTGGATTGCAGACTTTGATGGAATGGTCTGCGGGCGTCATGTCACGTTTGGAGAGCCCCTGTTGTGCCTAAACATTGGAAACCCCCCACAAGTGACCCCATTTTGGAAACTAGACCACCCAAGGTACTTATCTAGATGTGTGGGGAGAAGTTTGAACCCTCAAGTGCTTCACAGAAGTTCATAACGTAGAGCCATAAAAATAAAAAAAATCATAATTTTTTTCCACAAAAATGATATTTTCGCCCCCAATTTTTAAATTTTCCCAAGGGTTACAAGAAATTAGACTCCAAAAGTTATTGTGCAATTTGTCCTGAGTACGCTGATACCCCATATGTGGGGGTAAACTACTGTTTGGGTGCATGGCAGAACTCAGTAGGGAACGAGCACCGTTTGACTTTTTCAACGCAGAATTGGCTGGAATTGAGATCAGACACCATGTTACATTTGGAGAGCCCCTGATGTGCCTAAACAGTGGAAACCCCCCAATTCTAACTCCAACCCTAACCCCAACACACCCCTAACCCTAATTCCAACCCTAACCATAACCCTAACCACAAACCTAACCCTAACACACCCCTAACCCTAATCCCAACCCTAACCCTAATTCTAACTTTAGCCCCAACCCTAACCCTAACTTTAGCCCCAACCCTAACCCTAATGGGAAAATGGAAATAAATACATTTTTTAAATATTAATTTTCCCTAACTAAGGGGGTGGTAAAGGGGTCTTTTATTTACTATTTATAGCGAGTTTTTATGATTGGCAGCTGTCACACGCTAAAAGACGCTTTTTATTGCAAAAAATAGTTTTTGCATCACCACATTTTGAGAGCTATAATTTTTGCATATTTTGGCCCACAGCGTCATGTGAGGACTTATTTTTTGCGGTACGAGTTGACGTTTTTATTGGTATCATTTTTGGGCACGTGACATTTTTTGATCGCTTTTTATTAAGATTTTTGGGAGGTTAGAATGAACAAAAGCCAGCAATTCATGAATTTCTATTGAGGGGGGCGTTTATACCGTTCCACGTGTGGTAAAATTTATAAAGCAGTTTTATTCTTTGGATCTGTACGATTACAGCAATACCTCATTTATTTCATTTTTTTTATGTTTTGGCACTTTTATGCAATAAAACCAATTTTATATAAAAAACAATTATTTTTGCATCGCTTTATTCTGCGAGCTATAACTTTTTTATTTTTTCGCTGAGCTGATGATGCTGTGTGGCGGCTCGTTTTTTACGGGATAAGATGTCGTTTTCAGCGGTACAATGTTTATTTATATCCGTTTTTTTGATTGCATGTTATTCCACTTTTTGTTCGGCGGTATGATGATAAAGCATTTTTTTTAGCTTTGTTTTTTTTTTAAGGGGTTCACTTTAGGGGTTAACTAGTAGGACACTTTTATAGGGCGGGTCGTTACGGACGCGGCGATACTAAATATGTGTACTTTTATTGTGTTTTTTTATTTACATACTGAAATTAATTTATTGGGGAATATTTTTTTTTGAGGATTTTTTAAAATTATTTTTACAGATGTTTATTTTATTTTTTTAACATTTTTACTTTGTCCCAGGGTGTGACATCACTGTATAATGTCAGATCGCTGGTCTGACAGTGTGCACAGCACTCTGTCAGACCAGCGATCTCACTGGCACTGCTGCAGTCTTTCTCAGCGCCTGGTCTCATCAGGCACTGAGGAAGCCGCCTCCCTGCAAGACCCTGAAGGACCCCGCAGCCATCTTGGATCCGGGGTCCTGCAGGGAGTAGGGTCCTGCAGGGAGTAGGGTCCCTCGGAACAGTGCGATACATTCAGAGGGTCTCAGGGAAGCACGTAGGGAGCCCCCTCCCTGTGCGATGCTACCCTGTGCCCCCGGTACACTGCGATCATGTTTGATCGCAGTGTGCCAGGGATTAATGTGCCGGGAGCGGTCCGTGACCGCTCCTGGCACATAGTGCCAGGTGTCAGCTGTGATAATCAGCTGACACCCAGACGCGATTAGCTGCGCTCCCCCGTGCGCGCAGCTGATCGCGATGACCTACTATCCCGTCCATGGTCAGACGGGCCCAGGTCACCTGGACCGGATAGTATGTCCGATGGCAGAAAGGGGTTAAAATTATAGACTGTTCATGTCTTTGTCAATGGGCAAACTTACAAAATTAGCAAGGGTCAAATAATTATTTCCTTCAGTGTATTTGGAAATGGACACTCCAACTGGTTTTCTTTAGTACCACTTTTCTTTTCAATCTTTGGTTAACCCTGTCCCAATTTTTTTTTAAATATATTGCTGCCATCAATTTCTAAATGTGTTTATTTTTTTGCACATTAACCCCTTACTGTCCAATGATGTGCACAGACCGTCATGGCAAGGTGCCAGTTCCGGCACCAGGACGGACTGTGCACGTCATGCCTTTGATCTACCACTGCGTGTAAACACGCAGTGGTAGATCAGTGCCGACAGCTGTCATAGACAGCTGACAGGCACGGCAAGCGGTGCGGGGACCTTTGCCGTCGGTCCCCGCACCCACAGCGCTGTGATTGGTCAGTCAATCTGACTGACCAAACACAGCAGCGATCGTGCAGGAGAAGCTGAAATTTCAGCTTCTCCAGCGCGATCAGTGCAGGAGCCGGCGCTGCAGTGGCCAGGCTTCCTGCACTGACAGCCAGGACTGGAGCCCCCACCGCCCCTGGCTGTTAACCCCCTGACTGCTGCGATCCAGCGCGATCGCAGAGCTCAGGGGGGAGGCAGAGGGTCGGGAGCTCCCTCTGCCTCAGATCGGCACCCTGCAATGTATTTGCAGGGCCCGATCTCTGCCTTGATGACCCGGGGGTTGTCATGACAACCTCCGGGTCATCTAGCTACGGGAAGCTGCTGTGATCATGTCACAGCAGCTTTCCCCATAGGTACAATGCATTGCAATGCTGGAGCATTGCAATGCATTGTAACTGCAATAAAAAGTAAAAAAAGTGAAAGTCCCATAAAGGGAAAAGTTAAAAAAAATCATTTTTTAAAAAAAATTGTAAAAAAAATATTAAAAAATAATTTAAAAAAAATCCCCTAAAAAATACACATTTTTATGTAATAAAAAAAATAAAAAACAAAAAAAATACACATGTTAGGTATCGCCACGTCCGTAAAAATCCCATCTATAAAAGCGTAACCCTAGTTAACCCCTTCAGTGGAAGCCGTAAAAAAAAAACCACAAAAAAGTAGTAAATTATACTTTTTCCAAGCGGTATCATCATACCGTTTGGAAAAAGTGCAATAACACGCGATCAAAAAGTCAGATATAAATAATCATGGTACCGCTGAAAACGTCATCTTGTCCCGCAAAAAACAAGCCGCTATACAGCATCATCAGCGAAAAAATAAAAAAGTTATAGCTCGTGGAATAAACTGATGCAAAAATAATTATTTTTTCTATAAAATTTTTTATTGTGTAAAAAACGCCAAAACATAAAAAAAAATATATAAATGAGGTATCGCTGTAATCGTAGTGACCCGAAGAATAAATCTCCTTTATCAATTTTACCACACGCGGAACGGAGGAAAAAAAAAAAAAAAAAAACAATTCCTGAATTGCTGGTTTTTGTTCATTCTGCTTCCACAAAAATCGGAATAGGAAGCGATCAAAAAACGTTATGTGCCCGAATATTGTACCAATAAATATGTCAGCTCGTCCCGCAAAAAATAAGCCTACAGATAACTGTCGGCCGAAATATGGAAAAATTATAGCTCTCAAAATACGGCGATGCAAAAATTTCTTACAAAAAATTATTCCAAAAAAAAGCATCTTTTAGAGTGTGACAGAAGCTAAACATGAAAAAAGGATGTAAATCTGGTATCGCTGTAATCACACCAATCCAAGGAATAAAGTCGCCTAATCACTAATACCGCACGAGGAACGGCATAAAAAAGAAAACCAATTCTTCACCTTTTGTAGATTTGTTCATTGTGCCTCCCAAAGATCGCAGTAAGGCGATCACAGTGGTTCCCCCCCACATATGGGGTATCACGTACTCAGGACAAATTGCACAATAGCTTTTGGGGTCCTATTTCTCCTGTTACCCTTAGAAAAATAAAAATTTGGGGGCAAAAAGGTCATTTTTGTGGAAAAAAATATGATTTTTTTAATTTCACGGCTCTACGTTATAAACTTCTGTGAAGCCCTTGGGGGTTCAAAGTGCTGACCACACATCTAGATAAGTTCCTTGGGGGGTCTAGTTTGCAAAATGGGGTCATTTGTGGGGGGTTTCTACTGTTTAGGCACATCAGGGGCTCTCCAAGCGCGACATGACACCCGCAGACCATTCCATCAAAGTCTGTATTTAAAAACTGTGCTCCTTCCCTTCCGATCTCTGCCATGTGTCAAAATAGTGGTTCCCCCCCACATATGGGATATCAGCGTACTGAGGACAAATTGCACAATAGCTTTTGGGGTCCTATTTCTCCTGTTACCCTTATAAAAATAAAAATTTGGGGGCAAAAAGATTATTTTTGTGGAAAAAAATATGATTTTTTTATTTTCACGGCTCTACGTTATAAACTTCTGTGAAGCACTTGGGGGTTCAAAGTGCTCACCACACATCTAGATAAGTTCCTTGGGGGTCTAGTTTCCAAAATGGAGTCACTTGTGGGGGGTTTCTACTGTTTAGGCACATCAGGGGCTCTCCAAACGTGACATGACACCCGCAGACCATTCCATCAAAGTCTGCATTTGAAAAAGGCGCTCCTTCCCTTTCGAGCTCTGCCATGCGTCAAAATAGTGGTTTACCCCCACATATGGGGTATCAGCGTACTCAGGACAAATTGCACAATAACTTTTGGGGTCCTGTTACCCTTTGGAAAATAACAATTGGGGGTGGAAAGATCATTTTTGTGGAAAAGATATGATTTTTAAATTTTACTGCTCTACGTTATAACCTTCTGTGAAGCCCTTGGGGGTTCAAAGCTCTCACCACACATCTAGATAAGTTCCTTGGGGGGTCTAGTTTCCAAAATGGGGTCACTTGTGGGGGGTTTCCAATGTTTAGGTACACAGGGGCTCTCCAAATACGACATGGCGTCCAATCTCAATTCCAGCCAAAAAAGTCAAATGGTGCTGCTTCCCTTCCGAGCTCTGCCCTGTGCCAAAATAGTGGTTTACCCCCACATATAGGGTATCAGCGTACTCAGGACTAATTGCACAATAACTTTTGGGGTCCTTTTATACTTTGGAAAATAAAAATTGGGATGAAAAGATCATTTTTGTGGAAAAAATATGATTTTTTAATTTACTGCTCTACGTTATAACCTTCTGTGAAGCGCTTGGGGGTTAAAAGCTCTCACAACACACTTAGGTAAGTTCCTTGGGGGGTCTAGTTTCCAAAATTGGGTCACTTGTGGGGGTTTCCACTGTTTAGGCACACAGGGACTCTCCAAATGTGACATGGCGTCCAATCTCAATTCCAGCCAAAAAAGTCATATGGCGCTGCTTCCCTTCCGAGCTCTGCCATGCGCCCAAATAGTGGTTTACTCCCACATATGGAGTATCAGCGTACTCAGGACTAATTGCACAATAACTTTTGGGGTCCTTTTATGCTTTGGAAAATAAAAATTGGGATGAAAAGATCATTTTTGTGGAAAAAATATGATTTTTTAATTTTACGGCTCTACGTTATAACCTTCTGTGAAGCCCTTGGGGGTTAAAAGCTCTCACAACACATTTAGATAAGTTCCTTGGGGGGTCCATTTCCAAAATGGGGTCACTTGTGGGGGTTTCCACTGTTTAGGCACACAGGGACTCTCCAAATGCGACATGGCGTCCAATCTCAATTCCAGCCAAAAAAGTCAAATGGCGCTGCTTCCCTTCCGAGCTCTGCCATGCGCCCAAATAGTGGTTTACCCCCACACATGGGGTATCGGTGTACTCTGGAGAAATTGTACAACAAATATTGTGGTTCATTTTCTCCTGATACCCTTGACAAAATTTAAAAAAATTGTGTCGAAAGAAAAATTTTGGGAAAAAAAGTTAAATGTTCATTTTTTCCTTCCACATTGCTTCAATTCTTGTGAAGTACCTAAAGGGTTAATAAACTTCTTGAATGTGGCTTTGAACACGTTGAGGGGTGCAGTTTTTAGAATGGTGTCACTTTTGGGTATTTTCTGTCATATTGACCCCTCAAATTCACTTCAAATGTGAGGTGGTCCCTAAAAAAAATGGTTTTGTAAATTTTGTTGGAAAAAATGAGAAATCGCTGGTCAACTTTTAACACTTATAACTTCCTAACAAAAAAAAATGTTGGTTCCAAAATTGTGCTGATGTAAAGTAGACATGTGGGAAATGTTATTTATTAACTAATTTTTGTGACATATCTCTCTGATTTAATGGCATAAAAATTAAAAGTTTGAAAATTGCAAAATTTTCAAAATTTTTTGCCATATTTCCGTTTTTTTCATAAATAAACGCAAGTTATATTGAAGAAATTTTACTACTATCATGAAGTACAATATGTCACGAGAAAACAATCTCAGAATCGCCAAGATCCGTAGAAGCGTTCCAGAGTTATAACCTCATAAAGAGACAGTGGTCAGAATTGTAAAAATTGGCCTGGTCTTTAACCTACAAAATGGCTTGGTCATTAAGGGTTTAAAGGGAATTGATCACAACATTTGACCTATTTAAACTATAAGTATGGGCATACAAATTCTAGACTGTGAAAAAAAGTCCTACCTGTATGCCTCATATCAGATGTCTTGTTGCTGAGAAATCATCTTTTATCACTTTATATAAATTACCTATTCCAGGCTCTGGGGAGGATGGTGCCTGGAAGATAACTTTGCCTCCAGAGATTATTTTAAATGTAACGAGACATTACCAGTGTGATTTGTAATGGTTACCAGTGTGATGTGTAATGGCTGCTCTCCTGATCTCACTGCTGAGATGTGTGATTATACCGGACACATCTGCAGGTTCCTATGAGCTTCAGCGTCCATCTCACAGGCAGACAGGGTTGCAATATTATTGCAATACAGCAGAGCTCAAGAGAGATAAAAAAAAATGTGCTCAAGAAGACAAATTTCATTTCTCCAGTTCTGTATTGGTTACTTGTCTCACACAGGTTACTCCTCCTTGAAAAATAATCTATGGAGGCAGAGTTATCTTCAAGGCACCACCCTCCCCATAGTCTGGAAGAGGTCATTTATATAAAGTGATAACAGATGATTTCTCTGCAACAAGACATCTGATAAGAGGCATACAGGTAGGACTTTCTTCAGCATTCTCTAACCTGTATGCCCATATTAATAGTTTAGATAGGCCAAATGTGGTGACAGATTCCCTGTAAATGGAAAAAAATGTTCAACTTTCAACTTCTAATATGTTGTATATTTCATACATTACATTCTTGTTTTCTTTACATTTTACGTGTCCAAACTTTTTGAGAATCGGGGTTATATATGAAACTAAAAATATCATCCATAATTAAACTAAATGTGTCAAAAATATATTTCGATATCCACTAAGCTAATCCAACGTTGTATCTATGTTCACTCAACTGCAGTATCCATACTGCGCTGCCACACAACAGCTTCTAACCAAACTTTTTAGTCTTATCACCCACCGCCTGAGGCAAGGCTTAGGCTAGAAATTGTGATATTACAAGGGTCTATATGTTCTTCCCTGTTTGTAGCTACAAATTAAAATAAAAGAATTGTTTAGCTATTGCTCCTGTTTTGTAGACCAAGTGATGTGACATTTTGTTCGTACACTGCTGAAGCAGCAAGTAGCTAGCAGCAGAGGGGGTAAAAAAAAGTAAAGTATTTTTGGCCCCACACAGTGATATTACCTAAGGATGACCTAATTCAAGAAACAAGTCTTGGATGTGATAATTAGGAGAGAAAAAGAGCACGCTGCAGATTCATTTAACAGTGAAGCATATGTAAGTCTCTTAATTTGTTATAACTGTTATGAATTTGCTAAATTAATTATCACTCTTGCTTAGAAAAGTGCAAATTAATAGCATAGTCTCAGTACTGATCTAGTGCAGGGAGGGAATGTATTGCTAACATACAGCTCAGTCACTCCTTTACTATATCTGCTGTGGAGACCTGTCCTACCTATAGGGTAAGTGCAGTGAAGAACATAGGATTATCGAATTATCATCAATAAGGGTGACTAATCAGCTGGTCAAAAGTTAGCACAAATACTAACTTAATGTTCACTGGAAATAGGCATTAATTGTGAAAAGGCGGCTTCCTTTTGAGCTATCATCATCTCTATGGTTTTTATAGTAATGTAAGGAAAAAAAAAACCTTGAATATTTTTACTAGCAACTTATCTGATTTCTTTTCATTTTTAAAAAGACCATATGTCTTTTATTCCGCTCGCAATGTGAAGCCATCTTATTGGCTACTGGTAGTGTTGAGCGATACGATACTTCAAATATCGGATATCGGCCGATATTAGCTGTATCGGCCTTTCGATTCCGAATACCGATATTTTCGTCATATCGAATACCGGAATCGGATTTGTCACTGACACTGTGAGTGTCCGTCGGTCGGGTCTGTCAGGAGTCAGCGGCACTTACCTGGCAGAAGATCTCCGGCGGTCACGTCATGGACTGCTTGAGGCCGCCATTGTAGCGCCCGCGTCCCTGCCTGCTGCCAGACAGGGACGTCGCTCTCCTCACCTGCGCTCAGCGTCCTCAGTGCTCCCAGCCCCCTCTGCGCCTATGGCGTCCTCCTTCCGCCCTGCTGGTCCCGCGCGCTCCTTCCCTGCTACTGGCCTTAGGGCGCGCGCCCGCACCCTCCCCCGCTCTTAAAGGAGTCGCGCGCATTTTCCAAATCAGTCTCCAGCCAATGCTGGAGGACTCCACCCTATATTAAGGGCTTCCTCCTTAATGTAGGTGCCCGAGCAATGTTGTTCCTGTGCAGTCTAACTCTGTTTCAGCCATCAGCTCCTGATTCCAGTTACCTGCCTGTTACCTGTCGGCTTGCCTGTCTGCCATCCGTCTGCAGTTCCATCCAGAGGTTCGGACGTCATCTGCAGAGATCCCCGGCTCTTGCCTGCTCACCTAGGAGCGATCATCTGCCATCCGACTGCAGCTCCATCCGGAAGTTCGGACATCATCTGCGGAGATCCCCGGCTCTTGCCTGCTCACCTGGGAGCGATCATCTGCCATCCGACTGCAGCTCCATCCGGAAGTTCGGACATCATCTGCAGAGATCCACGGCTCTTGCCTGCTCACCTGGGAGCGATCATCTGCCATCCGACTGCAGCCTACCTGGAGGCTCCACCATATCAGGTCGTATATGCCTGCCCTGTTCTAGAGACTGCCTGGTCACTTGCCGTGACAACCTGCCTGTCCAGAGACTGCCTGGTCACTTGCCGTGACAACCTGCCTGTCCCAGAGACTGCCTTGGTCACTTGCCGAGACAACCTGCCTGTCCAGAGACTGCCTGGTCACTTGCCGTGACAACCTGCCTGTCCCAGAGACTGCCTTGGTCACTTGCTGTGACAACCTGCCTGTCCAGATACTGCCTGGTCACTTGCCGTGACAACCTGCCTGTCCCAGAGACTGCCTTGGTCACTTGCTGTGACAACCTGCCTGTCCCAGAGACTGCCTTGGTCACTTGCTGTGACAACCTGCCTGTCCAGAGACTGCCTGGTCACTTGTCGTGACAGCCTGCCTGTCCAGAGACTGCCTCGATTACTTACCGTTACAACCTGCCTGCCCAGAGACTTCCTTGGTCACTTGCTGTGACAAACCTGCCTGTCCAGAGACTACCTATATCCCCTGCCGTGATTCCCTGCCCTTTTACCGGGTGCCACCCGCTCTCTTACAAGTAAACTCTCTTGTATAATAAAGCTTTGTGGTTCCACCAACGTGACCTGTCTCGTCAGTAGTTCCACCCACCAGACCCGTTACAGTTTGCTCGGGCCATGGAACCCGGTGGCACCCAAACCCCTTCACTCCCGGAACTGTGTCATGAGCTGTCTCGCCAGAGGTCTCAACAGGAGGCTATCCTGGGTCACCTGCGGAACGTCAATTCCCGTCTGGACACTCTGAATTCATCACCAGCAACCATCGCTGGAGCCATGACTCATAATCCGTCAGTCCCGCTGATTCCCAATTCCGTGGTTTCCATTCCCGGACCCCGACTGTCAGCTCCTCCTAGGTTTGGAGGCGATCCTGCTCTGGCTCGGGGTTTCATTAATCTGTGCACCCTGCATTTTGAACTCCTGGCACACCAGTTTAACTCTGACCGGGCCAAAATTGCCTTCATCATGTCCCATCTTACCGGAGAGGCCCTGGCCTGGCTTAATCCTCTCTGGGAGAGAGAGGATCCTCTGGTATCAGACCTGCCTGCTTTTCTCTCGGCCTTCCGGAAGGTATTCGACGAACCTGGACGGAAGACTTCCTCTGCATCATCTCTGCTGCGTCTCCGTCAGGAGAGCCTCACCGTTGGTCAATATGCCATACGGTTCCGGACTTTAGCCTCAGAACTAACTTGGGACAATGAAGCTCTAATTTCGGTCTTCTGGGAGGGTCTGTCCGGCCGTATTAAAGACGAACTTGCCGGTCGGGACGTTCCAACCTCTCTAGATGATTTAATAAATCTTGCCAATCGAATTGATCTACGGTTCCAGGAACGAGCCAAAGAGATCACCCGTAAAAAACAATTTTCCCCTCTTGCACCCTCGTGTCAGAGATCTATAACCTCTTCCGTTTCTCCTCAGGTGCACACTGCTGAGCCTATGCAGGTCGACCAGACCAAGATGGTCAAAGCCCGTCAGGACTCACGCCGTGCCGAGAAAAGTTGCTTCTACTGCGGCAGTAAGGAGCACTGGATCCAAACCTGTCCGGAGAAGTCGGGAAATGCCTGTGTCTAGGTTCGCTCGGAGAGGTCAATCTAGACAAAAATAAATCCTCTTCATCCCTGCTGCTGTTGGTTTCAATCCTGCTCGGTAAGAACCGCCACTTCGAAATGGCCCAACTTGATTCTGGAGCAGCTGGGAATCTCGTGTCACAGGCTCTAGTAGAGAAGTATCACATTCCCACCAAACCTCTTGTTGAACCGGTATCTGTTGCTGCTGTGGATGGGGGCCTCCTACCTCGTCCCATACGACTTATCACCGAAGTCATAACCCTGCAGGTGGGAATGTTGCATTCTGAGAGCATCTCGTTTCATGTTTTACCTGGACTCTCTCATGCTTTCTTACTAGGTCTGCCTTGGCTCCAAAAACATGCACCTGTGCTCGACTGGCAGAATGGAGAGGTTCTTCGCTGGGGACAGGACTGTCATAAAACGTGTCTGGTGCCTGTTCATCCTGTCTATTCTTCTCCTACACCTGCTAATCTACCTGGACTCCCGATTCCATACTGGTCATTTGCTGATGTCTTCAATAAAAAGGAAGCAGAGACATTACCCCCGCATAGACCATATGATTGCCCGATTGACCTGTTGCCCGGTACTACGCCTCCCCGTGGGCGTATTTACCCGTTGTCTGCTGCTGAGACCAGGTCGATGTCCGAATATATCGAGGAGAACTTAGCAAAGGGATTCATCCGGAAATCTACCTCCCCAGCGGGAGCAGGTTTCTTCTTCGTTAAAAAGAAAGACGGATCTCTCCGTCCCTGTATTGACTACAGAGGCCTAAATTCGATCACGGTGAAGAATAAGTACCCTCTTCCGCTCATTCCAGAACTGTTTGATCGTCTTAGAGGGGCTAGAGTCTTCACCAAACTAGATCTTCGTGGAGCATACGACCTGGTTCGTATCCGTCGAGGAGATGAATGGAAGACGGCATTCAACACCCGGGACGGCCACTACGAGTACTTGGTGATGCCCTTTGGTCTCTGTAATGCTCCAGCAGTCTTTCAGGAGTTGGTCAATGACATCTTCCGGGACCTCCTCTACTCCTGCGTTGTGGTGTACCTTGACGACATCTTGGTCTTCTCTCCGGATCTTCAGTCTCACCGGAGGGATGTTCGTCAGGTTCTGCTCAGGCTCAGGCAGAATCACCTCTTCGCCAAATATGAGAAGTGCCTCTTTGAGCAGACATCGCTTCCGTTTCTGGGTTACATTATCTCTCAAACAGGTCTACGAATGGATCCGGAGAAACTGTCTGCCATCGAGAAGTGGCCCCGACCGGAGGGGTTGAAGGCCATTCAGCGGTTCCTGGGATTTGCCAACTATTACCGTCTCTTCATACCGCACTTCTCTTCCAGGACTGCTCCAATCTCAGCGCTCACTCGCAAGGATGCTAACCCCAAACAGTGGACGACCGAAGCAGAGGAGGCCTTCCTTTCTCTGAAACAGGCCTTCTCTTCCGCTCCAGTGCTGCATCGCCCGGATGGCAACAAACAGTTCTTCCTGGAGGTGGACGCTTCCTCTGCTGGAGCCGGAGCGGTTCTTACCCAAAAATCGCCATCCGGGAGGATGGTATCCTGCGGTTTCTTCTCCAAACTCTTCTCCTCCTCCGAGCGCAACTACTCCATAGGAGATCGAGAGTTATTGGCCATTAAGTTGGCATTGGAGGAGTGGCGTTACCTACTCGAAGGGGCTCTTCATCCGGTAATCATCTACACGGACCACAAAAATCTGGCATACCTCCAGCAGGCACAGAGACTTAATCCTCGCCAAGCCCGGTGGTCCTTGTTTTTTGCCCGCTTCGATTTTCTTTTGCATTTTCGCCCAGCTGACAAAAACGTCAAGGCGGATGCCTTGTCTCGGTCTTTCCTGGTGTCGGATCTCGAAGATGAGCCTAAACATATCATCGATCCCGCCAGAGTGATGCAGGTGGCTCCCGTGAGTCTAAATCGTCTCCCTCCTGGTAAGACGTTTGTATCAGAAACGGATCGGAAGAGAATCCTACATTGGGGTCACTCGTCTAAACTCGCTGGCCACGCTGGTCAAAAAAAGACCCTCCAACTCATTACCCGGCATTATTGGTGGCCTACCCTGCACAAAGACGTAATAGACTTTGTTTCTGCCTGTGTTTCCTGTGCCCGCAACAAAGTTCCGAGACACCTGCCCACCGGCCGTCTTCTTCCGCTTCCTGTACCCGCTGCCCCCTGGCAGCATATAGCCATGGACTTCATTACTGATCTTCCCGTCTCTGCTGGTTGTACAGTCATTTGGGTGGTCACTGACCGCTTTTCCAAGATGGCTCACTTCATTCCTCTGCCAGGTCTTCCGTCTGCACCCGAGTTGGCTAAAGACTTTATCCGCCACATCTTCCGTCTTCATGGTCTGCCTCGTCACATTGTGTCGGATCGTGGGGTTCAGTTCACCTCACGTTTCTGGAGAGCCACTTGTAAGTTGCTAGATGTCACCCTGGATTTTTCCTCCGCTTACCACCCACAGTCCAATGGACAAGTTGAACGAATAAATCAGAATTTGACCAGTTATCTTCGACACTTCGTTAATGCCCACCATTCTGACTGGGTGGAGCTCCTGCCTTGGGCCGAATTCTCCTACAATAATCATGAGAGCGAATCTTCCACCAAGTCTCCGTTTTTTGTAGTCTTCGGTCAGCACCCTCGGATCCCTGTCCCTGTTTCCATCTCTGTGGACAATCCAGCTGCGGAATCTCTGGTTAGAGAATTCTCCTCCATCTGGGAGAGTACCCGGTCCGCACTCATTCAGTCATCCGAGCGCATGAAAAGACATGCTGACAAAAAACGTCTGGATCCTCCTCAATTCCGTCCTGGGGACAAAGTCTGGCTTTCGTCCAAATATGTTCGACTCAAAATTCCGTCCTACAAGTTAGGTCCTCGGTTCATCGGTCCTTTTGAGATCATCAGTCAGATCAATCCGGCGTCCTATAAATTGAAACTCCCGGCCAATTTGAGAATTCCTAATTCTTTTCATGTATCTCTCCTCAACACCTCCTGCTCCAGTGTCTGCTGATGATGAATTTGAGGTAGAGAACATTCTGGCCACAAAAAGGGTAGGAAGAAAGACTTATTTTTTGGTGGATTGGAAGGGGTTTGGTCCTGAGGAGAGAACCTGGGAGCCTCGGGAGAACATCCATGCCCCTCTTATCCTAGCTAAATTTCTTTCTGGCCTAAAGAAGGGGGGGCCTAGAGGGGGGGTACTGTAGCGCCCGCGTCCCTGCCTGCTGCCAGACAGGGACGTCGCTCTCCTCACCTGCGCTCAGCGTCCTCAGTGCTCCCAGCCCCCTCTGCGCCTATGGCGTCCTCCTTCCGCCCTGCTGGTCCCGCGCGCTCCTTCCCTGCTACTGGCCTTAGGGCGCGCGCCCGCACCCTCCCCCGCTCTTAAAGGAGTCGCGCGCATTTTCCAAATCAGTCTCCAGCCAATGCTGGAGGACTCCACCCTATATTAAGGGCTTCCTCCTTAATGTAGGTGCCCGAGCAATGTTGTTCCTGTGCAGTCTAACTCTGTTTCAGCCATCAGCTCCTGATTCCAGTTACCTGCCTGTTACCTGTCGGCTTGCCTGTCTGCCATCCGTCTGCAGTTCCATCCAGAGGTTCGGACGTCATCTGCAGAGATCCCCGGCTCTTGCCTGCTCACCTAGGAGCGATCATCTGCCATCCGACTGCAGCTCCATCCGGAAGTTCGGACATCATCTGCGGAGATCCCCGGCTCTTGCCTGCTCACCTGGGAGCGATCATCTGCCATCCGACTGCAGCTCCATCCGGAAGTTCGGACATCATCTGCAGAGATCCACGGCTCTTGCCTGCTCACTTGGGAGCGATCATCTGCCATCCGACTGCAGCCTACCTGGAGGCTCCACCATATCAGGTCGTATATGCCTGCCCTGTTCTAGAGACTGCCTGGTCACTTGCCGTGACAACCTGCCTGTCCAGAGACTGCCTGGTCACTTGCCGTGACAACCTGCCTGTCCCAAAGACTGCCTTGGTCACTTGCCGTGACAACCTGCCTGTCCAGAGACTGCCTGGTCACTTGCCGTGACAACCTGCCTGTCCCAGAGACTGCCTTGGTCACTTGCTGTGACAACCTGCCTGTCCAGATACTGCCTGGTCACTTGCCGTGACAACCTGCCTGTCCCAGAGACTGCCTTGGTCACTTGCTGTGACAACCTGCCTGTCCCAGAGACTGCCTTGGTCACTTGCTGTGACAACCTGCCTGTCCAGAGACTGCCTGGTCACTTGTCGTGACAGCCTGCCTGTCCAGAGACTGCCTCGATTACTTACCGTTACAACCTGCCTGCCCAGAGACTTCCTTGGTCACTTGCTGTGACAAACCTGCCTGTCCAGAGACTACCTATATCCCCTGCCGTGATTCCCTGCCCTTTTCCCGGGTGCCACCCGCTCTCTTACAAGTAAACTCTCTTGTATAATAAAGCTTTGTGGTTCCACCAACCTGACCTGTCTCGTCAGTAGTTCCACCCACCAGACCCGTTACAGCCATTATCTTCTCCCTGGCGGTCACATGCAGTTTTTCGCGATAACTGCAGCCAGTGACTGCAGGGTAATCCCGGCCGTAAACCAGTCCGATGACGTCACCGCCGGGGAAGCAGGTAATCAGCTGTGCTGCGCCGGGATGACAGGCTCTGCCTGTCATTCTGATGTAGCAGAGCTGGATCGTCATGGGACACTCGTTACTATGGACTGCGTCGGTCAGGTGGTATACTTTTTTTTTTTTTTTATTTTTTACAGGAGATCGATGGCGTCGCAGGATGAGACTGTAATAAAAGTAATGAAAAATGTGTTTTGTTTTTTTTTATTAAATTAAAAAACTTTTTTATGAACATTCACCCGTCCGGGTACATCAACAATTTAACTATTTATCAACAATTTAACTATTTACATACAGGGACCCTGTCCGGGTTATTTATACTTCTTTGGCCGGGGTGTTCCAGGTACCACCTGGTACTCTTCTGATGCTTGCCAAACATCCGAGGCACCAAGGACCACCAGGACCTGATGACGTCGTGTGGCCTGTACAGTCAAGTCGTGACCCGCTATCTGGGTCTGTGTGGCCACCTCTTTCATCTCCCTCCGGGTCTGGAACCCTATGTCCCGGACTGAACGAACCCCAGGGGCCTAACAGGCGCCGGGTACGGGCCAGCTATAGTTATCATGTCCATAGCTGGGGCTGCTGAGGAGACCGCTGAGGGAGGCTGTGGAGATTTACGGCATGGGGTGGGCACTTTTGCAGAGGCCTGGATGTGGGAGGCTGAAGGCTCCGAGGGTCTCACAGGTTCCTGACACTCTGGGGAGTAGGGGTCGCACCTGGTAACATTTAGGGCGTACCACCCATTGTAACCCCAGTGTCGGGTGTAAGTCACCAAGTCTCCTGGCAACAGGTCCCTCCCCGGGTGTCCTTCTGGGAGGTGAGTCTCCACGTCCCGCCGGGTCACAAAAACTTCTAAATAAAGTCCAGGCTCCTGGATGAAGCCCCAACCACCTTTCAATTTAAAGCTCCGTACTGCACCCTTACGCCGCGGCTCCCTCAGGGTTCCTTTATCCTTTCTCATCCGGTCCTTATCTGCCAGGTCCTTCTCCACCTGACGTTGGTGAAGTTTTTGGGTTTCTCGCTGCTCCCTTTGTCGCTCTGCTTCCCGCTCCCAACGTCTCCACTCTTCCTCCTGACGCCGGTTGAAATTCTCCTCCACCAGCAGCTCCATGTCTCCACCACTCCACTGCAGCTTGCGATGTCCGGTTTGCGGCAGCTCTCCTGGCGCCCCCCAGTCCTGGCGGCGCTCCCCTGCGGAGGAAGCAGACGGCTCTAAATCAGATGACAGTCGGGGCTCCGGTACAGACAGGTAGACCTCTGGTGCCTGCTCGGCCTCCTCCATGAGGACGGGTGTCGCTTCTTCTGTCTCAGCGACGGGGGCAGACAGCGGGATCTGGGGTGCTGACGGTGCTGCGGTTTTTGCAGGAACGGGTGCCTCCACTGCGACAACGTCAACCGGATCACATTGCAAGGGCTCCTCTACTAGAACGGGTGCCTCACCTTCCGGTACAGACACTTCAGGTAAGAGGGATTGGCGCCGCTCCAAGTTTATTTTTAGGGCACGCCAGCTCGCTTCCATCCTGGCGACCTCCTCCCGGTGCCGGGCCAGGCCTCTTAGGGTATCCTCCGCTTCTTGCAGCGTAGGAGGGTTTACAGGCCGGGTGCCCAACGGTGATTCCGTGGCGATCGGGTCGCTTCCGTGGGGGGAGAGCTCTGACTGCTCTATCCCTTCACACTTCTGCTCGTGTCCATTAGCCATCTCTGCCAAGTCACATGTGTCATTAGCATCTGGAGAGGGCCCCTCTTTTGTAGGGAGGCGGGACCTTCGTGTTAGTTTCCGCACACTGAGGAGGATGAGGAGGCGGAACTCCAGAGCTGTGGGGCACGATCTTACATTGCAGTAACATTTACACTGGTCGGCCATCGTTTTCACGCCACTGAGTGAGTGTACACCCACGAAGAGCACGCCCTTCTTCTTCACCAGTGCCTCGTCGTGACGCAGATATGGCGGAAAAATGGCAAATACATTCTCTGATGATTTTAGCAATTCTCAAGCACAGAGTCTATTTTACTATGTAGAAGTGTATAAACTATAAATATATGTTTATATATATGTCACAATGACATGTATATATATATATATATATATGTATTCTATGTGTGTATATTTTGTGTTTACAATGAAAGAAAGGGTTTTTTTGTTGCGATATTTTGTTCCCATAGACTTACATGGGACTTCCGCTATCGGAATCGGATATCGGCGATATTTAGTGATATCGGTTATACCATTCCGATCCGATATTTTTCGATATCGAGCAGTATCGCTCAACACTAGCTACTGGTGCATTCAGATGGCAGGATTGAGCTTTTATCATGCTGCATAGATAGCAGCTTAAAGGCTATAGATATGGAAGAAATATTTTTTGCATATGTATTAGTTATCTTTAGTTAATAAAATTGCAGTAAGTTTCAAACTGCATTCTTTCAGTCATTTTCAGACCCCCTGATATGCAGTTTTTAACCCCTTAACGTCCAATGATGGATATTTCCAACTTTGGATGCCTCCCCCTGTTTGGTGCAGGCTCCTGCGTTGAGCCCGCACATTTTCCGGCCTGTGAACGCTGATCTGATCAGCTGTCATTTGCCCCTAACAGCTGCCGGTGGAATCGCAGTCATTACCCGACCATCGGCGCTCGAGTCACATGACCGCGCGTCACCGATGGGTTGCTGGATTGCTATGAGCGCCGCCCTGCGGCTCATAGCAAGTGAGCCTGTCTGCTACACAGAGCGGGGCTGCAGCCCTGCTCTATGTAGCGCAAGCCATTGGATGATCGCAACTTCTAGTCTCCCATGGAGACAATTGAAGCAAGTAAAAAGTAAAAAAAAGTTATAAAAAATAAAAAGTCAAAGCACCCCCCATTCGCCCCATTCAAAATGAAATTTAAAAACGAAAAAAAGCAAGTATTTGGTATCGCCACTTTCAAAATTGGCCGATCTATCAATATATAAATAGAATTAATCCAATCGGTAAACGGCATAGCGATAAAAAAAAATCAAAACGCCAGAATTACGTATTTTTGATTGCAACAGCATTACAATAACAGGCGAACAAAAGATCGTATTTACACCAAAATGGTAACAATAAAAACGTCAGCTCGGCACGCAAAAAATAAGCCCTCACACAGCCCAAGATCCTGAAAAATGGAGACTCTATGGGTCTCGTAAAATGGCAACTTTTTTTTTACAAACTTTGGATTTTTTTTTCACCACTTAAATAAAAAATAACCTAGACATGTTTGGTATCTATGCACTCTTAATCATCTGGAGAATCATAATAGCAGGTCAGTTTTAGCATTTATTGAACATTGTAAAAAAAAATCCAAAAAACTATTGTGGAATTGCACTTTTTTGCAATTTCACCGCACTGTGAATTTTTTTTTCCTGTTTTCCAGTACATGATATTGTAAAATCAATGCTGCTGTTCAAAAGTACAACTTGTCCTAGAAAAAAACAGCCTTCACATGGCCATATTGATGGCAAAATAACAAAGTTATGGCTCTGGGAAGAAGGGGAACAAAAAATGGAAATGCAAAAATGGAAATACCCCTGGTCCTTAAGGGTTTAACCAAGTTTCAGATTTTTTTTTTATTATACAGTCATGGCCAAAAGTTTTGAGAATGACACAAATATTAATTTTTACAAAGTCTACTGCTTCACTTTTTCTAATGGCAATTTGCATATACTCCAGAATGTAATAAAGAGTGATCAGCTTAACAGCAATTACTTGCAAAGTCAATATTTGGCTAGAAAATGAACTTTATCCCCCAAAACACATTTCAACATCATTGCAGCCCTGCCTTAAGGCTAAGTGCACACGTCAGCAATTTTCGCGTTTTTTTTGCGTTTTTTCCCGCGGCAAAAACGCGAAAAAACGCAAGCATTAAGAATCCTATTAATTTAAATGGATTCTGCAATTTTTGTGCACATGCAGCGTTTTTTTTCCGCGAAAAAAACGCTTCGCGGAAAAAAAGCAACATGTTCATTAATTTCGCGTAATCTCCGTGCAATGTAAGCGGTTCATGTGCGGATGGTACCCAGGGTCCGGAGGAGAGGAGGCTCTCCTCCAGGCCCTGGGTACCATATCCCTGGTAAAACAATAATGAAAATAAAAAAAATGATATTCTCACCTTCCGGCGGCCCCCGCAGCCTTCCCGCCTCTCAGCGACGCTCCCCAGTAATGCATTGCGAGAATCACCCAGATGACGTAGCGGTCTTGCGTGATGCTACGTCATCTGGGGTCTGTCGCAATGCATCCTTGGGAACGCGATTGGCCGGGAGCGTCGCTGAGAGGCGGGAAAGCTGCGGGGGTCGCCAGAAGGTGAGAATATCACGATTTATTATTTTTTTTTAATATTTTTACATTAGATCTTTTTACTATTGATGCTGCACAGGCGGCATCAATAGTAAAAAGTTGGTCACACGTGTCAAACACTATGTTTGACTCGTGAGACCAACCTGTCAATCAGTTTTCGAAGCGATGCTACAGATCGCTAGGAAAACGCTAGAATTCTGCAAGCTAATTACGCTTGCAAAACGCTAGTTTCTGGCGGGAATACGCATACAAAAAAAATGCGTATTTCCCGCGGCAGAGAAGTGCGGGATTGCCGCGGAAATTTCTTCCGCAATTTCGCAACATGTGAACTTAGCCTAAAAGGACCAGCTAACCTCTTTTCAGTGATTGCTCCATTAACACAGGTGTGGGTGTTGATGAGGACATGGCTGGAGATCAATCTGTCATGATTAAGTAAGAATGACACCACTGGACACTTTAAAAGGAGGCTGGTGCTTGGCATCATTGTTTCTCTTCTGTTAACCATGGTTATCTCTAAAGAAACACGTGCAGTCATCATTGCAATGCACAAAAATGGCCTAACAGGGAAGAGTATCGCAGCTAGAAAGATTGCACCTCAGTCAACAATCTATCGCATCATCAAGAACTTCAAGGAGAGAGGTTCCATTGTTGCCAAAAAGGCTCCAGGGCACCCAAGAAAGACCAGCAAGCGCCAGGACCGTCTCTTAAAAGTGTTTCAGCTGCGGGATCGAGCTACCAGCAGTGCAGAGCTTGCTCAGGAATGGCAGCAGGCAGGTGTGAGTGCATCTGCACGCACTGTTAGACGGAGAGATTTTGGGTCCATGGCCTGGAAACTCCCCAGATCTTAATCTCATTGAGAACTTGTGGTCAATCATCAAGAGACGGGTGGACAAACAAAAACCTAAAAATTCTGACAAAATGAAAGCATTGATTGTGCAAGAATGGACTGCTATCAGTCAGGATTTGGTCCAGAAGTTGATTGAGAGCATGCCAGGGAGAATTGCAGAGGTCCTGAAGAAGAAGGGTCAACACTGCAAATATTGACTTGCTGCATTAAATCATTCTAACTGTCAATAAGAGCTTTTGTTATTCATATGTTTGCAATTATATTTCTGTCTGTGATAAAAATATCTGTCAAACACACATAAAAACCAGAGGGCAGCAGATCATGTAAAAATATAATATTTGTGTCATTCTCAAAACTTTTGGCCATGACTGTAGGAGTGTCTCTACAGGATGGGCCATTTATATGGATACACCTAAATAAAATGGGAATGGTTGGTGATATCAACTTCCTGTTTGTGGCACATTAGTATATGGGAGGGGGAAACTTTTCAAGATGGGTGGTGACCATGGTAGCCATTTTGAATTCAGCCATTTTGGATCCAACTTTATTTTTTCCAATGAGAAGAGGGTCATGTCATGTGACACATCAAACTTATTGAGAATTTCACAGCAAAAACAATGGTGTGCTTGGTTTTAACGTAACTTTATTCTTTCATGAGTTATTCACAAGTATGACCACTTATAAAATGTGTTCAAAGTGCTGCCCATTGTGTTGGATTGTCAATGCAACCCTCTTCTCCCACTCTTGACATAATGTCATTGCATACCATCTTCAAATATAATGTTTTACACACACAAAATAAATATCAGTGAATATATATATATATATAATACCAAGCCCAAGGTTTAGTAATAAACAGGTGTCAGCCAGATACCCTCATTAATAAAACTGTTTAAACACAGACACCACCAGCATATGTAGAAGCCTAAGGCTATGTGCACATGATGCGTTTTTTTACGTGCATAAATGGGCCAAAAACGCAATGGAATACTTATGCAAGGTGATTCAATGACAATCCTGAAGTGTTGTGCACATGAGGTAAATTTCCATCCGTATACGATACGATACAATACGATACACTTTATTGATCCCGGGAGGAAATTACAGTATTACAGCAGCAATACAAACAGCAGTACATAAAATATTAGGACACAAATCTTGCACAGGTGTACCAACATTACATAATAAATAAAAGCAGCGTTTTATTTTCAGCATGTCAATTTTTGCGTTTCTGCAGTGTTTTTGACTCATTGACTTCAGTCAGTCAGTTAAATCTTCAGCAAAAACGTAGGTGTAAAAATGTTTGTGACTTTCCTGCGTATTTACTGCTTATTTGCTGCAGATTTGCAACCAAAAACACTGAGAATTGTCAAAGGAAATGATGTCAGAAGGAGGAAGAATGTGTGGGCGGAGAATATGTGCGTGTCTGTCTGCAGGTGTCTGTGTGTGTCTGTATCTGTCTGGGAATGTCTGTGTGTGTGTACCCATGCGACAACCAACCCATAGTGATTGTACTGAGGCGTTGTCTGATGGGACTACTACTCCCATCCGGCTACATATTTTGTCACATACAACAGAGACTGCATGAGCCTATGATGGGAGAATAGTTTCATCATCTGATGCCCGTGTTCAATTGTAAAAAAAAAATCAAAATATTTACATGATTACATGCATATTCACATATAAAATGCATACTCACCGAACACCTAATCCTGACGCCCGCGTCTCCTGCAAACAATCAAAAATAATAAATCAACATATACTCCCTGTCCGCCGTAGTCCATTTAACACCAAGTGTCCCACGGAGATCTCACGTGTAGAGCAGTCACATCATCAGCTGATCAGCTCCAGTACTCACACAGCGGTGATGAACTCTCACGGCAGTACAGTGATACACTGCAGGAGCGATTACCTCCTGTCAGTGTATCGCCAGAGGCTGGGTAGAGCAGTCACATCTCCCGATGTAAGGCCGGGGTCACACTGGCGACAAAATCGTACGATTGCAGTGCGATGAAATATTGCATTGCAGTCGGACCAATGTTAATCTATGGAGCAGCTCCCAGTATCTGATTTTTTGTGGTCCGTTTTAAACGTGCGAGTGCAATCGCAGCATGCTGCGATTGTCACCGATTGTGAGTCGACTATCGCCAATGCAAGTCTATGGGTAGGGAAAATCGGATTACAAACGGACCGCGCGTGTGACTTGCAATTAAATCGCACCACTATTCCAGGTGCCAGGAAATTGCATCAGTAACTGTCAGGAAGGCTCCACAAGCTAATGAGAGTACCTTAAATCAAATCAAAACAGGAAACCGCCTCCATGGAGTCAGAACCATGGGCACACACATTAACGTTGAGATGTTAATTGTACTGGTCCAGGAGAGGCCTGAATTATGGGACCATCGCGATGCCAATTATTCAAACAGGTCGCGAAAGGAGGCAGCTTGGCGTCGAATCTGTGGGCAGATGTTCCCTGATTTTGGCGACCGATCTAGGGAGGACCAAGAGCGCATCAGTAAGTTAAATAATGAAAACGCTTACAAAATGTTATTACTACTATGTATGTACCAACACTAGTGTCATATAATGTCCCTCTACCCTTATATTGTCCCAAAGCTGAATTGCTATACAACACCTTAAAATGTTTATACACACAGAGTTATGTGACTACAGAATCAACATAACAATATTGGCATCCATCAGTAATGGTCGACCATTTACGCTGTAAAATGTTTGTACACACCTTGATCACACAAGAAATGTGTAGGTCATGTACTTAATGTGTGTCCCTTTTGTTAAGGCCATAGCTCTGTCCCAAAGTAATGATCATTACTGTTACACATACCTCATACAGCTTTGTTTCTATGCATGTACCCTTCTACTATGATCTTGTTAGTTAGACAACATACTACTTTATGGGTGTTGTGTACACATAACAGCCCAAAGAAATAGAATGTTGATGCTGATAGGTACTGATGTTTCAAATCTATTAGAATGGCATATAGTTTTTTTTTTTGTGGTGAATTTTTCAGTGACAGATGTGACAAGGCGGTGGCGCAGCTGTAGAGACTGCTACCGCAGAGAGAGGCAGCTGAGGGGGCGCAGTGGGGCAGCCGCTACAAGCAAAAAAAGGAAGTATGTCTACTTCGATAAACAAAAAAAAAATTGGTTTGGTACCGTGTTAGCCAGTAGAAAAAAACATATAAAGTGCTCTCAGTGGAAGAAGCAAAATAGGAATCTTGTGGGTATGATACCTTTTAATGGCTAACAAAATATAGTGAAAGATATTACAGGGCAAGCTTTTTCGAGACTGCTTACGTCTCTTCATCAGGCTAGTATAACAAAATATTTGAAGAAACACAATTATATACAGTGAAAAACACAGGCATGGTGTGATGCATGGACATTTAAATAAACAAACACTGAGCTTAACCCCTTAATGTCCACTGACGTGCAGAGTCCGTCATGGCAAGGTGTCAGTTCCGGCACCAGGACGGACTCTGCACGTCATGGCTTTGATCTACCACTGCGTGTAAACACGCAGTGGTAGATCAGTGCCGACAGCTGTCACAGACAGCTGACAGGCACGGCAAGCGGTGTGGGGACCTTTGCCGTCGGTCCCCGCACCTACAGCGCTGTGCTTGGTCAGTCAATCTGACTGACCAAACACAGCAGCGATCGTGCAGGAGAAGCTGAAATTTCAGCTTCTCCAGCGTGATCAGTGCAGGAGCCGGCGCTGCAGTGGCCAGGCTTCCTGCACTGACAGCCAGGAGCGGAGCCCCCACCGCCCCTGGCTGTTAACCCCCTGACTGCTGCGATCGAGCGCGATCGCAGAGCTCAGGGGGGGAGGCAGAGGGTCGGGAGCTCCCTCTGCCTCAGATCGGCACCCTGCAATGTATTTGCAGGGCCCGATCTCTGCCTTGATGACCCGGGGGTTGTCATGACAACCTCCGGGTCATCTAGCTACGGAAAGCTGCTGTGATCATTGTCACAGCAGCTTCCACTATAGTTGCAATGCATTGCAATGCCAGAGCATTGCAATGCATTGTAACTGCAATAAAAAGTAAAAAAAGTGAAAGTCCCATAAAGGGACAAGTTAAAAAAAATCATTTTTTTTAAAAAATTGTAAAAAAAATATTAAAAAATAATTTAAAAAAAATCCCCTAAAAAATACACATTTTTATGTAATAAAAAAAATAAAAAACAAAAAACATACACATGTTAGGTATCGCCACGTCCGTAAAAATCCCATCTATAAAAGCGTAACCCTAGTTAACCCCTTCAGTGAAAGCCGTAAAAAAAAAACCACAAAAAAGTAGTAAATTATACTTTTTCCAAGCGGTATCATTATACCGCTTGGAAAAAGTGCAATAACACGCGATCAAAAAGTCAGATATAAACAATCATGGTACCGCTGAAAACGTCATCTTGTCCCACAAAAAACAAGCTGCTATACAGCATCATCAGCGAAAAAATAAAAAAGTTATAGCTCGCGGAATGAACTGATGCAAAAATAATTATTTTTTCTATAAAATTTTTTATTGTGTAAAAAACACCAAAACATAAAAAAAATATATAAATGAGGAATCGCCGTAACCGTAGTGACCCGAAGAATAAAGCTGCTTTATCAATTTTACCACACACGGAACGGAGGAAAAAAAAAAAAAAAAAAAAAAACAATTCCTGAATTGCTGGTTTTTGTTCATTCTGATTCCACAAAAATCGGAATAGGAAACGATCAAAAAATGTTATGTGCCTGAATATGGTACCAATAAATATGTCAGCTCGTCCCGCAAAAAATAAGCCCACAGATAACTCTGTCGGCCGAAATATGGAAAAATTATAGCTCTCAAAATACGGCGATGCAAAAATTTCTTACAAAAAATTATTCCAAGAAAAAGCATCTTTTAGTGTGTGACAGAAGCTAAACATGAAAAAAGGGTGTAAATCTTGTATCGCTGTAATCGCACCGATCCGAGGAATAAAGTCGCCTAATCACTAATACCGCACGAGGAACGGCGTAAAAAAGAAAACCAATTCTTCACCTTTTGTGGATTTGTTCATTGTGCCTCCCAAAGATCGCAGTAAGGCGATCACAGTGGTTCCCCCCCACATATGGGGTATCAGCGTACTCAGGACAAAATGCACAATAGTTTTTGGGGTCCTATTTCTCCTGTTACCCTTAGAAAAATAAAAATTTGGGGCAAAAAGGTCATTTTTGTGGAAAAAAATATGATTTTTTTATTTTCACGGCTCTACATTATAAACTTCTGTGAAGCCCTTGGGGGTTCAAAGTGCTGACCACACATCTAGATAAGTTCCTTGGGGGGTCTAGTTTGCAAAATGGGGTCATTTGTGGGGGGTTTCTACTGTTTAGGCACATCAGGGGCTCTCCAAGCGCGACATGACACCCGCAGACCATTCCATCAAAGTCTGCATTTAAAAACGGTGCTCCTTCCCTTCCGAGCTCTGCCATGCGTCAAAATAGTGGTTCCCCCCCACATATGGGATATCAGCGTACTCAGGACAAATTGCACAATAGCTTTTGGGGTCCTATTTCTCCTGTTACCCTTATAAAAATAAAAATTTGGGGCAAAAAGATTATTTTTGTGGAAAAAAATATGATATTTTTATTTTCACGGCTCTACATTATAAACTTCTGTGAAGCACTTGGGGGTTCAAAGTGCTCACCACACATCTAGATAAGTTCCTTGGGGGGTCTAGTTTCCAAAATGGAGTCACTTGTGGGGGTTTCTACTGTTTAGGCACATCAGGGGCTCTCCAAACGTGACATGACACCCGCAGACCATTCCATCAAAATCTGCATTTGAAAAAGGCGCTCCTTCCCTTTCCAGCTCTGCCATGCGTCAAAATAGTGGTTTACCCCACATATGGGGTATCAGCATACTCAGGACAAATTGCACAATAACTTTTGGGGTCCTGTTACCCTTTGGAAAATAACAATTGGGGGTGGAAAGATCATTTTTGTGGAAAAGATATGATTTTTTAATTTTACTGCTCTACGTTATAACCTTCTGTGAAGCCCTTGGGGGTTCAAAGCTCTCACCACACATCTAGATAAGTTCCTTGGGGGGTCTAGTTTCCAAAATGGGGTCACTTGTGGGGGTTCCCACTGTTTAGGCACACAGGGACTCTCCAAATGCGACATGGCGTCCAATCTCAATTCCAGCCAAAAAAGTCAAATGGCGCTTCTTCCCTTCCAAGCTCTGCCATGCGCCCAAATAGTGGTTTACCCCCACATATGGGGTATCAGCGTACTCAGGACAAATTGCACAATAACTTTTGGGGTCCTTTTACCCTTTGGAAAATAAAATTGGGGGTGGAAAGATCATTTTAGTGGAAAAGATATGATTTTTTAATTTTACAGCTCTACGTTATAACCTTCTGTGAAGCCCTTGGGGGTTCAAAGCTCTCACCACACATCTAGATAAGTTCCTTGGGGGGGTCTAGTTTCCAAAATGGGGTTACTTGTGGGGGGTATCCACTGTTTAGGCACACAGAGGCTCTCCAAATACGACATGGCGTCCAATCTCAATTCCAGCCAAAAAAGTCAAATGGCGCTGCTTCCCTTCCGAGCTCTGCCATGCACCCAAATAGTGGTTTACCCTCACATATGGGGTATCAGCGTACTCAGGACTAATTGCACAATAACTTTTGGGGTCCTTTTATCCTTTGGAAAATAAAAATTGGGATGGAAAGATAATTTTTGTGGAAAAAATATGATTTTTTAATTTTACGGCTCTACGTTATAACCTTCTGTGAAGCCCTTGGGGGTTCACTACACATTTAGATAAGTTACTTGGGGGGTTTAGTTTCCAAAATGGGGTCACTTGTGGGGGTTTCCACTGTTTAGGCACACAGGGACTCTCCAAATGCGACATGGCGTCCAATCTCAATTCCAGCCAAAAAAGTCAAATGGCGCTGCTTCCCTTCCGAGCTCTGCCATGCACCCAAATAGTGGTTTACCCCCACATATGGGGTATCAGCGTACTCAGGACTAATTGCACAATAACTTTTGGGGTCCTTTTATCCTTTGGAAAATAAAAATTGGGATGAAAAGATCATTTTTGTGGAAAAAACATGATTTTTTAATTTTACGGCTCTACGTTATAACCTTCTGTGAAGCCCTTGGGGGTTAAAAGCTCTCACAACACATTTAGATAAGTTACTTTGGGGGTCTAGTTTCCAAAATGGGGTCACTTGTGGGGGGTTTCCACTGTTTAGGCACACAGGGACTCTCCAAATGCGACATGGCGTCCAATCTCAATTCCAGCCAAAAAAGTCAAATGGCGCTGCTTCCCTTCGGAGCTCTGTCATGCGCCCAAATAGTGGTTTACCCCCACACATGGGGTATCGATGTACTCAGGAGAAATTGTACAACAAATATTGTGGTTCATTTTCTACTGATACCCTTGACAAAATTTTAAAAAATTGTGTCGAAAGAAAAATTTTGGGAAAAAAAGTTAAATGTTATTTTTTTCCTTCCACATTGCTTCAATTCTTGTGAAGTACCTAAAGGGTTAATAAACTTTTTGAATGTGGCTTTGAACACGTTGAGGGGTGCAGTTTTTAGAATGGTGTCACTTTTGGGTATTTTATGTCATATTGACCCCTCAAATTCACTTCAAATGTGAGGTGGCCCCTAAAAAAAATGATTTTGTAAATTTTGTTGGAAAAATGAGAAATTGCTGGTCAACTTTTAACACTTATAACTTCCTAACAAAAAAAAATTTTGGTTCCAAAATTGTGCTGATGTAAAGTAGACATGTGGGAAATGTTATTTATTAACTAATTTTTGTGACATATCTCTCTGATTTAATGGCATAAAAATTAAAAGTTTGAAAATTGCAAAATTTTCAAAATTTTTGCCATATTTCTGTTTTTTTCATAAATAAACGCAAGTTATATTGAAGAAATTTTACCACTATCATGAAGTACAATATGTCTCGAGAAAACAATCTCAGAATCGCCAAGATCCGTTGAAGCGTTCCAGAGTTATAACCTCATAAAGAGACAGTGGTCAGAAATGTAAAAATTGGCCTGGTCTTTAACCTACAAAATGGCTTGGTCGTTAAGGGGTTAAAGAGAGAATCCTTAATTAGGTAAGATTCGATAGACTTCGATAGACTCAATTTTCTAGCCCCAGTTATGGAACTGCGACAGTAAGTGCATGTCTGTAGAAAGCCTATTATTGTTTTGCCTCTAAAATATTAATACTGTTTTTTTGTCCTCTATAGCACGGAGTCTAACCTTACAGAGCGAGAGACTCCTTTGGACTCGGAGGCACTCATTGACCCCGTGGGGGATGTTGTTGAGGAGGCTGGACCTTCCTCATCAGCCAGCGCATCAGCAGCAGTAGCAGCACCACCACCACCAGCAGAGGAGTCTGAAAGGTTGCCTCAAGAGGCACAAGACAATCCCCTGAGCAGCAGCCCTAGTAGGCCGCAGGATGTGTCTTCACCTCCTGCCATAGTTTCAAGGCGAGCCAGACGCAGACGAGAAGGAGTTGGGTCTGGCACAAGGAGGCAGGTGGACAGAGGAGTTCTGAACTATTTGTCCAATGCTGCCCATGATGATGGGGAGGAGGCCTTTGGACGCAGTCTTGCTCGGTACCTCAGGGGTATTCCCCGTGAGCACAGACTGCGGATCAGAGGTGGACTACAAATTGTTCTTGATGTAGGAACACCTCCAAATGATCCCGACACCATATTAGGTTTTCTGGAAAGGTGGCAGCTTTCCACAGAAAACCTACTACGGTTGTTGGGAAGCCAGCGGGGGGAGTCTGCATCTGCCTCTGATCCTCCTCCTCATCATCATGATCAAGCTCCTCCTCCACCTCCTCCTTGTGCACAGATACCAACTCCTCCTCCTCAACAACCACCTTCCTACCAAGCTGTACCTCACCAGCTACAACAGATGGGACAGAGTGGCCATTCCCAATATGCCCACTCTACCATACCCAATGTTGTTGGCTGGCCACAACATGGGTATGGTCGACATGGGCATATTGGGGGCTATACTCAAAGTGGGCAGTCATATACATATGATTACCCACAACACTTTCCAATGTTCCCCTACCCAAACCCCCATCATGAGCCAGCCAGGAGCATCCAGCAAACTGGCCATTCAGCCACCACTCACGGTGACACAGTGGCTGGAGAGCAGTCTAGCCAACCCCCACAAGCTGGTCCTCCACCTTCACCACCCCACACCTACCATAACTTATAGGTGTGATGTATATAATAATTTGTTGCTATATTGTTAACCTGTTTGAATTTGTTACTGCTGCAAATTTTGCGCCAACATTTTCTTTTGCCCTTTGGACACATTCGTCCATTTAGTTTTTCTCATTGCGACAAAAAAATTGCAACTATATAAAATTTTGGAAGTCGCATTGATTGTATGTCATTATTATTATACCTGATGGGCTGCGTAACTTCTAAACAAATTGAGAGTCCAAACATCAACAGATTCACCAACACAAGCACAGTGTCATCAGAAATGGGGGATGGATCCGGGAAAAGATCTGCAGCATTGACATTGGGGGATAAGCTGCCTGCTTTCACTGTCTCCCAAAGCGACATGAGAAGACAGTTTAGCAGACTTGTTATTGGCAAAGCAGCTGGGCCTGATGGCCTCAGCCCACGTGTCCTCAGAGCATGTGCAAACCAACTGTGTACTGTTATGTTTTGGTAGCTGAGCAGAGCAGGTAAAAACGGCAATACACCAGAGAGGTTGGAATCTACTGGATTGCAGTACCCTGACTAACCACCACAACTAAAGGCAGCCGTGGAGCGTTCCTACGTTGGTCCTAGACGCCTCGTCACAGCCTGTGAGGCTAACTACACCTAAAGATAGAAAGAGGAAAGCTATCTGCCCCAGAGCAGATCCCCAAAGAACATAAGAAGCCCCCAAACATGTAATGGCGGTTAGACAAGAGGAAATACAGACACAGACAGAAAATACTATGAGCAAACGCTGGGGCCCAATCTGCCTAGACAGAAAAGGATAGGAAGGATACTTACTGCAATCCAAAAAAACCCTAAAAAAAAAGCCAACGCTACTAATTGCAAAAACACCTGAGATCACACGACCTCTACCACCTAAATTAGTTCTCTGGTGTAACAAAACTAAGCCGCAGCCACAGAAAAAACTGGAAAAGGCAAATGAACAAACAACAGTGGCTCCAGAGGAACCGAGAGGAGCCCAAGCCCCCCGGGGAGGGGAACCTGGCCAACCTCACAGAAATGCAGAGAAATATGCAAATTGCAAGCACAAAAACAAAAAACAAAAAATATCTTATCTGAGAGCAGGAGAAGAGGCAAGACTCAGCAAGCTTCCAAGTGAACCAGGAAACAACGTTGAGACAAGAACAATTGATCACCGGCAACCATGATGGGGGGAAACCTCCCTTATATCCAGCCAGTCTGTGATTCCTGATTGCCAATCCTCATTGAATGGTTCAGTACTGTTTGTAACCACTAGAGGGAGCTTCTGCTCAGAATTCATTTCTAAAACATTCATAACAGTACCCCCCCTTGAGGAGGGGTCACCGAACCCTCATTTGTGCAACCAGGTCGGTCAGGATGAGCTCTGTGATACGCACGGATCAGTCTCCTAGCATGGATGTCCGAAGCAAACACCCAAGAATTGTCCTCCTGACCATAACCTCTCCACTTAACCAAATACTGGAGTTTCCGTCTAGAAAAATGAGAATCCAATATTTTCTCAAGCACATACTCCAGATTGCCCTCAACCAAAACAGGGTCAGGGGGCGCAGTCATAGGAACCACTGGCTCGACAAACCTCTTCAATAAGGACTTGTGGAACACGTTATGGATCTTAAATGTCCCTGGAAGAAGTAAACGAAAGGAAACAGGATTAAGAATCTCCATGATCTTATAAGGTCCAATGAACCTAGGCTTAAACTTAGGAGATGCAACTCTCATAGGGATATTTCTTGAGGACAACCAGACCAAGTTCCCCACTTTAAACCGAGGACCATCTGTCCTATGCCAGTTGGCAAACCGCTGGGCCTTCTCCTGAGAGAGGGACAACCTCTCCACTACCTGGTCCCAAATCTGCTGCATACGCTCCACAACAGAGTCAACACCCGGACAGACAGAAGCCACCGTCTGTCCCGAAGAAAAACGAGGGTGAAACCCAAAATTGCAGAAAAATGGAGACATCAAAGTGGCAGAGCTTGCCCTATTATTAAGAGCAAACTCAGCCAAAGGCAAAAAAGAGACCCAGTCATCTTGATCAGCAGACACAAAGCATCTCAGATAAGTCTCCAATGTCTGGTTTGTTTTCTCAGTTTGTCCATTGGTCTGAGGATGAAAAGCAGAGGAGAAAGACAATTGAACACCAAGTTTAGAACAAAAAGTACTCCAAAATCTGGAAACAAACTGGACTCCTCTGTCAGACACAATGTTCTCAGGAATGCCGTGTAACCGAACCACGTGCTGAAGGAACAAAGCCACCAATTCGGAGGAGGAAGACAACTTAGGTAATGGCACAAGATGTATCATCTTGGAAAACCTATCACAAATCACCCAGATAACGGTCATTCTCTGAGACACAGGGAGGTCGGAAATAAAATCCATAGAGATATGGGTCCATGGTCTCTTGGGCACAGGTAATGGCATCAACAAACCACTAGAGCGAGAGCAAGGCTTGGAGCGAGAGCAAGTCCCACAGGACTGCAAAAACTCCCTGACGTCACGAGACAAAGTAGGCCACCAAAAGGACCGACTCACCAAGTCTCTGGTACCAAAAATTCCGGGATGACCGGCCAACGCGGAACAATGAATCTCAGACATCACACTCTTCTTCCACTGGTCTGGGACAAACAATTTCCCAACAGGGCAGCGCTCGAGTTTATCCTCCTGACACCCCTCCAGAGCCAGTCTCAAATTGGGCGAGATGGCGGAAAGAACTACACCCTCTTTCAAAATAACAGCAGGATCAGATAACTCAGGAGAGTCCGCAGGGAAACTCCTCGAGAGGGCATCCGCCTTAACATTCTTAGTGCCAGGAAGAAAGGAGACCACAAAATTAAAATGTGTGAAAAACAAGGCCCACCTGGCCTGTCTAGGATTAAGTCACTTGGCTGATTCCAGATAAACCAGATTCTTATGGTCCATGAGGACCACCACCTGATGTTTGGCTCCCTCCAGCCAATGTCTCCACTCTTCAAAAGCCCACTTCATGGCCTATAACTCCCGATTACCCACGTCATAATTACGTTCAGTTGGAGAAAATTTTCGAGAGAAAAAAGCACAAGGGTTACTTTTAGAGGTCTCAGGATCTCTTTGGGACAAAACGGCACCTGCCCCAATTTCAGAGGCATCAACCTCCACCTGAAGTGGCAGAGAAACATCATGCTGCCGTAGAACAGGAGCAGAAGTGAATCTCTGTTTAAGTTCCTGAAACGCAGAGACTGCCTCAGGAGGCCAATTCACCACATCAGGACCCTTTTTGGTCAAATCAGTCAATGGTTTAACAATAAGAGAAATTACCAATAAATTTACGATAAAAATTGGCAAAACCCAAGAATCTCTGAAGAGCCTTTAATGAAGTAGGTTGGACCCAATCACAGATGGCCTGAACCTTGACCGGGTCCATTTCAATAACAGATGGAGACAAAATGAATCCCAGAAATGAGATCCTCTGTACGCCAAAAAGACACTTTGATCCCTTCACATACAGAGCATTCTCTCTCAAAATCTGGAACACAGTCCGAACATGTTTCACATGAGAGTCCCAGTCATTGGAAAAAATCAAGATATCATCCAAATAAACAATCAGAAATTTATCCACAAAATCCCTGAAAATGTCATTTATGAAGGACTGGAAGACTGAAGGAGCATTAGTGAGCCCAAAGGGCATCACTAGGTACTCAAAATGCCCCTCTGGGGTATTAAACGCTGTCTTCCATTCATCCCCGTGCTTAATGCGAATAAGGTTATATGCCCCCCTGAGGTCAAGCTTGGTAAACCAAGTAGCACTTTTCACCCTGGAAAACAGGTCAGAAATCAAGGGTAACGGATATTGATATTTCACAGTGATATTGTTCAAGAGACGATAATCAATACACGGCCTTAATGAACCACCCTTTTTGGCCACAAAGAAAAAACCGGCACCCAAGGGTGAAGAGGATGGTCTGATATGACCCTTCTCCAATGACTCCTTGATATAAGACCGCATAGCGTCATGTTCAGGTACAGACAAGTTAAAAAGGCGACCTTTAGGGAATTTACTACCAGGCACTAATTCAATAGCGCAGTCATAGCTCCTATGGGGGGGCAAGGATGCAGATTTACTTTCGCTAAACACATCAGAAAAATCAGTCAAAAAGTCAGGCACATCTTGAGCCTGGGGAGAGGCAGAAAAAACAGGAGTGTTGGCATTAACACATTGGCAGCCCCAACTGGTTACAGACACAGATTTCCAATCCAAAACAGGATTATGAGACTGCAACCAAGGGAAACCTAGTACAATAATGTCATGCAGATTATACAGCACCAAAAATTTGCAACTCTCCTGATGATCAGGTTCAACCCTCATTATCACCTGAGTAGAGAACTGGGGTTTATTCTCAGCCAAAGGGGTAGAATCAATCCCCAGTAGGGGAATAGACTTCCGTAGGGGTATCAAGGGAAACCCACAACGTTTAGCAAAATCAAAATCCATCAGGTTAATAGCTGCTCCCGAATCAACAAAAGCCTGAGAAGAAAAGGTGGACAGGGAGCAAATCAGGGTAACAGTCAACAGAAATTTAGTCTGAACACTACCCAAGACAACTGAGCGTGCAAAACGTCTTCCCCGCTTAGGGCAGACTGAAATAGCATGAAAGGCATCACCACAGTAGAAACATAACCCATTGCGTTTTCGAAACTCATGACGCTGTGCCCCAGAAGCCACTCTATCACACTGCATGGGTTCAGAAGCTGGTTCACAAGGCAACACCATTCCACGCATACCTCTACGCTCACGCAAATGTCTGTCAATTTGAATCGCCAATGATATAGAATCATTGAGACCAGAGGGAGCAGGGAAACCGACCATAACATCTTTTACATTCTCTGACAGACCCTTCCGAAAAAGGGCTGCCAAAGCATCATCATTCCATTTGGTCAGAACTGCCCACTTTCGGAATTTCTGACAGTACAAATCAGCGTCCTCAAGCCCCTGATTTAATGCCAACAAGGTTTTTTCAGCTTGATCAGTGACATTAGGTTCATCGTACAATAAACCCAGAGCCAGAAAAAATGCATCAACATTACTCAAAACAGGGTCCCCAGGTGTCAGGGAAAAAGCCCAATCCTGAGGATCGCAGCGCAGGAGAGAGATGACAATTTGAACCTGCTGTGCTGCGGTCCCTGAGGACTTAGGTTTTAAGGCAAAAAACAACTTACAGTTATTTTTGAAATTCAGAAATTTAGCTCGATCCCCCAAAAACAAATCTGGCATGGGGATCCTAGGTTCCACAACCGGCAACCCTGCAAGATAGGTAGCAATACTCCGAACTTCAATGGCAAGCTGATCCACATGGCCAGACAACTGTGCAAACTCCATTGAGAGAAAAAAGAATCCTCCTCAGCACCCAGAGAAAAAGAGGGAAAAAAATGCAACAAACAGAAAAAAAAAAATCTCTGACAACTCTGACAAATTTTTTCTTTCCACACTATTTTTCCCTTCTGTGAGTACCATATAATTTTCAGTTTGGCCGGTGATACTGTTATGTTTTGGTAGCTGAGGAGAGCAGGCAAAAACGGCAATACACCAGAGAGGTTGGAATCTACTGGATTGCAGTACCCTGACTAACCACCACAACTAAAGGCAGCCGTGGAGCGTTCCTACGTTGGTCCTAGACGCCTCGTCACAGCCTGAGAGGCTAACTACACCTAAAGATAGAAAGAGGAAAGCTATCTGCCCTGGAGCAGATCCCCAAAGAACATAAGAAGCCCCTAAACATGTAATGGCGGTTAGACAAGAGGAAATACAGACACAGACAGAAAATAGTATGAGCAAACGCTGGGGCCCAATCTGCCTAGACAGAAAAGGATAGGAAGGATACTTACTGCAATCAAAAAAAACCCTAAAAAAAAGCCAACGCTACTAATTGCAAAAACACCTGAGATCACACGACCTCTACCACCTAAATTAGTTCTCTGGTGTAACAAAAGTAAGCCGCAGCCACAGAAAAAACTGGAAAAGGCAAATGAACAAACAACAGTGGCTCCAGAGGAACCGAGAGGAGCCCAAGCCCCCCGGGGAGGGGAAACTGGCCAACCTCACAGAAATGCAGAGAAATATGCAAATGGCAAGCACAAAAACAAAAAACAGAAAATATCTTATCTGAGAGCAGGAGAAGAGGCAAGACTCAGCAAGCTTCCAAGTGAACCAGGAAACAACGTTGAGACAAGAACAATTGATCACCGGCAACCATGATGGGGGGAAACCTCCCTTATATCCAGCCAGTCTGTGATTCCTGATTGCCAATCCTCATTGAATGGTTCAGTACTGTTTGTAACCACCAGAGGGAGCTTCTGCTCAGAATTCATTTCTAAAACATTCATAACAGTGTACTGTCTTCCAGCACCTGTTTAACTGGAGCCTTCAATCACAGGGGGTACCAGAACTGTGGAAGACCACTTTTCCAACTTCCCTACACGACTATCGTCCAGTGGCCTTAACATCGCATGCTATGAAGTCCTTGGAGAGAATAATACTCGCCTACTTGTGCCCGAGGGTGAGGGCCTACACTGACCCCCTGCAGTTTGCGTAACAGCAGAGATTGGGGGTGGATGATGCGGTAGTGTCTCTGCTACATACAATGCATTCGTTCTTGGACAATGATGGAACTGCAGTGCGCGCCATGTTCTTTGACTTCTCTAGTGCTTTCAATACCCTACAGCCGCTCTTACTATGTAATAAGTTGACTGATATGGCGGTAGATGAGGGGATGGTGAACTGGATAAGTGACTACCTGACAGACAGGCCACAGTTTGTAAGGATGGGGGAGGTGGTATCTGGCAGTGTACGGAGCAGTGTTGGAGCCCCTCAGGGTACAGTGCTGTCACCCTTTCTCTTCACATTGTATACAGCTGACTTTCAGTATAAATCTGATTTTTGTCACCTCCAAAAATTCTCAGATGACTCCGTGATTGTAGGGGGGCATTGTGGGGGGCCGTGGGGAGGAGGAATATAGAAGGGTGGTTTCTGACTTTGTGGATTGATGTCAGACTAACTGTCTAGAACTAAATGTAAAGAAAACCAAGGAGATGGTGGTGAGTTATAGAAAGAAAAAGGAGGTGTTCTACCAGTCTGTTGTAGCAAGCGCCATCTTTTTTGCGATCATTTGCTGGGGCAGTAGTGTGCGAGTAGCTGACCCTAATAAGCTCAACAAACTTATCAAGAAGGCAAGTGCAGCCGTTGGCCTCCATCTTGACTCTTTTGAGGAGGTATTGGAGGATAGAATTCTGAAGAAGTGTAGGGCTATAATGAACAATAATACACACCCCCTATACGAGCTGTTCTTGAAGCAGAAGAGCACATTCAGCAGCCGTCTAATCCTATTAAGGTGAAAGAAGGAGAAATTAAGGAAATCGTTTGTACCTACTGCTATGGGATGTATAATAATTTCCTAAGGGTGGTAGAAAATAATGACTGATGGCTGGTGTACTAATGTCAATTAACATTGACTTATATACACCTGAACTACCCACTTTTATTTATTATGTAATGTTGGTATACCTGTGCAAGATTTGTGTCCTAATATTTTATGTACTGCTGTTTGTATTGCTGCTGTAATACTGTAATTTCCCCCCGGGATCAATAAAGTGTATCGTATCGTATCGTACATAAACAATGAGGTGAAGCTAAATTTGTTTATGGCACAAAAATACAAACACACTACATATATAACGCCTCCTCTTGCCAGGGAGTTGCACCCTCAGGGGACACAAAATAATGAATCAGCACATCACATACTTTAAGGCTTGAAGGTGGACGACGGGGATGGATGAGTGGTCGCATAGGCATATACACATTAGCAGACCCTATGTCAGCCACATCAGCTGAGGAGCATTCATGCATTCTACAGAAATTATGTAGGACCACACATGCTTTCACTACCACATTGACATTCTGTTCACTCAGTTGAATGGCTGATTGTAGTACCCGCCATTTAGCACAAAGAATTCCAAATGTGCACTCCACCAGGCGTCGTGCACGTGACAGGCGAAAATTAAAGATTCTACGGCGATGGTTAAGATTGCATCGGGGATATGGCCTCATAACATTACGTGTCAGTTGAAACGCCTCATCCGCTACCATAACATAAGGCACAGGTTCTAGATTAGAGTCTGTAAGATGACTTGCTGGTGGTAGGTCCAATTGGTTATTGCGTACCCGCTGACCCATTATGGAAGTATTGAAGACTCTGGAGTCTCCAGTCCTTCCATAGGCCCCAATGTCTACAATTATAAACATGTAGTTTGTGTCGACCAAGGCCAACAACACTACTGAAAAATATTGTTTATAATTGAAGAATTGGGAGCCTGAGTTGGGCGGCTTACGAACACGTATGTGCTTCCCGTCCAGTGCTCCTATACAGTGTGGAAACTGGCACGTTTCTTCAAATCCCCGTGCAATCCGCAACCAGTCGCACATTTTTGGCTCAGGCATGACCTCTTGATGTAGTCTTGTCCAAATTTCAACACAAGTCGAGCGCACAATGCCTGAAATTGTGGATTTCCCAATTAAAAACTCTAAGTGCAGAGCAGTGTATGACAGGCCAGTGGAAAGGAATCTGCAACACACAAAAAAGAGAAAACATGTAGACATCAGCAACAAAAACAAGAGCAACAGCATTCTGAACACATACAATGCCTCAGTTTGTAAAAGCATGCATGCACTAAATTCTATTACAAGCCATGCCTTCTGTGGGTTAGGCACAAGCAAACCATTTTGATGGGTAAGCTTGAGAAAGACATTACTGACAATAAAAGAGAACAATAAGTGTGTTACAACATTTTCAAAGTAGCTATGTAGAGGCAAACGTCATCAACATATCGGTGACACACATATCTTAATGTTAGGAGAAGGTGTTCCTCTGCAGAAATAGCTTTTCGCATCCTGGTGTCCTGAAATGTAATCCCAGGCCGCACAATCTCCAGCAACTTATCAAAGGTAGCAATGCTCATGCGACAATATTGAAAAAACTTATCGGCGTGGCTACGCAGCGACAAATAGAGATGGTGGAAATGGCCTTTACTTATCCTTCGCGTCAAAAGTGAATGGAGCCACATTCTTCTGCGCCTTCTGGGATCTGCAATCACAGGATATGGCTCCCCAAAACGTCTGGATATAACCCAATTGAACAGCACACGCTCAGTGGTACTAAATATCAGTCTGTCGCTCATGTTTCTGATAAAGCTGCAAGAAAGCACTAAGCACAAGTAACCAAATTACACCAGTGCAAAGGTGGTAGGGTGACACCTGTTGCAGAGCCCTTAAATATGGCTCTGGCTGATGATTTAAATTAGTATCAGGCCTCAATACCGTTATTGGTCCATTCTGGTAAGCTGCGACAAAAAAACGGTCGTCGGATGTAAATCGGATGTTACAAGTACTGCCACATGCGACTAAATCGTATCATCCCTGGAAAATCGGAGGCCAAACGGATGAGTGTTCATGACATTTTGCAGCGATCATCGACCGACTAAAACGGTCAGATTTTTTAGTGGGTTAGTGTGACGCCGGCCTAAGAGTCAATATTCACCACACACTCTCTTGAATATATTCAAGAAAAGGGTATTTATTGATGAAACATCAGTTGAAATAAAGCAAAATTACAAAAAAAAGAACAAATTTAAATGACGTTTCGATCCTCCCGGATCTTAATCATAGAGTGACAACAATAAATGTAAATATCTATATAACGACACAAGTTATATACAAAATAAAAAACTAGTAATATCCAAAATTGCATGAAAATATAATTAAAGATAAAAAATAAAAACTTGTTGCGACCATGAGAATACCTAAGTATATAACAGCATGAAATAAACAAACAAAGCAACAAAGCTTGCCTGATACAAGCAATACATTAGAAGAAAAGAGAAAAATGAATAAATGAATAATTAATAGCTCACAAGGAGGGGGACAGAGGCATTTTACCTTTTTTTTTCAAAGGAATTTTTATATAGAGAAAGTGTGGACAGAGAAGACCCAAAGGAATGGTAGAACTTATTAGAGCAATTTAAGATATAAAAATGACTTAGGGCACTGATGGCGAACCTATGGCACGCGTGCCAGAGTGGGCACGCAGAGCCCTCTCAGCTGGCACATGGCCTTGCCTCATCCTTGTTTCGGACTGCAGCTTCCTTCCTCTCACACATTGAGCGGCGCGGCCGCGGAGCTGAATGATGATGTCATCCGGCCGCGCTGCTCAATGTGTGAGAGGAAGTGAGAGGAAGGAAGCTGCCGGTGCGTGGAGAGGTGAGTGTGGCCGCTGTGATGTGTGTGTGTGTGGGGTGTGTGCGGCTGCTGTGGTGTGTGGGTGTGTGTGTGGTGAGTGTGGCTGCTGTGTGTGGGGCGGTGTGTGTGATTCAAAGATGGGGAGAGGGCCAATGAAGGGAGTGATAGGGAGAGGGCCAGTGATGGGGAGAGGGCCAATGATGGCAGTGATGGTGAAAGGGCCAGTGATGGGGAGAGGGCCAATGAAGGGAGTGATGGGGAGAGGGCCAATGATGGTGGTGATGGGGGAGGTCCAATGATAGGAGAGATGGGGAGAGGTCAATGATGGGGAGGAGGAAATGATGGAGATGGTGGAATGGGCAATTTCTACATGAAGGGGATCATGATGGGTCATATCTCTGCACAAAGGGGATCATGATGGGGCATTTCTACATGAAGGGGATCATGATGGGGCATATTTCTGCATGAAGGGGATCATGATGGAGCATATTTCTGCATGAAGGGGATCATGATGGGGCATAATACTACAAGTAGGGGATCATGATGGGCATTTCTACATGAAGGGGATCATGATGGAGCATATTTCGGCATGAAGGGGATCATGATGGGGCATATTTCTACAGGAATGGGATCATGATGGGGCATATTTCTGCATAAATGGGATCATGATGGGGCATATTTCTACATGAAGGGGATCATGATGGGGCATATTTCTGCATGAAGGGGATCATGATGGGGCATATTTCTACATGAATGGGATCATGATGGGGCATGTTTCTACATGAAATGGATCATGATGGGACATATTTCTGCATGAATGGGATCATGATGGGGCATATTTCTACATGAAAGGGATCATGATGGGGCATATTTCAACATGAAGGTGATCATGATGGGGCATAATTCTGCATGAATGGGATCTTGATAGGGCATATTTCTACATGAAGGGGATCATGATGGGGCATATTTCTACATGAAGGAGATCATGATGGGTTATATTTCTGCATGAAGGGGATCATGATGGGGCATATTTCTGCATGAAGGGGATTATGATGGGGCATATTTCTGCATGAAGGGAATCATGATAGGGCATATTTCTGCATGAAGGGGATCATGATGGGGTATATTTCTACATGAAGGGGATCATGATGGGGCATATTTCTAAATGAAGGGGATCATGATGGGGCATTCCTACATGAAGAGTATCATGATTGGGCATATTACTACAAGAAGGAGATTATGATGGGGCATTTGGCACATGTTGACACTTCGTCATTAATAATTGGGTTTTAGGTTGCAGTTTGGGCACTCGGTCTCAGAAAGGTTCGCCATCATTGACTTAGGGCATAAAGGAGACCAAAATTTATACCTGTAAGATAAGATCAGATGCCTAACTGAAGCAGAGATAGCCCAAACAAGGAGAGACCTATAATGGATTAGAGTGTGAGATAAATATCAAATAATGTGGGGAAGAGGAGGGTTACTGCAACTGGCGGTAACTGAAGGTTACCTAGTGCTTTGCTTCATACAAGCGGCGCTCCCACGCCTAGCTCCTGCGGTGCTGGCGTGCTCACCTAATGTTGGTGAGAATCATAAATACTGGAGGTCCCCGCCGGACGGGATGTGCGTCACCCGGCCCGGAAGTGATATGATATGGTCGGGTGATTGTAACCGTGCTTGCGTGGCTGTTGTCATTACTCCAAAAAAGATTATCCTTCTATCCAACCCTGTTGTGAATGGGTTTGAGATGAGTTCTGAGCAGAGGCTCCCTCTGGTGGTTACAAGCGGTACTAGTGAGGATTGTGAGGACTGGGAATCAGGTGTTACTGATTGGTCTTATATAAGGGAGTCATTTTCCCATCAGGGTTGCCGGTGATCAATTGTTCTGGTCTGAATCCTTCTTTCCAGTTTCCCTTGTAGCCTGCTGTGTCGTGTCTGCATCTCCTGCTATCAGATAAGACAATTTCTTATTTTGTGTTTTTGCTATATTTTTGCATTTTGTCCTGCACTTCTGTGGGGGCCTTCTGGGTCCCCTCCGGGGGCTTTTGCCCTCTCAGTTTAGTCCAGCCACTGTGTTTTGTACTTTTGCTTTTTCCAGTTTTTTTTCAGTGGCTGCTGTTTTGATTTTTTTACACCAGAGAGCTAATTTAGGTGGTAGAGGTCGTGTGATCTCAGGTGATTTTGAAATTAGTAGAGTTGGTGTTTTTTCAGGGTTTTCTGAGATTGCAGTAAGTACCCTTCCTGTCCTTTTCTATTTAGATAGTTTGGGCCCCAGCGTTTGCTCATACTATTTTCTTTCTGTGTCAGTATTTCCTCTTGTCTAACCGCCATTACATGTTTGGGGGCTTTCTATTATCTTTGGGGTTCTGCTCCGGGGCAGATAGCTTTCCTATTTCTATCTTTAGGTGTAGTTAGTTTCTCAGGCTGTGACGAGGCGTCTAGGACCAACGTAGGAACGCTCCACGGCTGCCTCTAGTTGCGGTGGTTAGTCAGGGTACTGCAATCTCATAGATTCCAACTGCTCTGGTGTATTTCCTTTTTTACCTGCACTCCTCAGCTACCGTAACATAACAGTATCACCGGCCATAAAAATTGTATGGTACTCACAGAAGGGAAAAAATATTTTGAAGGAAGAAAAGTTGTCAGATATTTTTCTGTTTGTTGCATTTTTTTTTTCCCTCTGTATCTCTGGGTGCTGGGGAGGATCTTTTCTCCCAATTGAGTTTGCACAGTTGTCTGGCCGTGTGGATCAGCTTGCCACTGAGGTTCAGAGTATTGCTGCATATCTTGCTAGGTTGCCTGTTGTGGAACCTAGGATCCCCATGCCAGATTTGTTTTTAGGGGATCGAGCTAAGTTTCAGAATTTCAAAAATAATTGTAAATTGTTTCTTGCCTTAAAATCTAAGTCCTCAGGAAACGCAGCGCAGCAGGTTCAAATTATCATCTCTCTCCTGCGCGGCGATCCTCAGGATTGGGCTTTTTCCCTGATACCTGGGGATCCTGTTTTGAGTGATGTTGATGCGTTTTTTCAGGCTTTGGGGTTATTGTACGATGAGCCTAATGTCACTGATCAAGCTGAGAAAGCCTTGTTGGCATTAAATCAGGGGCTTGATGACGCTGAGTTATACTGTCAGAGATTCCGTAGGTGGGCAGTCCTGACCAAATGGAATGACGACGCTTTGGCGGCCCTTTTCCGGAAGGGTCTGTCGGATAATGTAAAGGATGTTATGGTGGGATTCCCTGTCCCCTCTGGTCTCAATGATTCTATGTCATTAGCGATTCAAATTGACAGACGTTTGCGTGAGCGGAGAAGTATGCGTGGAATGGTGTTGCCTTGTGAACCAGCTTCTGAGCCCATGCAGTGTGATGGAGTGGTGTCTGGGGCACAGCGTCATGATTTCGAAAGCGCAATGGGTTATGTTTCTACTGTGGTGATGCCTCTCATGCTATTTCAGTCTGCCCTAAGCGGGGAAGACATTTTGCACGCTCAGTTGTCTTGGGTAGTGTTCAGACTAAGTTTTTATTAACTGTCACTCTGATATGCTCTCTGTCCTCATTTTCTGCTCAGGCTTTCGTTGATTCTGGAGCAGCTATTAACCTGATGGATTATGATTTTGCTAAACGTTGTGGGTTTCCCTTGATACCCCTACAGAAGTCTATTCCTTTACTGGGGATCGATTCTACCCCTTTGGCTGAGAATAAACCCCAGTTTTCTACTCAGGTGATAATGAGGGTTGAACCTGATCACCAGGAGTGCTGCAAATTTTTGGTTCTATATAATCTGCATGACATTATAGTGCTGGGTTTCCCTTGGTTACAGTCTCATAATCCTGTTTTGGATTGGAAATCTGTGTCTGTAACCAGTTGGGGCTGCCAATGTGTTAATACCAACACTCCTGTTTTTTCTGCCTCCCCCCAGGCTGAGGATGTTCCTGACTTTTTGTTTGATTTTTCTGATGTGTTTAGCGAAAGTAAATCTGCATCCTTACCTCCCCATAGGAGCTATGACTGCGCTATTGAATTAGTGCCAGGTAGTAAATTCCCTAAAGGTCGCCTTTTTAACTTGTCTGTACCTGAACATGACGCTATGCGGTCTTATATCAAGGAATCATTGGAGAAGGGTCATATCAGACCATCCTCTTCACCCTTAGGTGCCGGTTTTTTCTTTGTGGCCAAAAAAGATGGTTCATTAAGGCCGTGTATTGATTATCGTCTCTTGAACAATATTACTGTGAAATATCAATACCCGTTACCCTTGATTTCTGACCTGTTTTCCAGGGTGAAAAACGCTACTTGGTTTACCAAGCTTGACCTCAGGGGGGCGTATAACCTTATTCGCATTAAGCACGGGGATGAATGGAAGACGGCATTTAACACCCCTGAAGGGCATTTTGAGTACCTTGTGATGCCCTTTGGGCTCACTAATGCTCCTTCCGTCTTCCAGTCCTTCATGAATGACATTTTCAGGGATTTTGTGGACAAGTTTCTGATTGTTTATTTGGATGATATCTTGATTTTTTCTAATGACTGGGACTCTCATGTGAAACATGTTCGAACTGTATTCCAGATTTTGAGAGAGAATGCTCTGTATGTGAAGGGATCAAAGTGTCTTTTTGGCGTACAGAAGATCTCATTTCTGGGATTCATTTTGTCCCCATCTGTTATTGAAATGGACCCGGTCAAGGTTCAGGCCATCTGTGATTGGGTCCAACCTACTTCATTAAAGGCTCTTCAGAGATTTTTGGGTTTTGCCAATTTTTATCGTAAATTTATTGGTAATTTCTCGGTTATTGTTAAACCATTAACTGATTTGACCAGAAAGGGTTCTGATGTGGTGAATTGGCCTCCTGAGGCAGTCTCTGCGTTTCAGGAACTTAAGCAGAGATTCACTTCTGCTCCTGTTCTACGGCAGCCTGATGTTTCTCTGCCATTTCAGGTGGAGGTTGATGCCTCTGAAATTGGGGCAGGTGCCGTTTTGTCCCAAAAAGATCCAGAGACCTCTAAAAGTAACCCTTGTGCCTTTTTTTCTCGAAAATTTTCTCCTACTGAACGTAATTATGACGTGGGTAATCGGGAGTTATTGGCCATGAAGTGGGCTTTTGAAGAGTGGAGACATTGGCTGGAGGGAGCCAAACATCAGGTGGTGGTCCTTACGGACCATAAGAATCTGGTCTATCTGGAATCTGCCAAGCGACTCAATCCTAGACAGGCCAGGTGGGCCTTGTTTTTCACACGTTTTAATTTTGTGGTTTCCTTTCTTCCTGGCACTAAGAATGTTAAGGCGGATGCCCTCTCGAGGAGTTTCCTTGCGGACTCTCCTGAGCTATCTGATCCCTCTGTTATTTTGAAGGAGGGTGTAGTTCTTTCCGCCATCTCGCCCAATTTGAGACTTGCTCTGGAGGGGTGTCAGGAGGATAGGCCCGAGCGCTGCCCTGTTGGAAAATTGTTTGTCCCGGACCAATGGAAAAAGAGTGTGATGTCTGAGATTCATTGTTCCGCATTGGCTGGGCATCCCGGAATTTTTGGTACCAGAGACTTGGTTAGTCGGTCCTTTTGGTGGTCTACCTTGTCTCGCGATGTCAGGGAATTTGTGCAGTCCTGCGGGACTTGCTCTCGCTCCAAGCCTTGCTCTCGCTCTAGTGGTTTGTTGATGCCATTGCCTGTGCCCAAGAGACCATGGACCCATATCTCTATGGATTTCATTTCCGATCTTCTGTTTCTCAGAGAATGACCACCATCTGGGTAATTTGTGATAGGTTTTCCAAAATGATACATCTTGTGCCATTACCTAAGTTGCCTTCCTCCTCTGAATTGGTGCCGTTGTTCCTTCAGCACGTGGTTCGTTTACACGGCATTCCTGAGAACATTGTGTCTGACAGAGGAGTCCAGTTTGTTTCCAGATTTTGGAGGACTTTTTGTTCTAAACTGGGTGTTCAATTGTCTTTCTCCTCGGCATTTCATCCTCAGACCAATGGTCAAACTGAGAGAACAAACCAGACATTGGAGACTTATCTAAGATGCTTTGTGTCTGCTGATCAGGATGACTGGGTCTCTTTTTTGCCTTTGGCTGAGTTTGCTCTTAATAATAGGGCTAGCTCTGCCACTTTGATGTCTCCGTTTTTCTGTAATTCTGGGTTTCACCCTCGATTTTCTTCAGGACAGACGGAGGCTTCTGTCTGTCCAGGTGTTGACTCTGTTGTTGAGCGTATTCAGCAGATTTGGGACCAGGTAGTGGAGAGGTTGTCCCTCTCTCAGGAGAGGGCCCAGCGGTTTGCTAACCGGCATAGGACTGATGGTCCTCGGTTTAAAGTGGGGGACTTGGTCTGGTTGTCCTCAAAGAATATTCCTATGAGAGTAGCATCTCCTAAATTTAAGCCTAGGTTCATTGGACCTTATAAGATCATGGAGATTATTAATCCTGTTTCTTTTCGTTTGCTTCTTCCAGGGACATTTAAGATCCATAACGTGTTCCACAAGTCCTTGTTGAAGAGGTTTGTTGAGCCAGTGGTTCCTGCTGCTGTGCCTCCTGACCCTGTTTTGGTTGAGGGCAATCTGGAGTATGTGGTTGAGAAAATATTGGATTCTCGTTTTTTCTAGACGAAGACTCCAGTATTTGGTTAAATGGAGAGGTTATGGTCAGGAAGACAATTCTTGGGTGTTTGCTTCGGACATCCATGCTAGGAGACTTATCCGTGCGTATCATAGAACTCATCCTGACCGACCTGGTTGCTCAAATGAGGGTTCGGTGACCCCTCCTCAAGGGGGGGGGTACTGTTGTGAATGGGTTTGAGATGAGTTCTGAGCAGAGGCTCCCTCTGGTGGTTACAAGCGGTACTAGTGAGGATTGTGAGGACTGGGAATCAGGTGTTACTGATTGGTCTTATATAAGGGAGTCATTTTCCCATCAGGGTTGCCGGTGATCAATTGTTCTGGTCTGAATCCTTCTTTCCAGTTTCCCTTGTAGCCTGCTGTGTCGTGTCTGCATCTCCTGCTATCAGATAAGACAATTTCTTATTTTGTGTTTTTGCTATATTTTTGCATTTTGTCCTGCACTTCTGTGGGGGCCTTCTGGGTCCCCTCCGGGGGCTTTTGCCCTCTCAGTTTAGTCCAGCCACTGTGTTTTGTACTTTTGCTTTTTCCAGTTTTTTTTCAGTGGCTGCTGTTTTGATTTTTTTACACCAGAGAGCTAATTTAGGTGGTAGAGGTCGTGTGATCTCAGGTGATTTTGAAATTAGTAGAGTTGGTGTTTTTTCAGGGTTTTCTGAGATTGCAGTAAGTACCCTTCCTGTCCTTTTCTATTTAGATAGTTTGGGCCCCAGCGTTTGCTCATACTATTTTCTTTCTGTGTCAGTATTTCCTCTTGTCTAACCGCCATTACATGTTTGGGGGCTTTCTATTATCTTTGGGGTTCTGCTCCGGGGCAGATAGCTTTCCTATTTCTATCTTTAGGTGTAGTTAGTTTCTCAGGCTGTGACGAGGCGTCTAGGACCAACGTAGGAACGCTCCACGGCTGCCTCTAGTTGCGGTGGTTAGTCAGGGTACTGCAATCTCATAGATTCCAACTGCTCTGGTGTATTTCCTTTTTTACCTGCACTCCTCAGCTACCGTAACATAACACAACCCCCAACTGGGATGCTTTCATATCATATCATATATCACTTTTGTAATTTTGCTTTATTTCAACTAATGTTTCATCAATAAATACCCTTTTTTTGCAGATATTCAAGAGAGTGTGAAGTGAATATCGACTCTTACTCTTGGGGACTTTTACAGTCCCCTACACCAGCACCTCGAAAACTCTGACAGTGTGCACACCAATTTACCCTACATCTCCCGATGTGACTGTTCTACACATGAGATCGCCATGGGACACTTGGTATTAAATGGACTACGTTGGACAGGATAGTATTATATTTTGGTTTATTATTTTTTGATTGCAGGAGACAAGGGCGTCGGAGATTAGGTGTTCAGTAAGTATGATAAATTTAGATTCAATAAAGGAGCCTGTGTGATTATATCAAATAAAGGACTTTATTCTGTGTGTCTGTGTTTTATACAATATCACTATGGGGTTAGTAATGGATAGGTGTCTTATAGACGCCTCTCCATAACTAACCTGTGGGCTTGATGTCACCTGACAATAAAAAGGTGACATCAACCCCACAAATATGAGCCCCACTTGCCAACGCTACAGGGCAAGTGGGAAGAGTGAGGCTAAGTGGCAGAATTGGCGCATCTATAAGATGCGTTATTTTTGGGGCTGCTGAGAGCTGATGTTTTTAACCTTGGGGGTTCCAATATCCATGGCCCCTTCCCAGGCTATTAATATCATCCTGCAGCTGTCTGCCTAGCCTTTGCTTGTTTGATTTTATAGGGGTCCCTATGTCAATTTTTTTCTGGGGTTCCCCTGTAAACTAGCCAGTAAAGGCTAAGCAAACAGCTGTGAGCTGATATTAATAGCCTGGGAACCTTTATGACTTTTGGCTCCTTCCCAGAATATTAACATCAGGCCTCAGCCGTCGACTTTCACTCTGCTGGTTATGAAAATTATGAGGGAGCCCACGCAATTTTTTTAAAAAAAATTTGAAAAATAAGCAGATTGTGTTTCATGCATTTCTGACAGTTGCTGTTGTTACAACATATGTAGGTTAATTATGTTAATGTTTCTACAAAAGCTGGTGTGTGTGCCTTTATTTAACTATGTACCATTTTATAAATGAGGGTATCTGGCTGACACCTGTTCATTACTAAACCTCTGGCTTGGTATTATATATGTATATGTGTATATATATGTATATATATATATACATATATATACACTTATATCTGTTTTGTGTGTGTAAACATTATATTTGAACATGGTATGTAATGACATTATGGTCTTCAATGGAGAGTGAAAAAGAAGAGGTTGAACAAGGAAATGACATCACAATTCTTTTTTTAATAATATATCTTTATTTAGCTCTATGGATTTATAAAAACGCACAAAAAACACGTATTTTCTGCTGCCAAGAGATGCAGAAACCTTGCAGAAATTTCTGCAAGCAAATACGCAACATGTGCACATAGCCTTAGAGTGTAAGTTCTTATCAGTTGAGATGAGCGAATTTGTTCGGATTTTGGCCCCAAATCTGATTATGACATATTCGGCCATATTCGAACACTATTTGTGCCGAATGTATGTCCTATGATCGGTTCCGAACATATATTCGGTAATTTTTACTCACATTGATGATGTTCAGATGTATTCGACGAATATTGCAAAAACAATTGTGAGGGATTTCACAGGGGAAGGGGGCATTGACTTCGCTTACCTCTGGGGAGGGGAGAAAAGGGCCCAGCAGGGATTGGCTCTCTGGCGCCACCACTTGCCCCAGGTCAGTCAGGGAACTGAACCGAGGGCAAATAGTCACCGGAAAGGCTTCCCTTATAGGTACGAGTTAGTGAGGTGCTCCCAGTGAGGGGGGATATATATTTACCAGTCCAGGCTGGGGATATATATTTAAACCTCTCAGCCGTCACTGCCAGAGTTCCTCACTAAAACAATACGTTATTCTGCCACCAGTTCCTCGTTCGACATAAGCCCCATCCGACAACAGGCTTATATCGGGTCAGAAACCAACAAAGGTAGCGTACAATTGACCAACCGAGCATGCGGTCGTGGGGATTTGTGAATCGAGATAAAAGAGCAGCCCAAAATTTTATTTTATATTTAATCGCCCAAAAGGTGCACTAGAAATATACAGATATATATACAAGAATAAATTATATACAAGCATGCAGTCAAGAGTGCAGTACAAAGGTAGGGTATAGATAAGTTGTAATTAACGTGTTATGTAGCATGTGACCACAGGGAGACACTGATGGATCACAGGTCCAAATCTTAGTTACAGGCTTTCCCGGCTGGGTCAGCTAACGTATCCTCCGGCCATTAGAGCTCCAAATGAGGAGCTGACACTTATCTCCTAGGCTGCTCCTTCCACACTCTGCACCCACCCTGGGCTTGTGCAGCCTCTCTCCTCCCATCCCTGAGAATATGATTTTCAGTCCAGAACCGTGGATGCTCATAACTTTTCGTCTGAAGCTCCGAATAGAATGGCAGTTGTGCCACAGAATTTGGCTGGATTTTATCTGTGCATAGAGACCAAATATACCTACTGTATGTAATTCCTGATGGTTAAGCTTTATGACTCCATAATGCAGGGTTCTGGAGGTAGCTAAATATGGGCATGTGGGGAAAGGAACGCCGATTCCAATAATGTGCTCGGCTAGGCTCAGAGATATTGCATTTTGTTATTATAGGTCATTTTCCAGATTCAATACCTCAGAGCCTGCTGTGATTTGTTGTACTATGGTGTATATCCATGTGCTTCAAGTCACACAAAAGAGTTCAGTTTGCCTGTAGCTTGCAGGGGATTTCACACCTTTGTGTTATGAGCTTCAAAGAGCTTTTTAATTAAAGGCACTGTCACACTTAGCGATTGCACCAGCGATCATGACAACGACACGACCTGGCGAGATCGCTGGTGCAATCGCTATGTGATCGCTAGTTAGATTCCAAACACATCTCATCAGTGATCTGTATAACGACCTCTGCGGTCGTTGGGAAAACCTAGTCCCACCTGCGACGCTGGTGAAGTCGTTCATAAAGGGTGTCACACTCAGCGATTCAGGCTCACCAGCGGGACACCAACGACCAAAAAACGGCTCAGAACGTTCATGAGCGATCGACATCTCAGCAGGGGCCACATCGCTGCCACATGTCACACACAGCTAAGTCGCTAACGAGATCGCTACTGTTGTGAATGGACTTGAGATGAGTTCTGAGCGGAGGCTCCCTCTGGTGGTTACAAGCGGTACTGGACTGTCCAGTGAAGATTGTGAGGATTGGGAATCAGGTGTTACTGACTGGTCTTATATAAGGGAGTCACCTTCCCATCAGGGTTGCCGGTGATCAATTGTTCTGGTCTCTATCCTTGATTCCTGATTCCTTTGTAGCCTGCTGTGTCGTGTCTGCATCTCCTGCTAACAGATAAGACATTTTCTTCTTTTTGCTTTTGTGCTTAATTTTTGCATTTTGTCCTGCACTTCTGTGGGGGCCTTCAGGGTCCCCTCGGGGGCTTTTGCCCTCTCAGTTTTGTTCAGCCACTGATGTTTGTACATTTGCTTTTTCCAGTTTTTTCAGTGGCTGCTGTTTTGATTTTGTTACACCAGAGAACTAATTTAGGTGGTAGAGGTCGTGTGATCTCAGGTGTTTTTGAAATTAGTAAAGTTGGTGCTTTTCAGGGTTTTTTGGGATTGCAGTAAGTGCCCTTCCTATCCTTTTCTATTTAGATAGTTTGGGCCCCAACGTTTGCTCATTCTATTTTCTGTCTGTGTCAGTATTTCTTCTTGTCTAACCGCCATTACATGTTTGGGGGCTTTCTGTGTTCTTTGGGGATCTGCTCCGGGGAAAATAGCTTTCATCTTTCTATCTGTAGGTATAGTTAGTTTCTCAGGCTGTGACGAGGCGTCTAGGACCAACGTAGGAACGCTCCACGGCTGCCTCTAGTTGTGGTGGTTAGTCAGGGTACTGCAATCTCATAGATTCCAACTGCTCTGGTGTATTGCCTTTTTTACCTGCACTCCTCAGCTACCAAATCATAACACGCTACTGCGTCATAAAATCGGTGACACATTAGCGATCTCGTTAGCGATCTCATCTAGTGTGACAATACCTTAAAGCAACAAATTGCATTGCCTTTTAAGGCCTGGGTGGACGCAAGGGTGGGGGCACATTCCAAGAGTGGACAGAGATGTCCTATAATCCAAAATGGATTCTCCCTTGTCCCTCACAACAGTATTTGAGTCCGATCGTAATCCAAACAAATTCGCTAATCTCTAATCGTCAGAAGGGCCCTATCTTTCCCTCCTGTAGAATGTGAGCTCTTATGTTTAGCAGAGGGCTCCCTCTCTCTTTCTCCTTTAGTGTATGAGTTCTTATGGTCAGCAGGGTTCTCCCTCTTTTTCTCTTTTGTAATATGTAAGCTCCTGTGATCTGCATGATCCTCTTTCTTTCTTTTGTAAAATATAAGCTCTTATGGTTAGCAGGGTTCTTGCTCTCCTTTCTCCACTTGTATTCTTGTATTACAAGCTGTCCAGTATTGAGATTCATGCAAAATGTATTCACTGCAGATATTTTTTTTTCTAATTTGATGAAGTCATCAAATTCGAATTTCAAAAGATCCACTCACTCTGAGGCTGGGTGTAAAACCAATAAACTAGAATAAAAAATATTTTAGGAGTGTATGCAAAAGCCAGCCAAACATTTGGCTATTTAAATGTTGGTAATTATAATATCCTTAATACAGTTATTTACATTTGACCTTGGATTAAAACATTCTTTTTTTTCTCCATGTGAACTGATTTAAAAAATTGTACCACTGAATAAAGTCTTCAATATTTGCAATAGTAAATGTCAGTAAGATGTGACGGGCTGTTAAATTAAGTAAAATTATATTAAAGTGCAGCATGAAAGACATATCTGATGTATAATTAAAATACAGTATGTCTGACAGTACAAACAGTGCCCACCAACTCCAAGCATACAAGCCTCCTAATGCCAGAGTGGTCCGCTTACTAATTATGTGTTACATAGAAGTGTCATGTATGACATCATGTTTCTCGCCATAGTCAGCATCTAGCCTTCGATGGCATTAAGGTATATTCAATGGAAGGATATTTTACAGAAATGTTTGCTATTGAAAAGCTTTTTTTTATAATTAGCCTTGTGTGAAAATAGTAAATATAATCTAATTACGGTAGCTTTATATTCATTGTGTTTACATGGATCCATATCCCCTTAGTGACAGAGCCAATTTGCAGCTTATTGACCGGGCCAATTTTTACAATTCTGACCACTGTCCCTTTATGAGGCTATAACTCTGGAACGCTTTAACGAATCCAGCTGATTCTGAGATTATTTTTTCGTGACATATTGCACTTCACGTTAGTGGTAAAAATTTTTTTATATGACTTGTGTTTATTTATAAAAATAAGTGGAAATATGGCGAAAATTTTGGAAATTTAGCAATTTTCAAACTTTAAATTTTTATGCCCTTAAATCAGAGAGATATGTCACACAAATTTCTTAATAAATAACATTTTCCACATGTCTACTTTACATCAGCACAATTTTGGGACAAAATATTTTTTTGTTACGAAGTTATAAGGGTTAAAAGTTGACCAGCGATTTCTTATTTTTACAACACCATTTTTTTTAGGGACCACATCACATTTGAAGTCACTTTGAGGGGTCTATATGATTGAAAAAACCCAAAAATTACACCATTCTAAAAACTGCACCCCTCAAGGTGATCAAAACCACATTCAAGAAGTTTATTAACCCTTTGCGTGCTTCACAGGAACTGAAGCAATGTGAAAGGAAAAAATTAACATTTATCTTTTTTTCCAAAAACTTTATTTTGGAACCAATTTTTTTTATTTTCACAAGTGTTAAAAGAAAAAGTGAACCACAAAATTTGTTGTGCAATTTCTCCTGAATACACCGATACCCCATATGTGGGGGTAAACCACTTTTTGGGCGCACGGCAGAGGTCGCAAGGGAAGGAGCGCTGTTTGACTTTTTCAATGCAGAATTGGCTGGACACCATGTCGCGTTTAGAGAGCCCCTGATGTGCCTAAACAGTGGAAACCCCAATAAGTGACTCCATTTTGGAAACTAGACCCCTTAACGATCTTATCTAGATGTGTGGTGAGCACTTTGAACCTCCAAGTGCTTCACAGAAGTTTATAACGTAGAACCGTGAAAATAAAAAATCATATTTTTTCCACAAAAACGATCTTTTTACCCCAATTTTTATTTTCCCAAGGGTAACAAGGCCCCAAAATTTTTTGTGCAATTTGTCCTGAGCATGCTGATACCCCATATGTGGGGGTAAACCACTGTTTGGGTGCATGGCAGAGCTTGGAAGGGAAGGAGCGCCGTTTGACTTTTTCAACGCAGAATTGGCTGGACGCCATGTCGTGTTTGTAGAGGCCCTGATGTGTCTAAACAGTGGAAACCCCCCACAAGTGACACCATTTTGGAAACTAGACCCCTTAAGGAACTTATCTAGATGTGTGGTGAGCACTTTAAACCTCCAAGTGCTTCACAGAAGTTTATAACGTAGAGCCCTGAAAATAAAGAATCATTTTTTTCCTCAAAAATTATTCTTTAGCCCGCTATTTTTTTATTTTCCCAAGGGAAACAGGAGAAATTGGACCCCAAAAGTTGTTGTGCAATTTTTCCTGAGTACGTTGATACCCCATATGTGGGGTGGAACCACTGTTTGGGCGCATGGGAGAGCTTGGATGGGAAGGAGCGCCATTTTGTAATGCAGACTTTGATGGAATGTTCTGCGGGCGTCATGTTGTATTTGCAGAGCCCTTGATGTGCCTAAACAGTAGAAACCCCCTGCAAGTGACACCATTTTGGAAACTAGACCCCAAGGATCTTATCTAGATGTGTGGTGAGCACTTTCAACCCCAAGTGCTTCACAGAAATTTATAAACGCAAAGCTGTGAAAATAAAAAATCATTTTTTTCCTCAAAAATCATTTTTTTAGCCAGCTATTTTTTATTTTTCCAAGTGTAACAGGAGAAATTAGAACCCCAAAATTGGTGTGCAATTTGTGCCGAGTATGCTGATACCCCATATGTTGGGGTAAACCACTCTTTGAGCACACGGCAGGGCTCGGGAGGGAGCGCCATTTGAGTTTTTGAACTCCACGTCGTGTTTGGAGACCCCCTCATGTGCCTAAATAGTGGAAACCCTTCAATTCTAGCTCCAGCCTTAACTCCAACACACCCCTAACCCTAATCCCAACCCTAACCCTAATCCCAACCCTAATTGTAACCCTAACCCTAATTGCAACCCTAACCCTAATTCCAACCCTAAACCTAATTATAACCCTAACACTAAGGCTAGGTTCATATTGCGTTTTACCAGCCCGTTCAACACATAGCGTTGACGGGCTGGTAACGGTATAGCATAACGCGATCGCGTTATGCTATACCCGCTAGCGCAGAGGAATCAGCAGATGATTCATCTGTGCTAGCGGTGACGGAGCCCATACGCTGCAGCCCGCGTCCGAGGCTCCGTCACTGAATGACGGCACGTCGCGAACGCATGCTGCTTTACGGCATGCGTCGCAATGTGCCCTCAAATGGGGGTGAATGGCAGGTTAACGGACTGCATTACACCGCGTTATACTGCGGTGTAACGCAGTCCGTCTAACCGACTGCCATAACGCAGTATAAACCCAGCCTAACCCTAACCCTAATTGTAACCCTAACCTTATTGGAAGAGTAAAAATAAATAAAATTTCTTTATTTTATTATATGTCCCTAACAAAGGGGGTGATAAAGGGGGGGTTTATGTACTGTTTTTTTTATTTTGATCACTGTGATAGTTTTTCACAGTGATCAAAATGTACTTTCAGAGAATGAATGGAATCATTCATTTTTTGAATCTGCCGCCAGGATGAAGAGGATGGAGGATCGGAGGACAGGGGGCGTTGTAGTAGCACGGAGGGGACATGGGGAACACCATAGGGTTAATAACGGTGATGACAAAAGCGGAGGGACTGGGGGGGACCCTAATTATGTTCTCTGGAGAAAATCCGGCTCGGCGGGCGAACTGCGCACTGCGCATGCGCCCGCCGTTTTCTTTACCAGAAAAAGTCGCTGGCTACTGCAGGAGACGTGGGAGGCCTGGGGTACACCGGGAGGCATGGGATGCTGATCGGGGGTCCCGGGGACCCCATTTCTCTCCCCTCTGATGTGCGATCACATCAGAGGAGAGAGAAATTAAAGGGAAAATTGCTTTTTTTATGCGATCGCCGTTATAGGGTTAATAACGGTGATCGCAAAAGCGGGGTCGGTAAAAAACCGACCCAAATCATGTTCTCTGGGGTCTCGGCTACCCCCGGTAGCCAAGACCCCAGAGAAAATCCGACTTTGGGGGGCGCTATAGGCTTTAAGTACCCTTAATGACCTCCGTTAAAAGGCGTATCGGCTGTCGTTAAGGGGTTAAGTCACATGTGCATACGTCCCAAATGTTTTTTCATACTGTCTAAAGTGTGGAATGGACACAGAATGAAGTACACTTTAGACCAGGCAGAAAGAAATTAGAATCATGGGGTATTAATGAGGAATCAGCATGTTTATATGGCTGATTACTAGAAATGAGTGAACCCGAATTGTAAAGATTGGGGTTTGTACTGGACACCTAGTGTCCGGTACTGAACTCCGAATACACACTTTTAACCGGACGTCCGATTTACTGTTCGAGTTAGATGCCGAATAAAGTTTGTTGAAAGGCTGCAGTCAATCAACAAGCTTTTACATTGTGGGCTCTTCCGTTACCATAACAGCCATGTCAAGTATTGGCATGGCTGTGATTGGCCTGCGCTTCATATGACCGAGCCTGTATAAATGCTGGATCACGGGTGCCACTTCCATTCTGCTATGCTTAACGTAGGGACAGGACGCAGCTGGAGAGAGTGAAAATGTCAGTTTCTGTGTGTGTGCATGCACTCAGCAAAAAAAGCCTCTGTGTGTGTGTACTCTGCACCCGTGTCTGTGGGAGTTGTGTGTCTTTAAGCATCTGTGTAGTTTGCACCTGTCTGTGGGAGTACTGTGCATAAAAACACATTTTTCTACTCTGCACCCATGTCTGTGGGAGTACTGTGCATAAAAACACATTTTTCTACTCTGACTCCCATGTCTGTGGGAGTACTGTGTATGAAAACTAATTTTTCTACTCTGCATCTGTGTTTGTGGGAGTACTGTGCGTAATTTTTTTTTCTAAGCTGCAACTGTGTCTGTGAGAGTACTGTGCATAAAAACAAATTTTTCTACTCTGCACTCGTGTCTGTGGGAGTACTGAGCGTAAAAAATATTTTTCTAATCTGCGCCCATGTCTGTGGAAGTACTGTGACTAAAAACCACTTAAAAAAAGAGGAGAGCATCAAATATGAGACATGGTGGTGGCATTGCTGATGAAGCTGCTGCAGGGAGAGGACATTCAGCATCATTTTATAGGCCTAAGTACCACTACACAAATGATAAAGCCAGAACATGTTGAACTAGTGTTAGATTGGATGAATGAAAGTGCCTCCATTAACTTCCTCCAAGTCATCTGCAGGAAGTGCAGATTTGGCATCTGAAGACCATGATCATCTGGGTTCCACCTCAACCCCTTGCAAATCAGTAAAGCAGTCAGAGTGCCAAGTCATGCAGCATTCTCTTCTGCCTTTTGATGACTCCACTGGCTGGGCTTCCGTGGCCCTCCACCTAGCCCTGCCCTAGTAGTGGAAGAGACTGAGTGCATTACCACTTGTTAGGTTGGAAGATGAGTACGTGGGTGGGCTAGTGCACGTGGTTAGTGCACCACTGCAACACATATCAGAGGATGACAAAACACAGCTGCCAACTGCAGCGTCTTTCTGTAGTGTGCAGACTGGCAAGGAGGACAGTCGAAAGGAGGACACACAGAGCGAAAGCTATCCTAGTGACGTGCGCAGTTTGAAGGAACAGGAGGTGGTCACAGCAGCACAGCAAAAGAGGGAGCAGGGTGCAAAAGCACAGCAGTTTGCCCCTAGCCAGTACGTCTGCTGCTATTTCCCTCCACGCCAAGGAAATGAGCAAACCAAATACAGCTCAAAGAAGCTCCCTGGCGTGGCATTTCTTCAGACAATGTTCTGAAGATAAGAATGGGTGGATGGAAAGCTATGCCATCAGCCTAAAGCGAGGCATAAATATTCTGAACCAGAGCACCACCTGCATGTCGAGGCATCTGAATTCCAAGCACGAGTTGCAGTGGAGTACACTCCTTAAAAAGCATTATAATTCTGAGGCTCCTCCTCTTCTGCTGCGGTCTCGGCATCTTCCTCACTATCACAGTCAACAGGGCAACTTGCCTCCCTCAAAGAGAGGATATGACAGCACCAGCAGTGTCACCGAGCATCTCCACACTGCCTCATGGAAGTGTTCAGCTCTCCATCCCCAAAACCCTTGAGAGAAAGGGGAAATATCCCCCTGCCCACCCACGAGCCATGGTTCTGAATGACATTTAAACCAGCATTTCCAAATTCCTGGGGTTTGAAATGCTGCTATATTGGCTGGTAAAGACAGTTTTAAAAACTGATGGCGGTAGTGGTCCCACAGTACGTTGTTCCCAGCCACCACTACTTTTCCAGGTGGGCCCTCCCTGCCCTACACACACACACATCGCAGGCCAAATTAGGTGTGCACTACACAACACTATCAGTGCCAAGGTCCACATAACCACTGATACTGCCAGGGAAGTTACATCTCCCTAACTGCTTACTGAGTAAATGTAGTAGCTGTGACAGAGGCGGAAGGCATTCTAGCCCATGTCCTATCACCACCGAAGATTGCTGGATGCTTCTCTGTCCAAGTTGCCTCCTCTGCTTCCTCCACTGCCTCCTCATCCAGTCACAGAAAGATCTACAACACCAACTTCAGCACAGCCAGAGGGAAACGACAGCAGGATGTACTGAAACTCATCTGTTTGGGTGAAAAAATCCCACACCGCGCAGGAGCTGTGGATGTGAATCAAACAGGAGATAAATGAGTGGCTGGTGCCAGTAAACTTCAAGCCCAGCCTGGTGATGTGCGATGACAGGCAAAATTTCGTAGCAGGCAAAATCTCGTAGCCTAGCCAGTTTGAAACACATGTCTTGCCTGGTGCATGTGCTGAGTTTGGTGGTGCAGACTTTCCTTAAAAATTACTCACATATGTCAGAGCTACTGCTATAAGTGCAGGCAGTGTGTGGCATTTTCACCCTGCTGCTGCGCTGCAGTGTCACTTGTGCCTTCCCGCATACCGCCTTATGAGCGATGGAACTCCACCTTGCATATGCTGGAGAGACACTGCAGGCGATAGTGGAGTTTCAGCTGCAGCACACAGTCACTCTGCGGAACAACACCACTTCCCCACCAATGAGTAGGCCTCCATGGGGGATGTGTGTGCCGTGTTACACTGCTCCGAATACTCCAGCAACATGACCAGCATCCATACATGGCTCATAGGGTGGATTCCTGTACCAACAGCGGCCAGGTACACAACTGTCCAGCCAGGCGACAGTTTTGATGGAGGAAGAACTGTGTTCACAGCAGGGTGTTAGACAGAGCAGCTCATGGGCATCACTGGAGCATGGCTGGTTTGATACAGAGGATCCAGACCATATATCTTCCACCGAGGACATCTTGTCATTGCCTCTGGGCAGCCTGGCACACATGCGCCAATACATGCTGCTGTGCCTGCGTAACACTCCAAGTTGCCCGGATTGTTACCACTGCTGATTACTGGGTGGCCACCCTGCTGGATACCCACTACAAGGACAATATACTATCACTAGATGGTGGCCCGATTCTAACGCATCGGGTATTCTAGAATATGTATGTAGTTTATTTATGCATGGCTCCGCTCCCACCCTCCCATCTTTGTATGCATGGCTCCGCTCCCACCCTCCCATCCTTGTATGCATGGCTCCCCTGTCCCATCCTGTATACATGGCTCTGCTCCCCCCTCCACTCCTTGTATGCATGGCTCCGCTCTACCCTCCCATCCTTGTATTCATGGCTCCCCCCTCCCATCCTGTATACACGGCTCCGC
>JARQOD010000006.1:264659382-264735200 GCA_033576555.1 Oophaga sylvatica | reverse complement strand
TTTTCGCTGAGAAACACAGTCACTTGGGAAAACCACTTCCCCACCAATGAGTGGGCCCCCAAGGGGGGTGTGTGTGCCGTGTTAACTGTGAATATCGAACTGCCCAGCATCCATACAGGCTCATAGGGGGGATTCTGTACCAACGGGCGCCAGGTACACAACTGTCAGCCAGCGCACAGTTTTGATGGAGGAAGAACTGTGTTCACAGCAGGGGTGTTAGACAGAGCAGCTCATGGGCATCATGGAGCATGGCGGGTTTGTTACAGAGGATCCAGACCATATATTTTCCCAAACGAGGACATTTTGTCATTGCCTCTGGGCAGCCGGGCACACATGCGCCAATACTGCTGCTGGTGCCTGCGTAACACTCCAATTTTCCCGGATTGTTACCACTGCTGATTACTGGGTGGCCACCCTGCTGGATACCCACTAAAAAGGACAATATACTTTTCACTAGTTTGGTGGCCGATTCTAACGCATCGGGTATTTCTAGAATATGTATGTAGTTTTTTATGCATGGCTCGCTCCCACCCTCCATCTTTGTTGCATGGCCCCGCTCCCACCCTCCCATCCTTGTATGCATGGCTCCCCTGTCCCATCCTGTATACATGGCTGGCTCCCCCCTCCACTCCTTGTATGCATGGCTCCGCTCACCCTCCCATCCTTGTATTCATGGCTCCCCCCCCCCCACCCTGTATACACGGCTCCGCTCCACCCTCCCATCCTGTATACACGGCTCCACTCCACCCTCCCATCCATGTTTACATGGCTCCGCTCCACCTCCATCCTGTATACATGGCTCCGTCCCCCCTCCCATCCTTGCATGCGTGGCTCCGCTCCAACCTCCTACCCTTGTATGCATGGCTACGCTACCACCCTCCCATCCTGTATACATGGCTCGCCGTCACTCTCCCATCCTGTATACATGGTCCGCTCCCACCATCGAATCCTATATACATGGCACCGCTCCCACCCTCCCACTATATACAGGGACTCCTCTCCCACCCCCAATCCTATATACATGACTCTCTCCCACCCTCCAATCCTTATACATGGCTCCGCTCCACCCTCCCTTCCTGTATACATGGCTCCGCTCCCACCATTCAATCCTATATACATGGCCCGTTCCCACCCTCCAATCCTGTATACATGGCTCCGCTCCCACCCTCCAATCCTATATACATGGCTCCGCTCCACCCTCCCATCCTGTATACATGCTCCGCCCCCATCCAATACCTAATCATGACTCCTCTCCCACCCTCCCATCCTGTATACATGGCTCAGCTCCCACCCTCCCATCCTGTATACATGGCTCCGCTCCCACCCTCCAATTCTATATACATGGCTCCTCTCCCACCCTCCCATCCTGTATACATGGCTCCGCTCCCACCATCCAATCCTATATACATGGCTCCGTTCCCACCATCCAATCCTATATACATGGCTCCGCTCCCACCATCCAATCCTATATACATGGCTCCGTTCCCACCCTCCCATCCTATATGCATGGCTCTGCTCCCACCCTCCCATCCTTGTATGAATGGCTCCGCTCCACCCTCCCATCCTTGTATGCATGGCTACGCTACCACCCTCCCATCCTGTATACATGGCTCTGCTCCTACCCTCCCATCCTGTATACATGGCTCCGCTCCCACCATCCAATCCTATATACATGGCTCCGCTCCCACCCTCCCATCCTGTATACATGGCTCCGCTCCCACCCTCCCATCCTTTATACATGGCTCCGCTCCCACCCTCCAATCCTATATACAGTCATGGCCAAAAGTTTTGAGAATGACACAAATATTATATTTTCACATAATCTGCTGCCCTCTGGTTTTTATGTGTGTTTGACAGATGTTTTTTTTATCACAGACAGAAATATAATTGCAAACATATGAGTAACAAAAGCTTATATTGACAGTTAGAATGAGTTAATGCAGCAAGTCAATATTTGCAGTGTTGACCATTCTTCTTCAGGACCTCTGCAATTCTCCCTGGCATGCTCTCAATCAACTTCTGGACCAAATCCTGACTGATAGCAGTCCATTCTTGCACAATTAATGCTTTCATTTTGTCAGAATTTTTAGGTTTTTGTTTGTCCACCCGTCTCTTGATGATTGACCACAAGTTCTCAATGGGATTAAGATCTGGGGAGTTTCCAGGCCATGGACCCAAAATCTCTATGTTTTGTTCCCTAAGCCATTTAGTTATCACCTTTGCTTTATGGCAAGGTGCTCCATCATGCTGGAAAAGGCATTGTTGATCACCAAACTGCTCTTGGAGGGTTGGGAGAAGTTGCTCTTGGAGGACATTCTGGTACCATTCTTTATTCATGGCTGTGTTTTTAGGCAAGACTGTGAGAGAGCCGATTCCCTTGGCTGAGAAGCAACCCCACACATGAATGGTTTCAGGATGATTAACAGTTGGCATGAGACAAGACTGGTGGTAGCGCTCACCTTGTCTTCTCCGAATGAGGCGTTTTCCTGATGTCCCAAACAATCGAAAAGGGGATTCATCAGAGAAAATAACTTTACCCCAGTCCTCAGCAGTCCACTGCCTGTACCTTTTGCAGAATATCAGTCTGTCCATGATGTTTTTTCTGGAGAGAAGTGACTTCTCCTCCTTGAGACCAGGCCTTGCTCCAAGAGTCTCCGCCTCACAGTGCGTGCAGATGCATTCACACCTGCCTGCTGCCATTCCTGAGCAAGCTCTGCACTGCTGGTAGCCCGATCCCGCAGCTGAAACACTTTTAAGAGACGGTCCTGGCGCTTGCTGGTCTTTCTTGGGCGCCTTGGAGCCTTTTTGGCAACAATGGAACCTCTCTCCTTGAAGTTCTTGATGATGCGATAGATTGTTGACTGAGGTGCAATCTTTCTAGCTGCGATACTCTTCCCTGTTAGGCCATTTTTGTGCATTGCAATGATGACTGCACGTGTTTCTTTAGAGATAACCATGGTTAACAGAAGAGAAACAATGATGCCAAGCACCAGCCTCCTTTTAAAGTGTCCAGTGGTGTCATTCTTACTTAATCATGACAGATTGATCTCCAGCCATGTCCTCATCAACACCCACACCTGTGTTAATGGAGCAATCACTGAAAAGAGGTTAGCTGGTCCTTTTAAGGCAGGGCTGCAATGATGTTGAAATGTGTTTTGGGGGATAAAGTTCATTTTCTAGCCAAATATTGACTTTGCAAGTAATTGCTGTTAAGCTGATCATTCTTTATAACATTCTGGAGTATATGCAAATTGCCATTAGAAAAAGTGAAGCAGTAGACTTTGTAAAAATTAATATTTGTGTCATTCTCAAAACTTTTGGCCATGACTGTACATGGCTCTGCTCCCACCCTCCCATCCTATATACATGGCTCCGCTCTCACCCTCCCATCCTATATACATGACTCCTCTCCCACCCTCCAATCCTATATACATGGCTCCGCTCCCAACCTCCCATCCTGTATACATGACTCCGCTCCCACACTCCCATCCTGTATACATGGCTCTGCTCCCACCCTCCAATTCTATATATATGGCTCCGCTCCTACCCTCCCACCCTGTATACATGGCTCCGCTACCACCCACTCATCCTTGTATACATGACTCCGCTCCCACCTCCCATCCTATATACATGGCTTTGCTCCCACCCTCCAATTCTATATATATGGCTCCGCTCCTACCCTCCCACCCTGTATATATGGCTCCGCTACCACCCACCCATCCTTGTATACATGACTCCGCTCCCACCCTCCAATCCTATATACATGGCTCCGCTCCCACCATCCAATTCTATATACATGGCTCTGCTCCCATCCTCCCACCAAGTATACATGGCTCCGCTCCACCCTCCCACCCTGTATACATGGCTCCACTCCCACCCTCCGGTGGGCTCCCCCGTCCTCCCCATCATACTTACCCTCTTCGCTCCATCGCTGCATCTCTATCCTGGTGCGTCAGCTTCTTCCTCTGTGGTGCGGTCACGTGGTACCGCTCATTAAGGTCATGAATATGGACGCCATGCCTATGGGAGTGGAGTCGCGTCCATATTCATGACCTTAATGAGCGGTACTACGTGACCGCATCGCACAGGATAGAAGCAGACGTGCCATGACAGGGATGCAGGGACGGAAGGTGAGTATGTACGTGGAGATGACCCGTGGCTACCGTCGGGAGATCAACGGCTAGCGCCGCTGATCTCCCGATGATAGCGGTGGTGTGCCTGGTTGAAATCCTGCGCCATGATTGGTCGCGCCCAGCCAGAAGTGATTGGACGCGACCAATCAGCGACACAGGATTTCCGTTACAGACGGAAGTCAAAAGTTATATAATTATATAGTAGATTGCTTCTATCATTTGAGCGGAAACGCAAAATGCTTGAATACAAATGCATTCTGGTAGAGGCACTACTGAAGGAATTTCCACTTGACAGGTTGGGCTCAGTGGAAGAACAAGGCAGAGGAGGAGGAAATCGCCAGCACAGCTAGGCCACTGCCACCACCTCAAAAGGTAGGGTTAGCATGGCCGGTATGTGGCAAAGCTTTCTCATCACGCCACAACATCCGGCACCACCATCTGATATTGTACGTATTAGAAGGAGGCAGGGCTACAACAACATGGTGGAAGAGTACGTGTCCACACGTCTCCACATACTAACTGATAAGTCTGCCCCATTTAATATCTGGGTCTCCAAATTGGCCACGTCCTGAGCTTGCTCTTTATGCCTTGGAGGTGCTAGTCTGCCCTGTTGTAAGTGTACTGTCAGAATGTGTGTTTAACACAACAGGGGGTGTGATCACAGACAGTTACATCCACATGTCCACAGCCAACATGGAGAAGCGAAAATTCATCAAAATGAACCAAGCGTGGATCCCACATGACTTGTCGGTACTTTTGGATGACTACATACTGTAACTATGCCAGCCGTACACCTCCTCCTCCACTTGGACCTCCACCTCCTGTTTCTAGATTTTTTTTTTAATTCTATGTTCAAGTCAGTTCCCGAAAAAGAAGCAAAAAAACTCAAAACACAGAAAACAGTGTTTGTTACCTCCTCCCCTACCTCTTCCACCTACGCAGCCATGTCCACCTCCCCCTACTCTACCTTCTCCTCCACTTGGACCTCCGCCTCCTGATTCAAGATTATTTCTTGTATTATATGTTATTTTAAGTTATTTTCCTATCAACATTTTTGCAGGGCAATTGTCCTGCTCCTCTTACCCCCATTTTGTTTCCATTTTCAGCTCTCATGGAACCATGGAATTATGTTCAGGACCCTTCTATGAAGAAACCTAAAAATAAAAAAACACTGTATTGTAGAGAATGAATGGTGACCTATGTGAAAGGTTGAGGGTGTATCCTGTAGGACGAATTCTATTCACACAGGAAGAGAATAATTCATTAAAAAAACACGATATCCAAAACCACAGGCTTGGAAAGGCTACTTGAAAAACTCCATATCATCACCTCCATATTAACAAGGAAGTGAAACTGGACTTTACGGCTCAATAAAAATTTACCAAATGAATAACATAGTGACTTCAGTAAACACTGAATTTTGCAGAGAAAACGGGAAATAGCAGTGTCCTGGCACCAGTGCTGTTCAACATTTTTATGAATGATCTAGATAAGGGAACTGAAGGTAAGCTAATTAAATTTGCAGATGATCCAGAACCAGGAGGGATAGCTAAGGGTACCGTCACACTCAGCGACGCAGCAGCGATCCCGACAACGATACGACCTGGCAGGGATCGTTGCTGCATCGCTATGTGATCGCTGGTGAGATGCCAAACAGTCAGATCTTCCCAACGACGCAGCACTGATCGGCGACCCATAGCAACCTGTGTAACGATGTGTCTCCTATGGGTCTCAGTGCTGAGTCGCTAGCGAGATCGTTGGTAAAAGGTGTCAAACACACAGATGCATGCTACCCAGCGGGATCTCAACGACCTAAGAAATGTCCAGGCATTTCTGACATGACCAGCGATCTCACAGCAGGGGCCTGGTCGCTGGTAAGTGTCAAACATAGCGAGATCGCTGCTGAGATCTACTGTTGCGTCACAAAACTCGTGACTCAGCAGCGATCTCGCTTAGTGTGACGGGGGCTTAACACTAGAGAAGACAAAGAAAGGATTCAGAAGGATCTAGATAAGCATGAACAATGGACAGTGACTATTATGATGGTATTTAAAGGGGTTGTCTGGTCCAAATCGATAAGTCTGCAGTTACTCTCACTGCAGACTTATGAATCCCTCCAGCTCATGCAATGTGTGCTGCAAGGATTTGCTGGTTTCTGAGCTAGGACCGGAGGGTATGTATGCGGGGTCTCGCTCAATACAAGTGTGTCCACACATGGCATCCTCCACAACCCGTGGTTCCTGGATCAAATCTAACCAAGTTCCGGTGACCTGGTATTCAATCAGTCCAAGCTGGCACAGCTCCTGTAGTTGACGTTTCCTGTAGAGACTGCATATTCACTCCGGTCCTCTTCTCAAAGCAGATCTGATGGAGTTGGACATATTGGCGTCTGATACCTGCTATGCATGCCTCACCTATGGTCTGCTGGACTGTCTATATGCCTCCCTGGTTGTGGAGCCCTTGGATGGTGTCTGCAAACACCAGTCCCCTGCAACTGCCCTGGACCCACCAGGCTGAGTAGTATCCCAGTGCTGCCAGCAAATGTGGAGACATGGAGGTCAGTGGGTGCTCTTGACCGTTGGCCAGAGACCGCATGGACCAGGGTTCATCCCACTGAATGCCCACTCTCCTTTCCCGTGGGCATAATACTACTCAGACAGCACAGGGTGAGGGTAAAACAGCATGGCAATACTTTATTGAATCACCAAACAGACAATCACATATAGCATAGTCCCAGCAAAATACCCAAGATAGTGCAAAAGTCTCGCCTTTCTGCTGACTCGCCGGGATTAGAGACACTGGGATCTGGTAAAAGGCATGGCTAGCACTAAGCCAGTTGGTAGACATTTTTAGAGCTGCTAGTCAACTACGAACAGTGCCCCTCACTACACATAGTAGCTATATCAACAAATCAATACTTTAAATCAGGGTTCCCCAACTCCAGTCCTCAAGGCCCACCAACAGGTCACGTTTTCAGGATTTCCTTAGTATTGCCCAGGTGATGATTGCATCACCTGTGCAATATAAAGGAAATCCTGAAAACATGACCTGTTGGTGGGCCTTGAGGACTGGAGTTGGGGAACTCTGCTTTAAATCAAAAACATTTATAAAGTATCTTATTTTTTTCCATGTTATATACATTGTAACAAATTGGTTCAAAAGGTGAATATCACCTTAAATCATATGAATAGTCAAGGTGAGTAGGTTGCTCATGTCTTAAATATTAATTTTATGCCTTGCCAAATTTGAATAAAGCATATAAAATATATATACATTTAGCTTGGTTATAAAGTATCAGAGAATAAAAGGAAGTTCTGAATTCACAAATCATTATTACCACTTTACTGGAACGCCTTTTAAAAGGAAGTCTATAATCTGGTAAAAGAGAGAGGGAAATGTTGTTTTAAGAAGCTATTAATATAACAGGAATTCTGGCAGAAGAAGGCATCTGGTAAATGTGCCAAAGCATATTTGCACATTTGTCCTTAGTAATATATTTTAATGTTGGCATCCATTTGCCTGAAACATGGGTGGTCCATTTAGTGTATAGAAATGGATTTTTGATGAAAGAGGGGCTGTGTACAGACATTTATTGTACAAAAATGGATATTTAGTGTGACGACACCTGGAGTGGATCCTCTGGGTTGTGATACCAACCCACTCTTGAACCAAGTGGCCGGCTCACAGAAGACAGGACAACGCAGGGTTTGGGAGTGAGCAAAGCGGGGACACGGGAACACGCAGAGTACAGAACAGTGCAAGGCATGTGCATGAGGGCACGCAGAGTACAGGACAGTGCAAGGCGTGAACACGGGGCATGCTTGGGTAAGAGGCAAAGCAGGGCATGTGTGGGAAGCATGCCTGGGTACTAAGCAAGGCAGAGCGTGTGCTGTGAAGCACGCCTGGGTACAAGGCAAGGCAGGACGCGCTGTGAAGCACGCCTGGGTGCTGAGCAAGGCAGAGTGTGCGCTGTGAAGCACGTCTGGGTACAAGGCAAGGCAGAGCGCACGTTGTGAAGCACGCCTGGGTGCAGGCAAGGCAGGGCACACACGGAGAAAGCATGTCTGGGTGCTAAGCAAGGCAGAGAACGCACTGTAAAGCACACCAGTGTACAAGGCAAGGCAGAGCGTGTGCTGTGAAGCACGCCTGGGTGCAAGGCAAGGCAGGGTGCGCACAGAGAAAGCATGTAAGAGCACAAGGCAGGGGACCTGAGTACAGAGAGCAGCCAAGCAGGGACCAAGCAGGTCTAGCTAGGAAGCACAACAATAATCAGGCGCCACCTTCAGGAAGAGGCAGCCTGATATAGGGCAAGTGTGCTGGAACTTCCGGGTCAGGTCGTCCAGGACCATAGAGACATCAGAGATGCAGCGGCCGTAGTCAGACTCAGGAGGAAGCGCATGCGTGCTGAACAAAGACCTGGAGTCAAGAGCTGGAGGTGCGCGTGTGCAGTCGATGAGACCCACGGACCTGCCACGATACCGGAAGTGATGATGTCAGGCGCAGAGCCCCAGCGCCAGAGGAATGCGGTGAGAGCGCCGTGACAGTACCCCTCACTTTAAGCCCCCCTTTTCTAAGGCTGGAAAGAAACTTAGACAAAATCTGGGGAGCTTGGATATTTTCATGGGGTTCCCAAGACCTTTCTTCTGGACCAAACCCTTCCAGTCAAATAAGAAAAGGGTTTTCCCTTGTACCTTCTTCATGGCCAGAATATCATTTACCTCAAATTCATCCCCCAGGCCAACAGGTTGAGGTGTGTGGCCCGGAGAAGGATGTAACCGATTGAGCACCACGGGCTTGAGGAGGGACACATGGAAGGAATTGGGAATGCGGAGAGAGGCAGGTAGCTTCAATTTGTACGCTACATCATTAATACGCTTGAGTACCTCAAAAGGACCAATGTATCGTGGACCCAGTTTGTAAGATGGTACTTTAAGGTGAATGTATTTGGAGGAAAGCCACACCTTGTCACCAGGAAGAAAAGGAGGAGAGTCCAGGTGCCTTTTATCACCATGGTGTTTCATCCCGTGTCGTGCTTTTTCGAGAGCAGTTTTGGTCTCCTGCCAGACCCTAGAGAACTCCACGGAGAGAAAATCGGCCGCAGGCACTCCCGAGAGAGGAGGTACCGGTAGAGGCACACTGGGATGTCCGAAGATGATGAAGGGAGACTTGGAGGAAGATTCACGGGTGTGGTTGTTGTACGCAAATTATGCCCATGGAAGTAAACTGACCCAGTAGTTCTGATGAGCATTTGAAAAGTGACGAAGATACAACGTTAGGATTTGATTTGTGCGCTCTACTTGCCCATTGGTTTGGGGATGGTAGGCAGAGGAAAAATCCAGTGTCACTTTCATAAGGCCACAAAGAGCTCTCCAGAACCGGGAGGGGAATTGAACTCCTAAGTCTGAAACGATGTGCAGAGGGAAGCCATGAATTCTAAAGATGTGAGTGATAAAAATCTTCTCCAATTCAGGAGCTGAGGGCAGTCCGGAAAAAGGAACAAAATGGGCCATTTTCGAGAATCAATCCACAGCCACCAGGATCACAGTACAGCCAGAGAAACGAGGCAGATCGGTAATAAAATCAATGGCAATGTGCTGCCATGGAGCCGAAGGTACTGGGAGCGGAAGCAGAAGGCTGGAGGGTGGTTGTCTGAGTACCTTGTTCTTGGCATAGGAGGGACAAGAAGCCACAAAGTCTTTGACATCCTGGGAAAGAGATGGCCTCCAGTAGTAGCGGGATAACAGGGAGAGAGTCTTCTTGACTCCAACGTGGCCGGCAATTTTGGTTGAATGTCCGCAGCATAACACTTGTTTTTGGTTGCTCTCGGCCACAAAAGTCCTTCCCGAAGACAAGGAAGTCAAGTTGACAGGAGCCATGGAAATTATCTTAGTGTGGTCGAAGATATGTGCAGGTTCTTCTTCAGTATATGTTGACTGGAAAGATTCAGCAGGAGATAGCGGGTATATTCTACCCCTGGGTGGGGTAGAGCCAGGGACAAGGTCAATTGGACAGTCGTATGGTGGATGTGGGGGCAGAGTCTTGGCCTCATTCTTGTCGAAGACATCTGCGAAAGACCAATAAGCCGAGGGCAAACCTGTAGATGCCGAGGACGGACAGGCAGAACTGTTATGATTTGGTAACTGAGGAAGACAGGAGCAAAACAGCAAGGCAGCCGAACACCTGAGAGGTTGGAAACTAATGGGTTGCAGATCCCTAAACTAACCGCACAACTAGAAGCAGCCGTGGAGCGTACCTACGGTGGTCCCAGATGCCTCGGCACAGCCGGAGAGCTGGCTACACCTAAAGATAGAAACAGGAAAGCTAACTGCCCCGCAGTAGAGCCCCAAAGGAATAGGCAGCCCCCAAACATATAATGGCGGTTAGACAAGACGAAACACAAACGCAGGCAGAAAATAGAGTGAGCAAATGCTGGGGCCAAACACTGCCTAAATAGGACAGGACAGAATACTATCTGCAACCCAGCAAAACCCTAGCAAAACTTCCAACACTTCTGATTTCAAAAATGCTGAGATCACACGATGTCGCCACCCGCTAAATCAGATCTCAGTGTGAACAAGGCTAACCCGCAGCCACTAAAAAGCAGGGAAAGAGCAATTGAACAAATAACAGTGGCTACTGAAAAACAGGGAGTAGCACAGGCCCCAGGAGGGGACCCGGCTAACCTCCACAAAGTTGCAGACAAAAATGGAAATAGCAAACACAATAGAAACAAACAGAAAATATCTTATCTGAAGGTAGCAGACGAAGGCAAGACACCAGCAGACTTTCAAATGAACCAGGAAACAACAATTGATCACCGGCAAGGATCGTGGGAAGGCAGCTCCCTTATATCAGCCCAGTCAGTGACTCCTGATTGCCAGTCATCGCTGGCAGGTGAGGAGGACCTGTCATTAAATACAGCTTCAGTACCGTCAGCAACCACCAGAGGGAGCCTCAGCTCAGAAATTGTCTCCTACATGTTCACAACACAGAACCCATCGGATGGACGGAGAGCAGGCATTTCTTTTGACAAGATGGCCCTCAACAGAGTACAGCACCAGATAGCCAGTCAAGAGTTGGCTCATGTTCTCGTAACCAAGGGAGACCCAGTAGTAGAAGCGTGTGAGACAAATTCAACAGGATGTGGAAGGAGATCTCTCGATGCAGGGCTCCAATCTGCAGCTCCACTTCTTCGGTGACCTGGGTAATGGTCTCCCGCAAGGGCTTACCATCGACCGAAGCTATCAGCTGAGGAGTCTCCAGGGATCTGACAGGAATCCGATATTTTTTAAGTGCCTCGAGCTTGATGAAGTTCCCTGCTGCGCCTGAATCCACATAAGCCTCCTCAGAGTAACCTTTGAAACCAAGATTCAGCAAAACAGACACCGTCAGGGGAGGAGAGGAATCACATACAAGGGAGGCCTCTCCTTCCAAACCTAGGCGGAGAAGTTTCCTGGCCTCTCGGGGCAGGAGCGAAGGAGGTGTGAAGAACTCCCACAGTAGGAGCAGAGACCTTGTGCAAGTCTCTCCCTACAACGCTATTCAGCCATCTTGAGTCGGTCCACCTGCGTAGGCTCAGATACAGGGCCCGCAGAAGATAGCACGGATAGTACGTGGGGAGGACTGGGAGTAGACGAAGAGAGACGAGGAGGCCATCTCTCCCTGGCTGCCTCACTGGTGCCTACTTGGAAACGCAGATCAATGCTTGTCGCAAGAGATATTAAGTCCTCCAAAAAGGTCGGGGTATCATCCTTAATCCGACTGGACAGGCCACACCAAAAGGCTCCTACGAGGGCCTCATTGTTCCAATCGAGTTCGGAGGATAATGTGCGAAAACGGTTGGCGTATTGTCCAACGGATAGAGTACCCTGATGGAGGTTGAAGAGGGCCTCGGTGATAGAAGCCAGACGACCTGGCTCGATGAACAACTTGCAGAAGGTGTCCAAAAAGGTGGAAAGCTGAGGGACGAGTGGATCATCTCGCTCCCAGAGAGAGTTCACCCACGCTAACGCCTCCCCCTCTAAGTGGGAAACAATAAAGGCACCTTAGCTCGATCGGTGGGATATTGCTGCTGCAAGAGCTCAAAATGCAATTGGCATTGATTCAAAAACCCCCGACACAGCTTAGGGTCACCACAATACCGCGGTGGTTTGCCTAAACACTGCTGCGGGTGTGAGACCGAGGCTTGGGCAGACACAGAGGCAATAGATTGTAGGGAAAGTAGTCGGTTATCTACCGACGCCATATAGTTGAGGATGTGGGCCTGGGTGTCGTGTTGCTGAATGAGTACTTGCTGGAGACTGGTACATTCCCAGGGTCAGGACTGTAAGGCCGACAAATGGGACTCCATAGATTTCAAAAAGGACATAATCCTAGTCTGATTCTCCCATAGAACCAGCAGTTCCTTTTATGCAGTGGCCGTGGTACCAGCGGGGTCCATGGCCTGATTATACTGTGACGACTCCTGGAGTGGACTCTTTGGGTCATGATACCAACCCACCCTGGGTGAGCTGATCTAGTGAAAACCACCCCCTATACAGGGAGCGTGGGGGGCAGACCCAGGGGAATAGAGTACCACGACTGCTGGAACCAGGTGGCCGGCTCACAGAAGACAGGACTACGCAGGGTTTTGGAGTGAGCAAAGCGGGACACGGGAACACGCAGAGTACAGAACAGTGCAAGGTATGTGCACGAGGGTATGCAACAGACAGGGGTGCGTATAGCAAGTGCCGAGAGGCACGCTTGGGTAAGAGGCAAAGCAGGGCGCATGCAGGAAGCACACCTAGGTACAAAGCAAGGCAGAGAGCGCGCTGTGAAGCATGCCTAAGTACAAAGCAAGGCAGAGTGCACGCTGTGAAGCATGCCTGGTTGCTAAACAAGGCAGAGCGCGCGCTGTGAAGCATGCCTGGGTACAAGGCAAGGCAGAGCGTGCGCTGTGAAGTACGCCTGGGTGCAAGGCAAGGCAGGACGTGCGCTGTGAAGCACGCCTGGCTGTAAGGCAAGGCAGGGCGTGCACAGAGAAAGCACATCTGGGTGCGAAGCAAGGCAGAGTGCGCACTGTGAAGCACGCCTGGGTACAAGGCAAGGCAGAGCGCGTGCTGTGAAGCACGCATGGATGCAAGGCAAGGCAGGGCGGGCACAGAGAACGTATGTAAGAACACAAGGCAGGGGACCTGATTACAGAGAGCAGCCAAGCAGGGACCAAGCTGGTCTAGCTAGGAAGCACAACAATAATCAGGCGCCGCCTACAGCAAGAGGCAGCCTGATATAGGGCAAGTGTGCTGGAACTTCCGGGTCAGGTCCTCCAGGACCATAGAGACATCAGAGGTTGAGCGGCCGTAGTCATACTCAGGAGGAAGCGCATGCATGCTGAACAAAGACCTGGAGTCAAGCGCGGGAGGTGCGCGTGCGCAGTCGATGAGACCCACGGACCTGCCACTATACATATATATACTGTACACACAGTGGGGAAAACAAGTATTTGACACACTGCTAATTTTAAAAGTTTTCCCACCTACAAAAAATGGAGATGTCTATATTTTTATTGTAGGTGCACTTCAACTGTGAGAGACAGAATCTAAAAATAAAAACCAGAAAATCACATTGTATGATTTTTAAATAATTGAATTGCATTTTACTGCATGAAATAAGTATTTGATCACCTACCAACCAGCAAGAATTCTCGCTGTCAGAGACCTGTTAGTTTTTCTTTATGAAGCCCTCCTACTCTGCATTCATTACCTGTATTAATTTCACCTGTTTGAACTCGTTACCTGTATAAAAGACACCTTCCCACACACTCAATCAATCACACGCCAACCTCTCCACCATGGCCAAGACCAAAGATCTGTCTAAAGACACCAGGGACAAAATTGTAGACCTGCACAAGGCTGGGATGGGAAACAGGACAATAGGCAAGCATCTTGGTGAGAAGGCAACAACTGTTGGCACAATTATTAGAAAACAGAAGAAACACAAGATGACTGTCAATCTTCCTTGGTCTAGAGTTCCGTGCATGATCTCGCCTTCTGAGGTAAGGATGATTCTGAGAGAGGTCAGGAATTGGCCCAGGACTAGATGGGAGGATCTGGTCAATAATCAGAAGAGAGCTGAGACCACAGTCTCAAACATTACCATTAGTAACACACTACGCCATCATGGAATATACCACTGCAGGGCACGCAAAGTCCCCCTGCTCATTGACCATCTAGATGATCAAGAGGAGGCATGGGAGAAGGTCTTGTGATCAGATGAAAAAGATACTTGGCACTCATAAAATACGTTTAACAGGAGTATTTTATTTAATAAGGAATATCCAGAAAAGAATAAGACGTTCCGGTCAACCAAACCTTCATCAGTCCTCTGGATCATAGGAAACTGAAAATGACAGTGCTGAAGGAGAGTATGCGGCATCCACAGCTTAGAAAATAAAGCGCTGAATATTTCTTATTTAATAAAATATTTGTGCTGAACATATTTTATGAGTGGCATGTATCTTTTTCATACCAGTAATGGATTAGGATCCTACTTGTGCACCTTCTCATCCAGAAGTGCCTTTCAATTTTTCCACATGTGATCAGATGAGACCAAAATAGAATTTTTTGGTATCAACTTCACTCTACGTGTTTGGAGGAAAAAGAAGAATGGTAGAGATGAGAGGAATTCCAGCAGCATGCAGATCTGGTAAAAAATTCCAAGCATTTATTCAAATACTCATTAAAATCTACAAATACACCTCACCCACCACCAATAGTGAGGTTTGGCAGATGTGTTTCAAATACATGTCCTTAATCATTGCACTAAGTAGAAGGATGAGTACAACCCCAAGAACACTATCCCAACCATGAAGTATGGTGGGGGAAACATCATACTTTGGGGGCGCTTTTCTGCAAAGGGGACAGAATGACTGCACCATATTGAAGGGAGGATGGATGGGATAATTTATCACAAAATTTTGGTCAACAACCTCCTTGCCTCAGTAAGAGCATTGAAGATGGGTCGTGGCTGCGTCTTCCAGCATAACAATGACCCGAAACACACATCCTGGGCAACTAAGGAGTGGCTCTTTAAGAAACATTTCAAGTCCTGGATTGACCTAGCCAGTCTCCAGTCTGAACCCAATAGAAAATCTTTGAAGGGAGCTGAAGCAATGTTGTCAAGCGACAGCCCCAAAACCTGAAATATCTGGAGATCTTTATGGAGGAGTGGGCCAAAATCCCCGCTGCAGTGTGTGCAAACTTGATCAAGCACTACAGGAAACATCTGACCTCTGTAATTGCAAACAAAGGTTTCAGTACCAAATGTTAAATTCTGTTTTTCTATTGTATCAAATACTTATTTCATGTAATAAAATGTAAATTAATTATGTAAAAATCATACAATGTGATTTTCTGGATTTCTTTTTAAGATTCTATCTCTCACAGTTGAAGTGTACCTACGATAAAAATTACAGCCCTCGCCATTCTTTATAGGTGGGAAAACTTGCAGTGTATCAAATACAAAAACCGGCAGTGTATCAAATACTTATTGTTATAAAATTATGTCATCAATTCATTTTAATTAATCACAACCTACAAGTGATAGGATCATATGAGGGGACACAGGCATGGCAGGGTTGACACAGCATTACAGACTCTCCGTGAGGGTACAAGCCTTATCATTTTCAGTGCGTAGGCATGGTTCTTGTGCTAGGCCTTAATAAAATGAGCTTAGCACTTACAGACTGACAGGAAAAGTATAAGTATCTATACATTTATACTACACTTACACTACTAGAAGACACAGCTTGGTGGTTACATTCCTAGGAGATGCAAAGCTTGGAGGTGGTAATGTGAGGAGGCACGGAGCTTACTGTTGGAGAAAAAACAGGAACTGTCTCCTTATCACAAGCAGTTGGTGAATTTCCTCTCAAAATCACCTCACAGCCTATAGGGTCTGGGCTGTTATCATAGCACAGCTTTTAGCGTATCATACACAGAGCTGCATGGCACACAGGTCACAGTCTCGGTCGCTGTCTCAGGCCACACTACCTCTCCACAGGTGGTATAAGTACAGGCAGGTAGGAGAAGTCAAATATTACAGGCCATTTTAATGCTTCTCACACTCTACTTGCCCAAGGTCTATAATTTAGATCAAAGTGGTTCTTCATTCTGAAGTTGCCAACTTCTAGTTATTAGCTTTTGTAACCCTTCAAAATTTTCACAACTGTTTTGCCCTTATTTTCTTTCAGTAGGGTAAATTGTTGCAGCATTAAACAGCTCTCTAAGTGCTCATTCATATGCCCGATTTTCACATATGAGTTCTATCCGTGGTTTTCACGGATAGATAGCATAGGCACGAATGGAATTTGGCTGTGCACAAGTCCGATTTTTTTTTCCTGTAACCGAGTGGTCATTAAAAAATATCGTATACATCTACGATTTTGATCTGACTAGTCTGATTTTCTAGAACTGCCAGAATGGAAAATGTGATGACCTTTTTTTTTTTAATTTCTCCACGTACAAGAAAAACAGATGACCCTTGAACCATACACTGCACAACCACGTTAAAGCATAGTGCCTGCATCAAATGTAGTTATAATCTTTACCTGCAATAATGTTGCATTTATGTATATAAACAATAAAAGGCAGTATTCCTGACTCACTATACAGTAGGTATAAAGGCTATTGTTAGCCACAAAACTTTCTGTACCTTGTTACCTGAAGACAAAGGACCTGATACATACAGGTGTTTTTGCCAATTTCCATTTGTAAAATACCTTATTTATTTGCAAATTTTTTGTGCATCACATAAAATGCGTAAAAAAATTATTTTTTATGCCAGTTCCGGCCAGCTACACCAAAATGATCAGAGCATGGGTGGCACAAAGCATGGCTAAGCCCACCCATGCGATTTATGAATATTTAAGTCATTTATGTGGCCTAAATATTGCCAGTAATCTACTCCAGTCACTAACTGGGGAACATTTCTAGCAGAGGCATATGTTAGTTGTTAATATGCGTCTAATAATTGCTTATGAGTGTGATTTTGGTTGTCTGTGGGATAAACTATTTACATGATTTGTGATTAGTGATGAGTGAGCGTACTCGATACTCGATTAATAATCGGGGACTCGGGCACGCTCCGTACTCGATCGAGTATTGCTGGTGCTCAATCACCATGCTCGAGTCCCCATCCTGCATGTTTGACACCTGTTAGACAACCAAAGAACATTGCCTGTGATGCAATGCTCTGCACAGTGTGTTCAGTAATCAGTTCAGGGAGAGTTGTTATTGGAGGGAGAGCATAGCTTGAAGCATTGATATATTCAGGGTTTAATAATATTGCTATAATAATACTTGTATACGGAACAGCAACAGTCCTTTTCAGGGCCAAATATTTTACTTTCTGTAGTAAAACTGCTGTTATCTGCATTCAATGGAGATAAAGTTTAGGATTAGAGGCATCTAGGCAGGGTTTAACAGTACTATTGCAGTACTTGTATACCAGTGCTGCTGCACATTTAAAACAACAATCCTTGTCAGGACTAAATATTTATTTTTTCCCTCTAATACCAGAAAGTTATCAGGCAGATATACATAATTTAAAATGTGCAAGGTGTGTGGTAAGGAACGTGGAAGTGGACGTGCTGCTGATGGTACACGCAGAGGCTGAGGTTATGGGACATGTGAACCTGTGCCTGCTGAGGGAGTACAACAAACACTCTCATCCATGAGACCTACATTCCTGTCCTAATTCTGCAGAGAGGCTTGAGACACCACACTTGAAACAAGAACAGTACAAACAGGTGATCAGTTGGATGACAAATAATACATCTTTTCCAGCTCCACATGGTGTGAACCACATAATCCTCATCGTGATCCTCCTTTCTGCCACCATGGCGAGTCACAGGAGACAAGTGATCCCACACTCGTAGACTCTGAGGAGTTGTATGCATTTCCATTTATTGATTCTGGCCTCTTGCCCTGCACATTTCAAGAGGGACATGAGGAACTCATGTGATGTCCAAATATTTTGCGAAGCCATGGCCAGTAGAAGACGATGTTGTTGAATGACAATTTCTGGACCAACAGATAGATGATGATGAGACACAGTTGCCAACAAGTGATTTTGTTAAGTCAACAAGTTAGGAGGACCAGAATGCGGAAGTGGAAGATTGGGTGGTGGAAAATGAAGTTATTGACACAACCTGTGAAGGTGCCTACAGAGCAAGTCCAGCAGCGCAGAGGGGGAGGGATCTGTAGCACCACAACAGGCAGGAAGAGGCAGAGGGAGAAAGTGGGCAAGTGTTCCCCAGAGTACCCACATGCAGGAAGTTCCCAAACCAAGGGTTAGGTGTTCCCCAGTCTGGCACATTTTTAACCCCTTAATGACCTTGGGCATATAGGTACATGCAAGGTCATCTCCCTGCATTTGATGCGGGCTCTAGCTCTGTGCCCGCATCTTTCTTTGCACATGATAGCTGATATGATCAGCTGTCATGGGCCTTTAACAGCCGCGTGTGGATCCGAGATCCATTCAAAGCTTTTAACAAGTTAAATGCTGTTGTCAATCTCTGACACCGGTATTTAATGTGGGCCAGGTGGTTTGTCATGAGAGCCAGGGGTCTGCAGAAGACCCTAGTGCCTGTTTTTGTAAATCTACTATGAATGCCAGCGCAAGGCCAACGTTCATAAGAGATCATGATTTATGCTACACATAAAAGGGCTGAAGCCCTGCTATGTTTAGCACAGGCGATCAGATGATTACATCTTCAAAGGCGACTATTAAAGCCAGTAAAAAAAATGTTTTTGAAAAACAAAAAAATTTAAAAAACAAAAAGTTCAAATCATCCCCGTTTTGCCCCATTTAAAATAAAACAATAATAATAAATAAATACACATGCTTAGTCATGCTGCGTTCAGAAATGTCAGCTCTATAAAGCTAAAAAGTAAATTAATCTGATCAGTAAATGGCATAACTAGAAAAAAAATCAAAACGACAGAATTATGTTTTTATGGCCGCTGCAACAATGCAATAAAATGCAATAATGGGCAATAAAAACACCGTATCTATCCCAAAATGGTATCAATAAAAACGTCAGCTCAGGGTGCAAAAAATAAGCCCTCATCTAGCCCTAGATCCTGAAAAATGGAGATTATACAGGACTCGAAAAATGGCGACATTTTTTTCTTACAAATTTGTGATTTTTTTTCACCTCTTAAATAAAAAAGAACCTTTTCATGTTTGTTTTCTGCATATTTGTACTGACCTGGAGAATCATATTGGCAGGTCAGTATTAGCATTTAGTGAACATGGTAAATAAAAAACAAAAACAATTGTGGAATTGGATTTTTTTTGCAAATTCACGGCACTAAGAATTTTTTCCCAATTTTCCAGTACATTCTGTGAATAAATGGTGTCATTCAAAAGTAAAACTCATCCTACAAAAAACAAGCACCCATGTGGCTATATTGACAGAAAAATAAAAAAATTATGGCTCTGGGAAGAAAGGGAGCAAAAAATGAAAGTGCAAAAAAGGAAAATCGCAAGGTGGTGAAGAGGTTAACCCCTTAATGTCCAATGACGTGCACAGTCCGTCAGGGCAAGGTGTCAGTTCCGGCACCAGGACGGACTGTGCACGTCATGTCTTTGATCTACCACTGCGTGTAAACACGCAGTGGTAGATCAGTGCCGACAGCTGTCACAGACAGCTGACAGGCACGGCAAGTGGTGCAGGGACCTTTGCCGTCGGTCCCCGCACCTACAGCGCTGTGCTTGGTCAGTCAATCTGACTGACCAAACACAGCAGCGATCGCGCAGGAGAAGCTGAAATTTCAGCTTCTCCAGCGCGATCAGTGCAGGAGCCGGCGCTGCAGTGGCCGAGCTTCCTGCACTGACAGCCGGGAGCGGAGCCCCCACCGCCCCTGGCTGTTAACCCCCTGACTGCTGCGATCGAGCGCGATCGCAGCGCTCAGGGGGGGAGGCAGAGGGTCGGGAGCTCCCTCTGCCTCAGATCGCGACCTGCAATGTATTTGCAGGGCCCGATTTCTGCCTTGATGACCCGGGGGTTGTCATGACAACCTCCGGGTCATCTAGCTACGGAAAGCTGCTGTGATCATGCTCACAGCAGCTTTCATCATAGGTACAATGCATTGCAATGCTGTAGCATTGCAATGCATAGTAACTGCAATAAAAAGTAAAAGAAGTGAAAGTCCCATAAAGGGACAAGTTAAAAAAAATCATTTTTTTTAAAAAATTGTAAAAAAAATATTAAAAAATAATTTTAAAAAAATCCCCTAAAAATACACATTTTTATGTAATAAAAAAAATAAAAAACAAAAAAAATACACATGTTTGGTATTGCCACGTCCGTAAAAATCCCATCTATAAAAGCGTAACCCTAGTTAACCCCTTCAGTGAAAGCCGTAAAAAAAAAAACACAAAAAAGTAGTAAATTATACTTTTTCCAAGTGGTATCATCATACTGCTTGGAAAAAGTGCAATAACACGCGATCAAAAAGTCAGATATAAATAACCATGGTACCGCTGAAAACGTCATCTTGTCCCGCAAAAAACAAGCTGCTAAACAGCATCATCAGCGAAAAAATAAAAAAGTTATAGCTCGCGGAATAAACTGATGCAAAAATAATTATTTTTTCTATAAAATTTTTTATTGTGTAAAAACCACCAAAACATAAAAAAATATATAAATGAGGTATCGCTGTAATCGTAGTGACCCAAAGAATAAAGCTGCTTTATCAATTTTACCACACACGGAACGGAGGAAAAAAGAAAAAAAAAAAACGAATTCCTGAATTGCTGGTTTTTGTTCATTCTGCTTCCACAAAAATCGGAATGGGAAGCGATCAAAAAACGTTATGTGCCCGAATATGGTACCAATAAAAACGTCAGCTCGTCCCGCAAAAAATAAGCCCACAGATAACTCTGTCGGCCGAAATATGGAAAAATTATAGCTCTCAAAATACGGCGATGCAAAAATTTCTTACAAAAAATTATTCCAAAAAAAGCATCTTTTAGTGTGTGACAGAAGCTAAACATGAAAAAAGGGTATAAATCTGGTATCGCTGTAATCGCACCGATCCGAGAAATAAAGTCGCCTAATCACTAATACCGCACGAGGAACGGCGCAAAAAAGAAAACCAATTCTTCACCTTTTGTGGATTTGTTCATTGTGCCTTCCAAAGATCGCAGTAAGGCGATCACAGTGGTTCCCCCCCACATATGGGATATCAGTGTACTCAGGACAAAATGCACATCAACTTTTGGGGCCCTATTTCTCCTGTTACCCTTATAAAAATAAAAATTTGGGGGCAAAAAGGTCATTTTTGTGGAAAAAAATATGATTTTTTTTATTTTCACGGCTCTACGTTATAAACTTCTGTGAAGCCCTTGGGGGTTCAAAGTGCTGACCACACATCTAGATAAGTTCCTTGGGGGGTCTAGTTTGCAAAATGGGGTCATTTGTGGGAGGTTTCTACTGTTTAGGCACATCAGGGGCTCTCCAAGCGCGACATGACACCCGCAGACCATTCCATCAAAGTCTGCATTTAAAACGTTGCTCCTTCCCTTCCGAGCTCTGCCATGCGTCAAAATAGTGGTTCCCCCCCCACATATGGGATATCAGAGTACTCAGGACAAATTGCACAATAGCTTTTGGGGTCCTATTTCTCCTGTTACCCTTATAAAAATAAAAATTTGGGGGCAAAAAGATTATTTTTGTGGAAAAAAATATGATTTTTTTATTTTCACGGCTCTACGTTATAAACTTCTGTGAAGCACTTGGGGGTTCAAAGTGCTCACCACACATCTAGATAAGTTCCTTGGGGGGTCTAGTTTCCAAAATGGGGTCACTTGTGGGGGGTTTCCACTGTTTAGGCACATCAGGGGCTCTCCAAACGTGACATGACACCCGCAGACCATTCATCAAAGTCTGCATTTGAAAAAGGTGCTCCTTCCCTTTCGAGCTCTGCCATGCATCAAAATAGTGGTTTACCCCCACATATGGGGTATCAGCGTACTCAGGACAAATTGCACAATAACTTTTGGGGTCCTGTTACCCTTTGGAAAATAACAATTTGGGGTGGAAAGATCATTTTTGTGGAAAATATATGATTTTTTAATTTTACTGCTCTACGTTATAACCTTCTGTGAAGCCCTTGGGGGTTCAAAGCTCTCACAACACATTTAGATAAGTTCCTTGGGGGGTCTAGTTTCCAAAATGGGGTCACTTGTGGGGGTTTCCATTGTTTAGGCACACAGGGACTCTCCAAATGCGACATGGCGTCCAATCTCAATTCCAGCCAAAAAAGTCAAATGGCGCTGCTTCCCTTCCGAGCTCTGCCATGCGCCCAAATAGTGGTTTACCCCCACACATGGGGTATCGGTGTACTCAGGAGAAATTGTACAACAAATATTGTGGTTCATTTTCTACTGATACCCTTGACAAAATTTATAAAAATTGTGTCGAAAGAAATATTTTGGGAAAAAAAGTTAAATGTTCATTTTTTTCCTTCCACATTGCTTCAATTCTTGTGAAGTACCTAAAGGGTTAATAAACTTCTTGAATGTGGATTTGAACACGTTGAGGGGTGCAGTTTTTAGAATGGTGTCACTTTTGGGTATTTTCTGTCATATTGACCCCTCAAATTCACTTCAAATGTGAGGTGGCCCCTAAAAAAAATGGTTTTGTAAATTTTGTTGGAAAAAATGAGAAATTGCTGGTCAACTTTTAACACTTATAACTTCCTAACAACAAAAAATTTTGGTTCCAAAATTGTGCTGATGTAAAGTAGACATGTGGGAAATGTTATTTATTAACTAATTTTTGTGACATATCTCTCTGATTTAATGGCATAAAAATTAAAAGTTTGAAAATTGCAAAATTTTCAAAATTTTTGCCATATTTCTGTTTTTGTCATAAATAAACGCAAGTTATATTGAAGAAATTTTACCACTATCATGAAGTACAATATGTCACGAGAAAAAAATCTCAGAATCGCCAAGATCCATTGAAGCGTTCCAGAGTTATAACCTCATAAAGAGACAGTGGTCAGAATTGTAAAAATTGGCCTGGTCTTTAACCTACAAAATGGCTTGGTCGTTAAGGGGTTAAAGAAAGTGCGGACGATAAACAAATGGTCCTTTGCAAACTGTGCCATACCTAGATCAGCAGGAGCCTGACCACTAGTAGCCTCACCACCACCAGCATGCTCAGGCACATGTCAACAAAGCACCCGACTAGGTGAGCCGTATGCCTGGGTCCACAATCAGTTTCTGCGGGTGACAACACTACCTCTTCTGCATGTACAACCAATCCCCTTTCCATAATTCAAATAAGAATGCCTCTCACTCTCCACCTGTTGTTGCACATTCGCAAGCACCATCAAAAACCACGTCCAATTCCTTGTCCTAGTGCAGTCAGCTGTCTTTACCCAAGGACTTGGAATGCAAGTGAAAATACTCAGCCACAAACCCACGGACCCAAACACTAAACGGGCACGTTTACAGACTGCTTGCCTTGGAAATGTTGCCGTTTACGTTTGTGGACACTGAGGTGTTCCGCAACTTAATGGTGGCCGTCTCTCAATACTCGGTACCCAGAAGCCACTATTTTTCCCGGTGTGCTGTCCCTGCCTTACACAAGCACATGTCCCGTAACATCTCCATGCCCTGACCAACACAGCTACTGGCAAGGTCCACTGAATGACTGACACGTGAACAAGAGCTTGTGGAAAGGAATATTGCATTTCCCTGATGGCACACTGGGTGAACTTAGTGGAGGCCGGGACCTGGTTGAATTCTGGTACAGCACACGTGCTCTTGACAATGCCTTAGTTCAATCAGGGTTTCCTAAACCTTCTACCCCAATTCCTGCACCCTTTGATCCTCCTCATCCTCCATCTCTGAATTGTCATCTATATCAGTCGCAAGCTGGAGGAGAAACAGGAGATGGTTGCCTGCGCTACTACCCATAGCTGCTTCATCCTGTCTGTTCAGTGTGGATGGGCTGAAGAGGACAAGAGGGAGGAGGAGATTGAGAGTTGTCCTCCTCATGGGGACATTTGCTTGTTGGGAGCGTGGCACACATGGCTGGCTTCATGTGCCACTACCTTTCCCGTATTCCCGCATTTTGGCCAACGCTGACTACTGGTTGTTCACCCTTCTTGACCCACGCTACAAGGAGAACTTTGTATCTCTCCTTCCTGTAGTGAAAATGACCAGTTAAATGGTGCAATACCAGATTTACCTAGTCGAACATTTAGTAAAAAGAAATCTGACAACGCTGGCAACAGAGGTCATTGTTCCTTGGCCAACCATGGAGGAGAAATGAGGGAGAAACACAGCAGGTCCAGCAGAGGCAGATGAACACTATTAAAGGTCTGGGATAGTTTCATTAGACCCTGCCAGCACCCAGACCCTGATGCGCAGGGTAGCCTGACAAGGAGGGAACATTTTTTGAAGATGTGAAGGAGTATGTAGTCGACCATACCAATGTCCTATGTGATTCCTCTGTGCCATTCAACTATTTTGTATCCAAGCTGGACATGCAAGATGAACTGTGCCTCTACACTTTGGAGGTGCTGGCCTACCCTGCCGTTAGGGTTTTGTCAGTGCCGTTTTTTTTGTGCCACCGGGGCATTAAAACTGATAGGTGCATCTGCCTATCAACTGAAAATGCTGACAGGCTGAATCTTATCAAAATAAACAAGGTCTGGATTGGCCCAGATTTCTCAACCCCATTGGATGACAGCAGTGGAACGTAAAGCCATTTCAAATGTTCCTTTTTTATGGTGTATTCCCATGCACCACTTCCACCCCAAAAAATATGTTTCATAGTTTCTTCATTTACTTGTCCTCCTCCTTTTGCATCATGTCAACAGGTTCATCGTCAAAATCTTTATACTCTATCCAAATTTTAAGAGGGTCATTATAGTCACTCGATCCAAATTTTTAGGAGGTCATTATGCGTCACTGTGCCCAAATTTTTAGGAGGTCATTATGCGTCAATCTATTCAAAGTTTCAGAGAGTCATTATGCATCACTGTGTCCAAATTTTTAGGAGGTTATTATGTGTCACTCTATCCAAATTTTAAGGGAGGTCATTATGCGTTTCTCTATCCAAATTTTTAGAAGGTCATTATGCGTCACTGTGCCCAAATTTTTAGGAGATCATTATGCGTCAATCTATCCGAAGTTTCAGAAAGTCATTATGCATCACTGTCTCCAAATTTTTAGAAGGGCATAAAGCGTCACTCTATCCAAATTTTTAAAGGATCATTATAGTCACTTTATCAAAATTTTTAGAGAGTCATCATGTGCCACTCTTTCCAAATTTATCAGAGTTACGAGGGGCGTTCATTAAAGATTTCCCCTGACCCACTTCTATTTATAACAGGACGCTGAAACTGCACATGTGTAATGATATAATTCTCTAAAGGTTACGTGCAAATTTGCAGCTCAGAACTGATAACGATCTTGATTTTACAGGTGTTGAAGTGGTGTAAGGTTTGATAATGGACCCAGTGGAATACAGAGCAGTAATGAAGTTCCTTTACTTGAAAGGCCGCACACCAAAGGAGACGTTCGATGAGATGAAAGAGGTTTATGGTGATGATTCCCCATCATATAATGTAGTCAAGAACTGGCATCGTCAATTCAAATGTGGTCGGACTTCGGTGCAAACAGCTCCAATTCCAGGGCGACCCCCTCTGCTATTGATGAACACACCATCCAGCAAGTGGAGGTTGCCATTTTGGAAAATGGCACGTAACCATTCGCCACCTAGCCCAAAATGTCAAGATTATTGTGTGGTCTGTGGAAAAAAATCATCCAAGACCATCTTCACATGTATAAGGTATCCGCTCGCTGGGTTCCCCAGCTGCTCACACCTTTCCAGAAGCAGGAACGAGTCGAGTATTCTCAGGCTCTATTGATGATGTGCCCTGGAAACCAGGAGTACTTTTTCAACAGACTGATCACACAGGATAAAAGCTGGGTCCAACGCTATGATCCTGAGACTAAAGTCCAGTTGATGCAATGGAAGCATCATGACTCACTGCCTCCAAAGAAGGCACGTGCCCAACATTCAGCAGTCAAGATCATGCTAACAATATTTTAGGACCAGCACGGAGTAGTATTGATGTATTTCCTACCAAAAAGTACCATGATCGCTGGTGCGGAAATTGCGGGAGGCCAATAAAACCAAGAGACGTGGCATGCTCGCCAAAGGTGTCCGCCTTCTGCAAGACAATACACGAGTTCGCAACTCACATGTTGCCCAAATGGAAGCATGCTCCTGTGGCTTTGAAATTCTACTGCATCCCCCTTATTCACCCAACCTCGCACCATCGGACTTCTACATCTTTCCAACAATGAAGTTATTTTTGAAGGGCATGCATTTTGCAGATGATGAAACTCTGATTTCCGAAGTCACAACGTGGCTTTTGGAGCAACATATCGACATCTACAAGTGAGGTGTTTACAGTTGCTTAAAGAGATGGGAGAAGTGTGTGTCCCTGGGTGTCACCTATGTAGAGAAAGACTAATAACTGTGCCAAGATTTATTGCTCTCAGTCCACAGGAAGTGGGTCAGGGGAAATCTTTAATGAACGCCCCTCGTACCATGCGGCATTCACTCTAACTTTTTAGAGGGTCATCATGCTGCAAACTTTCAAAAATTTTGTCTACCAGCATGTATTGCAGTCACTCCTAATTTTTGACAGACCTTGCACATAGAGCATAGACTTATGAGTCTAGGAGTGACACTACATAACAATTTTAACAGAATGTGTATGAGGCAATCCTTTATGTCTAATACGGGGGTAATAGATTCTCTCTTCCCTCTAATTTTTGACAGTTCTTACATTGTCCGCATAGGTTTTGTGAGTCTCAGAGTCAAACCTTCATAAATTAAACAAGATGTGTCTGACCATGTCACACACCACATGCCCAGAAAAGGTTGTAAAATGTTAAAATTACATTTACCGGTGACTACCGGTGGGTGTAGTTTTATTTCCCCCTCTGCTATGTCATCTACTGTAATCATAGGTGAAGGGGAAATACGATGAGAGATGGCCCAACTGTTAAGGGGAGGGAGGAGGAGATATTTTTTTTTATTACTTTTTAATTTTGCCTTATATACAAGTCATTATACAGGAAATAATGTTTCCTAACATTTTTTCCTGTAAAATCCATTTTATCTTCAGTTTTGTATGCTTTATTGTCAGTCCATAAAAGTTGCATAATACTCTGACAACATTGTTTCCAGCAGCAACGTGGGAGTCAGAGATGCGTCCAGGCATCTTCCCCTTGCTGTTCCATTTGAGCTCTATTCCCATTCATTTCAGCAATTTTCCTGCCCCACCACAGTCCTCCAGGTAGAGAGTGCCGGAAAAATGCTCATTTGCCATTGACTTCCATTATACTCGTTACTCGGGTTGAGCCCGTCTGAGCTGCTCGATTCGAGTACCGAGCATTTGAGTGCTTGATCATCTCTATGTGTGATCCTTTTATGAAATTTTGGGGCTTTTGCCCTTCTGTCTGATCATTTAGAAATCTTTTTCACTTTTTGGATGTTCTCTGCCTACTTTCTAGAAACTAGTCAAACACTGGTCAAAATGATTTTTCAATAACTAAAAAAACTTTTTGTGTTATTAGCTTATTCTCCTTCTGATGTTTGTATGTCATGACCAGCTCTACCCTTTCCTAGTGTATTCTCATCCATCCCTGCAGACTGTGAGCCCTCGCGGGCAGGGTCCTCTCTCCTTCTGTACTTGTGTGTCCCTTGTCTAGCACATGTTTATTGTACCTGTCTTTATTTTTCCCTTTTCATATGTAAAGCACCATGGAATAAATGGCGCTATATAAATGTATAAGAATAATAATAATATAATAATGTCAGAGTTTGGCCAGTTATATGTTTTAGTAACACAACTGAAGTTATGTCAGGTCTTTCAAAAAGAGGTTAAAAATTATTACTTTTAAAAAAGATAAATAGGAAAATATGTTTTAAAAATATTGGTGCTACCCACAAAAAAAATTGATATTCGTTTTTCTAAAGTGCAGTAGACAAAAATGATTGGATTTTGTCTTTAGCATTTTTTTTCATTTTTCACTTTTTAATTTTTTTGTAGATCGGTTTTCATAAATGTCCCCCCTGGTGAGATCATTTATGTTCTCTCTCTCTCTCTTGCCTTTTATGCCTTTGGAATGCTCTTAAGTCTTAACGTTCCACATAAATGAATAGCTCATCTATTACCTTAACTGTGTGTATAATAAACCAATTAGGATTCAGAGGGAGCAGTGGTTCTCTCAAGAAGCCTCAGTGATAGACAGACGGTTCATCTGTCAACAGATTGAAGACAAAAACAGCCCCGGCTTCTCTTTTATTATACAGATTAGACAAAAATGAACACATAACATGTAGACACTACTCTGATGTAATTCCTTATTTTTTCAGGTTCATGTCATTTAAGCTGAAGAAAAAAGTTAGAGCAAGTGGCAGCTTTGGGTTTCGGAAACCTTCTAATCAGAGATTGGCGATTCATTATTATCTGCAGCCAGCAATCCATCTGACATGTAAGAGAAAAATTAGCAACTGTCACGGCATGACGAGTTAATTTCCTGACAGACTTGACACTGAAAAGTTATTTGGAGACATAGAGATGGCTGATGAGAAACTGGCACTGTCTTAATTGGAGAGAGAAAAAGGCCATGAAGACACCGTGATCAGACGACAGACTTGAGCTAATGTACAAGTGAAATGAAGGTGCTTATTTACACCATTCTTCTCTCATGACTTTCATTATTTACTTCCTCTGCTAGAAGACATCCTATGTTTATTTGCATGTCATAATTTGTAGCTTGTAATTATAATATCCTCCGATGCTACCATTACTTTCTCTTGGCTTTCAACGGCATTCATGATTGGCTTATTTCAGGGTGTCAGTGAAACATGACATTTACTGTATAGAGAGGAAAGTGATGTCATGATGTTGATGAAAATCTCTGCAATTTGCTTAATTAGAGCCCTGCTCCTACAGAAATATTTGTTCATCCTCTCGGGGGGGAAGAAACATTGTTAACTTTTTAGAGAGAAAAGTAAAAGTCGCAGTTATGATGGTGTATAGAAAAGCGTACCAAATGTCACATGTCCCACTAATAAAAATGTTTCTGGGAGATTTCTGCACTTGACAGCTCAATAAACAATGCAAATAAAACCATTGTGCCACTTGCTTTGATATCACCTTTTGGTTCCAGGCAAGTGGCAGTACATTCTTTGACCTCACTTGGTCACTATTCAGGGGTCAGCACTTCAGCTGTTGTGAAACTACAACTCCCATGTTACACTCGGTCCCCGTGCTGGCTCTGCACTCCGTCCTGGTCACTCACCTTCTGCTCCCCTAGCTGTCCCTCTGCAGCAGTCTGTGCGCAGGCTGAAGTCTCCTGCTCCATCTGCTCCTCAGCGTCCTGCGTCCTCCTCCAGTTCCTGGCACGCTGCCAGCAGGCCTCCAGGAAGATTGCTTAGGACGCGAGGCTGCACCCACCGTCTCTCTTAAAGGGGCAGCGTGCATTTTTTGAAATAGTCAATTAACCAATGGCAGCGCACTCAGTACTATATCTGGTCACTCCACCATAAGGGGAGTGCCGGAGCAACGTGTTCTATCATTGCTACATCCGGTTCTGTCCCTGATCTGTCTGCGCTGCGTCTTCAGTCTCTGTGCTTCGCTCATTCTATTTGTCTCCTGTCATGTGTGCATCGCCACGAAGATCGTCGCGGTTGCACGTTCTGACTTCTCACAGCTGAGTTGCTGTTTCTTTGTGTTTGGCAGTTAGGGAGTTAATTCTGTCTGTGCTCAGTTCTGGGACTGGGTGCAGTTTCTTCCGGCTGCAATTAATTATTTGTTGATTGGTTTCCTTTAAATCTCTGGTTGTCTGTGTTGGGAGTTGCCAGTGAAATTCTTCATGCAGACCACAGATAGGATTGTATCTGTATAGACTTAAGTTAAAGAGCTCATTAGTTGTTTTAAGCTCACCTTGCTTAGAGTTTAATATCCCAGATCATTTATGTTCCTTCTGTGTTTGAGTGTGTATGCAAGTCTGTGTTTTCTCCAGTCTGTCTTATATGTCTAATCTGTGTATTTAGCAGAGATCAGCCCATATCCCTTTGGTGGTAATCAGTATCCTTCTTAGGACTGATTACAGGGTTCAGGGACTGATAGGAGACAGGGTTAGGCTGGAGACTTGGACCTCTGAACCATTATCAGTACCTCCAAGGTGAGGGATTAGTTAGGACCCCAGTTTAGGGTCAGGTTAGACCCCCGGTCCTCCTCTTTCCTGTGACAGTGTATCAAGTCCTCAAGATTAACCCTGAGTTCAACGGATATCGTGTCAGGTAAATCTATTCTATATTTACATGCTGATGTTGCTAATCTATATGTTGTATAGAGTGTTGTTCTTTTAAGAATAGTTTACTGACATCGTACACATATCATAAGACCGCGTGACATTTTCACTGGCCCATAAAATTATTCCCAGTTGCCATGGATCCAGTAGCCCAGCTGGCTCTGCAGTTGCAGGGATTATCCATGGAGCTGACGGACATTAAGTCCAAAGTTTTGTCTCCCCTGGAGCAAACCAGAGTTGAACCTAAAGTAGCTCTCCCGGACAGGTTCACTGGTGGGCGAGACAAATTTTTTACCTTCAGGGAAGCATGTAAATTGTATTTTCGGCTTCGGCCTCGATCATCAGGGAGTGAAGAGCAGAGAGTGGGAATTGTTATCTCGCTCCTACAAGGGGACCCTCAATCCTGGGCATTCTCCCTTCCTCCGGGATCCCCGGCTCTACAGTCAGTAGATCGATTTTTTACTGCCCTGGGTTTGGTATATGATGACCCAGATCGGGTCTCTCTTGCTGAGACAAAATTACGTAAGATACAGCAGGGAGATCGTCCGGCGGAGGAATTTGCTTCTGAGTTCCGTAGATGGGCCACAGATACTCAGTGGAATGACCCAGCTCTTAGGAGCCAGTTTTGTCATGGGCTTTCTGACAAATTAAAGGACGTTTTGGCTCAGTATGATTCTCCTCCATCACTGGAGGCTGCTATGGCCCTAGCTATCCGTACTGATAGACGGCTCCGGGAGAGGTGCGAGGTAACTCCGCCCCCTGTTGTTACTCCACCTACTACTAAAGTCCCTTATGTTGAGGTTCCCCTTGTCTGTTCGGAGGAGCCTATGCAGTTGGGAGGGACATCATTTCGTAGGAGGGGATTGGCGGTACGCCGCAGGACTAGAAGGTGTTTCTTCTGCGGGAAAGAGGGACATTTTGTTGGGGGATGTCCATCCCGTGCCTTGTTGAGCAAAAAGTCACCGGAAAACTGTTAATCCCAGGTTGTGTGGTGGACGACAACCTGGGAGTATGTATTTCGTCCGCTAGTTCTTCTCAGTTCCTTGTACCAGTGGAGGTGGTGGTTGGTACGAGAGTGGAGAGATTTTCTGTTCTTCTTGATAGTGGGTCCGGGGCTAATCTGGTTGACGCTCAGTTTGCTCAGGCTCAAGGTATGCATCTGAGTGTATTGGTCAAACCGATCCCTATATTCTCCATTGACGCCAGGCCTCTCGGCCAAGGTAGCTTTGTTCATGAGGTTCATAACATTGACCTTCGGGTAGGGGCAATACATAGGGAACTATTATCTTGTTATGTGTTGGAGGGTCTACCTACTCCTATTGTGTTGGGACTTCCTTGGTTGGTTAAACATAACCCTGTGATTAATTGGCAGTCCAGAGATATAAGCCAATGGGGGGAGTTTTGCAAAAGTAACTGCATGAACACAGTCATCAGTGCGGTCGTGCCTAGTACTTTGCCTCCTTTTTTGGAGGACTTTGGGGATGTGTTCTCTGAGGAGGGGTGTCAGGAGTTGCCTCCTCATCGCGTGTATGACTGCTCTATTAATTTACTTCCTGATGCTAAGTTACCTAAAGCTAGGTTATATAACCTTTCTGGTCCTGAGAGGCAGGCTATGAAAGATTATATTTCGGAAAGTCTGGCCAAAGGGCATATTAGACCTTCATCTTCCCCAGTGGCCGCGGGGTTCTTCTTTGTGAAGAAAAAAGATGGAGGCCTACGCCCTTGCTTGGATTTCCGCGAACTTAATCGGATTACTGTTCGAGATCCGTATCCACTCCCTCTGATTCCTGATCTCTTCAATCAAATTGTTGGCGCCAAATGGTTCTCTAAATTGGATCTCAGGGGGGCGTATAATCTGATTAGGATAAAAGAGGGGGATGAGTGGAAAACGGCGTTTAACACGCCGGAGGGACATTATGAGAACCTTGTCATGCCTTTTGGTCTGACTACTGCACCAGCAGTATTCCAACATTTTGTTAATGACATTTTTCGTCATCTGGTGGGGCTGTTTGTGGTCGTATATTTGGATGACATTTTAATTTACTCACCAGATCTTGTGTCTCACCAGGAGCATGTGAGACAGGTGTTGCAGATCTTGCGAGACAATAAACTATACGCCAAACTGGAAAAGTGTGTATTCGCCGTACAGGAACTTCAGTTTTTGGGTTTCTTGGTGTCAGCCTCCGGTTTCCGTATGGACCCTGAAAAGGTGAGAGCAGTGCTTGAATGGGATCAGCCAGAGGATCTTAAGGCTCTGCAGCGTTTTCTGGGGTTTGCTAACTACTACCGGAAATGTATTTGTAATTTCTCATCTGTTGTCAAACCTCTCACTGACATGACAAGAAAAGGGACGGATTTTTCTAAATGGTCGGACAAAGCTTGCCAAGCTTTTTCCTCTTTGAAAAAATGTTTTGCTTCGGCACCCGTTCTCATCCAACCAGATGCATCACAGCCGTTCGTTGTGGAGGTGGACGCGTCTGACGTAGGGGTGGGTGCAATATTGTCCCAGGGTCCGTCCCCTGGTAAATGGCATCCGTGCGCTTTCTTTTCTAAAAAATTGTCGTCCGCCGAAAGGAATTATGATATCGGCAATAGGGAACTTTTGGCCATTAAGTTGGCTTTTGAAGAATGGCGTCACTTTTTGGAGGGGGCAGTCCACCCGGTCACCGTCATTACTGATCACAAGAACCTGCTGTATTTGGAATCTGCTAAGCGTCTGAATTCCAGACAAGCTCGATGGTCGTTGTTTTTTACCAGGTTTAATTTTGTTGTCACTTATCGCCCTGGATCTAAGAATGTTAAGGCGGATGCCTTGTCTCGCAGTTTCCCAGGGGCCGGGAAAATGGATGACCCGATTCCTATCCTTCAGGAGGGGGTGGTAGTGTCGGCTGTATGTTCTGAGCTTGAGGAGGAGGTGTTAGAGGCTCAGGGGGACGCCCCTGCAGGACCTCCAGGGAGACTGTTTGTCCCAAATCAGTTGAGACAAAAGGTTATTGAGGCACATCATAATTCTGCTTTAGCAGGACATCCAGGGAGTAAGGCTACTTTAGATCTCCTTTCTCGCCGGTTTTGGTGGCCTAACGTTAATAAAGATGTTTTAACTTTTGTCGCGTCCTGTGGGGTTTGTGCTCGCTCTAAGACCCCTCATACCCGTCCGTCTGGGACCCTCTTACCCTTGAAACTTCCGGAGCGTCCATGGACTCATTTGTCTATGGACTTCATCACGGACCTTCCTCAGTCGTCAGGGAAGACTGTCATACTGGTGGTTGTTGACAGGTTCAGTAAGATGGCACATTTCATTGCTCTTCCTGCCCTCCCTAATGCTAAAACTCTGGCGCAGGTGTTCATTGGGGAGATTGTGAGACTTCATGGGTTGCCTTCTGATGTGGTGTCAGATAGGGGGTCTCAGTTTGTGTCCAAGTTTTGGAGGGCATTTTGTTTACGTCGGGGGATGCAATTGTCATTTTCCTCGGCTTTTCATCCGCAGACCAATGGTCAGACAGAGCGTCTGAATCAAAGCCTAGAGACTTATCTTCGGTGTTTTGTCTCAGAGAACCAGGAGGACTGGTCTTCTTTCTTGCCTCTGGCAGAGTTTGCTCTTAACAACAGGCGGAGCGAGTCCACTGGTAAGTCCCCGTTTTTTGGGGCATATGGTTTTCATCCCCAGTTTTGTACATTCAATGGGGGGGGCCCTTCTGGGGTTCCTGAGGAGGAGCGTTTCTCGTCGTCACTTGCTTCAGTGTGGAGAGGTGTATTGAATAATCTGAGTGCTATGGGGAACCGTTATAAACGTATGGCTGATAGGAGGAGAGTTTCTGGTCCAGATCTTAATGTGAACGATCTGGTATGGTTGTCTACCAGGAATATAAAACTTAAAGTTCCCTCCTGGAAGCTGGGCCCCAGATTCATCGGGCCGTACCGGATTAGTTCCATAATTAATCCTGTGGCATTTCGTCTGGACCTCCCTCCTACGTTTAAAATTCATAATGTGTTCCACAAGTCATTACTTAAGAGGTACGTGGCACCAGTCATACCATCACCTCTACCTCCTCCTCCAGTGGTGGTCAATGGTAACTTGGAGTTTCAAGTGTCAAAGATCATTGACTCACGTCTGAATCGCCGGTCCCTTCAGTACTTGGTGCATTGGAAGGGGTATGGTCCAGAGGAGAGGACGTGGGTTCCTGCGTCTGACATTAACGCAGATCGTTTGGTGCGGACCTTCCACAGAACTCACCCGGGCAAACCTGGCCCTGAGGGTCCGGAGGCCCCTCGTAGAAGGGGGGGTACTGTCATGTGTGCATCGCCACGAAGATCGTCGCGGTTGCACATTCTGACTTCTCACAGCTGAGTTGCTGTTTCTTTGTGTTTGGCAGTTAGGGAGTTAATTCTGTCTGTGCTCAGTTCTGGGACTGGGTGCAGTTTCTTCCGGCTGCAATTAATTATTTGTTGATTGGTTTCCTTTAAATCTCTGGTTGTCTGTGTTGGGAGTTGCCAGTGAAATTCTTCATGCAGACCACAGATAGGATTGTATCTGTATAGACTTAAGTTAAAGAGCTCCTTAGTTGTTTTAAGCTCACCTTGCTTAGAGTTTAATATCCCAGATCATTTATGTTCCTTCTGTGTTTGAGTGTGTATGCAAGTCTGTGTTTTCTCCAGTCTGTCTTATATGTCTAATCTGTGTATTTAGCAGAGATCAGCCCATATCCCTTTGGTGGTAATCAGTATCCTTCTTAGGACTGATTACAGGGTTCAGGGACTGATAGGAGACAGGGTTAGGCTGGAGACTTGGACCTCTGAACCATTATCAGTACCTCCAAGGTGAGGGATTAGTTAGGACCCCAGTTTAGGGTCAGGTTAGACCCCCGGTCCTCCTCTTTCCTGTGACAGTGTATCAAGTCCTCAAGATTAACCCTGAGTTCAACGGATATCGTGTCAGGTAAATCTATTCTATATTTACATGCTGATGTTGCTAATCTATATGTTGTATAGAGTGTTGTTCTTTTAAGAATAGTTTACTGACATCGTACACATATCATAAGACCGCGTGACATCTCCACAGATCATTGCTAACCCGTATCCGGCTAACTTGGTCAATCTCGGTTATTACTGGCGCAAGTGTCAACCCGTTCCGCCATCAGCCATCCGTATCTGTGGACTGTGACAAGGTCACTGGAGCCAGCCTGCTACCATCCACTCTGGACCAGGACCTTCCTCATCTCCGTCAAACCCTCCACGGTTTCTGTTATATACCCGTAACCCTTTTGGTCCCTCTGGGACAGCTGCCACGTGTCCGGGGTCTAACTGGAGGTAGCACCTGTGTCCGCCGGGTATTCCATTCTGGTCCTGTTCGAGGGGCCTTACTACGGGTACCCGGGGCTCACTAGTCACGCCCCCTTCGGAGCCCCCGGACAGCGGTCTCGAGGTTCCACATTAAAAAATAAAGATGAATGTGAACTTCACCATCTCTGCCTCCGCTGCCATTCGTTACATCCCAACATGCCCTGACAGTCGCAATGCTCAACCCATTATGCTGGGAGCTGAAATTTTACAATACTTATAGCACCAAAGGTTTCTGATCCATGGTATATCAGTAGTATAGGAGTTCCATTATTCGTCAAACTCAATCTGACAGGTTGTCACGCCCCCTATCATTTAATCCGTCTCCCTGTGATTTGATCTGTCTGGGAAATCAGGACTGTTGAATCTGGGAAGTTCAATCAAAGTGATTCATGAATTTATTCGTCTCTATTTATATTTATCCATCTCCTTGTGGATTTGATCAGTCTGTGGTGTGGGGGAAAGTTGTATCAAGGCGAATCTTGATTTTATAAGGCTCTTTTTGTGGGGGCACTTTTAAGTCCACCAGTAAATGTATGTAAAAAGTGCTTCATGAATTTATTCGTGTCTATTTACCAGTAAATGTATGTAAAGGGGGACACTTTTAAGTCCACCAGTAAATGTATGTAAAAAGTGCTTCATGAATTTATTTGTCTCTATTTACCAGTAAATGTATGTAAAGGGATTTTCTAGCAGTTGGTGTATTAAATCTGTGTGTGTGTGTTTCACTCGCTGTAAAGATATAGCTTAGTAGTGTATGTACAGACTAAAAGGAGTTTATTCTATAGTATTATCCGGTATATATAAGAAGTTTTAGTGAATTAAAGATAGGCTACGTATTAGCAGAAGTGTAGCAGTGTTGTGTTGTGTCTAGTGTTGAGCGATACTGCTCGATATCTAAAAATATCGTATCGAAATGGTATCGCCTATATCACTAAATATCGTCGATATCCGATTCCGATACCGGAAGTCCCATGTAAGTCTATGGGAACAAAATATCGCAACAAAAAAAAACCCTTTCTTTCGTTGTAAACACAAAATATACACACATAGAATACATATATATATATATATATATACATGTCATTGTGACATATATATATACATATATTTATAGTTTATACACTTCTTTATACACTTCTACATAGTAAAATAGACTCTGATTCAATTGCCGGGTAAAGCCGTGACATACCCCATAGAAGTCGACGGGCTCGGTGCCGAGTACCCCAAAACCTCTGGCTCTGTGCGACTCAACTTGGGCGTCACAAACAGGATTCTGTAGCTCGCTATAAGCGAGTCCTGTGTGCCTGAATTGAACTGGTTTTGTGCTTGAGAATTGCTAAAATCATCAGAGAATGTATTTGCCATTTTTCCGCCATATCTGCGTCATGACGAGGCACTGGTGAAGAAGAAGGGAGTGCTCTTCGTGGGTGTACACTCACTCAGTGGCGCGAAAACGATGGCCGACCACTCTAAATGGTACTGCAATGTAAGATCGTGCCCCACAGCTCTTCAGTTCCGCCTCCTCATCCTCCTCAGTGTGCGGAAACTAACACGAAGGTCCCGCCTCCCTACAAAAGAGGGGCCCTCTCCAGATGCTAATGACACATGTGACTTGGCAGAGATGGCTAATGGACACGAGCAGAAGTGTGAAGGGATGGAGCGGTCAGAGCTCTCCCCCACGGAAGCGACCCGATCGCCACGGAACCACCGTTGGGCACCCGGCCTGGAAACCCTCCTACGCTGCAAGAAGCGGAGGATACCCTAAGAGGCCTGGCCCGGCACCGGGAGGAGGTCGCCAGGATGGAAGCCAGCTGGCGTGCCCTAAAACTAAACTTGGAGCGGCGCCAATCCCTCTTACCTGAATTGTCTGTACCGGAAGGTGAGGCACCCGTTCTAGTAGAGGAGTCCGTGCGGGCATCCCAGCCCTTGCAATGTGATCCGGTTGACGTTGTCGCAGTGGAGGCACCCGTTCCTGCAAAAAACTCTCCACCGGCAGCACCCCAGATCCCGCTGTCTGCCCCCGTCGCTGAGACAGAAGAAGCGACACCCGTCCTCATGGAGGAGGCGCGCAGGCACCAGAGGTCTACCTGTCTGTACCGGAGCCCCGACTGTCATCTGTTCCAGAGCCGGTTGCTTCCTCCGCAGGTGAGCGCCGCCAGGACTGTCGGGCGCCAGGAGAGCTGCCGCAAACCGGGCATCGTAAGCTGCAGTTTGATGGTGGAGACATGGAGATGCTGGTGGAGGAGAATTACAACCGGCGTCAGGAGGAAGAGTGGAGACGTTGGGAGCGGGAAGCAGAGCGACAAAGGGAGCAGTGAGAATCCCAAAAGCTTCGGCAACGTAACCTGGAGAAGGACCGGGCAGATAAGGACCGGATGAGAAAAGATAAAGGAACCCTGTGGGAGCCGCGGCGTAAGGGTGCAGTACGGAGCTTTAAATTGAAAGGTGGTTGGGGCTTCATCCAGGAGCCTGGACTTTATTTAGAAGTGTTTGTGACCCGGCGGGACGTGGAGACTCACCTCCCAGAAGGACACCCGGGGAGGGACCTGTTGCCAGGAGACTTGGTGACTTACACCCGATACTGGGGTTACAATGGATGGTACGCCCTAAATGTTACCAGGTGCGACCCCTACTCCCCAGAGTGTCAGGAACCTGTGAGACCCTCGGAGCCTTCAGCCTCCCACATCCAGGCCTCTGCACAAGTGCCCACCCCACGCCGTAAATCTCCCCAGCCTCCCTCAGTGGTCTCCTCAGCAGCCCCAGCTATGGACATGATAAGTATAGCTGGCCCCTACCCGGCGCCTGTTAGGCCCCCTGGGGTTCGTTCAGTCCGGGACATAGGGCTCCAGACCCGGAGGGAGATAAAGAGGTGGCCACACAGACACAGATAGCGGGTCACGACTTGACTGTACAGGCCACACGACGTCATCAGGTCCTGGTGGTCCTTGGTGTCTCGGATGTTTGGCAAGCATCAGAAGAGTACCAGGTGGTACCTGGAACACCCCTGCCAAAGAATTATAAATAACCCGGACAGGGTCCCTGTATGTAAATAGTTAAATTGTTGATGTACCCGGACGGGTGAATGTTCATAAAATTTTTTTTTAATTTAATAAAAAACACAACACAGTTTTCATTACTTTTATTACAGTCTCATCCTGCAACGCCATCGATCTCCTGTAAAAAAATGAAAAAAAAAAACAGCAGTATACCACCTGTCCGACGCAGTCCATAGTAACGAGTGTCCCACGATGATCCAGCTCTGCTACATCAGAATGACAGGCAGAGCCTGTCATCCCGGCGCAGCACAGCTGATTACCTGCTTCCCCGGCGGTGACGTCATCGGATTGGTTTACGGCCGGGATTACCCTGCAGTCACTGCAGTTATCGCGAAAAACTGCATGTGACCGCCAGGGAGAAGATAATGGCGGCCATCAAGCAGTCCAGGGCGTGACCGCCGGAGATCTTCTGCCAGGTAAGTGCCGCTGACTCCTGACAGACCCGACCGACGGACACTCACAGTGACAGTGACAAATCCGATTCCGGTATCCGATATGACGAAAATATCGGTACTCGGAATCGAAAGCCCGATACAGCTAATATCGGCCGATACCCGATATTTGCAGTATCGTATCGCTCAACACTAGTTGTGTCATGACCTGTAAGTACAATTGAGAGAAGGTCGATGCTATTTAGATATGGTAATTCAGTTGCTAGAAAGTACACATAGTAATTAGCCATGTATTGTGTATAGCCGGCCATGTAAAGTTGAGAGAAGGTCGCAAGCTATTTAGATATGGTAATTCAGCTGCTAGAAAGTACACGTAGTAATTAGCCATGTATTGTGTATAGCCGGACATAGTCCTGGCATGTCCGGACAAGTCCTTTGATCAGTCTATTTGGGAATCTTTTAAGTCCAGCAGTAAATGTATCCTTTGATCAGTCTATTGTGTGGGGGAAAGATGTATCAAGGCGAGGTCACATTATGAAATTTTTTAGAACAATTGGAAGGGATTCTCTCTAGACAGGTATAACCAAATGTCATTATATGTTGGAGTAAATCTCAATATTATATGATAGTATGCAGCTCATTTTATATTCATGTATGTGAAAGACAAACTTTTCAGCATGCCGATGTATCTACTCTCAGCTGCTATTTTAAACAGTTACCATACGAATATTGTAGCGAATCAAGGTGTATTAAATTGAGGGCTTACACGATTCCAGCAACTTGATGACAAATTCAGAGCAAATTCGTTATTTTGGGAGAGACCTAGGCCTATTTTTTAACGATGCTAACTCCCTCAGATATGAAAGACAGGCAGATCTTTTTCAAGAAAACTGTCACTGTGGTGCTTTTCTCTAGCCTTCATCAGTGTCGCCGTTAGGATACACGGACCCCTACAGCTCATCCCTATGGTGTAGTTTAATGTAGGGGCAAACAGATCATCGCTGGTGTTTGGAAAATACCATATTTCATAGATGATGGTGATCCGCTGAATCATTTTTAAACATTTCACGCCACTCATGCACCCACAGCACACTTATGGTGTACCCGCACCGCTGCAGCTAGTGCTTTTTAGCTAAAAAGGCATGATATAACTGCCCGCAGGTGATGTTTGTGACCTTATTTGCAACATTTTCATTATAGCACGACGGACAGCCGTGGAAAAAACAACCTGAAATTCAAAAATTATGTGCTGTCCGTTAACATACGCATAGGCATCTAGAAAATATTGAGCGAGTTGCTTCACAAACCCTCTCAAGGCGTGCTGTATGCCAATGTTCTCGGTATGCGCTGGCCTATTTTGGTACATGCCCACTCCTACGCAGCGGTTTTGACCACCATGCAACAAAAATCGGGTACAAACTTTTTAGCATAGCGGTGTTTCTGACTCTCAGTTGCTATTTTAATAGTTACCATACGAATATTGTAGCGAACCAAGATGTATTAAATTGATTACTAACACGATTCCAGCAACTTGATGACAAATTCAGAGCAAATTCGTTATTTCGGGACGGGTCCCGGCCTATTTTGGGACATGCTCCACTTTACTCTGATTCAACGCAATATATTCAACGCGATAATTGTAAAGCTGGGCTATTTTAAAGATTCCAGCAACTTGATGTCAAATTCAGAGCAAATTCGTTATTTCGGGACGCGTGTACTGGCCTATTTCGGTACATGCCCACTCCTACGCGGCGATTTTGACCACCATCCAGCAAAAATCGGGTACAAACTTTTTAGCATCCAGCAAATTGATGTCAAATTCAGAGCAAATTCGTTATTTCGGGACGCGTGTACTGGCCTATTTCGGTACATGCCCACTCCTACGCGGCGATTTTGACCACCATCCAGCAAAAATCGGGTACAAACTTTTTAGCATAGCTGTGTTTCTGACTCTCAGCTGCTATTTTAATAGTTACCATACGAATATTGTAGCGGATCAAGATGTATTAAATTGATTACTAACACGATTCCGGCAACTTGATGACAAATTCACAACAAATTCGTTATTTTGGGAGAGGCCTAGGCCTGTTTTTTAACGATGCTAACCCCCTCAGACATGAAAGACAGGCAGCGCTTTTTCAAGAAAACTGTCACTGTGGAGCTTTTCTCTAGCCTTCATCAGTGTAGCCGCTAGGATACACGGGCCCCTACAGCGCAGTCCTATAGTGTAGTTTAATGTAGGGGGCAAACAGATCATCGCTGGTGTTTGGAAAATACCATATTTCATAGATGGTTGTGAACCGCTGAATCATTTTTTAAACATTTCACGCCACTCATGCACCCACAGCACACTTATGGTGTACCCGCACCGCTGCAGCTAGTGCTTTTTAGCTAAAAAGGCATGATATAACTGCCCGCAGGTGATGTTTGTGCCCTTATTTGCATCATTTTCATTATAGCACGACGGGCAGCCGTGGAAAAAACAACCCTGAAATTCAAAAACTATGTGCTGTCCATTAACATACGCACTCTAAGGTTCTGTGTACATGTTCCTGAAACTCAGTTTGTTCGTCAGCCATTTTACTTTCTGTCTTGCTGCAGCTATCTTGCCCTCAGTCAAAATGGAGTTTCCAGCTTGCATGTTTCCCGCCCTGATTCTCTCCTTTTGCTTCTTAAGCAGCCACAGCTGAGCAATCAGTGCTTCAGAATCTAGCCTGCAGTGAACCTGTGACTTGACTCCTAAAGCCTTGGACCTTGTACTCCAGCTATTCCTACTGAGGAACTCTGAAGCACTTGTGGACTCTGAACCCTGCTCTTTGAAAGACCCACGTTTGCATGGACTTACGCACAAGACGCTATATGAACTGTACTACATACATTACAAGATTCTGAAGCCAAAACGTTAGTGTCTGCTGGGTCTGGAAAGGCTGTGTCTGCTGTAACTGTGGATATCGGATGTCCGGTTGTACTTTCTGTGATGACAGTGGTTGTGACTTCTCACAACCATTCCAGATGTCCGGGTGAACTTTCTGTGATGATAGTGGTTGTGACTTCTCACAACCATTCCAGGTGAGCAGTTCCCTTAATTTTTTTTCTCTCTGCAGTGTTACCACAGGTAAACACTATTGTTTTTTTTTTTTCTCCTCTCCTCTTCTTCCAGTACTCCTGTCTTAAAAGATCTGGAAAATGGAGGCCCGCATAAAGGAACTTTGCGGAGTGACTGATAATATCCTTGCAGATTTGCAGAATATAAAGACCCATTTTTCAAGCCTACAGGACCTCACTAATCACAATTTGCAAGTGTTTGGACAGACTGCCCAGGATTTGCGAGCCAGGATTGATGTTCTAGAAGAGCGAGTCCAGGCTCCTGCCGTAGCCCCGAGTTCTGGGATTCCCAAGTTGCCCCCTTTTCGTTTTTGCGGTGAACGTGAGAAATTCAGGGGATTTATTAATCAATGCAATCTTTTTTTTCTGCACATGCTTCACAATTTCCCACTGAACGATCTAAGGTGCTTACTATAATTATGTTGCTTACCAACAAGGCTTTGATGTGGGCAAACCCTCTGATTGAGACTGAGGATGATTGTTTGAATCACCTTGATGCTTTTATTTCAGCCATGGGGAAGGTGTTTGATGACCCCAATCGAGGTGCAACAGCTGAAGCAGCCATGTTAGCTTTGCGCCAAGGTAAGCACTCGGTAGCTGAATATGCCTTGGATTTCAGGAGATGGGCCCTTGATACCACCTGGGACAGTTCCGCCAAAAAATCTATTTTTCGAAAGGGGTTATCTCCACTGATTAAGGATGAACTTGCTCGTGCCGACCCTCCCAATGCGTTAGGTGACTTTATTAACTATTAACGTCTGTATATTCCTGAAACAGTCAGATTGAGAGTATTGCAACTCATTCACGATTCCAAGATAGCTGGGCATAGAGGAATTCTAAAGACACAGGAATTTCTCTCTCGTTTCTTTTGGTGGCCCACTTGCAGGAAGGATGTTTTAAACTATGTCACTTCATGTGAAGTCTGTGCAAGATGCAAAACACCTCGCTCCTCACCAACTGGTCTGTTACAGCCTCTTCCCACCCCGTCCCGCCCGTGGGGATCCATTTCTATGGACTTCATTGTGGAGTTACCAACCTCTCAAGGGAAGAACACCATTCTAGTGGTGGTTGACCGTCTAACAAAGGCAGCTCATTTTATCCCTTGTGTCGGCTTACCCACTGCAAAACAGACATCAGATTTGATGATTAAAGATGTGTTTCGCTTACATGGAGTACCGGATGAGGTTATTTCGGATCGAGGGGTGCAATTCACTTCTAGGTTTTGGCAAAATTTCTGTGCAGCATTGGACATTAAAGTAAACCTTTCTTCTGCTTTTCATCCCCAGACTAATGGACAGACCGAACGAACCAATCAAACCCTGGAGCAGTATCTCCGCTGCTTTATCTGCCACCTACAGGATGATTGGGTGGATCTACTTCCATTAGCTGAGTTCTCGTATAACAACTCTCAGAGTGCCTCCACTAAGCAGTCTCCTTTTTACTCTAATCTAGGTTATCATCCTAACATTCTACCACGATTTCCCATAGAAACGCCTTTACCAGCAGTGGCTGAAAGAATCACGTCTTTACAGAAGAATATGGATCTTCTAAAGGAGAATCTGGAATCGGCTCAGGAAAGGTACAAGAAAGCAGCAGATAAATTTCGTAAACCTGCACCAGCTTTCAAGGTAGGAGACTTGGTCTGGCTGTCAACCAGAAATCTTAAGTTAAGGATTCCATCGTCTAAGTTGGGACATAAGTACATTGGACCCTATAAAATCAGTAAAATTATAAGTGCCGTTGCTTGTCGTCTTCAACTGCCCAGAACTATGAGAATTCACCCTGTCTTTCATGTATCCCTACTAAAGGCTGCGACACCCAATACGTTTCCTGGACGTTCTTCTCCTTGCCCTGACCCAGTGCTAGTCGATGGTCAGGAAGAATTTGTGGTGGAAAGGATTTTAGATTCCAGGTTGTATAGAAATCAGTTACAATATCTGATTAAATGGCAGGGCTACCCAGTGGAGGACAACTCATGGGAACCAGTCAATAACGTTAATGCTCCTCGCTTGCTCCGTCAGTTTCATCAGAGGTACCCACACAAGCCTGGCCTGAGGTCATCCGGAGGTTGTCCCTAAGGGGGGAGTAATGTAAGGTTCTGTGTACATGTTCCTGAAACTCAGTTTGTTCGTCAGCCATTTTACTTTCTGTCTTGCTGCAGCTATCTTGCCCTCAGTCAAAATGGAGTTTCCAGCTTGCATGTTCCCGCCCTGATTCTCTCCTTTTGCTTCTTAAGCAGCCACAGCTGAGCAATCAGTGCTTCAGAATCTAGCCTGCAGTGAACCTGTGACTTGACTCCTAAAGCCTTGGACCTTGTACTCCAGCTATTCCTACTGAGGAACTCTGAAGCACTTGTGGACTCTGAACCCTGCTCTTTGAAAGACCCACGTTTGCATGGACTTACGCACAAGACGCTATATGAACTGTACTACATACATTACACGCACAGTCATCTAGAAAATATTGAGCGAGTTGCTTCACAAACCCTCTCAAGGCGTGCTGAATGCCAATGTTCTCGGTATGCGCTACATACAGTTAGGTCCATAAATATTTGGACAGAGACAACATTTATCTAATTTTGGTTCTAGACATTACCACAATGAATTTGAAACAAAACAAATCAGATGCAGTTGAAGTTCAGACTTTCAGCTTTCATTTGAGGTACCACATTAAATTGGATGAAGGGTTTAGGAGTTTCAGCTCCTTAACATGTGCCACCCTGTTTTTAAAGGGACCAAAAGTAATTGGACAGATTAAATAATTGTAAATAAAATGTTCATTTCTAGTACTTGGTTGAAAACCCTTTGTTAGCAATGACTGCCTGAAGTCTTGAACTCATGGACATCACCAGACACTGTGTTTCCTTCTTTTTGATGCTTTGCCAGGCCTTCACCGCGGTGGTTTTCAGTTGTTGTTTGTTTGTGGGCCTTTATGTCTGAAGTTTAGTCTTTAACAAGTGAAATGCATGTTCAATTGGGTTGAGATCAGGTGACTGACTTGGCCATTCAAGAATATTCCACTTCTTTGCTTTAATAAACTCCTGGGTTGCTTTGGATTTATGTTTTGGGTCATTGTCCATCTGTAGTATGAAATGACGACCAATCAGTTTGGCTGCATTTGGCTGGATCTGAGCACACAGTATGGCTCTGAATACTTCAGAATTCATTTGGCTGCTTCTGTCCTGTGTCACATCATCAATAAACACTAATGACCCAGTGCCACTGGCAGCCATGCATGCCCAAGCCATCACACTGCCTCTGCCGTGTTTTACAGATGATGTGGTATGCTTTGGTTCATGAGCTGTACCACGCCTTCGCCATACTTTTCTCTTTCCATCTTTCTGGTAGAGGTTGATCTTGGCTTCATCTGTCCAAAGAATGTTCTTCCAGAACTGTGCTGCATTTTTAGATGTTTTTTAGCAAAGTCCAGTCTAGCCTTTTTATTCTTGATGCTTATGAGTGGCTTGCACCGTGCAGTGAACCCTCTGTATTTACTTTCATGCAGTCTTCTCTTTATGGTAGATTTGGATATTGATACGCCTACCTCCTGGAGAGTGTTGTTCACTTGGTTGGCTGTTGTGAAGGGGTTTCTCTTCACCATGGAGAGTATTCTGCGATCATCCACCACTGTTGTCTTCCGTGGGCGCCCAGGTCTTTTTGCATTGATGAGTTCACCAGTGCTTTCTTTCTTTCTCAGGATGTACCAAACTGTAGATTTTGCCACTCCTAATGTTGTAGCAATTTCTCAGATAGGTTTTTTCTGTTTTTGCAGTTTAAGGATGGCTTGTTTCACCTGCATGGAGAGCTCCTTTGACCACATGTTTCCTTCACAGCTAAACCTTCCAAATGCAAACACCACACCTCAAATCAACACCAGCCCTTTTATCTGCTTAATTGAGAATGATATAATGAAGGGATTGCCCACACCTGTCCATGAAATAGCCTTGGAGTCAATTGTCCAATTACTTTTGGTCCCTTTAAAAACATGGTTGCACATGTTAAGGAGCTGAAACTCCTAAACCCTTCATCCAATTATAATGTGGATGCCCTCAAATGAAAGCTGAAAGTCTGAACTTCAACTGCATCTGATTTGTTTTGTTTCAAATTCATTGTGGTAATGTCTAGAACCAAAATTAGATAAATGTTGTCTCTGTCCAAATATTTATGGACCTAACTGTACATGACCCGCTGTATAGCCTGGGATGAGCAGCGTTCTTGCAGCCCAGGCCTATTTTTAAAGATGCTAAGCCCCTCAGATATAAAAGACAGGCATGTTGGGACGTGTCCCGGCCTATTTTGGCACAGGACCACACCTATGCAACGATTTTGACCAGCATTCAGCAAAAAATTGCGTGCAAACTTTTTAGCATACCTGTACAAACTTTTTAACATACCTGTGTTTCGGACTCTCATGCCGTACCAGAAGCACCCAGTGCCATGTACTCTAGCCCATAATATTTCACATCGGGTATGGGACCAACATAGCTTTGTTTTCTCAGGTATTAAAAAAGTGTGGAAAACTGAAAATCCCGAGGCCTGAGGTAATTTACTGAGCTTCATGGGGATAAAATTTAGCGAGTCTATGAACCTTATAGACAAATCGGGTAGCGTCACACACAAGACAACGACACCTCGGGCTAGCACATTTACCTGTAGTTTTCAAAAACCACTGCCTTAACAATAAAGTAAGAATCGTGGCGACCTGCATTGTGGGCTATAAATGTATACCCTTAAAATTTACCGTTGGTAAAGAACAGTAAAAAGTCGTGCGTACAACTATCATCCTCAAACTCCCAGCGCTATCACAAACACTATTACCTACAGAGGCGGCCCCGCGAGAATTTCTGGATGTGTGTATCAAGATGCTCCCTGCTTTGACCGATTGTTTGCTCGTGAATGCTGACATTTCCAGGGTCATCATAGTTGTGTAAATGCGCTGGGGGCTCGTGTATCGGCCCCTAGGGTGTAATGCGTGGTCATTTTAATTATTTTTCAATTCATAACCATACGTTCTCAGGCAGACAGGTTTATTTCACAGAAGTTGACTGTACAGTTGCATAATTTTTGTTTAAAATCATTCATTTGCATAATTTTGTTTAAAATCGCACAGTTCTGCGATAATGTCGGGTGTTGGACACGCACTTATCAGTCTTTCATACGTGTCGCAGAAAGATTTTAGTCTGTTCTGCGAGAGTTTATTATGCACGTACTGTGCAGACATGTCAAGAAACATTTTGGCGTGTTCAGCAGTCCATACGGGTGTTGGTGTGTAAGGTGATCGAACATCATCCTTCTGCTTCTTACTTACACGACGGCGCGATACCGCGCATTTCTTTGGCGGTAATGCATCGGCTGAATTGGCAGCTGCTGCTTCCGCGTTGCTATTTGCAGATTATGTAGCTTGACACAGACGTATATTCTTAAGCCTACTACTCTCCGCATTCCTGGGGTGGGCGGTTGGCGCGTCGCTTTCTCCACGATCAGCGACACACCCGAGTGAAAGAGGCTCCGTTCTCACCTCCGCTCTGTTCTCAAATCCATAATTGCGCTGTTGCAAAACTCGCGAATGACGCTCCTCCGTAACTAAAGAAAATATACGTGGTGTAGTTAACCGCTAAGCGGGCGAGATATAGGAAGAGCTACAGTCTCCACTTTACTCTGATTCAACGCAACATTTGTAAAGCTACCAGCACCGATTATCTGTGAAACCGATGCATGATTGTTTGTATAAGTACACTATAGAGCGGCCTAGTGTCATGGGTGTATCGCCACGAGGATCGTCGCGATTACACACTCTGACTTCTGACAGCTGAGTTGCTGTTTCTTTGTGTTTGGTAATGAGGGAGTTAATTTTACCTAGCTCTTTGCTAAGACTAGGTCCAGCCTCGCCCGGCTGCTTTTGATTATGTTCTAATTAGATTCCTTCATATACCTGCCAGTCTGCTTGTTAGATGCCGGTGAAAGCATTCATGTAGTCTAGCAGACTGGATCGGTTCTGAGAATATTTAAGCTAAGAGCTCCTTAGTTGTTTTTACTCTTACAGCTTATAGTTTATCTCTGAGACCTTAGGTGTTCCTACTGTGTGTGAGTGTTGTATGTAAGACTTTATTTACTTTATTTCTTGTCTGTCTTGTATGTCTTTCTGTTCATTAACCGTTACCTGTTCATTCCCTTTGGTGGAAATCAGGGTCCTTCTTAGGACTAGATTACAGTTGGCAGGGATTGATAGGAGACAGGGTTTACACTGGTGGCCTGGACCTCTGTACCTTTAACAGTACCTCCAGGTAGAGGGATTTGTTAGGACCCCAGTTTAGGGTCAGCATAGACCCCGGTCACCCTCTAGCCGGAGACAGCGTATAACGGATTCCGTATTGACCCACTGGACATTCTGTCAGGTAATTCTATGTTATCATATATCTATGCGCATGTTATATAGTATGTTGCCCTTTTGATATAGATTACTGACATCACATATATATATATCTGCTATACAGCGTGACATTTTCACCGGCCCATACTAAAGATTCTCCCCAGCTGTCATGGATCCAGTAGCCCAGCTGGCCCGGCAGTTGCAGGGGTTGTCCATGGAGTTTGCAGACATTAAGTCCAAGGTTTTGTCCCCCCCGGAGCAAACCAGATCTGAACCTAAGGTTGCTCTCCCGGACAGGTTCACTGGTGGGCGGGACAAATTTTTTACTTTCGGGAGGCATGTAAATTGTACTTTCGGCTGCGGCCTCGGTCATCTGGGAGTGAAGAGCAGAGGGTGGGAATTGTTATCTCGCTCTTACAAGGGGACCCTCAATCTTGGGCGTTCTCTATTCCTCCAGGCTCCCAGATCTCCAGTCAGTGGATCGATTTTTTACTGCCCTGGGTCTGGTATATGATGATCCGGATCGAGTTTCCCTTGCTGAAACAAAGTTACGTAAAATACGGCAAGGAAATCGTCCAGCGGAGGAATTTTCTTCTGAGTTCCGTAGATGGGCAACAGATACTCAGTGGAATGACCCAGCTCTTAGGAGCCAGTTTTGTCAAGGGTTGTCTGACAAATTAAAGGATGTGTTGGCTCAGTATGATTCTCCTCCATCACTGGAGGCTGCTATGGCCCTCGCTATTCGCATTGATAGACGAATTCGGGGAAGAATCGAGGTAACTCCGCCTCCCGTGATGACTCCACCTACTACTAAAGTCCCTTATACTGAGGTTCCCCTGGTCTGTTCTGAGGAACCCATGCAGTTGGGAGGGACATCTTTTTGTAGGAGGGAATCGGCGGTGCGCCGCAAGACTAGAAGGTGTTTCTTTTGCGGGAGAGAGGGACATTTTGTTGGGGGGTGTCCATCCCGGGCCTCTTTGAGCAAAGGAGTTAACCTGGGAGTGTGTATTTCGTCCCCAAATCCCTCTCAGTTTCTCGTGCCTGCGGAGGTGGTGATTGGTACTAGAACTGAGAGGATTTCTGTTTTTCTTGATAGTGGGTCCGGGGCTAATCTGGTGGACGCTCGGTTTGCCCAGGTGCATGGTATGCAACTGAGTGTATTGGCCAAACCGGTCCCTATAGTCTCTATTGATTCTAGACCTCTTGGTCAAGGTAGCTTGGTACAAGCTGTTCATAACATAGATCTTCGAGTAGGGGCAATACATAAAGAGCAATTGTCTTGTTATGTGTTGGAGGGTCTACCTACTCCTATTGTGTTGGGACTTCCTTGGTTGGCTAAACATAACCCAGTGATTGATTGGCAATCCAGAAAGATAAGCCAGTGGGGTGAATTTTGCAGGAATAACTGCATGAGCACGGTCATCGGTGCGGTTGTGCCTAGGACTTTGTCTCCTTTTCTGGAGGACTTTGGGGAGATGTTCTCAGAGGAGGGGTGTAAAGAGTTACCTCCTCATCGCGCATATGACTGCTCAATAAAGTTGCTTCCTGATGCCTTATCTCGTACTTTCCCAGGGGCCGGGAAGACGGATGATCCGGTTCCTATTCCTCAGGAGGGAGTTGTAGTGTCAGCTGTATGCTCTGAGCTTGAGGGGGAGGTATTGGGGGCTCAGGGGGATGCCCTGTGGGACTTCCAGGGAGACTGATAGTTCCAGATCGGTTAAGACTGAAGGTTACGGGGAACCGTTACAAACGGATGGCTGATAGGGGGAGAGTTTCTGGTCTAGATCTGAAGGTGAACGATCTAGTTTGGTTGTCTACCAGGAATATAAAACTTAAAGTTTCCTCCTGGAGGTTGGGGTCCCAGATTCATCGGGCCGTACAGGATCAGTTCCATAATTAATCCTGTGGCATTTCGTCTGGACCTCCCTCCTACGTTTAAAATTCATAATGTGTTTCACAAGTCATTACTTAAAAAGTATGTGGCACCAGTCATACCGTCACCTCTACCTCCTCCTTCAGTGGTGGTCAATGATAACGTGGAATTTCATGGGTCCCTGCGTCTGATGTTAACGCAGATCGATTGGTTCGGACCTTTCACACAACTCACCCGGGCAGACCTGGCCCCGAGGGTCCGGAGTCCCCTCGTAGAGGGGGGGGTACTGTCATGGGTGTATCGCCACGAGGATCGTCGCGATTACGCACTCTGACTTCTCACAGCTGAGTTGCTGTTTCTTTGTGTTTGGTAATGAGGGAGTTAATTTTACCTAGCTCTTTGCTAAGACTAGGTCCAGCCTCGCCCAGCTGCTTTTGATTATGTTCTAATTAGATTCCTTCATATACCTGCCAGTCTGCTTGTTAGATGCCGGTGAAAGCATTCATGTAGTCTAGCAGACTGGATCGGTTCTGAGAATATTTAAGCTAAGAGCTCCTTAGTTGTTTTTACTCTTACAGCTTATAGTTTATCTCTGAGACCTTAGGTGTTCCTACTGTGTGTGAGTGTTGTATGTAAGACTTTATTTACTTTATTTCTTGTCTGTCTTGTATGTCTTTCTGTTCATTAACCGTTACCTGTTCATTCCCTTTGGTGGAAATCAGGGTCCTTCTTAGGACTAGATTACAGTTGGCAGGGATTGATAGGAGACAGGGTTTACGCTGGTGGCCTGGACCTCTGTACCTTTAACAGTACCTCCAGGTAGAGGGATTTGTTAGGACCCCAGTTTAGGGTCAGCATAGACCCCGGTCACCCTCTAGCCGGAGACAGCGTATAACGGATTCCGTATTGACCCACTGGACATTCTGTCAGGTAATTCTATGTTATCATATATCTATGCGCATGTTATATAGTATGTTGCCCTTTTGATATAGATTACTGACATCACATATATATATATCTGCTATACAGCGTGACACCTAGACATATATACTTACAAGTAGCCCCCGGGTGCTGGTCTACAGAGAATGCTGAATTAACAGACATCTCTGTTTTCCCCCTCAAACTGCAACCTCACGGGCGATACTTTAGCAGCTGTAAATAAAATATAACATACATGAATGCGCAAAACACTCACAAAGCTAACTTGACACACGTAAATAAAATATATCTACTAGTTACCGCAGAAATTTTTAGCTGCATGTATAAGTACACTATAGAGCTGCGTAGACATATATGCTTACAAGTATGAGACGTGTAGTGTAGTTCAGAGATTGGTGAATTAAACGGTGTGGAGTTGCTCGGTCGTTGTCGTATGGGGCTGTTTTCTTTTTCAAGCTGCAGCCTCCTGCACGCTAGTTTAACAGCTGTAAATAAATATAACTATTAGTCGCCTCAGAAATGATATCTACACGGGCCATACGCACAAAGCTAAATTCACAAAGCTAACGTAACGCGCGTAAATAAAATATATCCACTAGTTGTCGGTGGGGGTCGCAGGGTACAGAGGATACAAACACATATCACCCGTGGTTCAAGGACCCGCTACCTTTTCTATTCCAGCGCCGCGTGCTTAGCGAATCACTCCATCTTTTAGGAGCGTAGGGTATCGCGTGAGTTAGAGGGTTATAGTCCGGTTCTACGAACTCGACATCTGAATCCTGGGGATCCTCCACGATCTCAACATCGGAATCGTGATGCTCGAGCGGCTCAGTCGCCACAGTGTTTTCAACCGCCCAGTCCGCTTGGAGGCGAACTGTATCTGTATGAGAAAATGTATTTAATTACCCGGCTAGATACATAGGTTTAAAACATCTGATATAGCTATAGGTTTCTTACCTGTGACAGACTGGTGTGAGCTGGAGGCTCGTCGCCCGCTAGCAGAGTTGCCATCCTCTAACAGGTTGGCCTGCACTGCTACAACTTATCAACGCGGTGTATATAACTACAGGCTTATATTATTAAAACATGTCTAGCTAACGACCCTGTCAGCTAAAATAAATTAACTGTATGGATTTTAGCGGCAGTCTATATTAATTATTAATATTAATAGTAGGCTGTCATGTGTGCATCGCCACGAAGATCGTCGCGGTTGCACATTCTGACTTCTCACAGCTGAGTTGCTGTTTCTTTGTGTTTGGCAGTTAGGGAGTTAATTCTGTCTGTGCTCAGTTCTGGGACTGGGTGCAGTTTCTTCCGGCTGCAATTAATTATTTGTTGATTGGTTTCCTTTAAATCTCTGGTTGTCTGTGTTGGGAGTTGCCAGTGAAATTCTTCATGCAGACCACAGATAGGATTGTATCTGTATAGACTTAAGTTAAAGAGCTCCTTAGTTGTTTTAAGCTCACCTTGCTTAGAGTTTAATATCCCAGATCATTTATGTTCCTTCTGTGTTTGAGTGTGTATGCAAGTCTGTGTTTTCTCCAGTCTGTCTTATATGTCTAATCTGTGTATTTAGCAGAGATCAGCCCATATCCCTTTGGTGGTAATCAGTATCCTTCTTAGGACTGATTACAGGGTTCAGGGACTGATAGGAGACAGGGTTAGGCTGGAGACTTGGACCTCTGAACCATTATCAGTACCTCCAAGGTGAGGGATTAGTTAGGACCCCAGTTTAGGGTCAGGTTAGACCCCGGTCCTCCTCTTTCCTGTGACAGTGTATCAAGTCCTCAAGATTAACCTGAGTTCAACGGATATCGTGTCAGGTAAATCTATTCTATATTTACATGCTGATGTTGCTAATCTATATGTTGTATAGAGTGTTGTTCTTTTAAGAATAGTTTACTGACATCGTACACATATCATAAGACCGCGTGACATTTTCACTGGCCCATAAAATTATTCCCAGTTGCCATGGATCCAGTAGCCCAGCTGGCTCTGCAGTTGCAGGGATTATCCATGGAGCTGACGGACATTAAGTCCAAAGTTTTGTCTCCCCTGGAGCAAACCAGAGTTGAACCTAAAGTAGCTCTCCCGGACAGGTTCACTGGTGGGCGAGACAAATTTTTTACCTTCAGGGAAGCATGTAAATTGTATTTTCGGCTTCGGCCTCGATCATCAGGGAGTGAAGAGCAGAGAGTGGGAATTGTTATCTCGCTCCTACAAGGGGATCCTCAATCCTGGGCATTCTCCCTTCCTCCGGGATCCCCGGCTCTACAGTCAGTAGATCGATTTTTTACTGCCCTGGGTTTGGTATATGATGACCCAGATCGGGTCTCTCTTGCTGAGACAAAATTACGTAAGATACAGCAGGGAGATCGTCCGGCAGAGGAATTTGCTTCTGAGTTCCGTAGATGGGCCACAGATACTCAGTGGAATGACCCAGCTCTTAGGAGCCAGTTTTGTCATGGGCTTTCTGACAAATTAAAGGACGTTTTGGCTCAGTATGATTCTCCTCCATCACTGGAGGCTGCTATGGCCCTAGCTATCCGTACTGATAGACGGCTCCGGGAGAGGTGCGAGGTAACTCCGCCCCCTGTTGTTACTCCACCTACTACTAAAGTCCCTTATGTTGAGGTTCCCTTGTCTGTTCGGAGGAGCCTATGCAGTTGGGAGGGACATCATTTCGTAGGAGGGGATTGGCGGTACGCCGCAGGACTAGAAGGTGTTTCTTCTGCGGGAAAGAGGGACATTTTGTTGGGGGATGTCCATCCCGTGCCTTGTTGAGCAAAAAGTCACCGGAAAACTGTTAATCCCAGGTTGTGTGGTGGACGACAACCTGGGAGTATGTATTTCGTCCGCTAGTTCTTCTCAGTTCCTTGTACCAGTGGAGGTGGTGGTTGGTACGAGAGTGGAGAGATTTTCTGTTCTTCTTGATAGTGGGTCCGGGGCTAATCTGGTTGACGCTCAGTTTGCTCAGGCTCAAGGTATGCATCTGAGTGTATTGGTCAAACCGATCCCTATATTCTCCATTGACGCCAGGCCTCTCGGCCAAGGTAGCTTTGTTCATGAGGTTCATAACATTGACCTTCGGGTAGGGGCAATACATAGGGAACTATTATCTTGTTATGTGTTGGAGGGTCTACCTACTCCTATTGTGTTGGGACTTCCTTGGTTGGTTAAACATAACCCTGTGATTAATTGGCAATCCAGAGATATAAGCCAATGGGGGGAGTTTTGCAAAAGTAACTGCATGAACACAGTCATCAGTGCGGTCGTGCCTAGTACTTTGCCTCCTTTTTTGTAGGACTTTGGGGATGTGTTCTCTGAGGAGGGGTGTCAGGAGTTGCCTCCTCATCGCGTGTATGACTGCTCTATTAATTTACTTCCTGATGCTAAGTTACCTAAAGCTAGGTTATATAACCTTTCTGGTCCTGAGAGGCAGGCTATGAAAGATTATATTTCGGAAAGTCTGGCGAAAGGGCATATTAGACCTTCATCTTCCCCAGTGGCCGCGGGGTTCTTCTTTGTGAAGAAAAAAGATGGAGGCCTACGCCCTTGCTTGGATTTCCGCGAACTTAATCGGATTACTGTTCGAGATCCGTATCCACTCCCTCTGATTCCTGATCTCTTCAATCAAATTGTTGGCGCCAAATGGTTCTCTAAATTGGATCTCAGGGGGGGGTATAATCTGATTAGGATAAAAGAGGGGGATGAGTGGAAAATGGCGTTTAACACGCCGGAGGGACATTATGAGAACCTTGTCATGCCTTTTGGTCTGACTACTGCACCAGCAGTATTCCAACATTTTGTTAATGACATTTTTCGTCATCTGGTGGGGCTGTTTGTGGTCGTATATTTGGATGACATTTTAATTTACTCACCAGATCTTGTGTCTCACCAGGAGCATGTGAGACAGGTGTTGCAGATCTTGCGAGACAATAAACTGTACGCCAAACTGGAAAAGTGTGTATTCGCCGTACAGGAACTTCAGTTTTTGGGTTTCTTGGTGTCAGCCTCCGGTTTCCGTATGGACCCTGAAAAGGTGAGAGCAGTGCTTGAATGGGATCAGCCAGAGGATCTTAAGGCTCTGCAGCGTTTTCTGGGGTTTGCTAACTACTACCGGAAATTTATTTGTAATTTCTCATCTGTTGTCAAACCTCTCACTGACATGACAAGAAAAGGGACGGATTTTTCTAAATGGTCGGACAAAGCTTGCCAAGCTTTTTCCTCTTTGAAAAAATGTTTTGCTTCGGCACCCGTTCTCATCCAACCAGATGCATCACAGCCGTTCGTTGTGGAGGTGGACGCGTCTGACGTAGGGGTGGGTGCAATATTGTCCCAGGGTCCGTCCCCTGGTAAATGGCATCCGTGCGCTTTCTTTTCTAAAAAATTGTCGTCCGCCGAAAGGAATTATGATATCGGCAATAGGGAACTTTTGGCCATTAAGTTGGCTTTTGAAGAATGGCGTCACTTTTTGGAGGGGGCAGTCCACCCGGTCACCGTCATTACTGATCACAAGAACCTGCTGTATTTGGAATCTGCTAAGCGTCTGAATTCCAGACAAGCTCGATGGTCGTTGTTTTTTACCAGGTTTAATTTTGTTGTCACTTATCGCCCTGGATCTAAGAATGTTAAGGCGGATGCCTTGTCTCGCAGTTTCCCAGGGGCCGGGAAAATGGATGACCCGATTCCTATCCTTCAGGAGGGGGTGGTAGTGTCGGCTGTATGTTCTGAGCTTGAGGAGGAGGTGTTAGAGGCTCAGGGGGACGCCCCTGCAGGACCTCCAGGGAGACTGTTTGTCCCAAATCAGTTGAGACAAAAGGTTATTGAGGCACATCATAATTCTGCTTTAGCAGGACATCCAGGGAGTAAGGCTACTTTAGATCTCCTTTCTCGTCGGTTTTGGTGGCCTAACGTTAATAAAGATGTTTTAACTTTTGTCGCGTCCTGTGGGGTTTGTGCTCGCTCTAAGACCCCTCATACCCGTCCGTCTGGGACCCTCTTACCCTTGAAACTTCCGGAGCGTCCATGGACTCATTTGTCTATGGACTTCATCACGGACCTTCCTCAGTCGTCAGGGAAGACTGTCATACTGGTGGTTGTTGACAGGTTCAGTAAGATGGCACATTTCATTGCTCTTCCTGCCCTCCCTAATGCTAAAACTCTGGCGCAGGTGTTCATTGGGGAGATTGTGAGACTTCATGGGTTGCCTTCTGATGTGGTGTCAGATAGGGGGTCTCAGTTTGTGTCCAAGTTTTGGAGGGCATTTTGTTTACGTCGGGGGATGCAATTGTCATTTTCCTCGGCTTTTCATCCGCAGACCAATGGTCAGACAGAGCGTCTGAATCAAAGCCTAGAGACTTATCTTCGGTGTTTTGTCTCAGAGAACCAGGAGGACTGGTCTTCTTTCTTGCCTCTGGCAGAGTTTGCTCTTAACAACAGGCGGAGCGAGTCCACTGGTAAGTCCCCGTTTTTTGGGGCATATGGTTTTCATCCCCAGTTTTGTACATTCAATGGGGGGGGCCCTTCTGGGGTTCCTGAGGAGGAGCGTTTCTCGTCGTCACTTGCTTCAGTGTGGAGAGGTGTATTGAATAATCTGAGTGCTATGGGGAACCGTTATAAACGTATGGCTGATAGGAGGAGAGTTTCTGGTCCAGATCTTAATGTGAACGATCTGGTATGGTTGTCTACCAGGAATATAAAACTTAAAGTTCCCTCCTGGAAGCTGGGCCCCAGATTCATCGGGCCGTACAGGATCAGTTCCATAATTAATCCTGTGGCATTTCGTCTGGACCTCCCTCCTACGTTTAAAATTCATAATGTGTTCCACAAGTCATTACTTAAGAGGTACGTGGCACCAGTCATACCATCACCTCTACCTCCTCCTCCAGTGGTGGTCAATGGTAACTTGGAGTTTCAAGTGTCAAAGATCATTGACTCACGTCTGAATCGCCGGTCCCTTCAGTACTTGGTGCATTGGAAGGGGTATGGTCCAGAGGAGAGGACGTGGGTTCCTGCGTCTGACATTAACGCAGATCGTTTGGTGCGGACCTTCCACAGAACTCACCCGGGCAAACCTGGCCCTGAGGGTCCGGAGGCCCCTCGTAGAAGGGGGGGTACTGTCATGTGTGCATCGCCACGAAGATCGTCGCGGTTGCACATTCTGACTTCTCACAGCTGAGTTGCTGTTTCTTTGTGTTTGGCAGTTAGGGAGTTAATTCTGTCTGTGCTCAGTTCTGGGACTGGGTGCAGTTTCTTCCGGCTGCAATTAATTATTTGTTGATTGGTTTCCTTTAAATCTCTGGTTGTCTGTGTTGGGAGTTGCCAGTGAAATTCTTCATGCAGACCACAGATAGGATTGTATCTGTATAGACTTAAGTTAAAGAGCTCCTTAGTTGTTTTAAGCTCACCTTGCTTAGAGTTTAATATCCCAGATCATTTATGTTCCTTCTGTGTTTGAGTGTGTATGCAAGTCTGTGTTTTCTCCAGTCTGTCTTATATGTCTAATCTGTGTATTTAGCAGAGATCAGCCCATATCCCTTTGGTGGTAATCAGTATCCTTCTTAGGACTGATTACAGGGTTCAGGGACTGATAGGAGACAGGGTTAGGCTGGAGACTTGGACTCTTGAACCATTATCAGTACCTCCAAGGTGAGGGATTAGTTAGGACCCCAGTTTAGGGTCAGGTTAGACCCCGGTCCTCCTCTTTCCTGTGACAGTGTATCAAGTCCTCAAGATTAACCCTGAGTTCAACGGATATCGTGTCAGGTAAATCTATTCTATATTTACATGCTGATGTTGCTAATCTATATGTTGTATAGAGTGTTGTTCTTTTAAGAATAGTTTACTGACATCGTACACATATCATAAGACCGCGTGACATAGGCGTTATAAATTTACAGCTACAGGGTAATGATGGTGGGGGTTCGGTCATGAAATATTGCTTCTCTAATATTGCTTCAACGCGGTTAGCCGCCATGATCCCTCTGTAAAACATGAATGGGATGTTTTTTTCTGCCCCTAGCGTGGGGGCATTGACAGAGGGCGGGTTCTCTCTGCTAGTCCTAATAAATACAAGCCGGTCACAATCAATACAACACGCACTTGTAAGGGTTCGCACCTCACAGGACACACGGCAGATCTTTAGAGCTAAAGTGAGTATTTTTATGTCTCGTGAATATCCACGTTTGTTTCAATTATATTTAAGTTTGTGTAGTATTTGCATGAACAGGTTAGTCGTGTTTTCATACTTGATCTTTATTTGCTTTAATTCAATAGCGGACCCTTTTTATTCAAGATGGAGTCCAGATATTCTCGCGGTCAATATTCTGCTTTGCTTTCACCAGAACAATCGAGTAAGTTTTACACCGTATATAGTGTACGTCGTATTGTCTCGGACTGTCTGAGTCTGCGCTTTGCATATATAAATGATATATTTCATTCTTTCTTATTTAAGAAGAGGGAGTCCATTCAGGCTACTCCTACGAGAAACCGGTTCATTACGCCGAACCTGTTAGAGGATGGCAACTCTGCTAGCGGGCGACGAGCCTCCAGCTCACACCAGTCTGTCACAGGTAAGAAACCTATAGTTATATCAGATGTTTTAAACCTATGTATCTAGCCGGGTAATTAAATACATTTTCTCATACAGATACAGTTCGCCTCCAAGCGGACTGGGCGGTTGAAAACACTGTGGCGACTGAGCCACTCGAGCATCGCGATTCTGATGTTGAGTTCGTGGAGGATCCCCAGGATTCAGATGTCGAGTTCGTAGAACCGGACTATAACCCTCTAACTCACGCGATACCCTACGCTCCTAAAAGATGGAGTGATTCGCTAAGCACGCGGCGCTGGAATAGAAAAGGTAGCGGGTCCTTGAAACACGGGTGATATGTGTTTGTATCCTCTGTACCCTGCGACCCCCACCGACAACTAGTGGATATATTTTATTTACGCACGTTACGGTAGCTTTGTGAATTTAGCTTTGTGCGTGTGGCCAGTGTAGATATCATTTCTGAGGCGACTAATAGTTATATTTTATTTACAGCTGTTAAACTAGCGTGCAGGAGGCTGCAGCTTGAAAAAGAAAACAGCCCCATACGACAACGACCGAGCAACTCCACACCGTTTAATTCACCAATCTCTGAACTACACTACACGTCTCATACTTGTAAGCATATATGTCTACGCAGCTCTATAGTGTACTTATACATGCAGCTAAAAATTTCTGCGGTAACTAGTAGATATATTTTATTTACGTGTGTCAAGTTAGCTTTGTGAGTGTTTTGCGCATTCATGTATGTTATATTTTATTTACAGCTGCTAAAGTATCGCCCGTGAGGTTGCAGTTTGAGGGAGAAAACAGCCCCATACGGCGGCGCCCGAACAGCGAGATGTCTGTTAATTCAGCATTCTCTGTAGACCAGCACCCGGGGGCTACTTGTAAGTATATGTCTAGGCCGCTCTATAGTGTACTTATACAAACAATCATGCATCGGTTTCACAGATAATCGGTGCTGGTAGCTTTACAAATGTTGCGTTGAATCAGAGTAAAGTGGAGACTGTAGCTCTTCCTATATCTCGCCCGCTTAGCGGTTAACTACACCACGTATCTTTTCTTTAGTTACGGAGGAGCGTCATTCGCGAGTTTTGCAACAGCGCAATTATGGATTTGAGAACAGAGCGGAGGTGAGAACGGAGCCTCTTTCACTCGGGTGTGTCGCTGATCGTGGAGAAAGCGACGCGCCAACCGCCCACCCCGGGAATGCGGAGAGTAGTAGGCTTAAGAATATACGTCTGTGTCAAGCTACAGAATCTGCAAATAGCAACGCGGAAGCAGCAGCTGCCAATTCAGCCGATGCATTACTGCCAAAGAAACGCGCGGTATCGCGCCGTCGTGTAAGTAAGAAGCAGAAGGATGATGTTCGATCACCTTACACACCAACACCCGTATGGACTGCTGAACACGCCAAAATGTTTCTTGACATGTCTGCACAGTACGTGCATAATAAACTCTCGCAGAACAGACTAAAATCTTTCTGCGACACGTATGAAAGACTGATAAGTGCGTGTCCAACACCCGACATTATCGCAGAACTGTGCGATTTTAAACAAAATTATGCAAATGAATGATTTTAAACAAAAATTATGCAACTGTACAGTCAACTTCTGTGAAATAAACCTGTCTGCCTGAGAACGTATGGTTATGAATTGAAAAATAGTTAAAATGATCACGCATTACACCCTAGGGGCCGATACACGAGCCCCCAGCGCATTTACACAACTATGATGACCTGGAAATGTCAGCATTCACGAGCAAACAATCGGTCAAAGCAGGGAGCATCTTGATACACACATCCAGAAATTCTCGCGGGGTCGCCTCTGTAGGTAATAGTGTTTGTAATAGCGCTGGGAGTTTGAGGATGATAGTTGTACGCACGACTTTTTACTGTTCTTTACCAACGGTAAATTTTAAGGGTATACATTTATAGTCCACAATGCAGGTCGCCACGATTCTTACTTTATTGTTAAGGCAGTGGTTTTTGAAAACTACCGGTAAATGTGCTAGCCCGAGGTGTCGTTGTCTTGTGTGTGACGCTACCCGATTTGTCTATAAGGTTCATAGACTCGCTAAATTTTATCCCCATGAAGCTCAGTAAATTACCTCAGGCCTCGGGATTTTCAGTTTTCCACACTTTTTTAATACCTGAGAAAACAAAGCTATGTAGGTCCCATACCCGATGTGAAATATTATGGGCTAGAGTACATGGCACTGGGTGCTTCTTTCTGGTACGGTATGAGAGTCCGAAACACAGGTATGTTAAAAAGTTTGTACAGGTATGCTAAAAAGTTTGCACGCAATTTTTTGCTGAATGCTGGTCAAAATCGTTGCATAGGTGTGGTCCTGTGCCAAAATAGGCCGGGAGACGTCCCAACATGCCTGTCTTTTATATCTGAGGGGGCTTAGCATCTTTAAAAATAGGCCTGTGCTGCAAGAACGCTGCTCATCCCAGGCTATACAGCGGGTCATGTATGTAGCGCATACCGAGAACATTGGCATTCAGCACGCCTTGAGAGGGTTTGTGAAGCAACTCGCTCAATATTTTCTAGATGACTGTGCGTATGTTAACGGACATCACATAGTTTTTGAATTTCAGGGTTGTTTTTTCCACGGCTGCCCGTCGTGCTATAATGAAAATGATGCAAATAAGGGCACAAACATCACCTGCGGGCAGTTATATCACGCCTTTTTAGCTAAAAAGCACTAGCTGCAGCGGTGCGGGTACACCATAAGTGTGCTGTGGGTGCATGAGTGGCGTGAAATGTTTAAAAAATGATTCAGCGGTTCACAACCATCTATGAAATATGGTATTTTCCAAACAACAGCGATGATCTGTTTGCCCCCTACATTAAACTACACTATAGGACTGCGCTGTAGGGGCCCGTGTATCCTAGCGGCTACACTGATGAAGGCTAGAGAAAAGCTCCACAGTGACAGTTTTCTTGAAAAAGCGCTGCCTGTCTTTCATGTCTGAGGGAGTTAGCATCGTTAAAAAACAGGCCTAGGCCTCTCCCAAAATAACGAATTTGTTGTGAATTTGTCATCAAGTTGCCGGAATCGTGTTAGTAATCAATTTAATACATCTTGATCCGCTACAATATTCGTATGGTAACTATTAAAATAGCAGCTGAGAGTCAGAAACACAGCTATGCTAAAAAGTTTGTACCCGATTTTTGCTGGATGGTGGTCAAAATCGCCGCGTAGGAGTGGGCATGTACCGAAATAGGCCAGTACACGCGTCCCGAAATAACGAATTTGCTCTGAATTTGACATCAAGTTGCTGGAATCTTTAAAATAGCCTAGCTTTACAATTATCGCGTTGAATATATTGCGTTGAATCAGAGTAAAGTGGAGCATGTCCCAAAATAGACCGGGACCCGTCCCGAAATAACGAATTTGCTCTGAATTTGTCATCAAGTTGCTGGAATCGTGTTAGTAATCAATTTAATACATCTTGGTTCGCTACAATATTCGTATGGTAACTATTAAAATAGCAACTGAGAGTCAGAAACACCGCTATGCTAAAAAGTTTGTACCCGATTTTTGTTGCATGGTGGTCAAAACCGCTGCGTAGGAGTGGGCATGTACCAAAATAGGCCAGCGCATACCGAGAACATTGGCATACAGCACGCCTTGAGAGGGTTTGTGAAGCAACTCGCTCAATATTTTCTAGATGCCTATGCGTATGTTAACGGACAGCACATAGTTTTTGAATTTCAGGTTGTTTTTTCCACGGCTGTCCGTCGTGCTATAATGAAAATGTTGCAAATAAGGTCACAAACATCACCTGCGGGCAGTTATATCATGCCTTTTTAGCTAAAAAGCACTAGCTGCAGCGGTGCGGGTACACCATAAGTGTGCTGTGGGTGCATGAGTGGCGTGAAATGTTTAAAAATGATTCAGCAGATCACCATCATCTATGAAATATGGTATTTTCCAAACACCAGCGATGATCTGTTTGCCCCCTACATTAAACTACACCATAGGGATGAGCTGTAGGGGTCCGTGTATCCTAACGGCGACACTGATGAAGGCTAGAGAAAAGCACCACAGTGACAGTTTTCTTGAAAAAGATCTGCCTGTCTTTCATATCTGAGGGGGTTAGCATCGTTAAAAAATAGGCCTAGGTCTCTCCCAAAATAACGAATTTGCTCTGAATTTGTCATCAAGTTGCTGGAATCGTGTAAGCCCTCAATTTAATACACCTTGATTCGCTACAATATCGGTATGGTAACTGTTTAAAATAACAGCTGAGCTTGAAATGTGTGATGCTATTTGTTAATTGTGCATGTGACACTTTTTATATCATTCTGTATGTACTTTTAAATGCTTGAAATGTCTTTGAGATGTATTTATTTAATGCAATAAAATCTTGTAACCCTGTTTTACAATACCGCGTCATTGCTTTTTTAAAAATACGAATAAAACATTCGCGTGTCTAATATTGTAACACGGCCATATACATAATATGCCCGTGACCATTTCATAATGTGACCATTTCATAATATGAGCATTTAAGGGACTTGTCCGGGCATGCCCGGACATGTCATGACTGCTGAAGGCTAGAGAAAAGCACCACAGTGACACTTTTCTCGAAAAAGCGCTGTCTGTCTTTCATGTCTGATGGGGGTTAGCATCGTTAAAAAATAGACCTAGGCCTGTCCCAAAATAACGAATTTGCTGTCAATTTGTCATAAAGTTGCTGGAATCGTGTTAGTAATCAATTTAATACAGCTTGATTCGCTACAATATTCGTATGGTAACTGTTTAAAATAGCAGCTGAGAGTAGATACATCGGCAATGCATGCTGAAAAGTTTGTCTTTCACATACATGAATATAAAATGAGCTGCATACTATCATATAATATTGAGATTTACTCCAACATATAATGACATTTGGTTATACCTGTCTAGAGAGAATCCCTTCCAATTGTTCTAAAAAATTTCATAATGTGACCTCGCCTTGATACATCTTTCCCCCACACAATAGACTGATCAAAGGATACATTTACTGCTGGACTTAAAAGATTCCCAAATAGACTGATCAAAGGACTTGTCCGGACATGCCAGGACTATGTCCGGCTATACACAATACATGGCTAATTACTACGTGTACTTTCTAGCAACTGAATTACCATATTAAATAGCTTGCGACCTTCTCTCAACTGTACATGGCCGGCTATACACAATACATGGCTAATTACTATGTGTACTTTCTAGCAACTGAATTACCATATCTAAATAGCATCGACCTTCTCTCAATTGTACTTACAGGTCATGACACAACACAACACTGCTACACTTCTGCTAATACGTAGCCTATCTTTAATTCACTAAAACTTCTTATATATACCGGATAATACTATAGAATAAACTCCTTTTAGTCTGTACATACACTACTAAGCTATATCTTTACAGCGAGTGAAACACACACACAGATTTAATACACCAACTGCTAGAAAATCCCTTTACATACATTTACTGGTAAATAGAGACAAATAAATTCATGAAGCACTTTTTACATACATTTACTGGTGGACTTAAAAGTGTCCCCCTTTACATACATTTACTGGTAAATAGACACGAATAAATTCATGAAGCACTTTTTACATACATTTACTGGTGGACTTAAAAGTGCCCCCACAAAAAGAGCCTTATAAAATCAAGATTCGCCTTGATACAACTTTCCCCCACACCACAGACTGATCAAATCCACAAGGAGATGGGTAAAATATAAATAGAGACAAATAAATTCATGAATCACTTTGATTGAACTTCCCAGATTCAACAGTCCTGATTTCCCAGACAGATCAAATCACAGGGAGACGGATTAAATGATAGGGGGCGTGACAACCTGTCAGATTGAGTTTGACGAATAATGGAACTCCTATACTACTTATATCATTAGGAGAATCTAGAAACTACAATAAATTTTATGGTGTTGACCAGTCAAGATCGCTCCTTTTAATTTCCTTAAAGATAACAACTTTTTTTATTAAATTAAATGTTCTCATCTGTGCCCAAAATTCTTAGAGTCATGTCAGAAGACGGTATTGAGGGGGGAGTGTTTGGGCTCTTTGATACCATTTAGAATCCTGCATTATTGGAGAGCTTGATATGGAAATTTCCACCAATGCTATACACTAATTTAAATGGCCCTGAGCTGCAATACCCTGCACAACCATTATACAGGTGTTATTACCTTTTTTTTTCAACCCTTGGTAATTCTTTAAAGTTCCCTTTTTCCTACATAGTGCTTCCAGAATTCAGTGATGCTGTGCAATTGCTAATTTCAGTCTCATATTAGCACATGGATACATAACAAATAATATAATTGCCTTGTAATGTTTTGATTTCCTGTTGTCGAGATGTTACCATATCCCAGAATTCCAAACCGAGGAAGTTCACCGACCGCCATACTGGGACACCCAAGTGATGGGTGTCTCAAAATGGAAACTACTGCTGGTACCAACCTATTGCTCGGTACTACCAGCGGAACGCCGTCGAACCACACATACCCTCTGTACGCACCACACACACTCACACTCCCAGCGGAACACTGTCGCTCCACAAACACACTGTACGCATCACACACACTCTCACACTCCCCGCGGAACACAGTCGCACCACACACACACTCTGTACGCACCACACACACTCTCACACTCCCAACGGAACACCGTAGCACCACACACACACTCTGTATGCACAACACACACTCTCACACACTTACACTCTCACACTGTCACTCTCACTCTCATGCAACCTCTTGCGCGTTTGCACCAGCGGAACACCGTCGCACTGCGCTTGCGCAAATTCCATGCAGGCGCAGTGAATCATTCGGCTGATCCCGGCGGCAGATGCGCAAAGTGTCTACAGGCAGAGGAAGCCGATCACATTAAAAGGGTTTTCCCACAAACAAAAGTTCATTTTAAAAATTGTCTGTGTCTGACCGTGTACGGAGCATACCACATCTCCTGGGCAGGGGAGGAAGCAAAAGACAATACTGACATTACAGCAGGGGATCACAGAGGATTCATTTTGTGAGGTAAAATATTTCACTGTTTTTAAACAATATTTTACCTCACAAAATGTATCCTCTGCGATCTCCTGCTGTAATGTCAGTATTGTCTTTTGCTTCCTCCCCTGCCCAAAAGCTGTGATATGTTCTGTACATGGTCAGACACAGGTGTGAGAGAGACAGAGCACAGGGGGGAGACAGCTCACATGGGACAGCACATGAAGGGAGACACACAGCACAGGAAGGAGAGAGACAGCAGACAAGGGGGATAGCACATGGGGTAGACAGGTCAAAGAAGAGAGAACAGACAGGAGAATCATAGATCATAGAATCATAGAATGGTAGAGTTGGAAGGGACCTCCTGGGCCTTCTGGTCCAACCCCCTGCTCAAAGCAGGATTCTCTAAATCATCCCAGACAGATGTCTATCCAGCCTCTGTTTGAAGACTTCCATTGAAGGAGAACTCACCACCTCTTGTGGCAGCCTGTTCCACTCATTGATCACCCTAACTGTCAAAAAGTTTTTTCTAATATCTAATCTGTGTCTCCTCCCATTCAGTTTCATCCCATTGCTTCTAGTCTTTCCTTGTGCAAATGAGAATAAAGATGATCCTTCTACAATGTGACAGCCCTTGAGATATTTGTAGACAGCTATTAAGTCTCCTCTCAGTCTTCTTTTTTGCAAGCTAAACATTCCCAAATCCTGCAACCGTTCCTCATAGGACATGGTTTGCAGACCGGTCACCATTCTGGTGGCTCTTCTCTGAACTTGCTCCAGTTTGTTGATGTCTTTTTTAAAATGTGGTGCCCAAAACTGGACACAGTATTCCAGATGAGGTCTGACCAAAGAGGAGTAGAGGGCAATAATGACCTCACGTGATCTAGACTGTATGCTTCTGTTGATACATCCTAGAATTGCATTTGCCTTTTTTGCTGCTGCATCACACTGTTGACTCATGTTAAGTCTGTGATCAATTAGTATACCCAAGTCTTTTTCACATGTGCTGTTACTTAGCCCTTTTCCTCCCATTTTGTATATGCTTTTTTCATTTTTATTGCCCAGATGTAGTACTTTGCATTTTTCCCTGTTAAAATCCATTCTGTTAGTTGCTGCAGTGCTCCAGTTTATGTATATCTTTTTGAATCCTCTCTCTCTCTTCTCTAGTATTAGCTACCCCTCCTAGCTTTGTGTCATCAGCAAATTTGATCAGTTTACCCTCAATTCCTTCATCTAAATCATTGATAAAGATGTTGAACAATACAGGGCCCAAAACAGAGCCTTGTGGTACCCCACTTGAGACATTCTTCCAACTGGATGTGCAGCCATTTACAACCACTCTTTGGGTCCGATCACTAAGCCAGTTATGAATCCACCTAACAGTTGCCTTGTCCATTCCATACTTAGTCATTTTTTCAATAAGGATTGTGTGAGATACTTTGTCAAATGCTTTGCTGAAGTCAAGATATACTATATCTACAGCATTTCCCTGATCCACCCAGTCAGTGATTCTGTCATAGAAGGAAATTAAGTTAGTCTGACATGACTTATTAGTTACAAACCCATGCTGACTCTGATTAATCACTTCATTCTTATCCAGGTACTTGCATACATGTTCTTTAATAATTTGTTCAAAGATCTTTCCTGGTATAGAAGTCAGACTCACCGGCCTGTAGTTCCCTGGGTCCACCTTCTTCCCCTTTTTGAAGATAGGAACAACATTTGCTCTTCTCCAGTCTTCTGGGACTTCTCCTGTTCTCCAAGAATTTTCAAAGATTATGGACAGTGGTTCAAGAATTTCTTCAGCTATCTCCTTCAGTACCCTGGGGTGTAATTCATCTGGACCTGGAGACTTGAATTCATTTATGTTAGCTAAGTGTTTCCTCACTGTCTTTCTGTTTATAGATATCCTGGATTCTTCTATTCCTTTAATAGGACAGTGAAGATCAGTTGATGTTACATTTCCTTTCTGAGAGAAAACAGATGCAAAATAGGAATTTAAAAGTTCAGCCTTCTCAACATCCTGACTTACCATTTCATCATTTTCATCCTGTAAAAATCCTATAGCACTATAGCATCTTTGACTTTTCTTTTACTTTTGACGTATCCCCAAAATCCTTTTTTGTTGCTTTTGACGTCACTTGCAAGCCTTAATTCATTGTCAGCTTTAGATAATCTGATTTGTGCCCTGCAGGTTCTGCAGACGGCATTATATTCTTCTTTAGATATGCCTCCCTCTTTCCATTTGATAAACATTTCTTTCTTCCTTTTTAGCATGTGTTTAAGTTCTATGTTCATCCATCCTGGTTTCCTTAAATGCTTCCCATTCTTCCCTCTTTTCGGAATTGTTAACGATTGTGCTTTGAGAATCTCATTTTTCAAGATTTTCCATCCTTCCTGGACATTTTTGTCCTTAAGGATATCCAGCCATTGGATCCCTCCAATTCTCTTTCTGAGTTCCTTAAAATCTGCCTTTCTGAAATCTAACCTTGACGTCTGAGTCTTCACAGGTCTTCCTCCTCTTGTTATCCAAAATTCTAAAATAGCATGGTCACTACCTCCTAGAGTCCCAGCCACTCTTACCTCCTCCACCATTTCCCCCCTGTTTATGAGGATTAGATCCAAGGTAGCAGATCCCCTTGTTTTCTCCATTACCTTTTGGAAGATAAAGTTGTCAGCAAGAGAGGATAAGAATTTCCTGGACCTGTTAGTTTTGCCTGAGAGAGATTCCCAACAAATGTCTGGATAGTTGAAATCTCCCATGACCACTATGTCATATTTTTTGGAGAACTTGGCCATTTGATGCATAAAGAGTTCATCACATGGGGAAATAGAGAGTGGATAGGTGGGTAAGCACATGGGGGAGAGATTCTCAATGCTGCAAAGCCTGCACCCATCGTGACATTACCGCCCTCCCGATGCGATAGCATCGGGGCTCCATCTAGTAACAAATAAAGATGAATGGATCTTTTGAAATTCCAATTTGACAAATTTTCCCCCAAAATTTGATTTGAGGCAAATAAACTTGTACAAATCTCAATACTGAAAACCTTGTAATCACTCAAAAAATACAAATTGGGGAGAGGAGAAAGAGTGAGAACCTCACTGACCCTAAGAGCTTGCACTTTATAGGAGAGAGAGGAGCACACTGATCATAATAGCTTACGCTCTACAAGTGAGAGAAAGAGAGAGAACTCTGCTGACCATAAGAGTTTACACTCTTCAGGAGAAAGAGAGGACCTCACTGACCCTAAGAGCTTATGTAAGGAGATGGCGAGGACCCACACGTGCCTCCTCTCCCCTGGTAGCTGCTCACAGGATTACGCGCAGCACCTCATTGTTTATTAATGTGAAAAAGATAGTAACATAGTTAGCAAGGCTGAAAAAATAAATTTTTCCATCCCGTTCAGTCTATATTCCATAAGAATAAATTCTTAGATCTACATCCTTCTAAAGAACCTAACAACTGTAAGATACAATATTGTTATGCTCCAGGAAGACATCCAGGCCTCTCTTGAACACAGGTACTGTGTATAGGCTTAGGGCTAGGATAGGATCTTAGATAATATAGGACCGTAGGGGGATTATAATAGAGAGGGGCACATTAGAGATAGAGAATAGAATAGATAGGAATGTTGGTTAATATAGTGGTTTAGCAGCTGAGAGGAGTTGCAGGGCAGGGCAGTGCAGATCCAGGGATATAGGAGTGGAACTTCCTGTATAGGCAGCAGAGCCCAGGCATCCTTGCCCAGGGCAGGGTGCATGCAGTAGTGAGTCCAAACGGATTGCTAGCTGTTATGTTTCGGTAGCTGAGGAGTGCAGGTAAAAAAGGCAATACACCAGAGCAGTTGGAATCTATGAGATTGCAGTACCCTGACTAACCACCACAACTAGAGGCAGCCGTGGAGCGTTCCTACGTTGGTCCTAGACGCCTCGTCACAGCCTGAGAAACTAACTACACCTAAAGACAGAAACAGGAAAGCTATCTGCCCCGGAGCAGATCCCCAAAGATAATAGAAAGCCCCCAAACATGTAATGGCGGTTAGACAAGAGGAAATACTGACACAGAAAGAAAATAGTATGAGCAAACGCTGGGGCCCAAACTATCTAAATAGAAAAGGACAGGAAGGGTACTTACTGCAATCCCAGAAAACCCTGAAAAACACCAACTCTACTAATTTCAAAATCACCTGAGATCACACGACCTCTACCACCTAAATTAGCTCTCTGGTGTAACAAAATCAAAACAGCAGCCACTGAAAAAACTGGAAAAAGCAAAAGAACAAAACTCAGTGGCTGAACTAAACTGAGAAGGCAGAAGCCCCCGGAGGGGACCCAGAAGGCCCCAAAGAAGTGCAGGACAAAATGCAAAAATATAGCAATAACACAAAAGAAGAAAAAATCTTATCTGGTAGCAGGAGATGCAGACACGACACAGCAGGCTACAAGGGAAACTGGAATGAAGGATTCAGACCAGAACAATTGATCACCGGCAACCCTGATGGGAAAATGACTCCCTTATATAAGACCAGTCAGTAACACCTGATTCCCAGTCCTCACAATCTTCACTAGTACCGCTTGTAACCACCAGAGGGAGCCTCTGCTCAGAACTCATCTCAAACCCATTCACAACAGTACCCCCCCTTGAGGAGGGGTCACCGAACCCTCATTTGAGCAACCAGGTCGGTCAGGATGAGTTCTATGATACGCACGGATAAGTCTCCTAGCATGGATGTCCGAAGCAAACACCCAAGAATTGTCTTCCTGACCATAACCTCTCCACTTAACCAAATACTGGAGTCTTCGTCTAGAAAAAACGAGAATCCAATATTTTCTCAACCACATACTCCAGATTGCCCTCAACCAAAACAGGGTCAGGAGGCACAGTAGCAGGAACCACTGGCTCAACAAACCTCTTCAACAAGGACTTGTGGAACACGTTATGGATCTTAAATGTCCCTGGAAGAAGCAAACGAAAAGAAACAGGATTAATAATCTCCATGATCTTATAAGGTCCAATGAACCTAGGCTTAAATTTAGGAGATGCTACTCTCATAGGAATATTCTTTGAGGACAACCAGACCAAGTCCCCCACTTTAAACCGAGGACCATCAGTCCTATGCCGGTTAGCAAACCGCTGGGCCTTCTCCTGAGAGAGGGACAACCTCTCCACTACCTGGTCCCAAATCTGTTGCATACGCTCAACAACAGAGTCAACACCTGGACAGACAGAAGCTTCCGTCTGTCCTGAAGAAAATCGAGGGTGAAAACCAGAATTACAGAAAAACGGAGACATCAAAGTGGCAGAGCTAGCCCTATTATTAAGAGCAAACTCAGCCAAAGGCAAAAAAGAGACCCAGTCATCCTGATCAGCAGACACAAAGCATCTTAGATAAGTCTCTAATGTCTGGTTTGTTCTCTCAGTTTGACCATTGGTCTGAGGATGAAATGCCGAGGAGAAAGACAATTGAACACCTAGTTTAGAACAAAAAGTCCTCCAAAATCTGGAAACAAACTGGACTCCTCTGTCAGACACAATGTTCTCAGGAATGCCGTGTAAACGAACACGTGCTGAAGAAACAACGGCACCAATTCAGAGGAGGAAGGCAACTTAGGTAATGGCACAAGATGTATCATTTTGGAAAACCTATCACAAATTACCCAGATGGTGGTCATTCTCTGAGAAACAGGAAGATCGGAAATGAAATCCATAGAGATATGGGTCCATGGTCTCTTGGGCACAGGCAATGGCATCAACAAACCACTAGAGCGAGAGCAAGGCTTGGAGCGAGAGCAAGTCCCGCAGGACTGCACAAATTCCCTGACATCGCGAGACAAGGTAGGCCACCAAAAGGACCGACTAACCAAGTCTCTGGTACCAAAAATTCCGGGATGCCCAGCCAATGCGGAACAATGAATCTCAGACATCACACTCTTTTTCCATTGGTCCGGGACAAACAATTTTCCAACAGGGCAGCGCTCGGGCCTATCCTCCTGACACCCCTCCAGAGCAAGTCTCAAATTGGGCGAGATGGCGGAAAGAACTACACCCTCTTTCAAAATAACAGAAGGATCAGATAACTCAGGAGAGTCCGCAAGGAAACTCCTCGAGAGGGCATCCGCCTTAACATTCTTAGTGCCAGGAAGAAAGGAAACCACAAAATTAAAACGTGTGAAAAACAAGGCCCACCTGGCCTGTCTAGGATTGAGTCGCTTGGCAGATTCCAGATAGACCAGATTCTTATGGTCCGTAAGGACCACCACCTGATGTTTGGCTCCCTCCAGCCAATGTCTCCACTTTTCAAAAGCCCATTTCATGGCCAATAACTCCCGATTACCCACGTCATAATTACGTTCAGTAGGAGAAAATTTTCGAGAGAAAAAGGCACAAGGGTTACTTTTAGAGGTCTCTGGATCTTTTTGGGACAAAACGGCACCTGCCCCAATTTCAGAGGCATCAACCTCCACCTGAAATGGCAGAGAAACATCAGGCTGCTGTAGAACAGGAGCAGAAGTGAATCTCTGCTTAAGTTCCTGAAATGCAGAGACTGCCTCAGGAGGCCAATTCACCACATCAGAACCCTTTCTGGTCAAATCAGTTAATGGTTTAACAATAACGAGAAATTACCAATAAATTTACGATAAAAATCGGCAAAACCCAAAAATCTCTGAAGAGCCTTTAATGAAGTAGGTTGGACCCAATCACAGATGGCCTGAACCTTGACCGGGTCCATTTCAATAACAGATGGGGACAAAATGAATCCCAGAAATGAGATCTTCTGTACGCCAAAAAGACACTTTGATCCCTTCACATACAGAGCATTATCCCTCAAAATCTGGAACACAGTCCGAACATGTTTCACATGAGAGTCCCAGTCATTAGAAAAAATCAAGATATCATCCAAATAAACAATCAGAAATTTGTCCACAAAATCCCTGAAAATGTCATTCATGAAGGACTGGAAGACGGAAGGGGCATTAGTGAGCCCAAAGGGCATCACTAGGTACTCAAAATGCCCTTCAGGGGTATTGAATGCCGTCTTCCATTCATCCCCGTGCTTAATGCGAATAAGGTTATACGCCCCCCTGAGGTCAAGCTTGGTAAACCAAGTAGCGTTTTTCACCCTGGAAAACAGGTCAGAAATCAAGGGTAACGGGTATTGATATTTCACAGTAATATTGTTCAAGAGACGATAATCAATACACGGCCTTAATGAACCATCTTTTTTGGCCACAAAGAAAAAACCGGCACCTAAGGGTGAAGAGGATGGTCTGATATGACCCTTCTCCAATGATTCCTTGATATAAGACCGCATAGCGTCATGTTCAGGTACAGACAAGTTAAAAAGGCGACCTTTAGGGAATTTACTACCCGGCACTAATTCAATAGCGCAGTCATAGCTCCTATGGGGAGGTAAGGATGCAGATTTACTTTCGCTAAACACATCAGAAAAATCAAACAAAAAGTCAGGAACATCCTGAGCTTGGGGGGAGGCAGAAAAAACAGGAGTGTTGGTATTAACACATTGGCAGCCCCAACTGGTTACAGACACAGATTTCCAATCCAAAACAGGATTATGAGACTGTAACCAAGGGAAACCCAGCACGATAATGTCATGCAGATTATATAGAACCAAAAATTTGCAGCACTCCTGGTGATCAGGTTCAACCCTCATTATCACCTGAGTAGAAAACTGGGGTTTATTCTCAGCCAAAGGGGTAGAATCGATCCCCAGTAGGGGAATAGACTTCTGTAGGGGTATCAAGGGAAACCCACAACGTTTAGCAAAATCATAATCCATCAGGTTAATAGCTGCTCCAGAATCAACGAAAGCCTGAGCAGAAAATGAGGACAGAGAGCATATCAGAGTGACAGTTAACAAAAACTTAGTCTGAACACTACCCAAGACAACTGAGCGTGCAAAACGTCTTCCCCGCTTAGGGCAGACTGAAATAGCATGAGAGGCATCACCACAGTAGAAACATAACCTATTGCGCTTTCGAAACTCATGACGCTGTGCCCCAGACACCACTCCATCACACTGCATGGGCTCAGAAGCTGGCTCACAAGGCAACACCACTCCACGCATACTTCTCCGCTCATGCAAACGTCTGTCAATTTGAATCGCTAATGACATAGAATCATTGAGACCAGAGGGGACAGGGAATCCCACCATAACATCCTTTACATTATCCGACAGACCCTTCCGGAAAAGGGCCGCCAAAGCGTCGTCATTCCATTTGGTCAGGACTGCCCACCTACAGAATCTCTGACAGTATAACTCAGCGTCATCAAGCCCCTGATTTAATGCCAACAAGGCTTTTTCAGCTTGATCAGTGACATAAGGCTCATCGTACAATAACCCCAAAGCCTGAAAAAACGCATCAACATCACTCAAAACAGGATCCCAGGTATCAGGGAAAAAGCCCAATCCTGAGGATCGCCGCGCAGGAGAGAGATGATAATTTGAACTGCTGCGCCTGCGTTTCCTGAGGACTTAGATTTTAAGACAAAAAACAATTTACAATTATTTTTGAAATTCTGAAACTTAGCTCGATCCCCTAAAAACAAATCTGGCATGGGGATCCTAGGTTCCACAACAGGCAACCCAGCAAGATAGATAGCAATACTCCGAACCTCAGTGGCAAGCTGATCCACACGGCCAGACAACTGTGCAAACTCCATTGGGAGAAAAGATCCTCCCCAGCACCCAGAGATACAGAGGGAAAAAAAAAAAAATGCAACAAACAGAAAAATATCTCTGACAACTCTGACAACCTTTTTTCTATCACAATATTTTTTCCCTTCTGTGAGTACCATACAATTTTCAATTTTTTTGGCCGGTGATACTGTTATGTTTCGGTAGCTGAGGAGTGCAGGTAAAAAAGGCAATACACCAGAGCAGTTGGAATCTATGAGATTGCAGTACCCTGACTAACCACCACAACTAGAGGCAGCCGTGGAGCGTTCCTACGTTGGTCCTAGACGCCTCGTCACAGCCTGAGAAACTAACTACACCTAAAGACAGAAACAGGAAAGCTATCTGCCCCGGAGCAGATCCCCAAAGATAATAGAAAGCCCCAAACATGTAATGGCGGTTAGACAAGAGGAAATACTGACACAGAAAGAAAATAGTATGAGCAAACGCTGGGGCCCAAACTATCTAAATAGAAAAGGACAGGAAGGGTACTTACTGCAATCCCAGAAAACCCTGAAAAACACCAACTCTACTAATTTCAAAATCACCTGAGATCACACGACCTCTACCACCTAAATTAGCTCTCTGGTGTAACAAAATCAAAACAGCAGCCACTGAAAAAACTGGAAAAAGCAAAAGAACAAAACTCAGTGGCTGAACTAAACTGAGAAGGCAGAAGCCCCGGAGGGGACCCAGAAGGCCCCCAAAGAAGTGCAGGACAAAATGCAAAAATATAGCAATAACACAAAAGAAGAAAAAATCTTATCTGGTAGCAGGAGATGCAGACACGACACAGCAGGCTACAAGGGAAACTGGAATGAAGGATTCAGACCAGAACAATTGATCACCGGCAACCTGATGGGAAAATGACTCCCTTATATAAGACCAGTCAGTAACACCTGATTCCCAGTCCTCACAATCTTCACT
>JARQOD010000006.1:264604764-264659282 GCA_033576555.1 Oophaga sylvatica | reverse complement strand
CTCTCTGACCAGCGGGGATGATTTCACCACTGATCAGAAGCGCTACGCCAGTGTTTCCCACGCTGTCACACAGCGTGGGAAACATCAACTTTTGTGCTGTGTATGTTCAGCTATATTCGGCGATTTAATCGATGATTAAATCTGTGAATATTGCAAAGTCGGCGATCGTGAGACAAACCGAAGACTGAAATATTCGCTCAGCTCTAGTTATAACCCCCAATACTGTTATGTAATTATATGTACCATAATATATATTCAGTGACTTTTAGAGATAGTTTTCCCAAACCTGCTTTGGAAAAAAGTGAAAAGTCTCTCAATGGACCATATAGTATAGTGTAACAATAGGAAAGGAGCATGTAGCCAGTTAGGATGCTCAGAAACACTTGCAAATTGAAAGCAGCAGCAACTGAGGTAAATGAAGCATCAGGTTGAAAACTGAAGTACAACCAGGGAGTTCAGATGTGAAATCAGCTCTAAGGAGATGGACATATTGACAGCAGTTCTCACTTGAATAATAAATATATTATCATAATGTGTGATAGAATTAATGATATGTGTTGTTTGACTGTAGGGAAAGTAAGAGTTAATGGTTGGGACTAGCCAAGAGTGGGAGGGACGAAGCTGAAGGGACAGAGGTAGTTTCCTGCCAGAATGTTAGGAAGGACCCAGTTTGCTGAGCAGTGCTGCATGATGATGGAGTCCCTAATGAGAAAGTTGACTGAGACAAAGAGATATCCTAGCAGAGAGCAGGAGAGAGAAGTGACAAAAAGACAGACTGATTGATAGGAGATGGGTCCCTGGAGAGGACGCCTAGCAGTATGGCCCAGAGTTAACTCCAAGAGATAACAGATCAAACTTGGACAGCGTAAGTGAGATGAAGTGAGTGCCCCGGGCTGGAGTTCCAGAGCGTCAGAGACAGAGAAGATAAGTACCGGCAATACTGGTAATATAGTTCACTTGAGGGGAAAGAAGACGTGGAACCGAGGGTTGAGAATAAAGGTACTGCCACACTAAACAATCCCGCTAGCGATCACGATAACGACGCATACTAATGCGATCGCTAGCGGGATTGTTTCTATATCGCTAAGTGCGGCCACATTTAGCGATATAGTTAACGAAGCTATCGCCGTTAGCGATCTTCTTAACGACTTAGCGGTACAAAAGTACCGCTAAATCGCTAAGAAAAGGTGCCACACTAGCGATATATACTTACCCAGCGGGAGCGCCGACGAGAAAATAGGGTCCGGAACGATTCCAGCGACGAGCGAGATCACAGCAGGAAGCTCGTCGCTGGCAGATGCCGCACTGAACAACATCGCTAACGGGATCGCTAAATAGTGACGTTTTTTAGCGATCCCGTTAGCGATATTGTTCAGTGTGGCATACCCTTTAGACTCTTGCTAACTGGACTGTAGTACTGAGATGGACTGTGGTGAAGTAGTGAGGTACGGTGAAGATAGAGGACAGGCGAGTTAAGAGAAAGGAATTGAAATTGTGTGGGGGAAAATGTTAGGTATTGTGAAGGAACCATTCATCAAGATGTGCAACCTCTATCTACTGTATAATCAAGTTTTTCAGTAAAAAGTTTATTTTTGACTGGTGGTCTATCTCACTGAACTGTAAAACATCTGGTCCTGGCTAAACAAAGTTATTGGTTACATGTGGTCTGCAAGTGCGCCACCATAGTACAAGTCCACACATCCAACCAGGACTCAAACTTTCATGTAACATGCCTGGGTGTAAGAGATGAGTACCTCATCCATGACTACTGCCCCACATCTCATTACACAGCAACCCACAGAAAATCAGAGGACCAGGAGCTGAGACATGAGCAACATCAAATAAACTTCAGATATTTGCAGATGAAGATTAAAGAATGTGAAAGACAGAAAGCTATGGTAAGTATTAAAATATTATTCAAGGCATCAACTTGGTGCCAGCATCTCTTTGAATCTAGACTGTAGAAATCTAATTGGTATCCAAGATTGCTGCTTCATTTAAAGGATAAAACTCCAAAGGTTAGGTTTTGTTGTGTCTGTGGAACAGTTCTGGACTGTGAACAGGTACCCTTTTTTAAGAATTCCCCCAAAGCCTAAAAATGCAAAAATGCTGGTTTTCCTTCACACAAAACTAATTTAATCTGTTGCTTGAATATTCTAGCTTAGCTTTTGGCCAACATATAAGAGAAATCCATCTGTTGTCCTGCAGCAGGAAGCCATGGAAAATAATGGTATAATAATGGTATCATAATAATTACTTGTCCAATCACAGAAGAGAAGCAGGGGAACTCTTCTTTGAGATCAATTTAAGATCACTACAATAACAAGGGATCCCAGACCGTGATCTGATTTAGTACACGGAAATCTAGGCAGGGGTGTAACTCCCATCTTTTTTCATAACAAAGAAAAAACCTGCTGGTGTTGGAGATGAGGAAGGTCTGATATGACCCAAAGCCAGACTTTCTGTGATATAGTCCTTCATGGCCTGCCTCCTCTGAAATGTTATATAACCTGCTCTTAGACAATTTGTCCCCAGCGATTAGATTAAGGCTAAGTGCACACGCTCAGGAATGTTTGCAGAATATTCCTGAGCAAAAACTGACTTTTTCGCGGTAAAAACGCCCGTTTTTTCCACGGATTTTGCGCGTTTTTGGTGCGTTTTTGCGCTGATTTGATGCATTTTACTGCAATTTTTCCCTGAACTTTCTAGGTCAATAATATAGCGGGAAAAACGCTAGAATTCTGCGAAATTAATGAACATGTTGCTTCTTTTTCCGCGATGCGTTTTTTTCGCGGAAAAAAACGCACCATGTGCACAAAAATTGCAGAATTCATTCTAAATGATAGGATGCTTAAATCATGCATTTTTGACGCGTTTTTTCCCGCGAAAAAACTTGAAAAAAACGCAAATAATCCTGAACGTGTGCACATAGCTTAAAGGTGCAATCATAAGGACCATGAGAAGGGAGTTCTTGACACTCCTCTCCTGTTCCGATAACACATCCCCAAAGTCAGACAAGTATTCCCCTGTAGGGAGGTGCCTGTGCAACATTTGTGTTTAGTTAGTCTGCAGCCTGCTTTGCTGTTGTAAGGTCCCTGTTCCTGAATCTGAATCCTGATCCTGAAACCGACCTGTTGGTATCTGAACCTGCATCTGAAGCAGCTCTGTTGGTACCGGAGCCTTAATCCTGAACTTGAAACTGCCCTGTCGGTCCCTGAACTTGAAATCACCTTGGTGGTACCTGTACCTGAATCTGTCCTGTCTGAACCTGTTCCTCCTGAGCTTGAAGCCATCCTGTCTGTACCAGAACCTGAATCCGTCCTGCCCGTTCCTAAACCTGAATTCCTAAACCAGAATCCGTCTAGTCTGAACCAACACCTGAACCTGTTACCTGAACATGTACCAGTGTCCATCTTGTCAAGTGTTCCAGAATCCATACTGTTTGAACCTGCACCAGTGTCTGTCTTGTCAAGTTCCAGGATGCTCACTGTCTGAAACTGCACCAGTGTTTGTCCTGTCAAGTGTTCAAGAATCTGTACTGTCTGAACCAGCATCAGTATCCGGTCCTGCTTTGAACTCCGAGTCCATACCTGCATTCCTGACCTTTGGGTCAGCTGCTGCAGTACAGAGGATTGCCTTGAAGTAGTACTTGGAGGCTACCTGCAGCTCAAGCCTAACTTAATCATCAGGGGTTCTAATGAAAACCAGTTAGCTGCCTAGCCAAGCCCCCCATGGTAAGCCCGGCCCGTGGCACATGGTCCACAACCCACCAGCGTGACAACAGCACTTGGGCATCTATTTCTGCATGTCGCTCATACTTAATACTGAATAGATTGAGAGGGTTTGAATATTTTATTTCCTTTTTTTACAATTTGCTTATTACTAAGCTGTCTATCAAGAGAAGAACAAAATTGTATGTCAGGAGAAACAGACCTCGCTTTCAGTCAGTGTGGGGCGTGGTTACAGCCGCTGATCACTATGCAATGAGCGGTGACTGAAGCTGAGTTGGCAGCACCCCTATGACTGAAAGCTTGAGGCTGCCAGGAGGAATAAAGTTAATTTTGCAGAAAATAGCCTTCCTAGAAGCCATCACCGGTGAACTTCAGGTCTTCTTTATAGAATCGCCCCCCAGCCTTTTGTGAGAATAGTTCTCCATGCAATTGTCCCTTCCTGATGATTTTCTTTTGGCATTCCTCCCATGGTGCTGTCATGGATGGTGAATGAGAAAATCGAATTATACAAAAAATTGGTTTCTAAAATTCCTACATAACAGCACTGTTATTACCTATGCTTTTGTTTCTTCTGTATTTTTTAATAATAATAATACTCTTTATTTATATAGCGCCAACATATTCCGCAGCACTTTACAATTCAACAATTCATATACATACCATAAGTAGCAACTTTAAAGATAATACAATAGTAAAAGCAGAAAAATGACAATCCTGCCTGTAAGAGCTTACAATCTACATAAGTATTTATATTAAGTGTTATATGTACAGTACAGACCAAAAGTTTGGACACACCTTCTCATTCAACGATTTTTCTGTATTTTCATGACTGTGAAAATTGTAGAATCACACTGAAGGCATCAACACTTTGAATTACCACATGTGGAATTATACATTACACTTTACAAAAAAGTGTGAAACAACTGAAAATATGTCTTATATTCTAGGTTCTTCAAAGTAGCCACCTTTTGCTTTGATTACTGCTTTGCACGCAGAAAAGGTGAACGGATGGACTCTACATGCCTGGTTCCCACCGTGAAGCATGGAGGAGGTGGTGTGATGGTGCTTTGCTGGTGACACTGTTGGGGATTTATTCAAAATTGAAGGCATACTGAACCAGCATGGCTACCACAGCATCTTGCAGCAGCATGCTATTCCAACCAGTTTGCGTTTAGTTGGACCATCATTTATTTTTCAACAGGACAATGACCCCAAACACACCTCCAGGCTGTGTAAGGGCTATTTGACCAAGAAGGAGAGTGTTGGGGTGCTATGCCAGATGACCTGGTCTCCACAGTCACCAGACCTGAACCCAATCGAGATGGTTTGGGGTGAGCTGGACCGCTCACCGCTTCAATTTTGAATAATCCCCAACAGTGTCACCAGCAAAGCACCCCCACACCATCACACCACCTCCTCCATGCTTCACGGAGGGAACTAGGCATGTAGAGTCCATTCGTTCACCTTTTCTGTGTGCAAAGCAGTAATCAAAGCAAAAGGTGGCTACTTTGAAGAACCTAGAATATAAGACATATTTTCAGTTGTTTCACACTTTTTTGTAAAGTGTAATGTATAATTCCACATGTGTTAATTTATAGTTTTGATGCCTTCAGTGTGATTCTACAATTTTCATAGTCATGAAAATACAGAAGAATCTTTGAATGAGGTGTGTCCAAACTATTAATAATAATAATAATAATAATAATAATAATAATAATAATCTTTATTTATATAGCGCCAACATATTCCGCAGTGCTTTACAGTTTAATAGTTTCAAAACACAAGTCATAAGTAACAACGTTAACAATACAATAATTAAAGCAAAATATGCCGCCCCTGCTCGTGAGAGCTTACAATCTACAATGAGGTGGGGAGATACAAAGTACAGGTGTGTATATACAATGGTGCATTTACAATGATGGTCCAGCCATCTTGAGGGAGTGAGGGATGGATGGAGATAGTGAATGGGCTACACATACACACTTACACAAAGAATGACTTTGATTAGTGAATGTGATAGGCCGCTCTGAACAAATGTGTTTTGGGAGCTCCTGAAACCATGCAAATTGTGGGTAGTCCTAATTTCTTGGGGTAGAGCATTCCAGAGGATTGGGGCAGCGCGGGAGAAGTCTTGGAGTCGGGAGTGGGAGGTACGGATTAGTGCAGAGGTTAGTCGAAAATCGTTTGCAGAGCGCAGCAGTCGGTTAGGCCAATAGATAGAAATAAGAGAGGAGATGTAGGGGGTGCTGCACTGTGGAGAGCTTTGTGGGTGAGAACAAGTACTTTGAATTGGATTCTATAATGAATGGGCAGCCAGTGTAAGGACTGGCGAAGAGCGGACGCGTCCGAGTACCGATTAGCCAGATGGATGACCCTGGCTGCTGCATTAAGGATGGACTGGAGAGGGGATAGTCGAGTAATGGGGAGGCCAAGTAATAGAGCGTTGCAGTAGTCCAGGCGGGAGTGGATCAATGCTACAGTGAGGGTTTTTGTTGTTTCCATGGTGAGAAAAGGGCGGATTCTAGAGATGTTCTTTAGGTGTAGACGGCAAGAGCGGGCAAGAGATTGTATATGGGAGGTGAAGGAGAGATTGGTGTCAAACATAACACCCAGACAGCGAGCCTGCTGCCGGGGTGTTATTATGGTGCCATCCACGGAGAGGGAAATGTCAAATTTAGGGAGGTTAATAGACGGCGGGAGCAGAAGGAGTTCAGTTTTGGAGAAGTTAAGTTTCAGATAGAGAGCGGACATGATGTTGGAGACTGCGGACAGACAGTCGGTGGCGTTTTGGAGAACAGCGGGAGTAAGGTCGGGGGATGACGTGTATAGTTGTGTGTCAACATCATAAAGAGGGTACTGAAAGCCAAATCTGCTGATGGTCTGTCCAATTGGGGCTGTGTAGAGAGAGAAGAGAAGGGGGCCAAGGACTGAACCCTGGGGTACACCGACAGTGAGAGGAAGAGGAGATAACGTGGAGCCAGAGAACGAAACACTGAAGGAGCGGTCAGAAAGATAGGAGGAGAACCAGGAGAGAACAGTGTTGTGAATGGGTTTGAGATGAGTTCTGAGCAGAGGCTCCCTCTGGTGGTTACAAGCGGTACTAGTGAAGATTGTGAGGACTGGGAATCAGGTGTTACTGACTGGTCTTATATAAGGGAGTCATTTTCCCATCAGGGTTGCCGGTGATCAATTGTTCTGGTCTGAATCCTTCATTCCAGTTTCCCTTGTAGCCTGCTGTGTTGTGTCTGCATCTCCTGCTACCAGATAAGAATTTTTCTTCTTTTGTGTTGTTGCTATATTTTTGCATTTTGTCCTGCACTTCTTTGGGGGCCTTCTGGGTCCCCTCCGGGGGCTTCTGCCTTCTCAGTTTAGTTCAGCCACTGAGTTTTGTTCTTTTGCTTTTTCCAGTTTTTTCAGTGGCTGCTGTTTTGATTTTGTTACACCAGAGAGCTAATTTAGGTGGTAGAGGTCGTGTGATCTCAGGTGATTTTGAAATTAGTAGAGTTGGTGTTTTTCAGGGTTTTCTGGGATTGCAGTAAGTACCCTTCCTGTCCTTTTCTGTTTAGATAGTTTGGGCCCCAGCGTTTGCTCATTCTATTTTCTTTCTGTGTCTGTATTTCCTCTTGTCTAACCGCCATTACATGTTTGGGGGCTTTCTATTATCTTTGGGGTTCTGCTCCGGGGCAGATAGCTTTCCTATTTCTATCTTTAGGTGTAGTTAGTTTCTCAGGCTGTGACGAGGCGTCTAGGACCAACGTAGGAACGCTCCACGGCTGCCTCTAGTTGTGGTGGTTAGTCAGGGTACTGCAATCCCATAGATTCCAACTGCTCTGGTGTATTGCCTTTTTTTACCTGTACTCCTCAGCTACCGTAACATAACAGTATCACCGGCCTAAAAATTGAAAATTGTATGGTACTCACAGAAGGGAAAAAATATTGTGATAGAAAAAAGGTTGTCAGAGTTGTCAGAGATATTTTTCTGTTTGTTGCATTTTTTTTTTTTTTTTCCCTCTGTATCTCTGGGTGCTGGGGAGATCTTTTCTCCCAATGGAGTTTGCACAGTTGTCTGGCCGTGTGGATCAGCTTGCCACTGAGGTTCGGAGTATTGCTATCTATCTTGCTGGGTTGCCTGTTGTGGAACCTAGGATCCCCATGCCAGATTTGTTTTTAGGGGATCGAGCTAAGTTTCAGAATTTCAAAAATAATTGTAAATTGTTTTTTGCCTTAAAATCTAAGTCCTCAGGAAACGCAGCGCAGCAGGTTCAAATTATCATCTCTCTCCTGCGCGGCGATCCTCAGGATTGGGCTTTTTCCCTGATACCTGGGGATCCTGTTTTGAGTGATGTTGATGCGTTTTTTCAGGCTTTGGGGTTATTGTACGATGAGCCTTATGTCACTGATCAAGCTGAAAAAGCCTTGTTGGCATTAAATCAGGGGCTTGATGACGCTGAGTTATACTGTCAGAGATTCCGTAGGTGGGCAGTCCTGACCAAATGGAATGACGACGCTTTGGCGGCCCTTTTCCGGAAGGGTCTGTCGGATAATGTAAAGGATGTTATGGTGGGATTCCCTGTCCCCTCTGGTCTCAATGATTCTATGTCATTAGCGATTCAAATTGACAGACGTTTGCGTGAGCGGAGAATTATGCGTGGAGTGGTTTTGCCTTGTGAGCCAGCTTCTGAGCCCATGCAGTGTGATGGAGTGGTGTCTGGGGCACAGCGTCATGAGTTTCGAAAGCGCAATAGGTTATGTTTCTACTGTGGTGATGCCTCTCATGCTATTTCAGTCTGCCCTAAGCGGGGAAGACGTTTTGCACGCTCAGTTGTCTTGGGTAGTGTTCAGACTAAGTTTTTATTAACTGTCACTCTGATATGCTCTCTGTCCTCATTTTCTGCTCAGGCTTTCGTTGATTCTGGAGCAGCTATTAACCTGATGGATTATGATTTTGCTAAACGTTGTGGGTTTCCCTTGGTACCCCTACAGAAGTCTATTCCCCTACTGGGGATCGATTCTACCCTTTGGCTGAGAATAAACCCCAGTTTTCTACTCAGGTGATAATGAGGGTTGAACCTGATCACCAGGAGTGCTGCAAATTTTTGGTTCTATATAATCTGCATGACATTATCGTGCTGGGTTTCCCTTGGTTACAGTCTCATAATCCTGTTTTGGATTGGAAATCTGTGTCTGTAACCAGTTGGGGCTGCCAATGTGTTAATACCAACACTCCTGTTTTTTCTGCCTCCCCCAAGCTCAGGATGTTCCTGACTTTTTGTTTGATTTTTCTGATGTGTTTAGCGAAAGTAAATCTGCATCCTTACCTCCCCATAGGAGCTATGACTGCGCTATTGAATTAGTGCCGGGTAGTAAATTCCCTAAAGGTCGCCTTTTTAACTTGTCTGTACCTGAACATGACGCTATGCGGTCTTATATCAAGGAATCATTGGAGAAGGGTCATATCAGACCATCCTCTTCACCCTTAGGTGCTGTTTTTTTCTTTGTGGCCAAAAAAGATGGTTCATTAAGGCCGTGTATTGATTATCGTCTCTTGAACAATATTACTGTGAAATATCAATACCCGTTACCCTTGATTTCTGACCTGTTTTCCAGGGTGAAAAACGCTACTTGGTTTACCAAGCTTGACCTCAGGGGGGCGTATAACCTTATTCGCATTAAGCACGGGGATGAATGGAAGACGGCATTCAATACCCTGAAGGGCATTTTGAGTACCTAGTGATGCCCTTTGGGCTCACTAATGCCCCTTCCGTCTTCCAGTCCTTCATGAATGACATTTTCAGGGATTTTGTGGACAAATTTCTGATTGTTTATTTGGATGATATCTTGATTTTTTCTAATGACTGGGACTCTCATGTGAAACATGTTCGGACTGTGTTCCAGATTTTGAGGGATAATGCTCTGTATGTGAAGGGATCAAAGTGTCTTTTTGGCGTACAGAAGATCTCATTTCTGGGATTCATTTTGTCCCCATCTGTTATTGAAATGGACCCGGTCAAGGTTCAGGCCATCTGTGATTGGGTCCAACCTACTTCATTAAAGGCTCTTCAGAGATTTTTGGGTTTTGCCAATTTTTATCGTAAATTTATTGGTAATTTCTCGGTTATTGTTAAACCATTAACTGATTTGACCAGAAAGGGTTCTGATGTGGTGAATTGGCCTCCTGAGGCAGTCTCTGCATTTCAGGAACTTAAGCAGAGATTCACTTCTGCTCCTGTTCTACGGCAGCCTGATGTTTCTCTGCCATTTCAGGTGGAGGTTGATGCCTCTGAAATTGGGGCAGGTGCCGTTTTGTCCCAAAAAGATCCAGAGACCTCTAAAAGTAACCCTTGTGCCTTTTTCTCTCGAAAATTTTCTCCTACTGAACGTAATTATGACGTGGGTAATCGGGAGTTATTGGCCATGAAGTGGGCTTTTGAAGAGTGGAGACATTGGCTGGAGGGAGCCAAACATCAGGTGGTGGTCCTTACGGACCATAAGAATCTGGTCTATCTGGAATCTGCCAAGCGACTCAATCCTAGACAGGCCAGGTGGGCCTTGTTTTTCACACGTTTTAATTTTGTGGTTTCCTTTCTTCCTGGCACTAAGAATGTTAAGGCGGATGCCCTCTCGAGGAGTATCCTTGCGGACTCTCCTGAGTTATCTGATCCTTCTGTTATTTTGAAAGAGGGTGTAGTTCTTTCCGCCATCTCGCCCAATTTGAGACTTGCTCTGGAGGGGTGTCAGGAGGATAGGCCCGAGCGCTGCCCTGTTGGAAAATTGTTTGTCCCGGACCAATGGAAAAAGAGTGTGATGTCTGAGATTCATTGTTCCGCATTGGCTGGGCATCCCGGAATTTTTGGTACCAGAGACTTGGTTAGTCGGTCCTTTTGGTGGCCTACCTTGTCTCGCGATGTCAGGGAATTTGTGCAGTCCTGCGGGACTTGCTCTCGCTCCAAGCCTTGCTCTCGCTCTAGTGGTTTGTTGATGCCATTGCCTGTGCCCAAGAGACCATGGACCCATATCTCTATGGATTTCATTTCCGATCTTCCTGTTTCTCAGAGAATGACCACCATCTGGGTAATTTGTGATAGGTTTTCCAAAATGATACATCTTGTGCCATTACCTAAGTTGCCTTCCTCCTCTGAATTGGTGCCGTTGTTTCTTCAGCACGTGGTTCGTTTACACGGCATTCCTGAGAACATTGTGTCTGACAGAGGAGTCCAGTTTGTTTCCAGATTTTGGAGGACTTTTTGTTCTAAACTGGGTGTTCAATTGTCTTTCTCCTCGGCATTTCATCCTCAGACCAATGGTCAAACTGAGAGAACAAACCAGACATTAGAGACTTATCTAAGATGCTTTGTGTCTACTGATCAGGATGACTGGGTCTCTTTTTTGCCTTTGGCTGAGTTTGCTCTTAATAATAGGGCTAGCTCTGCCACTTTGATGTCTCCGTTTTTCTGTAATTCTGGTTTTCACCCTCGATTTTCTTCAGGACAGACGGAAGCTTCTGTCTGTCCAGGTGTTGACTCTGTTGTTGAGCGTATGCAGCAGATTTGGGACCGGGTAGTGGAGAGGTTGTCCCTCTCTCAGGAGAAGGCCCAGCGGTTTGCTAACCGGCATAGGACTGATGGTTCTCGGTTTGAAGTGGGGGACTTGGTCTGGTTGTCCTCAAAGAATATTCCTATGAGAGTAGCATCTCCTAAATTTAAGCCTAGGTTCATTGGACCTTATAAGATCATGGAGATTATTAATCCTGTTTCTTTTCGTTTGCTTCTTCCAGGGACATTTAAGATCCATAACGTGTTCCACAAGTCCTTGTTGAAGAGGTTTGTTGAGCCAGTGGTTCCTGCTACTGTGCCTCCTGACCCTGTTTTGGTTGAGGGCAATCTGGAGTATGTGGTTGAGAAAATATTGGATTCTCGTTTTTCTAGACGAAGACTCCAGTATTTGGTTAAATGGAGAGGTTATGGTCAGGAAGACAATTCTTGGGTGTTTGCTTCGGACATCCATGCTAGGAGACTTATCCGTGGGTATCATAGAACTCATCCTGACCGACCTGGTTGCTCAAATGAGGGTTCGGTGACCCCTCCTCAAGGGGGGGGTACTGTTGTGAATGGGTTTGAGATGAGTTCTGAGCAGAGGCTCCCTCTGGTGGTTACAAGCGGTACTAGTGAAGATTGTGAGGACTGGGAATCAGGTGTTACTGACTGGTTTATATAAGGGAGTCATTTTCCCATCAGGGTTGCCGGTGATCAATTGTTCTGGTCTGAATCCTTCATTCCAGTTTCCCTTGTAGCCTGCTGTGTTGTGTCTGCATCCCTGCTACCAGATAAGAATTTTTCTTCTTTTGTGTTGTTGCTATATTTTTGCATTTTGTCCTGCACTTCTTTGGGGGCCTCGTCCCTCCGGGGGCTTCTGCCTTCTCAGTTTAGTTCAGCCACTGAGTTTTGTTCTTTTGCTTTTTCCAGTTTTTTCAGTGGCTGCTGTTTTGATTTTGTTACACCAGAGAGCTAATTTAGGTGGTAGAGGTCGTGTGATCTCAGGTGATTTTGAAATTAGTAGAGTTGGTGTTTTTCAGGGTTTTCTGGGATTGCAGTAAGTACCCTTCCTGTCCTTTTCTGTTTAGATAGTTTGGGCCCCAGCGTTTGCTCATTCTATTTTCTTTCTGTGTCTGTATTTCCTCTTGTTTAACCGCCATTACATGTTTGGGGGCTTTCTATTATCTTTGGGGTTCTGCTCCGGGGCAGATAGCTTTCCTATTTCTATCTTTAGGTGTAGTTAGTTTCTCAGGCTGTGACGAGGCGTCTAGGACCAACGTAGGAACGCTCCACGGCTGCCTCTAGTTGTGGTGGTTAGTCAGGGTACTGCAATCCCATAGATTCCAACTGCTCTGGTGTATTGCCTTTTTTTACCTGCACTCCTCAGCTACCGTAACATAACAGAACAGTGTCCTTAATACCTAGTGACTGGAGCCTAGACAGTAGAAGACAGTGGTCAACTGTGTCGAAAGCTGCGGAAAGTTTGAGAAGAATGAGCAGAGAGTGGTCGCCGTTACGTTTTGCTGTCAGAAGGTCATTGGTCACTTTGATGAGTGCAGTTTCAGTCGAATGTAGGGGGCATTTCAATGCCAACGACATCAATTCTTATTACTTAAGCTTGTCAACCTTAATTTACTTTATAATAATAGTAACGCATTGAAAATAGGGGGTTATTTGGCTAAAGTTGTGGTTGGGGATAGCCCAGTTAGGGAGGTGGAAAAACTGGCATATGTTGAGGTGTAGGCTGGATGTTCAGCAGCGGCAAATGGAGGAATTGGAGAAGTCGGAGGAAGAGGAGGACAAAGTGAGCCATTTTGCTGGCAACCTATGTGTCATGAGGGGAAGGTGCTACAAAATCCTTTGAAACCAGGCATGGTTCATTTTAATGAAGGTGAGATCACCTACATTTTGGGTCGACAGCCGGGTCCTTCTTTCTATCAGGATTGATCCAGCAGCACTGAAGACTCTTTCTGATAGCACACTACCAGCAGGGTAAGCGAGCTCCTGTAAGGCATATTGTGCCAATTCAGGCCAGGTGTCCAGTTTACAGGCCTAGTAGTCAAAGGGGAATGAACTGTGAGGGAGAACGTCGATAGGGGAGGAGAGGTAATTTTGAATCATAGTTGACAACTGCTGTATCCTGTCTGTTGCAATCGATTAAGTATTATTAGTTGTGTGAGCGGTACTTGAGAAATCAGTCCACAACATGGTCATGAAACCCCTGTCTCCAATGCCACTTCGGCTGTGTGCACCACGAACATCTCTTTCATGTTGCCCAGTGCGGCTCTTGGTAGAACCTGCAGGGCTGCTGTGTGCTGGGAATGCCTCTAACAAACGGTTTACCAGAGTTGCTTGTTTGTTCGCCAATAATAGCTCTAGGTTCTTCTGTGGCATGATGTTCTGTAATTTGCCTTTATAGCGTGGCTCGAGGATGCTGGCCAAACAGTAGTCGTCATCCAACTATTAGTCTGTACTGTATATTATTATTATTCATTTTTATAGCGCCATTTATTTCATGGTGCTTTACATGTGAGAGGGGGCGAATATAGACAAGTACAATAAATATGAGCAATAAAGGACACACATAAGTACAGAAGGAGAGAGGACCCTGCCCACGAAGGCTCACAATCTACAGGGGATGGGTGAGGATACACTAGGAGAGCGTAGAACTGGTCGTGCAGCGGTTCAGTAGACTGAGGATCACTGCTGGTTGTAGGCTTGTCGGAAGAGGTAGGTTGATTGTGCGAGTTTTGCTATGTGCGAGGGGGGCGGCCAAATCAAGTGCTGCTGTTATTGTGGTGTTATAAAAGGTGGCAGCAGCATCTGTGTCATGAAGTGAGGCTATGTCTGTAAGAGGGAGGAGGGACTCAGAGAGCGATTGTAAATTGAGGTGTTTGAGATTTCTTCAAGGATGAGCGAGTTTGTGGAGCGGGGGTTGCATACTAGGAGAGGAGGGGGAAGAAAATGTCAGTAGGTTGTGGTCAGACAGGGGCAGGGGTGAATTAGTGAGATTAGTAAGGGAGCAGAGGCAGGTGAAGATAAGGTCCAGTGTGTGACCATCTTTGTGAGTGGCCACAGAGGACCATTGAGTGAGTCCAAAGGAGGCAGTGAGCGATAAAAGTTTGGGGGCAGCGGAGGTGGAAGTGTCAATGGGGATGTTAAAGTCACCCATGATGATAGTGGGGATGTCAGCAGAGAGGAAATGAAGCAGCCAAGTTGTGAAGTGATCGAGAGAGGTGGAGATGGCTAGTTCTGGGGGGCGGTAGATGACAGCTAGCTGGAGATTGGAAGGGGAGTAGATGCGGACGGAGTGCACCTCAAACGAGGTAAGAGTAACGGAGGGTGGGAGAGGAAGTGGGGTAAAGGAGCAGGAATTGGAGAGGAGCAAGCCAACTCCTCCACCACGTTTGTTGCTGGGGGGGGGGTGTAAGAAAGATGGAATCCACCATAAGAGAGTACAGCTGGAGAGGCTGAGTCAGAGGGGGTGAGCCAGGTTTCAGTGATAGCAAGGAAGGAGAGTTTGTTGGTGATGAAGAGGTCGTGGATAAATGACAGTTTATTGCAGACTGAGCGTGCGTTCCATAGTGCTCCAGGTAGGGAGACCGGAGGAGTGGGGGCTGGATGGATGGGTATGAGGTTATCATGGTTGCAGAAACGTGTAGAGGATCATGGCAGGGTGGTAGAAGTGAGTGTGGGGATGTGTTGAGGAGGACCAGGATTTGGGGATACGTCACCAGCAATGAGGAGTAACAGATAGAGTGTTAGAATTTGGGAGCAGGATAAGCCATGGTATGGCCATGTGTGTCTGGACAAAGAGGCTTGTATGTGGAGGAACAGTTCTGAGGAGAAGGTGAGGTGGCTGGGGAGGAAGGAGGCAGAAATGACTAGTTCCTTACTAGGTGGGGGGATTAGTGGAGATCGGGCAAAATAGAGAAGTATGGGGGTGAAAGTGAGAAGAAGTCGAAACATTGTTGTGGGGTTATAGTCCGTTACCTTACAGTCAAATTCCAGTCCAATTCTAGTCTAATTCAGAGTGTTGTAATTAGAAATCTGTAATTTGAAATATGGGATTTGAAATAAGCCTGTGCAGACTACGTCTGTGCAGACGCATGGCCCTGAATATATCTGGGACTGAGAGGGATCAGCTGTGAGGGGGGATGTGGGCGTGATTAGCTGCACTACATGTTCAGAGTTAAGGGTATGCCACACTAAACAATATCGCTAACGGGATCGCTAAAAAACGTCACTATTTAGCGATCCCGTTACCGATGTTGTTCAGTGCGGCAGCTTCCAGCGACGAGCTTCCTGCTGTGATCTCGCTCGTCGCTGGAATCGTTCCGGACCCTATTTTCTCGTCGGCGCTCCCGCTGGGTAAGTATCTTATCGCTGTGTGGCACCTTTTCTTAGCGATTTAGCGGTACTTTTGTACCGCTAAAGTCGTTAAGAAGATCGCTAACGGCGATAGCGTCGTTAACTATATCGCTAAATGCGGCAGCATTTAGCGATATAGAAACAATCCCGCTAGCGATCTCATTAGTATGCAACGCTAACGAGATCGCTAGCGGGATAGCTTAGTGTGGCAGTACCTTTAGGCCAGGATCACACATGCGAGGAAATCGTCCGATGCTCGCATGTGAAATCCCAGCTCTGGCGCCGGCACTCGGGAGTGGAGCGAGCGGCTGCATATAAATACATGCAGCCACGCACTCCACTCCCCAGCGCCGGCGCCAGAGCTGGGATTTCACATGCGAGCATCGGACGATTTCCTCGCATGTGTGATCCCAGTCTTACCAAAGGTGAGAAAAACGGGGGAATGGACTGCACACTCAGAGATAGGCATGGAAGACACAGTAGGAATGGAGAACATTATGGATGGAAGAGGTAGGGTAAGCAATGCATACCAGGCAGAGTTAATGCAGTTCACAAAATACAATCAGGAGTTGGGAAAAGCTGGGGAAATTTGGTGCATACCAGGCAGAGTTAATGCAGTTCACAAAATACAATCAGGAGTTGGAAAAGCTGCATATATGCATTCATATATGCATATATTCAATATATGCATTCATTCATGCCGGTCTGGCCATTTCGGAAAACACTAAGGATAGGAGGTGTAGTTGGGCTATTTAACCTTTCCCTATTATGGTGCGGAGTTAGCCTCCTATGTTGCTGTCGTGAAATATTCTTAGAAACTGAATTAATGGTATGCCTTTTACCTTCCCTTGGATAAAAAAAATTAAGCTTATAGATTGAACTTGATGGATCAGTGAAATTTTCTAGCCATAACAACTATGGAACTATGACCTACAGTAAGTATTGTAAAGCAGGGAGGGGAATCATATGTGAGGGTCGATATGTACCCCCCAGGATACGGATGGAGTCCTATTAGAGCTGCTGGAGTGCCTTGTGGTCACAGCAGGAGGCCTGTGAGTCACAAGGCAAAATAAAAGTAAGCATGGATCTGGTCAAGCTATTTGGCCAAGGCATTGTTCAGGAAAATCTGTTATGTGCTTTTATTTTTGAAACGGACTACAGGAAGGTAGCAGTGCGGTCTGTTTCCTCCAGGCAGTGTCTTGCAAGTGTCCCATGGCCACAGATTCCAGGTTAAAAAAAACATGCAGCAATGGTTTGTGTCGGTCAGTTTGGTGTTTGCAACTTGCAGAGCAGACTGCTCTGCAGAAGCTCAGCCTGTGTGAGTTAGCACAGAGCCATTTCTGTGACACAGGTTTAGTACTGTTCTTTAGTTATCACTTTTTAATTTATGTGATTGTATATTCTGTATTGTCTTGCCCCCTTTTGTAGCATATTTTATATATTTTTTCATTAACACTGCCTACTTTTCAGATTAAACGTACAGTATATAATTTAATAACTTCGCTCCTCTTGCTCTGTAATCCGCATCCCTGAAGGCTTATGCTAACTGTAATGGATGTCCAATCGGCCTGTATAAATTACTTGTGGTGGCAGCTAGTTTTCTTGGGTTATTGCGGAGCTTGGCAGTGTCCGTACCGGAGTAAATACATATATACACATGGTCCAGGCCTATTTCATGAGTTTTATTTTTTTTTAAATTCTTTGGAAGCATGGTTGAAAAGCAATGTCTGACTTTCATTTGTTCATTTTCATAGATTTTTTATTTATTATTACGTTTGTCAGATTCAAGTTATTTCTGTGACCATTGTGGGTTTTTCTGTCATTAAATGAGGCTTACTAACAATTTTGACCATGTGTGCATATTTATTCAATAATTGTCCTGACAATTGGATTCAGTGGAGTGCTGTTTATGACAGCTTTGTAACAGCGGGTGGATGTCTGCTGGATTCCCCGATGTGTTCCCTGACAATTGGTGGCAGCGGTTGGATATTGTCGTGGTCCCCCGGCTGTTCCCCTGTCAGTTGAAATATTGTCGCTTCATAACCTATTACTTGTTTTCCATAGAGTTGTGTCTCAAGTTACAATATTTTCAACTTCAGACAGTCATCCTAGAACCAATTATTATTATTATTTATTTCTATAGCACCATTGATTCCATGGTGCTGTACATGAGAAGGGGTTACATACAAATTACAGGTATCACTTACAGTAAACAAACTAACAGTGACAGACTGATACAGAGGGGAGAGGACCTTGCCCTTTCGGGCTTACATTCTACAGGTTGGTGGGGAAGGAGACATCAGGTTGGTGGGTTGCAGCAGTTCCGGTGTTGGTTGAGGCGATATCTCCGGTAATGGTGAGGAGGTAGCAGGGTTATTGCAGGCTATAAGCTTTCCTGAAGAGGTGGGTTTTCAGGTTCCGTCTAAAGGATTCGACTGTGGTTGATAGTCGGACGTGTTGGGACAAAGAATTTCAGAGGATGGGGGATATTCGGGAGAAGTCTTGGAGGCAGATGGGTGAGGAGCAAATAAGTGTGGAGGAGAGAAGGAGGTCTTGGGAGGATCGGAGATTACGTGAGGGAAGATATCGGGAGATTAGTTCAGAGATATATGGAGGAGACAGGTCATAGATGGCTTTGTAGGTCAGTATTAGTAATTTGAACTGGATGCGCTGAGGGAATGGGAGCCAGTGAAGAGATTTGCAGAGGGGAGAAGCGGAGGAGTAGCGAGGAGAGAGATGAATTAGTCGGGCAGCAGAGTTAAGGATGGACTGGAGAGGTGCGAGGATGTTAGCAGGGAGGCCAGAGAAAAGGATGTTGCACTAATCGAGGCGGGAGATGATGAGGGCGTGCACAATCATTTTAGTAGATTGAGGGTTGAGGAAAGGACGGATTCTGGAAATATTTTTGAGCTGAAGGCGACAGGAGGTAGAAAGAGCTTGGATGTGCGGTTTGAAGGACAGGGCAGAGTCAAGGGTTACTCCGAGGCAGCGAACTTCCGGTACGGGGGAAAGCGTGATGTCGTTAATTGTGATGGATAGGTCAGGTATGGAAGATCTGTGAGATGGGGGAAAGATGATGAGTTCAGATTTGTCCACATTGAGTTTGAGGAAGCGGGAGGAGAAGAAGGAGGATATGGCTGATAGACACTCTGGGATTCTGGACAGCAGAGAGTTGACGTCTTGGCCAGAGAGGTATATCTGACTGTCATCAGCATAAAGGTGGTACTGGAATCCGTGGGACCTTATGAGTTGCCCCAGGCCAAGTGTATAGATTGAGAAGAATAGGGGTCCTAGAACAAAGCCTTGGGGAACTCCAACAGAGAGAGGGTGGAACGAGGAGGTAGGGTGGGAGTGGGAGATGCTGAATGTGCAGATGGAAAGGTATGAGAAGATCCAGGATAGGGCGAGGTCCTTGACGCCAAAGGAGGAGAGAATCTGTAGTAGAAGGCAGTGGTCAACTGTGTCAAAAGCAGAGGACAGGTCAAGTAGCAGGAGTATAGAGTATTGTCTATTCGCTTTGGCTGTAAGTAGGTCATTAGTAATTTTGGTCAGGGCTGTCTCAGTGGAGTGATGGGGCGGAAACCAGATTGTAGAGTGTCAAAGAGCAAGTTATATGAGAGGTGGTAGGAAAGCTCAGCGTGGACGTGCAGCTCCAGGAGTTTGGAAGCTAATGGGAGCAGCGATATTGGGCGATAGCTGGACATAGCGGTTGGGTCGAGGGTTGGCTTTTTAAGGATAGGCATGATTGTGGCATGTTTGAAAGTAGAAGGGAAGGTACCAAAAGTTAGTGATAGGTTGAAGAGGTAGGTTAGGGATGGGATAATAGTGGTGGTGAGGTTGGGGAGGAGGTGGGTTGGGATGGGGTCAAGTGCACAGGTTGTGAGGTGCGATTTGGAGAGGAGACAATTAAGCTCCTCTTCGGTGATGTTGGAGAGGGAGGTTATGGGGTTTAGGCATTGGTCTGGTATACAAAGGGGTTGTGGTGGTTGAACAATGAAGACTTGCCTTGTTTGGTCAATCTTATTTTTGAAGTGTGTGGCAAAGTCCGCAGCAGAGAAGAGGGAGGTAGGAGGGGGCAGTGGTGGGTGAAGGAGGGAGTTAAAAGTTTTGAATAACTGTTTGGGGTTGTAGGATAGGGAAGACATGAGGGTTGTGAAGTAGGCCTGTTTAGCAGAGGTGAGGGCAGATTTGAAAGAGTGTTGCTTGTTTGAATGCAGTGAAGTCGTCTTGCGAATTTGTTTTCTTCCAACGCCGCTCTGCAATCCTGGACTCTTGCCGGAGGTTTTTAGAGGTGTTATTGTGCCAGGGTTATCTGTTGGTACGTCACACTCTGCCATGAATGAGAGGGGCGACCGTGTCAATAGCCGATGCGAGAGTGGCATTGTAGAAAGCAGTGGCACTGTCTGTGTCGTGGAGTGAGGATATGGATGCCAGTTGTAGAATAGAGTCACAGAGAGTGTGTGGATGTCTAGGTGTGCAAGGTTTCTGCGGGGGTGCGCATGTTGCTGGACATGGGTGACAGGAGAGGAGGGCAGGGATGAGAAAGTGAGTAGATGGTGGTCGGATAGAGGGTGAGGGGAGGTGGTGAAGTTAGATAGAAAGCAGAGGCGGGTGAAGACCAGGTCTAATGTACAGTACAGACCAAAAGTTTGGACACACCTTCTCATTCAATGATTTTTCTGTATTTTCATGACTATGAAAATTGTAGAATCACACTGAAGGCATCAAAATTATGAATTAACACATGTGGAATTATACATTACACTTAACAAAAAAGTGTGAAACAACTGAATATATGTCTTATATTCTAGGTTCTTCAAAGTAGCCACCTTTTGCTTTGATTACTGCTTTGCACGCAAAAAAGGTGAACGGATGGACTCTACATGCCTAGTACCCACCGTGAATAGAAAAACTGGGCACACTCATAGTAGTGTATTCAAGTGAAATTTTAATACATGCCGTGGTCACTTAGCTACAGCAAACGTTTCGGTCCAAAGACCTTCATCAGTGTGCTAGTAACAGTGTTGCTAATAGATAAGGCATGACTTGCATATACAGTCAGGGCCAGAAATATTTGGACAGTGACACAATTTTCGCGAGTTGGGCTCTGCATGCCACCACATTGGATTTGAAATGAAACCTCTACAACAGAATTCAAGTGCAGATTGTAACGTTTAATTTGAAGGGTTGAACAAAAATATGTGTTAGAAAATGTAGGAATTGTACACATTTCTTTACAAACACTCCACATTTTAGGAGGTCAAAAGTAATTGGACAAATAAACATAACCCAAACAAAATATTTTTATTTTCAATATTTTGTGGCGAATCCTTTGGAGGCAATCACTGCCTTAAGTCTGGAACCCATGGACATCACCAAACGCTGGGTTTCCTCCTTCTTAATGCTTTGCCAGGCCTTTACAGCCGCAGCCTTCAGGTCTTGCTTGTTTGTGGGTCTTTCCCTCTTAAGTCTGGATTTGAGCAAGTGAAATGCATGCTCAATTGGGTTAAGATCTGGTGATTGACTTGGCCATTGAAGAATGTTCCACTCATGAACTCCTGTGTAGCTTTGGCTGTATGCTTGGGGTCATTATCCATCTGTACTATGAAGCGCCGTCCAATCAAGTTTGCAGCATTTGGCTGAATCTGGGCTGAAAGTATATCCCGGTACACTTCAGAATTCATCCGGCTACTCTTGTCTGCTGTTATGTCATCAATAAACACAAGTGACCCAGTGCCATTGAAAGCCATGCATGCCCATGCCATCACGTTGCCTCCACCATGTTTTACAGAGGATGTGGTGTGCCTTGGATCATGTGCCGTTCCCTTTCTTCTCCAAACTTTTGGCTTCCCATCATTCTGGTACAGGTTCATCTTTGTCTCATCTGTCCATAGAATACTTTTCCAGAACTGAGCTGGCTTCTGGAGGTGTTTTTCAGCAAATTTAACTCTGGCCTGTCTATTTTTGGAATTGATGAATGGTTTGCATCTAGATGTGAACCCTTTGTATTTACTTTCATGGAGTCTTCTCTTTACTGTTGACTTAGAGACAGATACACCTACTTCACTGAGAGTGTTCTGGACTTCAGTTGATGTTGTGAATGGGTTCTTCTTCACCAAAGAAAGTATGCGGCGATCATCCACCACTGTTGTCTTCCATGGGCTCCCAGGTCTTTTTGGATTGATGAGTTCACCAGTGCTTTCTTTCTTTCTCAGGATGTACCAAATTGTAGATTTTGCCACTTCTAATGTTGTAGCAATTTCTTGGATGGGTTTTTTTCTGTTCTTGCAGCTTAAGGATGGCTTGTTTCACCTGCATGGAGAGCTCCTGTGACCGCATGTTTCCTTCACAGCAAAACCTTCCAAATGCAAACACCACACCTCAAATCAACTCCGGCCCTTTCATCTGCTTAATTGAGAATGACATAACAAAGGGATTGCCCACACCTGTCCATGAAATAGCCTTGGAGTCATTTGTCCAATTACTTTTGGTCCCTTTAAAAACAGGGTGGCACATGTTAAGGAGCTGAAACTCCTAAACCCTTCATCCAATTTTAATGTGGATACCCTCAAATGAAAGCTGAAAGTCTGGACTTCAACTGCATCTGAATTGTCTTGTTTAAAATTCATTGTGGTAATGTCTAGAACCAAAATTAGATAAATGTTGTCTCTGTCCAAATATTTATGGACCTAACTGTATATAGTTGCATGGAGCCGCAGGGAATAATAGTGTTCCGTTTATAACTCCAGTGATCGCGGTCTCACAATGTCTCCAGATCTATTAAAGACTGCTGGCTACAGATGCCAACCGCAGTGAATGAGTGGCCTGGGACCTTGCGACTTGCGGTGGATTCCGCGTCCTAGGTCCCAGGCCACTCATTCACTGCGGTTGGCATCTGTAGCCAGCAGTCTTTAATAGATCTGGAGACATTGTGAGACCGCGATCACTGGAGTTATAAACGGAACACTATTATTCCCTGCGGCTCCATGCAACTATATATATGCAAGTCATGCCTTATCTATTAGCAACACTGTTACTAGCACACTGATGAAGGTCTTTGGACCGAAACGTTTGCTGTAGCTAAGTGACCACGGCATGTATTAAAATTTCACTTGAATACACTACTATGAGTGTGCCCAGTTTTTCTATACACAGTATTTGGTTTGGGAACCTACTGTGGCACCTCTTTTGAAGCTGTGCTAGCATCTTCTTTTTGTATAGTACCCACCGTGAAGCATGGAGGAGGTGGTGTGATGATGTGGGGGTGATTTGTTGGTGACACTGTTGGGGATTTATTCTATGAATGTCCGGACCGAGGAGAGAGAGAGAGAGAGAGAGACCTTGGATTCCGGATCAGTTTTCTGACGGATTTGTCAAGAGACTGGTCCGGCTCCATAGATTTGCATTGTTTCCGGCCACCTGAAGTGCCGATTCAGGCACTATCAGGCGGCTCCGGGAAAAAAAAAAACATTGCAGCCAGCGTCTTGTCCGGCCGCCGGAATGTACATTTCTGACGGATCCGGCCAAAAACGGATGCAACGCAGTGACATCAGGCGCGATCCGGCGCTAATGTAAGTCAATGTCAAAAAAACGCATCCGGTACCGGATGCGTTTTTTTAAATACACACCGGATCGCGCCTGATACAAAAAGCCTGAAGTGTGAAAGTAGCCTAAGATGGGTAAATAGAAAAGCCAGGTATAAGTAATAAGAAGTGCTTACTCAGCAGAAATACCCAAAAGAGACATAGTGTGGGTCCTGACTCCTGCCATGACTAACTGCCGTTAAATAACTGCAATTAATATTGTATGTTGAGGGACCACTAAAGTTTTGTGGAAAATATTAAGTATAACTTGCAGTTTAGTATTTAAGGAGAGTCTATCAGCCCAAACTGACTGTATCAACTAAGAAGATAGCCTTGAAGAGGATAAATGCCCTATGAAAATTACACCACTTGTGTTCCAATCGCTTCCTACATTCTCCAGAACTGAAGTTTAATGAAGTATACCAATTATGGTGCTCGGATTTAACCAGACAAATCGCTCCACCAACTAAGAACGGCCAAGCACCACCACCCACAGACTTGAGAAAGAGCTTTCAATCTGTCAATCCTTTCCGATGCACCTTGGCTCTGCCAGGCGGCTCAGTCCACTGTTCTGCCCACTGGTTTTGCATGTGCTTTCTTTACAGTCAGCGCTCATAATAGGAAAGTCAACAATGACGTCACGTCAATTTTTCACATGATCACTGCAGTCAATCACTGCCCTCAGAAGTCATTTATAGCGCATGAACACGTGAGGACCGTGATTGACCATCATTGTGGTGTATTATTAGGTGGGTGAGACCACCAACATTCGGTCAGATAGGTGGACGTGCATGGTGATGTACACTTTAAACCACAGGCGTCACCACACTATAAAAGTATCTGACTTTTCCATGTACCCTTGTTCATCTTTCATATTCTATACGATAAATATAGCATTATTTGATCGGAAAACCCATTCGATAGCAAATGTAATTTTTATTAATTTAAAATAATAATAATATAAAAAACTAACATTAAGATTAATTAAATAAAAATAAGACACTCAGTTGTGGCGGAGCTCTTTTTTCCACTAACACGTTTAATAGAAGCCATGATTTTAAAGAGCCTTCAAGGAGTCAGTGTTATTTGTGTACGTATCCTCCTGAGGCATCAGCAGCCCTATGTGAAAGTGCAATAAAACAGTGACAATGGAAAGCCTGGTAGTTTTCTTCCCTCCATTTAATTTGTTTTTCAGCACATGCTAAAGTGAATACACCTGTAAGGGACTATAAGGGTTTGCTTCCGGCTGATAACAAGGAGACTTGCCACTAGTCATGATTAATAGGAGGCAGAACACGTCTTTTAAAACATTTGTTAATGTGTCTCCTTTTTGGGAACCCAACATCTGGGTATTGTATCACAGATATCACAGCAAGTTACTCATTCTACCCAGCTTGTCAACAGTCTTCTGATTTGGACCATCAATCCTCCTCACATACATTTTTCCAGGAGCAATACAATGACTGCACACAAGTAGCGTATAATAGCCTTACTGTATGGCCCATGAGATTGCTTCATTTTTTGCTCAAAAAGAGTAATGTATTTTCTGCATAAATTGTCAATTACTAGCAAATATTGTATTAATTAACTAACAAATTGAAACACAAGGAGCAATAACTCTTTCTACTGTAATAATTTTAGGAAATGTTAAGAAAAGTCTCTCTTTATAACTAAATAAAACTAGGCGGAAATGTTTAAGATTTTACTAACCTGATTCAGTTGCGTATACACAACATTTCAATCACTTATACATCCAGCTGCTGCAGCTCTAACGGGTCATCAAACCTGGAAAACACAGATAGGGAGGATTTGCGGTCCAAATCCAGACCGAAGTACAGTCATCGCGTTTCTAAGTACTACAGACTTCTTTATCAGGACAAGAAAAGCATGATCCTTTTATTGTCCTGATGAAGTAGTGTGTAATACTTCGAAACGCGTTGAATAAATAAAGAACATAAACGCATGTTCTGTCGGTCTGGATTTGGATTTATTATATGGGATACCAGCAGCGCAGATTATCCGCAAATCCTCCTTATCTGTCTCTTTAGAACTAGGAAAAAGGAAGACAATCTGTGTCTACAGTCCTAAATCTAAATGAAGTCTCATGCTCCAATGTTATTGGATTCCCAGATACTTTTGATTTCATATGGAGGTTTTTTATATATCCGATTCCACATAAAATTTAACAGAGAATTAATTATGGATTAGCTACAATCCCTCTTCCAAAAAAGTAGAGACACTGTAAAATGTAAGGAGAACAAGAATACAATGATTTGGAAATGTCCTATAGCCATTATTTTATTCACAACAGAACATAAATCAGAATCAGAACTTGAAAAATAGCCATTTTTCCTTTTCCGTTGAAAAAATTTTGGGCAGGGTTAACATAGGGCTGGAAAAGTAAGTGGTACTAGTGGGTAAAATCTGGAGGGCCAATTTTCAACTAAGTCACATGACTTAAGAATAAGTTAGAGAGGCAGAGTCTCTCAGAAGCACGCAACGTCTGTATATTTATTTTGACAAGAGATAGCAGACAGCACACGGAGGAAGTCAGGGATGCACGCTCCAGTTCATGGATCCCAATGAACACCAAAGTCCACAAAAAAGAAAAAAGAGCAGCATCCATCCAGGTGAAAAGTACAAAAATTCTTTATTCTGCCAAACTCAATAACAACGTTTCGGCCATATTGTGGCCTGTTTCAAGTACATTCAAGAGTGCACATAGGCGGCCTTAAATGGTGTGGAGGAGCCAATCACCATCACAGGTTCCGCCTTATAGCTAATAGATATATATATAAAAAATACAAAATGACAATCAGACATTAGTGCAATAATCTCCATTATAAAATACAGGGACCGTTTGTATATTATCCCAAAACATCAAAACAGGGTCACATGTAAACAATACAATACATTTATGCTCACTAATAAATGACTAGCTGCCCCATAACCATGGTGACATCCATAAATCACTGGATACCATCTAAACATAATATCCCAGCCAATGACGCTATTTGCTTCTTCTTGGCGCCAAATCGATCATCCCATCACCGGTGTCGACTTATGTTAGAACACATTGAAAGACGTCCACCACAAATAGGAGGCATCAGAGTATAATGCCCATGTGAGCGCAAGGTAAACAGAGCAGAAAACCAATAGTGGTCAAGTCGCGCCGGCATACCACGTCATCTGACATCAAGTCACGTGAATTACCGTGTCAGTCGCTCGGCGCATGCGCAGAGCATAGCACTCAAAGTAGTCTCGCAGATAAGATCGGCAGTATAACTGCCTACAGTACAGACCAAAAGTTTGGACACACCTTCTCATTCAAAGATTTTTCTGTGTTTTCATGACTATGAAAATTGTAGAATCACACTGAAGGCATCAAAACTATGAATTAACACATGTGGAATTATACATTACACTTTACAGAAAAGTGTGAAACAACTGAAAATATATCTTATATTCTAGGTTCTTCAAAGTAGCCACCTTTTGCTTTTATTACTGCTTTGCATACAGAAAAGGTGAACGGATGGACTCTACATGCCTAGTTCCCACCGTGAAGCATGGAGGAAAAATAAATGATGGTCCAACTAAACGCAAACCGGATGGAATAGCATGCTGCTGCAAGATGCTGTGGTAGCCATGCTGGTTCAGTATGCCTTCAATTTTGAATAAATCCCCAACAGTGTCACCAGCAAAGCACCCCCACACCATCACACCACCTCCTCCATGCTTCACGGTGGAAACCAGGCATGTAGAGTCCATCTGTTCACCTTTTCTGCGTGCAAAGCAGTAATCAAAGCAAAAGGTGGCTACTTTGAAGAATCTAGAATATAAGACATATTTTCAGTTGTTTCACACTTTTTTGTAAAGTGTAATGTATAATTCCACATGTGTTAATTCATAGTTTTGATGCCTTCAGTGTAATTCTACAATTTTCATAGTCATGAAAATACAGAAAAATCATTGAATGAGAAGGTGTGTCCAAACTTTTGGTCTGTACTGTAAATAGCGAAACATCGCGATACCAAATAGGTATAACATTGTAAGACCACTGGATACTGTTGACCCAATCACCGCACACAGTATGCTAGATGATGAATAACGGGAAGCCACACCTCCAAATCCATGGCAACTAGAACAGGGCTCCCATAGATCCATCAAAAAAACATACAAGGGCAAAATTATAATACAATCTAACGAATCCACTTTACAAATATGTACATCGGGGAGTAAGGAATCAGCAGGAGGGCATGGGGAGTCATACAGAAAAATCAACTAGCAGCATAGCATATATAAAAAATCCAATTCAGGACTATTGAATCTCAATGTCCACCAGTCCCTCCAGACCACCGATCCTAAAGAAAACAAAGAAAAAAGGAAAAAAAGGAAAAAATAAAAATCACAAATTATATCTAAAAGCAACATACAAAGAATTATGCCAAGCAGAGACCAGGGCATTACTATATACAAATATGTAAATTATAGTCCAAATTAGGGCCCCTAGGCTGTAATGTGTCCAGAACTGAAATCCAACGCAGTTCTTTCTTTTTCAATAATTTGGACCTATCATCCCTCCCCGTCTCAAAGGAGGCACCCCATCTATCACCCTAAACCTCAACTGGTTTACTGAATGTCTACATTCAATGAAATGTTTAGAAACCGGTAGTTCCAAAAGTTTAGTTCTAATAGTGTTTTTGTGTTTGCTAATACATGCTCTAATCTCCATTGTCGTCTCGCCCACATACGTCAACCCACATGGGCATGTTAGAATATAGACAACAAAACTTGAAGAGCATGTATAGCGTTCCTTAATCAAGAAACGTTTCCCTGTCCGTGGATGGTTAAAACTGTCTCCCTTAACCACGTTACCACAACATGCACAACCCAAACATGGGAAATTACCCAATCTAGGTGGGCATAATGTCATTTGTCTAGATGATTTACTAGAGCCGATATCTGATTTTACAAGTATATCCTTTAGATTGCGTCCACGTCTATATGAGAGTAACGGCCTGTCAGTAAATTCCACAACCTGTGGAAGACCCCTGTGTAGCAAACTCCAGTGTTTATTCAAAATACCACCAATCTTGTCACTCACTGGGCAAAAAGTTGACACAAAAGGGACACGTTTCAACATAATTTTATCACGCTTCTGGCTAGCACCATCCTGGGTCAATTTCATAGCCTTAGCTTTATAGCGTTGAACATCATTGACTGGGTAGCCCCTCTTAATACATTTGTCACACATTTGGTTAAAGGTACTGCCACACTACACAATCCCGCTAGCGATCTCGTTAGCGTCGCATACTAATGAGATCGCTAGCGGGATTGTTTCTATATCGCTAGTAGCTACCTATTTTAGCGATGTCGTTAGGACGCTATCGCGGTTAGCGATCTCCTTAACGACTTTAGCGGTACAAAAGTACCGCTAAATCGCTAAAAAAGGTGCCACACTCAGCGATTAGATACTTACCAGCGGGGCGCCAGCGACGAAAATAGGGTCCGGAACGATTCCAGCGACGAGCGAGATCACAGCAGGAAGCTCGTCGCTGGCAGATGCCGCACACAACAACATCGCTAATGGGATCGCTAAATAGTGACGTTTTTTAGCGATCCCGTTAGCGATGTTGTTTAGTGTGGCATACCCTTAAGTCTCACATCCAGCCTATCATCCTCTTTCACAATGCAACGTATGCGTAACATCAGGCTCCAAGGGAGAGACTCCACCATTCTCCTAGGGTGATTACTATCAAAAAACAAAAGGCTGTTTCTATCGGTCTCCTTGGTAAATAAATCAGTACTCAACAACCCATCTTTCTTGTATACTAGAGTATCGAGAAATTGAATTTGTTCGATTGAATGGGTTATGGTAAATTTCAATTCAGGGAAAAGCCCATTCAAATAATCATGGAAACACAACAAATCCTCGACACTCCCCTCCCAGACACAGAAAATGTCGTCAGTGTAGCGCCACCAGGCCCGGACATGGCGCCAGTAGCTGGAATTGTACACATGCTGGTCCTCGAATACCACCATTCAATGTGTTCTAACATGAGTCGACACCGGTGATGGGATGATCGATTTGGCGCCAAGAAGAAGATGGTGATTGGCTCCTCCACACCATTTAAGGCCACCTATGTGCACTCTTGAATGTGCTTGAAAAAGGCCACAATATGGCCGAAACGTTGTTATTGAGTTTGGCAGAATAAAGAATTTTTGTACTTTTCACCTGGATGGATGCTGCTCTTTTTTCTTTTTTGTGTATATTTATTTTGAACTTAAAGAGGACCTGCCGCTCTATATTATACAGTTCCTTTGCTATTCTTCCAAGAATTTCTGGAAAAAAATGCCAAGAAAATGTAGCCATTCCTATTGTCAAAGAGGTGTATCTTTACAGAATCACCATTGATTGGACAATGTCAGGGCGCAATCAGACATCAGTATAAATCAGACCAAAATTGGACTGCAATGAATTAACCAGTAGGTGGTCTCCCAACCCTAGCGTGATAGCGTCATATATTTTTCTGAAGCTGTCATGCTTGAGTGAGGAGACCGGCCAGCCACTGTGGGCTTTGTGTGTCCAAGCTTGTACCGATTTATACGGATGTCAGAATGCACACCCCCAACTTGAAACATGCAGTAGTCAAATTTATTCACAAATTTCTAGAAGGAAATAACACAGAGCAAGGCCGCAACAAAGAGTTATTAGAAAAGGTGATCCTGAATTGTTATTCCATGAAGAATACTTGAATTTTCTGAAAAAATGAGCACTGAGAGGTTCTCTATAATGAAATGAAACAATTATGTGCCAATTCTATACTTTATATATATATATTGTGAAATCACTTCTAAACTACGGTACTCCTGTTTTTAGGAAATGTCACTCATGATAAAAAGCCAATATTACATAATAAAGTAATCCATATTCTACTTCACTCTATAGTTACAACCGTTACTACAATTTGTGTTACTTCCAGTCTGACATGAATATAAATCAATTTTACTACTATTTCCATGATTTTTAATGAACATCAATCTTTTTTATATATGTAGCCTGTAATATTCACACTGTAAAAAAGCAAGAATTCAAGATTTTAGCATAATGTTTTCTTTTAACTTTCATATTAAAAACAAGCCTGATTTTTCTACATTATAACATCCTATAGCACTTATACAACCGTCCCTATTCAGATGTATCAGATTTAGTATCAGTTCACAACAACTGCAGCAAGGCGACCACTGTCCTTGGGCTCTGGTCAAAGCCGGCCAAAGCAGCAATGCAGATAATCCATATGCAAGCGATGAAGAAATGGAAACAGTCCCAAGCAATAAGCAGAGATAATGAGGAGAACGGGAACTCAAATAATTAATTTGTCATTATACACATTATCTGACTCCCAAAAATCTGTTTTCATGAAAGGATTAACATTTGTCCCCACAAATAAATTGTTCACAATGAAACTAAAATGATTCTTTGTGCACAATGATAGAGCAAAGTGTCAGCAGTTGGGCATATCCCCGAACCTCACGGAGCTCTCAGAGGAAGGTCAAAGAGAGATTGAGGAAGGCCCTTTCTTGGATTTAAAACCTAAGAGCAGAAGGATTGCCCCCCACTGGTGACATGGGAAGTGTTGACATCTTTCTCAAATTAGTCACAGAGGAAACACACAACATTAATTCCAAACACGAACCTACCCGACCCAATCTGGCATTTATGGAAAAGAGAGCTCTTGATGGTTTAAACAGTAATAACAATATAGTGCTGAAACCATTGGACAAAGTTGGAAACATGGTTGTGATGGACAATGTAAAATATGCTTTAATGTGTCATATAATCTTATCAGGCCTCTCTAAGTATGAGATTTTCCGTAGGACCCTACTAAGGAGCATACCTCAAAATTATCTGGAATTCTTTCGGAAGCCCTCCGAATAGGTTTGCTATCAAAACATTTTTACTACCTAAGTAGCAGGCAACGAGGACAGTTTATGCTCTATCAAAGATTCACAAGGGCACCAGTTCCCTTAAGGAACCACCGACTGTCTTGGTCATCAACATTAACAGAAATAAACGCTTTAAATAGATCACTGTGTCTGTGTCTGTGACTCTATATAATATGTGAGTTTCACTTTTTGCAATGAAGAACTGAAATAAATTAACTTTTTGATGATATTCTAATTTTGTGAGATGCACCTGTATATTGATTATATATGGGGGAGTTATATGTCCTATTATATGCTACATATGTTCATTTACATACAATTAATGCACTTTGCATTTTAGGCTAATGTAATTATTGATGTTATACATTCTAGGATAATTATGTTTTTTAATACACCAAATATATTATGAATTGTGTAACAAAGCACATGTTATACTGTACACTTATAATTCAGATGTATTTTCATTAATGAGTTTGTAATTATATCATAATGAAATGTTGCTATATATACTTCTTGTTTGTATCTATTCACTGTTTGAGGAAGGTTGTTCCTATCTATCTATCTATCTATCTATCTATCTATCTATCTATCTATCTATCTATCTATCTATCTATCATCTTATTATCTATCTAATTTATCTATTCCATAGGGCAGCACGGTGGCTCAGTGGTTAGCACTGCATCCTTGCAGTGCTGGGGTCCTGGTTTCAAATCCCACCAAGGACATCTGCAAGGATTTGTATATTCTCCCCGTGTTTGTGTAAGGAGGAAGACCGGGCCGTGGGTACCTGTTCTGTTCCGGATCCGGAACTGTCGGGGCTGTCTCCTCTGTTGTCCGGAGGGAAGCATAAGGGACCGGACAGACCTTTGCACTCGGAAGCAGGGGGCGTGGTTAAGTGGCAGCAGCCACATCGCGCGCGGAACCAGTCAGTCTTGGTGGGAACAGGCAGCGCGCAGCTGGGGGAAAGGGGTGCTCCATCTCTTGAGCATCGGTACTGCGCAGGCCTGCGTCGGTCGACTCCTGCCACCATCAGCAGAGACATGAGAGCGGTGGTTACTAGAGAGCAAGGTGCCATATGCTCCGTGCCCGTGAGTACAGCGCACGTGCCACCTAAGAGAGAACGGGTGCGTGACAGACGTTTGCGCCCTGATTTGAAAGTGTATATTTGCCGGGCTACTTGGGACCACGACAGTGCTGTGGCCTGCACAAATCTCGGCCACATCAATTGATGGACTAGGGGCTCAGCGGAAGGCACCGGAGACGGACCACTGCCGCCAGAAGATGGATCATCGTCCACAGGACCTCATTAGACAAGCATCGCGCCAGCCGTTGTTGGCACCAGTAGCATAACTACAAAGTTATGGGCCCCGGTGCAAACTTTCAAATGGGGACCCCCATGCCATGAAAAATATTTTCCACCCAAATTCACATTTTTCTTATTCATTTAGCAGTCTATAGCTTTGTTGCAGTGTTGTATAGTCTGACCTCAGTGGCGTAACTATCCAGTGCCCTATCCTGGTATATATTTGTCTCCCATACTGTCGCTGTTCTGTAATGTATAAAAGAAAATAGACCATTATACTCATCAGGGGCTTACATAGAAGTCATGGGGATCTATATAAGAAGTATAATGCACTCCCTTAGTCCTCCATATAATATAATGCATCCCCATAGTCCTCTATATAATATACTGCACAGTTCATAGTAATCCATGTAGTATAATTAAATGCACCTCTATAGTCATCCATAAAATATAATGCACAGCTCATAGTTCTCAATAAAGTATAATGCATAGCCCATAGTACTTCATAGTAGTAAAATGCACCTCATAGTCCTCCTATAAAGTATTATGCACCCTATAGTCATATATAGTATGATGATCTGACTCCACATTCTGCCCCATCTGTCTCCTGTTACACTCGGTCCCCGTGATGGCTCTGCACTCCTTCCTGGTCACTCACCTTCTGCTCTTCAAGTTGTCCCTTTCCAGCAGCCTGTGCACGGGCTGGGGTCTCCTGCTCCCTCTGCTTCTCAGCGTCCTGCTTCCTCCCCCAGTTCCTGGCACGCTGCCAGCAGGCCTCCAGGAAGAATGCTTAGGACGCGAGGCCGCCCTCACCGTATCTTTTAAAGGGACAGCGTGCATTTTTTGAAAATGTCAATCAACCAATGGCAGCGCACTGATTACTATATCTGGCCACTCCACCATAGGGGGAGTGCCGGAGCAACGTGTTTCTACCATTGCTACATCCGGTTCTGACTCTGATCTGTCTGCGCTGGGTTAGCAGTCTCTGTGCTTCACTCATTCTATTTGTCTCCACAGATCAGTGGTATCCTGTATCCAGTTATCCCTGAAAAACTCTGCTAACACTCGTGCAAGTGTCATCCCGTTCCGCCATTAGCCATCCGTATCCGTGGACTGTGACAAGGTTACTGGAGCCAGTCTGCTACCATCTACCCGGAACCAGAACCATCCTCACCTGCGTCTACCACTCCATGGTTTGTTATATCATATCTGTTACCCCCTTTTAGTCCCTCTGGGACAGCTGCCACGTGTCCGGGGTCTAACTGGAGGTAGCACCTGTGTCCTCCAGGTATTCCATTCTGGTCCTGTTCGAGGGGCCTTACTATGGGTACCCAGGGCTCACTAGTTATGCCCCTTCGGACCACTCCTCGGACCGCGGTCTCGAGGTTCCACTTCTAAAATAAAAGACGAATGTGAACTTCACCATCTCTGCCTTCGCTTCCATTCGTTACAGATTGATCCAGCCATAGAACCCGCTGAATCCCAGAGACCTCCGACCATGTAACTGTGCCAGGAGGTGGCCCGTTTAGGAGTTCAACAGGACAAGATCACAACGTATCTACGCAGCTTGTCTACCCGCATGGATTCCCTGGCGTCCTCGCCTGCACCTGACTCATCTACCAGCACTCAGGTACTAGCCCCCATGGCAAGTAAAGGTCCTCGCCTGGCGGCTCCAACCCGCTTCCAGGGTGATCCTACTCAGTGTCAGGGTTTTCTCAATCACTCTACACTTCGAAATCTTGGGGCATATGTTTGCTTCTGACCGAGCCAAGGTGGGCTTCATCATGTCACATCTGGGAGGAGAGGTCCTCGCCTGGCTAAACCCACTATGGGAAAGAGGGGACCCTGTTGTGAATGGGTTTGAGATGAGTTCTGAGCAGAGGCTCCCTCTGGTGGTTACAAGCGGTACTAGTGAAGATTGTGAGGACTGGGAATCAGGTGTTACTGACTGGTCTTATATAAGGGAGTCATTTTCCCATCAGGGTTGCCGGTGATCAATTGTTCTGGTCTGAATCCTTCATTCCAGTTTCCCTTGTAGCCTGCTGTGTCGTGTCTGCATCTCCTGCTACCAGATAAGAATTTTTCTTCTTTTGTGTTGTTGCTATATTTTTGCATTTTGTCCTGCACTTCTTTGGGGGCCCTCTGGGTCCCCTCCGGGGGCTTCTGCCTTCTCAGTTTAGTTCAGCCACTGAGTTTTGTTCTTTTGCTTTTTCCAGTTTTTTCAGTGGCTGCTGTTTTGATTTTGTTACACCAGAGAGCTAATTTAGGTGGTAGAGGTCGTGTGATCTCAGGTGATTTTGAAATTAGTAGAGTTGGGTTTTTCAGGGTTTTCTGGGATTGCAGTAAGTACCCTTCCTGTCCTTTTCTATTTAGATAGTTTGGGCCCCAGCGTTTGCTCATTCTATTTTCTTTCTGTGTCAGTATTTCCTCTTGTCTAACCGCCATTACATGTTTGGGGGCTTTCTATTATCTTTGGGGTTCTGCTCCGGGGCAGATAGCTTTCCTATTTCTATCTTTAGGTGTAGTTAGTTTCTAAGGCTGTGACGAGGCGTCTAGGACCAACGTAGGAACGCTCCACGGCTGCCTCTAGTTGTGGTGGTTAGTCAGGGTACTGCAATCCCATAGATTCCAACTGCTCTGGTGTATTGCCTTTTTTACCTGCACTCCTCAGCTACCGAAACATAACAGGACCCGCTGGTTAACGATCTTCAATCTTTCCTAGAGGCCTTTCGCAGGCCCTTGGATGAACCTGGTCGCACCACTTCGACCGCTTCAGCCTTGCTTCGCCTGCGCCAAGGAAGGAACTCTCATGGTGGCTAAGTATGCTGTTAGGTTCCACACCCTCTCGTCTGAGTTGTCTTGGAACAATGAGGCCTTGGTAGCTAACTTTTGGGAAGGCCTATCAGGAAGAATCAAGGATGAGCTGGCAGGATAGGACAGACCTACCACCTTGGAGGAGCTAATATCCTTGGCAACCCGGATTGACCTGCGTTTTCAGGAGCGTTCCATGGAGATCAAGCGGGACAAAAGGTCCTATCACCTGGACTCTAGTTTTTTCAAAACGGTTACCTCGCCTTCCTCTCCTGAGGCCATGGAGGTAGACCGTGTAAGTTTGGCCACCCGCTGCCAGGAGGCGCGTCGCAAGGAAGGAAGTTGTTACTACTGTGGTAGTTCTGAGCATCTGATCCATTCCTGTCCTAAGAAGTCGGGAAACTCCAGTGCCTAGGTTCGGTAGGAGAGGCCACCCTAGGTAGGGAACAGTCCTTTCCCTCATTGCAAATCTCGGTCTCTGTGTCCTGCGGAGCAATAAAATTCTCCGAATATTGTTTACTGGATTCTGGAGCTGCAGGGAACTTCATCCAGCAGGCGGTTGTGGATCATTACCTCTTACCAGTCCAGCATCTTCCTGATCTGTTACGAGTGACCGCTATAGATGGCAAACCACTTACCGAGCCCGTCCAGTTTCAGACCGAGCTGGTGGAACTCCGGGTAGGTCTAATGCATGCTGAAACAATCTGTTTTTATGTATATCCCGGTTTGTCTCATCCCTTGCTTTTAGGTTTACCTTGGCTCCAGATGCATGAACCGGTCCTAAATTGGAGAGCTGGAGAGGTTCTGCGTTGGGGAGATACCTGCATGAATCGATGCCTTACCCAGATTCAACCTGTTTCGCCTCCAGTCCAGCCTGATACCCTGCCAGGGTTGCCTTCCTCCTATTGGTCCTTCTCTGACGTCTTTGGGAAAAAGGAGGCTGAGAGGCTACCCCCACACAGGTCGTATGACTGTCAGATAGAGCTTCTTCATGGAACATCTCCTCCCCACGGGAGAGTTTATTCTTTTTCTCAGGCAGAGACTCAGGCTATGTCGGACCACATCCCAGAGAACCTTGTAAAAGGATTTATCCGAAAGTCATCTTCACCGGCAGGAGCAGGATTCTTCTTTGTGAAGAAGAAGGATGGATCCTTGCGGCCCTGTATCGACTACTGGGGTCTAAACCAGATCACGGTAAAAAACAGGTATCCATTACCTCTTATTTCAGAGCTGTTTGATCGTCTCCGAGGGGCCAAGATCTTCACCAAATTGGATCTCAGAGGGGCCTACAACCTGATCCGAATCAGAGAAGGAGACGAATGGAAAACAGCCTTCAAAACCCGTGATGGCCACTACAAATACCTGGTAATGCCGATTGGCCTAAGCAATGCACCTGCGGTCTTTCAGGAATTTGTTAATGACATTTTCAGGGACCTGCTCTATACTTGTGTCGCTGTCTACCTTGACTACATTTTGATTTTCTCTGCTGACTTGGCCTCACACCGGAGGCAAATACGCCTGGTCTTACAAAGTCTGAGAGAGAACAGGCTATATGCCAAATATGAGAAATGCCTCTTTGAGCAATCCTCTTTGCCTTTCCTTGGGTACATTGTATCTTCCACAGGATTAAAGATGGACCCGGAGAAGTTGTCTGCCGTCCTCAAGTGGCCTCGTCCGTCTGGGCTAAAAGCCATACAACGGTTCCTGGGGTTCGCCAACTACCACCGGCAATTCATTCCACACTTTTCCACCCGAGTGGCTCCCCTCACAGCTTTAACCCGGAAAGGTGTAAACTCCAAGGAATGGTCCTCCGAGGCAGAAGAGGCCTTTGTTTCTCTCAAAAAAGCCTTCGCTTCCGCACCCGTTCTCCATCGTCCAAATTCTAATGAGCAATTTTTTCTTGAGGTAGATGCTTCTTCCATAGGCGCAGGAGCAGTTCTCATCCAGAAGGCATCTACCGGTCGGATGACCTCTTGTGGTTTTTTTCCAAGGTTTTTTCTCCTGCAGAAAGGAACTACTCCGTTGGAGATCGGGAACTGTTGGCTATCAAATTGGCTCTGCAAGAATGGAGACATCTTCTTGAGGGAGCTCATCACCAGGTAGTCATATTCACCGATCATAAAAACCTTGCCTACCTCCAATCTGCTCTAAGGCTGAATCCCCGTCAGGCCCGATCGGCGTTGTTTTTTGCTTGTTTTAATTTTGTCCTTCTTTTCCACCCAGCTGACAAGACCATCAAGGCAGACGCACTTTCCAGAGCCTTTTTGCCTCCAGAACTGGAGGAAGAACCTCAGCACATTATTGAACCTTCAAGGTTAGTCTCTGTTGCCTCCATTGATCTTGCCCAGCTGGCCATGCCGGTCAGAAAAAGACTCAGCAACTCATCACCCGTTACTACTGGTGGCCTACCATGGGTAAGGATATCCAGGAGTACGTCGCAGCCTGTCCTTCATGTGCCCGTAACAAGACTGATAAACATCTACCAGCCGGCACGCTTCTGCCTCTTCCGATCCCGTCCTCTCCCTGGCAGCACATCGCGATGGATTTCATCACGGATCTTCCCATTTCTTCTGGCTGCTCAGTGGTATGGGTTGTGGTGGACCGCTTCTCTAAAATGGCTCACTTCATTCAGCTATCTGGTCTCCCGTCTGCTCCAGAACTGGCCGCTCACTTCATTCAGCACATCTTCCGTCTACATGGATTTCCTCTCCACATTGTGTCCGACAGGGGCGTCCAGTTCACCTCTAAGTTCTGGAGAGCAGTCTGTAAACTAGTGAAAATAGAACTAGATTTTTTTCAGCATACCATCCCCAGTCCAATGGGCAAGTGGAGAGGATCAATCAAATCCTGGCTGGATTCTTGCGTCACTTTGTCAACGCTCATCATAACGACTGGGTAGAATTACTGCCCTGGGCGGAATTCTCCAACAACAACCAAGTAAGTGAATCTTCTGGAAAATCTCCCTTTCAGATTGTGTTTGGACTCTAACCCAGAATTCCTCTTCCTTTCTCTGGACCGTCTGGTGTTCCGGCAGCCTGTACCTTTACCAGAGATTTCTCAAACATTTGGAAAGATACCAAGACTGCTTGGGAGAGAGCCTCTCAACGTATGAAAAGGCATGCGGACAAAAGACGCTTGGATGCTCCCACCTTTCGTCCCGGAGACAAGGTATGGCTCTCCTCCAAGTACATCCGTTTGAAGTTGCCTTTGTACAAATTTGGTCCCCGTTTCATTGGTCCCTTTGAAGTCTTGAGACAAATCAACCCGGTCTCTTACAAACTAAAATTGCCTACTACCCTACGTGTGCCTCACTCCTTTCATGTTTCCCTCCGCAAACCAGTAGTTTTGAGCCCCTTCTTTAAGGACCCGGGTACCACTCCAGATCCGGTCTCTGAGGATGATGTTTTTGAGGTAAAACATATCTTGGCCACTAAGAAAGTAAGAGGTAGGACCTATTACCTGGTGGACTGGAAGGGTTTGGTCCTGAGGAGAGGTCTTGGGAGCCTAAAGAGAACATCCAGGCTCCTCTTCTCCTTAAAAAATTTCACGCAGGCTTTAAAAAGAGGGGTTGTAAAGAGGGGGGATACCACGGTCTCGAGGTTCCACTTCTAAAATAAAAGACGAATGTGAACTTCACCATCTCTGCCTCCGCTTCCTTTCGTTACATCTCCACATCCTGCCCCATCTCTCTCCACATCCTGCCCCATCTGACTCCACATTCTGCCCCATCTGACTCCACATTCTGCCCCATCTGACTCCACATTCTGCCCCATCTGACTCCACATTCTGCCCCATCTGACTCCACATTCTGCCCCATTTGACTTCACATTCTGCCCCATCTGTCTCCACATGCTGCCCCATCTGTCTCCACATTCTGCCCCATCTGTCTCCACATGCTGCCCCATCTGTCTCCACATGCTGCCCCATCTGTCTCCACATTCGGCCCCATCTGTCTCCACATTCGGCCCCATCTGTCTCCACATTCGGCCCCATCTATCTCCACATTCTGCACCATGTGACTCCACATTCTGCCCCATCTGTCTCCACATTCTGCCCCATCTGACTCCACATTCTGCCCCATCTGACTCTACATCCTGCCCCATCTGTCTCCACATCCTGATCCTGCCCCATCTGTCTCCACATCCTGCCACATCTGACTCCACATCCTTCCCCATCTGACTCCACATTCTGCTCCATCTGTCTCCACATCCTGCCCCATCTGACTTCACATTCTGCTCCATCTGTCTCCACATGCTGCCCCATCTGTCCCCACATTCGGCCCCATCTGTCTCCACATTCTGCACCATGTGACTCCACATTCTGCCCCATCTGTCTCCACATGCTGCCCCATCTGTCTCCACATTCTACCCCATCTGTCTCCACATTCTGCCCCATCTGACTCCATATTCTGCCCCATCTGACTCCACATTCTGCCCCATCTGCCCCTTCCCCTCTCTTCATCATGTGCAGTCCCATACAATGCTGCACGTCCAAAACACTGAGGAGCCACAGTCACATGGAGCAGGAGCCTCCACAGGAATGGCTCTGGTCTCACCCCACACTCCCCTCTCACAGATTAACCACAAGCACCAAAAAAACTCCACCAAACCCTCCTGTAATCTCACCAGAATGGCAGGAACCGGAAATCTGCTGCTGGCTGATACCAGAGAACACGAGCTGCACACAACCAGGAGCTGCTGTACTGAGAGCTGAAGGACCTGTGGTGACGTCATTGTAATGTGATCAGGGAGTGGAGCTGATTAAGGCTAAGTTCACACGTTGCGGAATTGCCGCGGAAATTTCCGCGGCAATCCCGCACTTCTCCCGCAGGAAATACGCACGTTTTTTGTATGCTGATTCGCGCCAGAATAATAGCGTTTTGCAAGCGTAATTAGCTTGCAGAATGCTAGCGTTTTCCTAGCGATCTGTAGCATCGCTTGGAAAACTGATTGACAGGTTGGTCACACGAGTCAAACATAGTGTTTGACTCGTGTGACCAACTTTTTACTATTGATGCCGCCTATGCCGCATCAATAGTAAAAAGATCTAATGTAAAAATAATAAAAAAAATAATAAATAATGATATTCTCACCTTCCGGCAGCCCCCGCAGCCTTCCCGCCTTCAGCGACGCTCCCGGCAACTCCGGTCCCAGGAGTGCTTTGCGACAAATCACACCGATGACGTAGCATCTCGCGAGACCGCTATGCCATCTGGGTGATTCTCGCAAAGCACTCCTGGGACCGGGAGTTGCCGGGAGCATCGCTGAAGGCGGGAAGGCTGCGGGGGCCGCGGGAAGGCTGCGGGGGCCGCCGGAAGGTGAGAATATCATTATTTTTTATTTTAATTATTGTTTTACCAGGGATATGGTACCCATGGCCTGGAGGAGAGTCTCCTCTCCTCCAGACCCTGGGTACCACCGCACATGAACCGCTTACATTCCGCAAAATTAATGAACATGTTGCTATTTTTTCCGCGAAGCGTTTTTTTCGCGGAAAAAAACGCAACATGTGGCCAAAGCATGCGGAATCAATTAACATGTATAGGATGCTTAATGCTTGCGTTTTTATCGCGTTTTTACCGCGGAAAACCACGGAAAAATCGCGAAAAAAACGCAATTATTCCTGATCGTGTGCACTTAGCCTAAAGGTGAAGGCCTGTGATAATGATGACGTCACCACAGGTCCTTCAGCTCTTCCTCAGTTCAGGTGTCGGCGGCTGTGCTGAATTGTGTGCGCCCGGCAGGTCAGGTGGAGGGCAGGTCTGTCTGTTGCCGTGCGGGAGGAATCTACAGCACAGCAACAGATTTTAACTTTTTGCTGGTGTCGTCGTGCGTGTGGACTTGCCGGGCCTCTGAACCCCCCGAGCCAGGTCACAGTGGCGACTGCTGCGACCGTGCCTCACTGCATCTTGCAACCTGCTCACATTTGCGTGGGTTTCCTCTGGGTTCTCCGGTTTCCTCCCACACCCCAAAGACATAGGGAATTTAGATTGTGAGCCCTAATGGGGACAGCGATAATAATGTGTGCAAACTGTAAAGCGATGCGGAATATGTTAGCGCTATATAAAAATAAAGATTATTATTTATTTGTATCTATCATCTGTCTATTCTATCTATTCTATTTATCTATCTCCAGTCTATCTATCTATCTATCTATCTATCTATCTATCTATCTATCTATCTATCTATCTATCTATCTATCTATCTATCTATCATTATCTATCTATCTATCTATCTATCTATCTATCTATCTATCTATCTATCTATCTATTCTATCTATCTATCTATCTATCTATCTATCTATCTATCTTATCTATCTATCTATCTATCTATCTATCTATAATCTATTATCTATCTATTTATCTATACTAATTCTATTATCTAACTATCTAATTATCTATAAATATCTATACTATCTATTGTAAGATAGCGCTTACTGCACGTGTTGGGGACACTCGCTTGGCAACGGGATTAAAGCACACAGGCATGTTTTTCTCACAAAACAGTCTATCCGGTTTATTCAGACATCATAAACTGCACTATAGGCCATGTTACACTTCACAGACCTCACATAGTCCATAGTACTTCATAATGTGCGGCAGTCACTAAACACGCCAGACTTCTCACTACGTCTGGTTACCGTGGGTGACTGCACGCCGAACAGTTCATTACATATATCAACGGAACATAATTAACACCAACAGTCTGTTGCAATGGTAGGTACGTCTCTGCAGTTATTATAACCCACTTTCTGGAGTTACCTTCTTGGAGCTCCTGCTCCAAACGCTGACACCTGTCAGTACTCTCTCTTGGGGAATCTGCCTATACTGGGATCATCATCCTGGACAATGCCTTGCTCATCAGGCCACTCCAGACAGTCTAGACCCTCAGAAGGAAGGTAGCTCCCACACAGCAGTGCCGTCACAGACTCTGCACATACACTTTTTCCATGTGCTCTGCAGGAAGTCCACTCCTTGGACCTTCCTACACACCGGCCTTCAGGTCCATGGCCTCACCATGAGCTTTCCAGGAATCTGATCCTACTCCAAGGATCTTCCAACACAGGCCATCCATGACCTTACACTCTGACCATTCAGGTCCATACACTCAGCTCATGTGGCTCAAACATGGCCACACTATGTAGCTGTAACTGTTCTGCCCATCTGAGTACAGGGCAGTATGTTTTGTACTGTGTGCTGGTTTGTTTGTTATAGCACCATCTAGTGGTGGCTGAATTTATAGCCTGTGCCTTTAACAAGCAGATAGAGTATTGCATTGTGGGAATGAATCAAGGTATTCTGGGAAGAAGAAGCTCCATTTTCTGTTTCATGTGGTTTCCTGTAACTTCTCCATCTTGAGTTTGCTATCCTGGTAAAGCATATCTGGTAAGATCAATATCTTCTCTAGCAATGCAGTGTTTAGGAGGTTATTAACTGTATAGCAGCCAGTGCATAGGAGATGTTATTAGAATCCTGTGTAAAGTTTGCATCATACTGTATACTTTCCTGTTAATTGTAAAGTGTCAGCTGTGTGCCCAATACTTATCTATGTCATTTGTATTTTTATAGTTTTACCGCTCATGTTCTATACTGTTCACCAATAAACAAGATAGACTACAGAGGACAGTCTGCTTATTTGGAGTACGGAATCGTGGTTTAGGCTGTACTACGAGTCCACAAGAGTAGAGAATCTATAAACGGCTCCAAAAATGCTCCGTACGCTCAGAGGCTCGACCTTGGATGGGTCATCATAGGAGACGTCTGTCTAGGAGGAACACACAAGCCGGCCTCAGTCAACAGTATGCTCACCAGCACACTAGAAAATGTACGTCCGTCTCTCTTCCGGCCATGTCGCAATAGTCTGCTGGTAAAGGAATTGCCAAACAGCGCTCCCCTACTTTGCCCTTTCTCAGTACCTACCAACGAAGACCACGCCTGTGAAGGTGAACAAGACCACATGGGATGTACAGTCTTCCACAGGACAAAGGAAGACGACAAGGTAGCAATGTCCATAGAAGATAGGATGTTCCTGGACATCATGGATAGACAAATAGTCAAAGACAAATCGAACAGTTGGGTCGCACCCTTAGCATTTCGACCTCAGAGAAGGCGCCTACCCAACAACAGGGAACTTGTCTACAGCCGGTTCATCTCCCTCAGACACAAGCTTAAGAAGTCACCTGAGACGAAGGAACACTTCTTTACCTTCATGGGAAGGATATTCCAGAACAACCACGCAGAGATTGCACCTGCACTTTGGCCCTCAGAGGAGTGTTGGTACCTGCCCATCTTCGGAGTATACCATCCCAAGAAGCCAGGTCAAATAAGAGTGGTATTCGACTCAAGTGCCAAATGTGAAGATGTCACATTAAATGATGTCCTAATGTCGGGCCCAGACCTCAACAGACTTTTGGAAGTACTACTCTCTTTCCGCAGAGATACGGTGGCATTTATGGCTGACATACAACAGATGTTCCACTGTTTTCTCGTCAAAGAGGAACACAGAAACTACTTGAGGTTCTTGTGGTACCATGACAACGACCCAGACAAAGAGATCACAGAGTACCGGATAAGGGTACACATCTTCGGGAACAGCCCTTCCCCAGCAGTCGCTATCTACGGCTTCCGTAATTCTGCCAAAGAAGGTGAAGAAAGGTATGGGTCAGATGTCAGATCCTTAATAGAAAAGGACTTCTACGTAGACGACTGTTTGAAGTCCACACCAACAAATGAGGCTGCAATCAGTCTACTAAAAAGGGCTCAAGAAATGCTCGCTCAGTCTAACCTAAGGTTACACAAGATTTCCTCCAACAGTCGAGAGTTGATGGAAGCATTTCCATCTTAAGACTATTCCAGCGATCTAAAGGACCTAGACCTAAGCATCGACACTCTTCCCATGCAGCGGAGTCTTGGATTGCTTTGGGATCTGAAGACGGATGCCTTCACCTTTCAGATCAGTAAAGACGAGAAACCCTTCACGCGCAGAGGAGTTCTTTCTTTCGTGAATAGTCTATACAACCCCCTGGGATTTGCAACACCAGTTACTGTTCAAGGAAAAATGATGCTTAGAGACTTCACCCAAGAAACATCTGATTGGGATGATTCACTGCCAGCAGAAAAGGCAGACCTCTGGGCAGAGTGGAAGAAGTCTCTCGAGGCCTTGACCGACCTTCGTGTGAAATGACCGTATGCTCCTATGCCATCCACAGAGGTCAAGACACAAAGACTTTGTATCTTCTGCGACGCATCAGTCAAAACCATAGATGTCAATGAACAGAGCCACATCGGGTTTGTGATGAGCCGGACTAAACTGTCACCACTCCGCGAACACACGGTACCCAGACTGGAACTCTGCGCTGCTGTCCTCGCAGTTGAGTTGGCCGAGCTTATCTCAGGTGTGATGAATCTTGAGACCAAAGAAGCAGAGTTCTACACTGATAGCAAGGTGGTACTGGGATACATCTTTTATGTCTGCGTCAGCAACCGGATCCTGAGGATAAGAAGATCTACCTGCCCTAGTCAGTGGCACTATGTACCTACTCACCTCAATCCTGCGGACCATGTGACTAGATCCGTTGCTGCAAGTCATCTTAAGGACACTACCTGGTTCACAGGCCCTACTTCCTTGTACCGTTCGATGCCCCACATCGACAGGCCTGAAACGTTCGAACTGGTGGATCCAGATGCCGACGAGGAGCTCCATCCTCGAGTGTCTGCTCTGCATACAGGGATTTCAAGTCATTACCTGGAATCTCATCGGTTCAGCAGGTTCTCAACCTGGAAGTCACTTGTTCGAGCCGTTGCTTATCTACTTCATGTGGCCCAGTCCTACAAGTCAGCATTACCTGCAAGCCAGAGATCTTGTAAAGGTTGGCATCACTGCAAGCATGCTTTTACTGCCCTCAACTTAGAAAAAGCCAAGGTAACAATTCTTCGTGTTTGGCAAAGGGACACCTACCCCAAAGAAATAGACAACCTCAACAAAGGTCAACCCATTTCCAGAGACAGTGTCTTGAAAAAGCTTGATCTGACCATTCTCACTTTCACCATGCTACTCACTCAGAAAACCAACACTCCCAACGTTCCATTGGGAGAATTCAGCAACAAGGACTTCTACAGACGTCAATGGAGACAAGTTCAAAGTCTCTCCAATACTTTCTGGGACAGATGAAGAAAACAATATCTCTCTACCTTACAGCCTAGGAAGAAGTGGCAGATCGACAAGCTGAACATCAAACCAGGTGATATTGTGCTCATGAAGGACAGCCATTCACACCGAAATGAGTGGCCACTAGGCCTGATCACCAAGATATTCCCAAGCAAGGATGAGAAGGTGCGCAAGGTCGAGGTCAAAGTGTGGAAGGCTGGGGAGAGTAAACTATTCCTCAGACCAGTTGCGGAACTAGTTTTACTGCTTTCGCCAAAAGAGCCTGTATGTGGCATCAGTTGATGCCAAGCGGGGAGTGTTCTGCCCATCTGAGTACAGTATGTTTTGTACTGTGTGCTGGTTTGTTTGTTATAGCACCATCTAGTGGTGGCTGAATTTATAGCCTGTACCTTTAACAAGCAGAGAGAGTATTGCATTGTGGGATTGAAGCAAGGTATTCTGGGAAGAAGAATCTCCATTTTCTTCTGTGTACTTCGGGGAATACACGTGTTTCATGTGCTCTCCTGTAACTTCTCCAACTTGAGTTTGCTATCCTGGTAAAGCATATCTGGTAAGATCAATATCTTCTCTAGCAATGCAGTGTTTAGGAGGTTATTAACTGTATAGCAGCCAGTGCATAGGAGATGTTATTAGAATCCTGTGTAAAGTTTGCATCATACTGTATACTTTCCTGTTAATTGTAAATTGTCAGCTGTGTGCCCAATACTTATCTATGTCATTTGTATTTTTATAGTTTTACCACACATGTTCTATACTGTTCACCAATAAACAAGTTAGACTACAGAGGACAGTCTGCTTATTTGGAGTACGGAATTGTGGTTTAGGCTGTATGCTAGATTGCACACCGTGTCAACGTGTATGAAGGAAGAACAGTAACCACCCCCACAATTGGGCGGTGTATGTGTGGTTAATCAGTCCCGCCCAGCTCGCCGACTAACCCTGTAAGCCCCCCTTACAAAATAAACAAAACTTGTGGAACTACAAGTCCCAGTACAACAACATTATGGGCTTACAGCACAGACTTCCTCTGCAACACATACAGGCCATTTACAATGATGCAGGTCACTGTCTCACCATCGCAGTTACGCCTCCATGCGTATTCTGAGGAGCGCATACAGCGCCCCCTAGCTGTAACAGGGGTCACTGCCTCACACTATCTATCTATTCTATTATATCTATCTATCTATCTTTCTATCTATTCTATTATATTTATCTATCTATATCTGTATGTTAATTTGTAAACTAGCTTTAAATTACAGAGAATTACAGTTTGTAAAAGCTGATGTTAAGAACACATTGCACACGGATTGCATACGTATGCTAGTTGAGAAAAATCACATTGTACTTGCAGGATACCCTCATGACACTCGTCCTACTTTGCTGGATCAACATCTGAGCGATTTTCCTATACGATCATGTGACACCAGCTTAAATTTATTTATCCTTCTCTCCAAACAGGGAAACACTTGGCCTTGCTCCATGCCATTCTCTTTTTTATGACTTTGCCTCCTCTTGTGCCATCTCATTGTCCAGAGGTGCATCATGGGATTAAAAAATATAATTGAATATAATATATTAAATGTAAGTCAGTTGTTGGCTAGTGGATACTGTATATCTTTTTAGATGTTTTTTTTAATTGCTTTTTGGAATCCAACCTCAAACCAATATAAAAATGTAAGATGTATGAAATCTCATTGGCCATATAAAATATAACAGATGCATTAAACAGAAAGGAGTTGATTAAAGTGCTTTGTTTTAGAAATAGGAATATTGTGTTATTCAATGTGATTCCAGGACAGAATATTATGCTGAAATTCTCTGTAACTCGGAGCCATAGCAGATGAACATCAGAATCCTGTCACCTGAAAACTGATGTTCAAAGTCTGTAATATCACTTGCAGATATAAAAATGTACAACAGACCTACAAGATAGCTGCTTCCCAATACAAGGCAGCAGAATGAAAAAAAAAGCTAATTATGCTGAACTTCCTCCTGTGTGCACTGTAAAGTGTACCAAGACACCTTTGGGAAAATGTCACCGGGTTTGGTAAATTGAAAACAAAATAAACACATCTGCAGTAGAACAATACATAACTTCATATGAGAAGGTTGGGAGGACGACATAGCGAAGGTAGAGCTGGAAACTACTCCTACTCCCTCAAATTACCAGCAAAGCACAAAAATGTCACTGTGGAAGCAGATGGGGAACAACATGGTTTTTGCTCCCTGTGTTAAATCTTAGATTTTCCTGTGATTAGACCGATTTTTTTTTTTTTTTACTAGTCGCAAACTACCCAGAAAGAATAAATATACAGGACATAAAATATCTGCGGAAAGAAAAAAAACGTAATTTTCTTTTAACTACTGCTACATTTTACTAAACCCCATCTCTTAAGTTTTCTTGTCATTGTTTGATGTATTTTTTTTATTTCTATTGTACTGTGTCTAAGGCCGGGGTGACACAGCCGTCGACTCTCTCATGTGAGAGAGTCGGTCCAATTATGCTAATGATACTTGGCTCAAACTCTGTCAGGGCACTGTAGTACGATTTTCTCACATGAGAGAGTCGCAGCACAGGTTAGGAGGAGAAGGAGAAAGTAATTTCTCTATCTCCTCCCTTGACGGCGGATTCAGACTGCACTTGGATGACATCACACGCACCCATAGACTTGTATGGGTGCATGTGATCTGATTCTCGGATGCTCTCACAGCATAAGAAAATATCGCAAATCTGCACTGCCCCATACTGTAACATTGGGCCAAGTATTATCCGATAAACATTGGATAGCACTCAGCCGTGTTATACGGCAGTGTGAGCGAGCCCGAAATCTGTATAATATACACAATGTATTTGTAACGTTGTGCCAGACTGACTGGTAAGAATTGATAGTGATCACAGGTTTACTGCTTAGACCCGGAATGTCAAACACAAATACCCAGAGGGCCAAAATTATAAGCTTGGACAAAGTCACTGGTCTACCTTGATATTTATTAAAAAATGTCTAGAATTGTGGAAGTTTATCATCATCAAATATAACGATGAACTTTTTCATATGGAAACAATCTTAAAGGGGTTGTCCCACAAATAAAGTACATTTTAATTAATAGATCTTAGAATAAAATATTGCAGTAATATAAAATGTTATGTAAGGGCAGTAAAAAGCATATGGCCTAATTTAAATATGTAATAACAAGGATAAAAGACCTTGAATAATACACATAATAAAGTATGAAGTCAACAAAAGTGTCCCCAAACACGGTAAGATGCCCCCATAGTGAATTCCTCCACAGTAACCTCCACAAGTATGGTATGATGACCCTCTTGTATCCCTTCCCTCAATGACCCTGACAAAGAATGGTCACTCCATCACAGTAGGGTTCTCCAATTGTAATCCCCACACAGCCCCTCATACAGTATAATGAGCCCCACATATTGCTCCATACAGTATAATGGCCTCACATAGTGCTCCATATAGAATAATGGGCCACATAGTGTTCCATACAGTATATTGGCCAATTATAGTGCTTCATACAGTATAATGGGCCCCACATAGTGATCCATACAGTATAATGGCTCCACATAGTGCTGCAAACAGTATAATGGTAACAAAACATGCTCCATGCAGTAAAATGGCCTTATGCAGTCCTAAATATAGCATAATGGGCCCCACATAGTGCTCTATATAGTATATTGGCCCCAGATAGTGCTCCATACAGTATAATGGGCCCCACATAGTGTGCCATACAGTATATTGACTCCACATAGTGCTCCATACAGTATAATGGCCCTACATTGTGCTCCATACAGTATAATGGCCCCACATAGTGCTCCATACAGTATAATGGGCATCACATAGTGCTTCATACACTATAATGAGCACAACATAGTGCTCCATACAGTATAATGGCCTCTGCCCATTCCCCCATTGCGCCAGTCTCTTCATTATGTGTTCAGATCCTCTGCACATCTTGGTATTGCCAGTGCATTATAATTACATCATCATGTCCACTGCGCTGAGGTGACAGACACAGTGGGGGAATGATGGGAGAGGGGGCGTCAGTTGACTCTCCCTACTCCATCATTTCTTTCAACTGTATTGGCATCCAGGAAGCCAATATAGTTAAACGTGCCATGCCGGACTCGCCCGGCATCATGGGCCAAATATATTCACCCTGCAGGCCAAATTTGGCCCCTGGGCCAGAATTTGACATATGATTTCGACTATTTTTTGCTTTTAGGTTTTTGTCTTCACTTTTCATATTTGCAAACTTGTTTTTTCTTTTCAGGCAATTACATAAAATGTTAATTTTGATATTTTGCATTTAGATGATTTGAATATTTGTATGATTTTAATCCAGAGTTCCATAGAACAAGTTTTTGTTTACAACACAGTAGAGTCATGGCCAAAACATGGAGACTGACACAAATTTTGTTTTTCACAAGATTTTGCTTTATTATTTTTAGATCTTTTAATCAGATGTTCAGATGTTTCTATGGTTACAGAAGCACAATTTTAAGCATTTCATACGTTTTAGATTTTTCTGATAAATAAATCAAGTTTATGCAAAGACTCAATATTTACAGACTTTTTTGAGGATTGACCACAGGTTCTCAATGGGATTGAGATCTGGGGTGTTGAATGTTATCAATTATTTTTATTACTGGTAATTATGTTACGAGACAGAAGAGTCAAACGATTTGTAGAACCCTGGTCCAGCAGTCAGGTCAGAAATTTGTGGACACTTGATTGGAGAATTGTGAAATGCAACCTACCATCCTGCATTAACGTTTACTCTTTTGATTATCCACCCTGGCAGGATGTTGTATTTGAGTCACACTGCAACAATGATATTGAAACAGGTTGGCAATTCTAAAAGGATTAACCATTGAAATCATAAGGAGATAGTACTCAAAGCCTCTGTACAGCACCTATGAAATGAAACCTGGCTACTGGACCAGGGTCCTACAAATCAATTCACCCATCTTTATTGACAGCATAATTCCTTCAGTTTTGTTCTGGTGAAAAAGCTTAAATTGATGTATACTTTTTTTTATTAATTTTCATTGTTTCATTTTCAGATAAAATACAGTTGTCAGCCATAAAGCTAAAAAAATTAAAAATTACCTGAATAACATTGTGTGGGGTCTTCTTGTGTCAACAAGATATAGACTTTACCAGATCTCTAAAGATGTCCTGTGGTATCTGTCACTGAAACAATAGCAGCAGATGTTTTAAACCTGTTTGTTGCAAGCTTGAGCCTCTGTGAATCTGACTTGTTATTATTCTGATTTATCCTATGGAGATTCAATCAGATTAAGATCTTGGGAATTTAAAGGCCCAGTAAGCATAAATGAGCGAGCCTTTCAAGGTTCGGTTCGGATTGGCGAACGTCCCGCTGTGCACCGAACAGTTCGTCGAACGTATTCTGAACCCCATTGAATACAATGGGAGGCAAAACCAAACACATAGACAACACCTTCAGGGGGACCAGCAAAATTGGCATTCATGGACCCACAGTAGACATTTGATAATGGCTCAGCAGCAGTCAGCCATTAAGATGAGGTGGGTGAGGGACCAGTGTAAATCTGCTGTGCTGGGAGCCTTGATACCTCATGCAACAGTTCAAACTTCTTTTCTGCTCAGCCACACTCAGGTGGCACAATTATCAGCTTTGTAGACTACTATTGTTAGAGACATTTAAGGATATTAACACAGGTAGTTGACTGAAAGGAAGTGCAGGCCTGCTGGTCTGGGAGCCCTACTGCTACAGGCAACATACCCACATACAGTGGGTATGGAAATTATTCAGACCCCTTTAAATTTTTCACTCTTTGTTTCCTTTAAATTTTTTACTCTTTGCTTCATTGCAGCCATTTGGTAAATTCAAAAAAGTTCATTTGTTTCTCATTAATGTACACTCTGCACCCCATGTTGACTGAAAAAAAAAACAAATGTAGAAATTTTTTCAAATTTATTAAAAAAGAAAAACTGAAATATCACATGGTCATAAGTGTTCAGACCCTTTGCTCAGTATTGAGTAGAAGCACCTTTTTCAGCTAGTACAGCCATGAGTCTTCTTGGGAATGATGCAACAAGTTTTTCAAACATGGATTTGGGAATCCTCTGCCATTCTTCCTTGCAGATTCTGTCCAGTTCCGTCAGGTTGGATGGTGAACATTGGTGGACAGCCATTTTCAGGTCTCTCCAGAGATGCTCAGTTAGGTTTAGGTCAGGGCTCTTGCTGGGCCAGTCAAGAATGGTCACAGAGTTGTTCTGAAGCCACTCCTTTGTTATTTTAAATGGGTGCTTATGGTCATTGTCTTGTTGGAAGGTGAACCTTCGGCCAAGTCTGAGGTCCAGAGCACTCTGGAAGAGGTTTTCATCCAGGATATCTCTGTACATGGCCACATTCATGTATCCTTCAATTGCAACCAGTCATCCTGTCCCTGCAGCTGAAAAACACCCCCATAGCATGATGCTGCCACCATGTTTCACTGTTGGGATTGTATTGGGCAGATGATGAGCAGTTCCTGGTTTTCTCCACACATACCGCTTATAATTATCACAAAAAAGTTCAATCTTCATCTCATCAGACCATAGAATCTTATTTCTCATAGTCTGGGAGTCCTTCATGTGTTTTTTTTAGCAAACTCTATCCAGGCTTTCATATGTCTGGCACTGAGGAGAGGCTTCCGTCGGGCCACTCTGCCATAAAGGCCCTACTGGTGGACGGCTGCCGTGATAGTTGACTTTGTGGAACTTTCTCCCATCTCCCTACTGCATCTGTGGAGCTCAGCCACAGTGATTTTGGGGTTCTTCTTTACCTCTCTCACCAAGGCTCTTCTCCCACGATTGCTCAGTTTGACTGGGCGGCCAGGTCTAGGAAGATTTCTGGTGGTCCCAAACCTCTTCCATTTAAGGATTATGGAGGCCACTGTGCTCTTAGGAACCTTGAGTACTGCAGAAATTGTTTTGTAACCTTGGCCAGATGTGTGCCTTGCCACAATTCTGTCTCTGAGCTCCTTGGCCAGTTCCTTTGACCTCATGATTCTCATTTGGTCTGACATGCACTGTGAGCTGTGAGGTCTTATATAGACAGGTGTGTGCCTTTCCAAATCAAGTCCTATCAGTTTAATTAAACACAGCTGGACTCCAATGAAGGAGTAGAACCATCTCAAGGAGGATCACAAGGAAATGGGCAGCATGTAACTTAAATATGAGTGTCTGAGCAAAGGGTCTGAATACTTATGACCATGGGATATTTCAGTTTTTCTTTTTTAATAAATTTGCAAAAATGTCCAATTTCTGTTTTTTTTTCAGTAAAGATGGGGTCCAGAGTGTACATTAACCCCTTCACCCCCAAGGGTGGTTTGCACGTTAATGACCGGGACAATTTTTACAATTCTGACCACTGTCTCTTTATGAGGTTATAACTCCGGAACGCTTCAACGGATCTTCGCGATTCTGAGATTGTTTTCTCGTGACATATTGTACTTCATGTTAGTGGTAAAATTTCTTCCATATAACTTGCGTTTATTTTTGAAAAAAACGCAAATATGGCGAAAATTTTGAAAATTTAGCAATTTTCAAACTTTGAATTTTTATTCCCTTAAAACAGAGAAATATGTCACACAAAATAGTTAAGAAATAACATTTCCCACATGTCTACTTTACATCAGCACAATTTTGGAATCAAAATTTTTTTTTGTTAGGAAGTTATAAGGGTTAAAAGTTGACCAGCGATTTCTCATTTTTACAACAAAATTTACAAAGCCATTTTTTTTAGGGACCACCTCTCATTTGAAGTCACTTTGAGGGGTCTACATGACAGAAAATACCCAAAAGTGACACCATTCTAAAAACTGCACCCCTCAAGGTACTCAAAACCACATTCAAGAAGTTTATTAACCCTTCAGGTGCTTCACAGGAACTAAAGCAACGTGGAAGGAAAAAAAGATATTTAACTTTTTAGCCACAAAAATGATCTTTTACAAACTTTTTTTTTATTTTCACAAGGGTAAAAGGAGAAAATGGACAGATAAGGTTGTTATGCAATTTCTCCTGAGTACGCCAATACCCCATATGTGGGGGAAAACCACTGTTTGGGCACACGGCAGAGCTCGTAAGGGAAGGAGCGCCGTTTGACTTTTTCAAACTAAAATTGGCTGGAGTTGAGATTGGACGCCATGTCGCGCTTGGAGAACCTCTGATGCGCCTAAACAGTGGAAACCCCCCACAAGTGACACCATTTTGGAAACTAGACCCCCTAAGGTACTTATCTAGATCTGTTGTGAGCACTTTGAACCCCCAAGTGTTTCACAAAAGTTTATAATGCCTGGGTGTGAAAAAAAAAAAAAAAATTTCCACAAAAATGATTTTTTAGTCCTAAATTTTTGAATTTTCCCAAGGAAATTGGACCCCAAAAGTTGTTGTCCAATTTGTCCTGAGTACGCTGATACCCCATATGTGGGGGTGGAAAACTGTTTGGGCGCACGGCAGGGCTTGGAAAGGAAGTAGTAACGTTTTGGAATGCAGACGTTGATGGGGGTCATGTTCCGTTTGCAGTGCCCCAGATGAGCCTAAACAGTGGAAATCCCCCACAAGTGACCCCATTTTGGAAACTAGACCCCCTAAGGAACTTATCTAGATCTTTGGTGAGCACTTTGAACCCCCAAGTGCTTCACACAAGTTTATAATGCCCGGGCATGAAAATAAAAAATCCTATTTTTTTCCCACAAAAATTATCTTTTAGTCACTAATTTTTTATTTTCCCAAGGGTATCAGGAGAAATTGGACCACATAAGTTGTTGTCCAATTTGTCCTGAGTACGCTGATGCCCCATATGTGGGGGGGAACCACTGTTTGGGCGCACGGCAGAGCTCGGAAGGGAAGGAGCACCATTTGACTTTTTCCAACCAAAATTGGCTGGAATTGAGATTGGATGCCATGTTGCATTTGGAGAGCCCCTGATGTGCCTAAACAGTGGAAACCCCCCACAAATGACCCCATTTGGGAAACTAGACCCCCTAAGGAACTTATCTAGATCTTTGGTGAGCAATTTGAACCCTCAAG
>JARQOD010000006.1:264507754-264604664 GCA_033576555.1 Oophaga sylvatica | reverse complement strand
TGCCCCGGGAGAAGAGAAGCGCCGCGGCAACGCTCCTCCCGGTCTGGTAAGTATGTGAGTATGGCGCCGGAGATCGCGGTATGCATCCAGTACGCATACCGCGATCTCCGGCGCCATACAGAGTCCTCACCGCTGGATGCCTCAATCTGTCTGGAGCCAGACTGCGCAGGCGTGTCGCGCTTGCGCAGTCTATAAAGGCTTCGGACAGAGGGACTCTTCCAGCGTTATATTATAGATAGTCATTACAAACAGAGTGGTCTATTTCAACTCTTTATTTCTGTTTATGTTCATGATTATTGTTTAAGCTAGTGATGGCGAGCACTAAAATGCTCGGGTGCTCGTTGATCGGGTCGAGCAAATAGGAATGCATGGGAAATCAACCCGAGCAACGGGCCCAATGAAAGTCTATGGGAAAATCGAGCATTTTTACCGGTGTTCCCCCGGCGGTCTGCAGATGGGCTAAAAATTGCTGAAATCGATGGGAACAGTGCTCAAATGACATGGTAACAGCATGGAGAAGACCCCTGGAAGCATTTCTGACTCCCAGGTCCCTGCTGTGAACAATGTTGTCAGAGTCTTAAGCCACTTTTACACGCTCGCAATAAAACATACAAAAATGAAACCAAAATGGATTTTCGTAGGAAATATGTCAAGGAACATCCTTTCCAGGGTAATGATTTGTATATAAGACAAAATAAAAAAACAAAAACAAAAATGCTCCTCCACACCTTGGGCTATGTTCATAAATAGCGTTTTTGATCCATTTTTCAACTTTAGCATTGCTTTCAACCAAGACAAATGCATTCACTGAGAAATGTTTTAACATTTTACAACCTTAGCTGGCCATGCGGTGTGTGACACATCATCAGACACATCCTGTTTCATTTATGAAGGAGGCAATCTGAAAGTCACAAAGCCTATTTTTATAGCGCCATGAGGCAGCCTTTACTATTTTTAGAGATCCATCAGCTGGCTATGCTGTCATGGAGTGACTGTCATGTTGTGACACGACCCAGCTAACGGCACAACACACAACGGGGATGGAATTGCAGGGGAGAAGGCCCTACCAATAGGTAATGAAGGATGGTCACACCTGAGCTTAACTTGAGCCTGTCCCTGCACTCCCCTAATGCCCTATGTGGGTCCTTCCCCCCACCACCGTCAGGATACCTCGTCTCTAGTTGTCCCCTATAACTGCCTTGGCTAGTGCACTGGCCGGCAAGGAGCACAAGCCTCACCTCTGCAGATAATAAACACAGGGGGAAGAGACAGACACCAAAGGGACAAGGTAACAAAAATACCACACTTAGCTTTCTCTGCTGCAAAGCACCACACAGCAGAATAAAGGCAACAGATAAGGAAAGTCTGCAGAAGCACCACTGTTCCCAGAGAGCTCCTTACTCCAGCTTGGTTACTACAGATTGCTCTAACACCGACAGTCAGATGATGCATCAGGTGACCTTGTAAAGGATGGTGGGAGTGGTCACCACCCACATCAGCTGACCCAGCAGAAAGGCAATTACATCAGCTTGCCAGCAGGGAAAAACTGACATTAAACCCCCTCTGGCCACAAAGGAAAAAAGGTTTAACTCAATGGAACAACATCTGCCACAAATCCAAAAATGAATTGTGACAGTACCCCTCTTTCAAAGAGGAGCCTCTTGCCCCTCAACACCGGACCTCACCAGAAAATGACATTCGGTGAGGACGCCTCAATCCACCAGAGGAGAGTAACAATCCACCGCACACATCAATCAAGTAGATGCAAATGAAGTAATATTTATTGTAGTTCTCCACATATAAGAAAAAAAGTGTAACTGTAGGAAAATCAGAAAACCAGAATCAGAAAACCAGAATCAGTGAAATCAAGCACTAAAAAACACATATATATATACATATATACAAATATACATATATACTTAAGTGCCATTTCTCTGAAATACATATATCTAAGGTACCTCTTCATGTTCCCTCTAACTTTTCTTCAGTGGGTTTTATATTCTCTATTTAGAACTAGAAACAGGGGAACAATATACCCATACAATATGTTGTTGCAAGCATAATAATAATATATTATTTTATATACATTTGAAATCTGTTATCTACTACCAATTTTGTTGTTATGTAAATATGTATATTTGTATATATGTATATATATGTGTTTTTTAGTGCTTGATTTCACTGATTCTGGTTTTCTGATTTTCCTATCATTTTCCTGATTCATGGGTAACTGTAGGAAAATCAGAAAACCAGAATCAGTGAAATCAAGCACTAAAAAGCACATATATATACATATATACAAATATACATATTTACATAACAACAAAATTGGTAGTAGATAACAGATTTCAAATGTATATAAAATAATATATTATTATTATGCTTGCAACAACATATTGTATGGTATATTGTTCCCCTGTTTCTAGTTATAAATAGAGAATATAAAACCCACTGAAGAAAAGTTAGAGGGAACATGAAGAGGTACCTTAGATATATGTATTTCAGAGAAATGGCACTTAAGTATATATGTATATTTGTATATATGTATATATATATATGTGTTTTTTAGTGCTTGATTTCACTGATTCTGGTTTTCTGATTCTGGTTTTCTGATTTTCCTACAGTTACACTTTTTTTCTTATATGTGGAGAACTACAATAAATATTACTTCATTTGCATCTACTTGATTGATGTGTGCGGTGGATTGTTACTCTCTTATGGTTTTTGGTACCTTTATAGGTCCATTTCCACCAGCACCACTACAATCGTGACCTGTGTGCACACCCTTTATCTATTAGTATCAATCCACCAGAGGTCACCTCTGCAGTCACCTGACCCTCAGGTTTACGGCTGACGCAGAACGATGGAAATGACAATAACATTGGCTCTGGAGGCCCAACAAATCTCCAGAGCGCTCACCTGGGGAATGAGTTATGTGCATGCATAACTGGGAGTAACTCCAGCTGGAAAGTCCCCAGAATAAGAATGGCCGACACCCGATACAGCTGATGTTCTTGGTGGACACCCACATGTACTCATTCACACACAGGTCCAGACCTGAACGTTTATTGCCACACATGCGTTTGCCACAAGATGGTGCACTCTTTGAGTAACTGACAGCAGGGGCATCCCCTGTGTCACCAGTCACACCCCCACTATGCACAGAGGGAACCACCACCCTCCCCTGACCCCCCTCCTAAGAGGACTCTGACACTCAGGGTTAACTTGTGGTGAGGGTTGAATCTTGCCCCTACTCCCTGGCAGCACCTCTGCTGATCGTAGTCCCGGGCAGCAGTCCTTACACGACTGGTTCCAGCTGACTACTTCCCTGGACCGCCAATCTATCACCGGTTGCATTTTTTGAACCAAGGGAGGCCTAAAACGATGGGAGTTGACATTCCCCCCAAGATGTAGCACGACAGGGACTCTTCATGACGAGCCCCTATATGCAGGTGTATATTATCTACGAGTTGGGTCACCATTCCCTGGCTGAGTGGGACAGAGTCGATGGCCTGAACGTTTAGGGGTGTCCCTAGCTTCCTACTCAGCAGGCCATGGGTCAGGACAAAGTGAGCATCCACCAAATTGACTCTTGCTCCACTGTCCACAAGCACGGTATAGTCTCAGTCACCCCGCCTACCACCACTTCAGCAGGGATGGTGCATTGAGATGAGAAAATGGAGGAAATATACACACCCTGGTCGCCTCCCTCCCCACCATCAGGGGGACATGGCATTTTAAATGGTACAGGAATTTTGGAGCAAGCTGGGAAGACATTGATAAAATGACTTGTCTGCTCACAGTAAAAACATGCCCCCACACCATGGGGAACCGCAGGCAACTCCATTTGAGAAGCCACTCCTCACACTTGCATGGGTTTGTCCATCAGCACCGGTGTGTCCTCCTCCCTAGCGAGGACAACAGGGGCAGATTTGGTGTATGCCTCTCCCTGAGGCGTCTATCCACCCAGATAGCAAGGGACATGGCGGCCTCCAATGACTTGTGAGCACCATACTGCACCAGAGTATCCTGCAACCTAGGAGACAGAACCTGACAAAAATGGCTCCTAAAGGCAGGGTCATTCCACTGCGTGTCAGTGGCCCAACTCCTAAACTCTGAGCAGTACTCCTCAGCTGGCCTGCCACCCTGCTTGATTTTCCGGAGACGAGGCTCAACTAGGGAGACGCCATCAGGATCTCCATACACCAGAGCCAAGGCCGCAAAAAACTCATCCACTGACAGTAGAGATGGTGAATCAGTCGGCAGGGAGAATGCCCAGAATTGGGGGTAGGAGACAATGATTCCCACCTGTTGTTCCTCACTCCCTGATGAATGAGCGCAAAGCCTGAAGTACAACTTGTGGGCTTCCTTAAACACCAGAAACTTCTCTCCCTCCAGAAAACCGGTCAGGGAGAGATATTTTGGGTTCCAGTAGAGCCTGCAACTGAGCCGAAGCCCAGATCCCTGTCAACTGCTGAAGCTGCTGAGTCACCTTACCCTGCAGCTCTGTTATGTTTCGGTAGCTGAGGAGTGCAGGTAAAAAAGGCAATACACCAGAGAAGTTGGAATCTATGAGATTGCAGTACCCTAACTAACCACCACAACTAGAGGCAGCCGTGGAGCGTTCCTACGTTGGTCCTAGACGCCTCGTCACAGCCTGAGAAACTACACCTAAAGATAGAAAGAGGAAAGCTATCTGCCCCGGAGCAGATCCCCAAAGAACATAGAAAGCCCCCAAACATGTAATGGCGGTTAGACAAGATGAAATACTGACACAGACAGAAAATAGTATGAGCAAACGTTGAGGCCCAAACTACCTAAATAGAAAAGGATAGGAAGGGCACTTACTGCAATCCCAAAAAACCCTGAAAAGCACCAACTCTACTAATTTCAAAATCACCTGAGATCACACGACCTCTACCACCTAAATTAGTTCTCTGGTGTAACAAAATCAAAACAGCAGCCACTGAAAAAACTGGAAAAAGCTAAAGTACAAACATCAGTGGCTGAACTAAACTGAGAGGGCAAAAGCCCCCGGAGGGGACCCTGAAGGCCCCCACAGAAGTGCAGGACAAAATGCAAAAATCAAGCACAAAAACAAAAAGAAGAAAATGTCTTATCTGTTAGCAGGATATGCAGACACGACACAGCAGGCTACAAAGGAAACAGGACTCAAGGATTGAGACCAGAACAATTGATCACCGGCAACCCTGATGGGAAGGCGACTCCCTTATATAAGACCAGTCAGTAACACCTGATTCCCACTCCTCACAATCTTCACTGGACAGTCCAGTACCGCTTGTAACCACCAGAGGGAGCCTCTGCTCAGAACTCATTTCAAGTCCATTCACAACACAGCTCCTTAAGCTCATCAGTGAGGGTCTGGATCAGATGAACAAAGGCCTGCAATTGAGCCATGGCTCACTGGAAATAATGTGACGGTCGCTGTTAATGTCACGGAGTGACTGTCACGGTGTGACACGACCCAACGAATGGTTGGTCAACTAACGGCACAACACGCAATGGGGATGGAATTGGGGAGGAAGGCCCTATCAATAGGGAATTAGGGATGGTCACCACATGAGCCTGTCCCTGCACTCTCCTAATGCCCTATGTCGGTCCTTCCCCCGCAGCTGTCAGGATAACTTGTCCCTAGTTGTCCCCTATAACTGCCTTGGCTAGTGCACTGGCTGGCAAGGAGCACTAGCCTCACCTCTGCAGATAATAAACACAGGGGGAAGAGACAGACACCAAAGGGACAAGGTAACAAAAATACCACACTAAGCTTTCTCTGCTGCAAAGCACCTCACAGCAGAATAAAGGCAACAGATAAGGAAAGTCTGCAGAAGCACCACTGCTCCCAGAGAGCTCCTTACTCCAGCTTGGTCACTTCAGATTGCTCTAACATCGACAGTCAGCTGATGCATCAGGTGACCTTTTAACTCCTTAACCCCCAAGGGTGGTTTGCACGTTAATGACTGGGCCAATTTCTACAATTCTGACCACTGTCTCTTTATGAGGTTATAACTCTGGAACGCTTCAACAGGTCTTCACGATTCTGAGAATGTTTTCTCATGACATATTGTACTTCATGTTAGTGGTAAATTTTCTTCGATATAACTTGCGTTTATTTTTGAAAAAAATAGAAATATGGCGAAAATTTTGCAATTTTCAAACTTTGAATTTTTATTCCCTTAAAATAGAGGAATATGTCACACAAAATAGTTAATAAATAACATTTCCCACATGTCTACTTTACATCAGCACATTTTGGAACCAAAATTTTTATTTGTTAGGAAGTTATAAAGGTTAAAAGTTGAACAGCGATTTCTCCTTTTTACAACAAAATTTACAAAGTCATTTTTTGTAGGGACCACCTCACATTTGAAGTCACTTTGAGGGGTCTATATGGAAAAAAATACCCAAAAGTGACACAATTCTTAAAACTGCACCCCTCAAGCTACTCAAAACCACATTCAAAAAGTTTATTAACCCTTCAGGTGCTTCACAGGAGCTGAAGCAACGTGGAAGGAAAAAATGAACATTTAACTTTTTAGTCACAAAAATGACCTTTTACAAACATTTTCTTATTTTCACAAGGGTAAAAGGGGAAAATGGACAGATAAAGTTGTTGTACAATTTCTCAAGAGTACGCCAATGCCCCATATGTGGAGAAAAAACACTGTTTGGGCGCACGGCAGAGCTCGTAAGGGAAGGAGCGCCGTTTGACTTTTTCAAACCAAAATTGGCTGGAATTGAGATTGGACGCCATGTTGCGTTGGAAGAGCCCCTGATGTGCCTAAACAGTGGAAACCCCCACAAGTGATACCATTATGGAAACTAGACCCCCTATAGAACTTATCTAGATCTGTTGTGAGCACTTTGAACCCCAAAGTGTTTCACTAAAGTTTATAATGCCTGGGTGTGAAAAAAAAAAAAAAAACAATTTTCCACAAAAATGATTTTTTAGTCCCCAATTTTTGATTTTTCCCAAGAAAATTGGACCCCAAAAGTTGTTGTCCAATTTTTCCTGAGTACGCTGATACCCCATGTGGGGGGAGAGCTGTTTGGGCGCACGGCAGGGCTTGGAAAGGAAGTAATAATGTTTTGGAATGCAGACTTTGATGGGTGTCATGTTCCGTTTGCAGTGCCCCAGATGTGCCTAAACAGTGGAAACCCCCCACAAGTGACCCCATTTTGGAAACTAGACCCCCTAAGGAACTTATCTAGATCTGTGGTGAGCACTTTGAACCCCAAAGTGCTTCACACAAGTTTATAACGTAGAGCCGTAAAATTAAAAAATCATATTTTTTCCACAAAAATGATCTTTTCACCCCAACTTTTATTTTCCTCCCAAGGGTAACAAGGCCCCAAAAGTTATTGTGCAATTTGTCCTGAGTACACTGATACCCAATATGTGGGGGTAAACCACTGTTTGGGTGCATGGCAGAGCTCGGAAGGGAAGGAGCGCCGTTTGACTGTTTCAAAGCAGAGTTGGCTGGTCGCCATGTCGTGTTTGGAGAGCCCCTGATGTGCCTAAACAGTGGAAACCCCCAACAAATGACACCATTTTGGAAACTAAACCCCTCAAGGAACTTATCTAGATGTGTGGTGAGAACTTTGAACCCAGGTGTTTCGCTAAAGTTTCGCCCAAGCATGAAAATAAAAAAATCATATTTTTTCCACAAACGTGATCTTTTAGTCCCCAACTTTTTATTTTTCCCAAGGGTAACAGGGGAAATTGGACCCCAAAAGTTGTTGTCCAATTTTTCCCGAGTACGATGATACTATATATGTTGGAGAAAACTACTGTATGGGCAAACGTTGGGGCTCGGAAGGGAAGTAGTGACGTTTTGGATTGCAGACTTTGATGGAATGGTCTGCAGGCATCATGTCGCATTTGGAGAGCCCCTGATGTGCCTAAACATTGTAAACCCACCACAAATGACCCCATTTTGGAAACTAGACCACCCAAGGAACTTATCTAGATGTGTGGGGAGAAGTTTGAACCCCCAAGTGCTTCACAGAAGTTTATAACGTAGAGCCCTAAAAATAAAAAATCATAATTTTTTTCCACAAAAATGATATTTTTGGCCCCAATTTTTAATTTTCCCAAGGGTAACAGAGGAAATTAGACCCCAAGATTTATTTTGCAATTTGTCCTGAGTACCTGATACCACATATGTGGGGGTAAACTACTGTTTGGGCTCATGGCAGAGCTCAGAAGGGAAGGAGCACCGCTTGACTTTTTTCAACGCAGAATTGGCTGGAATTGAGATCAGACGCCATGTCACATTTGGAGAGCCCCTGATGTGCCTAAACAGTGGAAACCCCCAATTCTAACTCCAACCCTAACCCCAACACACCCTAAACCTAATCCCAACCCTAATCATAACCCTAACTACAAACCTAACCCGAACACACCCCTAACCCTAATCCCAACCCTAACCCTAATTCTAACTTTAGCCCCAACCCTAACCCTAATGGAAAAATGGAAATAAATAAATTTTTTAAATTTTATTATTTTTCCCTAACTAAGGGGGTGATAAAGGGGGGTTTGATTTACTATTTATATCGGGTTTTTATGATTCGCAGCTGTCACACGCTAAAATACTCTTTTATTGCAAAAAATAGTTTTTGCATCACCACATTTTGAGAGCTATAATTTTTGCGTATTTTGGCCCACAGAATCATGTGAGGTCTTATTTTTTGCGGGACGAGTTGGCGTTTTTATTGGTACCATTTTTGGGCACATGACTTTTTTTGATCGCTTTTTATTACAATTTTTGGGAGATTAGAATGAACAAAAATCAGCAATTCATGAATTTCTTTTGGGGGGGCGCTTATACCGTTCTGCGTGTGGTAAAATTGATAAAGCAGTTTTATTGCTCGGGTTAGTACGATTACAGAGATACCTCATTTGTATAATTTTTTTATGTTTTGGCGCTTTTATACAATAAAAACAATTTTATATAAAAATAGTTATTTTTGCATCGCTTTATTCTGCGAGCTATAACTTTTTTATTTTTTCGCTGATGATGCTGTATGGTGGCTTGTTTTTTGTGGCACAAGATGATGTTTTCAGCGATACCATGTTTATTTATATCTGTCTTTTTGATCGCGTGTTATTCCACCTTTTGTTCGACGGTATGATGACATTGTTTTTTGCTTTGTTTTTATATATTTTTTTTAAGGGATTCATTAAAGAGGTTAACTAGTGGCACAGTTTTATAGGGCGGATCGTTACGGATGTGGCGATACCAAATATGTGTACTTTTATTGTTTTTTTTGTTATTTACATGAAGAAATGAATTTATTGGGAATATTTTTTTTTGGGGGGGAATTTTTTTTTTACATGTGTGATTTTTATTTTTTTTAACTTTTTTACTTTGTCCCAGGGTGGGACATCACAGTATAGGGTCAGATCGCTGGTGTGACAGTGTGCACGGCGATGTGACAGGCAGTGCTGCAGGCTTCCTCAGCGCCTGCTCTTCAGGCTGAAGACCTGGCAGTGGAGAATTGCAGTGTTGAGGCTGAAGAAACTGCATTGGAGAATTGCATTGTTGAGCGTAAAGTACTGCAGTGGAGAACTGCAGTGTAGAGGCTCAAGACCCATCAGTGGAGAACTGCAGTGTTGAGCCTGAAGACCCGGCATTGGAAAATTGCAGTGTTGAGGCAGAAGAACCTGCAGTGGGGAATTGCAGTGTTGAGGCTGAAGACCCGGCAGTGGAGAATTGCAGTGTTGAGGCTGAAGAACCTGAATTGGAGAATTGCAGTGTTGAGTCTGAATAACCGGCAGTGGAGAATTGCAGTGTTGAGGCTGAAGACCCGGCAGTGGAGAATTGCAGTTTTGAGGCTGAAGAACCTGCAGTTGAAATTTTCAGTGTTGAGGCTAAAGAACCGGCAGTGAAGAATTGCATTGTTGAAGCTGACCAACCTCTACAGTTCACATTATTAGGAAGTGTGTCTCCCATATTGCTTGCCTATGCAGTTAATTTAAAAGCTGCCAAAAATTTAGATGCACCATAATAGCCCTTTAAAGAGACGTACAGGAGGGCCTTCTGAAAACAATGTTACCATTATAATGAAGTGGGTCTCCAATACTGTTTGCCTATGCAGTGAGTGGCAGGGTTGCCCAAATTTTGGACACACCCCAATACCCCTTTGAAGAGACGTACAGTAGGGCCTCCTGAAAGCAGTGTTCCCATTGTTAGGAAGTTGATACTCCCATAATGTTTGCCTATACAGTGAATGCAAGGCCTGCCCCAAATTTGGACGTTTAAGGACTGGAAGAAGACCGGGCTGCGGGTATCTGCGTTGTGCTGGGTCCTGAACTGTCGGGGCTGTGTCCAGTGTTGCCGGGGGGAAAGAATGGGGAACTGGACAGGTCTATTGACCTGGGAAGAGGTGGTTAAGCAGGGCAGTGAGCAGGAAGCTTGTAAAAGCAGTCTCAGTTTACAGCCGGCAGTGAGAGCAGAAAAAGGTGTGCAGCAACAGGCAGTGCGGAGTCATGCCCCGGCATATCTTAGGCAAACGCTCCAGTGAGCCAGTAACTGTTCAAAGCGCCGCGTGCCTGGCCAAGCTCAGTGCAGCGCTCGCGTGGAGGTGTGGGTACCTGTTGTGAACGTATTGGAGACGACTTTGGAGCTGAAACTCCCTCTGGTGGTTGCTGAGGGTATTGAACCTATGTGGAACACCAAGAGTCCTACACCTGCAGCTGACGAGGGGTTGTCAGGTGGTACTGACTGACCTGATATAAGTGAGCTGACCTCCCATGATCCTCGCCTGTGATTAATTGTTCTTCCTGGTCTAGGTTGGAATTCATCATGCTTTTCTGCTGTCTCCTGCTTGCATTCAGATAAGTCTCTTTCAGTTTTTTTTTACTGTGGTTTGAATTCCTTGCTTTTTGCTGCATTGCTTTTTGTCTTCAGCTGGGTCCCTTTGGAGGGCTTTGGCTGGTCTCCGTTCGTTTTTGTATTTGTTCATTTGCTCAGTTCTTGTGATATTTTACTGCTGGGTGGCTACGTGTCCACACCAGAGATCTGATATAGGTGGTCGAGACCGTGTGGTCTCAGTGTTTTTGGATTCAGAAGTGTTGGAGTTTTTCCTAGGGTTTTTCTGGGTTGCAGACAGTATTCTCTCCTGTGCTGTCCTATCTAGACAGTTTTGGGCCCTAGAGTTTGCTCAATCTATTTTCAATCTGTGTTCGTATTTTCATCTTGTCTAACCGCCATTATATGTTTGGGGGCTGCCTACTCTTTTGGGGTCTACTCCGGGGCAGCTAGCTTTCCTCTTTCCATCTTCAGGGATAGCTATCTCTCCGGCTGTGACGAGGCGTCTAGGGCACCGTAGGAACGTCCCACGGCTGCTTCTAGTTGTGCGGTTAGTTTAGGGTTCTGCAACCTATTAGTTTCCAACCTCTCTGGTGTTAGGCTTCCTATGTGGTTTTTTGCTCCTGCCTCCACATCTACCAAAACATAACACTCTATGGTGAGTTATATGGGACTCATTATACTGTATGGCGCAATATATGGAGCAAATTCTACTTATGGGGCCCATCTTATAATGTATTCAGCATTATATGGGGCCCATCATATACTGGAGGAATATATGGAGCCCATCATATACTGTGTGGAACATTATATGGGATCTGTTATGTATGGAAGAGATTTGGGGCTCATTACTCTCTATGAAGTATTATATGGGGCCCATAATACTGTATGGAGCAATATATGGCGCTCATTATACTGTATGGATCATTATTTGTGGTCTATTACTCTGTAAAGAGCAATATATGGGGCTCATCATACTGTATGGAGCATTATATGGGGTCTATTACTCTGTATGGAGCAATATATGGGACTCATTATTCTGTATGGAACACTATGTGGTGCCCATAATACTGTATGGAGCAATATATGGGGCTTATTATACTGTATGGAGCAAAATGTGGTATCCATAATACTATATTGAGCAGTATATGGGGTTCATTATTCTGTATGGAGGACTATACTGTCCGATTTTTGAGCTATTGTAGAAATTACAATATATCACTCATGTAATGTAAGAAGTGGCATTGTACTATATCTACAGTATGTTTCTCTGTTGCATCTGTGCATCATGAATCATGGTATGTGTTAAGGGGGCCCACTAAGACTCTTTCGACGGGGGCCCACGAAAACCTGAAGCCGTCCCTGACCCCAGCACTGCAAGGTAACAGTGCTAACCACGGAGCCACTATTTGGTCCTCCTTCATTAATGTATTAAAAACACAAAATCCCCTGGACTACATCCCTACTTTTAGCACAATCTACTAGCCATTCAGTTATTTCTCTGTCTTGAAGTTAGTTTGTGATATTTACAAGTTTGAATAGTTTTAATAACTTTTTATAGCAAAAATTCTAAATATAGAGAATTTAGAATTGAATTAATTTTTTATCTACTACTTCATGTCTAAAATGTGTGCTTGCAAGTATTTTATTATTAGAAAGAACAGCTATTAATTGTGACGATTTGGCGAATCCTTGTTCTACCTGAATGTCAAGGGCAATCTGACATTGTTCTAGTTAATGAAGTATTTAAAATTATTTTTTGTACAAATATACACACTTTTACATGCTCCCTTGTTATACAGGACAACTTTATAACTGAGGTACAGAACAGAAGTGCTAATTTACAGTAAAATACTGCAGAAGATAACAAACATCATACCACAACCAATAATTATACTGTATATCCTATATATCTATACTACTTTAAATCACATGCAAGAACAGAGAAATAAATACGGTACACAAAGTTGAAAGGTATATCTCCATATGAAATTAATCAGTTACTGCTATTTATCTGTTATGTTTTGATGTTTTTCAATTTCGTTAGAAAGATACAACCCAAGAAAAGTGAGAAACATATTTAAAGGGAATCTGTCACCACATTTGACCTATCTAAACTATTAATATGAGCATACAGGTTACAGACTGCTTAAAACAGTCCTACATGTGTGTCTCATATCAGCTGTGTTATTGCAAAGAAATAATCATTTATCACTTTATATTAATGACCTCTTCCAGGCTCTGGGGCGGATAGTGCCTGGAAGATAACTCTGCCTCCAAAGCTTGTTTTAAATTTAAGTCGGGGTTACAAGTGTGATGTTTAATGCTTACCAGTGTTACCAGTGTGATGTGTAATGGTTACCTGCGTGATGTGTAATGGCCGCTCCCTCCTCTCCTGACCTCTCTACAGAGCTGTGTGTATGCTCCTGACACATTTGCATGTTCCTCTCAGCTTCTACTTCCAGCTCACTGGCAGACAGGGCTGCAATATTTATAAACCTACAAAAGAAAAAGAGAGCAAAAACCCTGCTGTAACTAAGAAAATAAAAAGGAAAAAGTACACTCAAATAACACAGAGTTTTTAGTAATACTGTTTTTGATAAAAAATAGCATAAAAGCCATCTCACCATGACAAGGTAACTCTGATGGGACTGTTCTACACTGTCTAATATTAAAAACCTTACCATGGGTCAGGGTCGACCTCAATGTATAAATAAGGGCAAACAATAGGCCTGGGCCCCACCAGTGGAACACCAGTCTGGGGAAGCCTTATATACAATTTGCAGGAGAGGGAGGCCACACCCCAGATTGCACAGAATGCAATAATATGAAGAAAAAAGCACAAAAATTGAGTTTAACTTGAGTTGGTACACATGCAGCACATAAAAGCAAGTTCACATTGACCACAAAACATATAAACCTACAAAGGAAAAGTGAGCAAAAACCCTGCTGTAACTAAGTAAATAAAAAGCAAAAAGTGCACTCAAATAACACAGAGTTTTTAGTAATACTGTTTTTGATCAAAAATAGCATAAAAGCCATCCCACCGTGACAATGTAACTCTGACGGGACAGTCCTACACTGTCTGCTATTAAAAACTTTACCATGGGTCAGGGTCAGCCTCAATGTGTGACTAAGGGCAGACAAAAGTACTGGGCCCCACCAGTAGAATACAGTCTGGGGAAGTCTTATATACAATTTCCAGCTCAGGAGAGGGAAGCCACCTCTTCATAGGGCTGCATTATTTTTGCAATACAGCAGAGTTGAGAGAGAAGCAAAAAATTTATTTTCAAGAAGACAAATTTAATTTCTCCTGTTCTGTGTTGGTTACTTGTCTCACACTGGTAACTTCCATTTCATGTAAAATAATCTCTGGAGGCAGAGTTATCTTTCAGACAGTGTCCTCCCCAGAGCCTGAAAGAGTTCATTTATATAAAGTGATAAAAGATGATTTCTCAAGAACAAGGCATTTGATACGAGGTTACAGGTAGGACTTTTTTCTCCATTCTGTAACCTGTATGGCCATATTATTAGTTTAGACAGGTCAAATGTGGTGACAAATTATTTTTAAGCTCAATCTATAGACACACTTTTTGATTGTTCAGGATGTGATACACTATGTAGACTTACTGTAATAAGGCTTTTTCACAGTGGGGCTCAAGGACACCAGTGCAGGAAGATGTTGTGAATGTGCTAGAAATGAATTCTGAGCAGAAGCTCCCTCTGGTGGTTACAAACAGTACTGAACTATCCAATGAAGATTGTGAAGATTGGCGATCAGGTGTTACTGACTGGTCTTATATAAGGGAGGTTCCCTCCCATCAGGGTTGCCGGTGATCAATTGTTCTGGTCTTATCTTTGATTCCTGTTCACTTTGTAGCTTGCTGTTTCGTGCCTGCATCTTCTGCTAACAGATAAGACATTTTCTGCTTTTAGTTTTTTGTGCTTGCTATTTGCATTTTGTCTTGCACTTCTGTGGGGGTCTGCCGGGTCCCCTCCGGGGGCTTGTGCTCCTCTCAGTTTAGTTCGGCCACTGTTGTTTGTTCATTTGCCTTTTCCAGTTTTTTCAGTGGCTGCTGTTTAGTTTTGTTACACCAGAGAACTAATTTAGGTGGTAGAGGTCGTGTGATCTCAGGTGTTTTTGTAATTAGTAGAGTTGGTACTTTTCAGGGTTTTTTGGGATTGCAGTAAGTGTCCTTCCTATCCTTTTCTATTTAGGAAGTTTGGGCCCCAACGTTTGCTCATACTATTTTCTGTCTGTGTCTGTATTTCCTCTTGTCTAACCGCCATTACTTGTTTGGGGGCTTTCTATGTTCTTTGGGGATCTGCTCCGGGGCAGATAGTTTTCCTCTTTCTGTCTTTAGGTGTAGTTAGCTTCTCAGGCTGTGACGAGGCGTCTAGGACCAACGTAGGTACGCTCCACGGCTGCCTTTAGTTGTGGTGGTTAGTCAGGGTACTGCAATCCCATAGATTCCAACCTCTCTGGTATATTTCCTTTTTTGCCTGCTCTCCTCAGCTACCAAATCATAACAGGAAGAACCCTCATCTGCCCTGAATTTGTGTTCCCTTAAGAAGTTATCCCTGGGAACACTCTGAATTTTACCGGGTCCGGGGGTGTTCAACGACCCTCGCTAACTGCCCAGGTTTCCCTGGATTGGGGTGCTGGGAGGGGGTTAAGGGAAGTGAGGGTGTCCGAGAACTTCCTCACAAATATTTTTTGGAAAGTGATCTGAGATGAATGGTCACTGAATATGTTCCTGACAACCCTCCCAGATCTGGTACGTCACATAATTCAACTGCCAAAAACGTGATTTTCAGTGTCAAGCATAATGATAATGTGCAGGGACGGGACAAGGTATTTTACTGTACTAGAAAGATGAAGCAGACGGCGCACCCCCACACTTCCCACGGACCCTCAGCACCCAAGTAAAGGAATGAGTCAGAGACTAAGGTTAAAGGACCCTACAGAACCCTCTTTTTCACCAAAAAATACAGGCAAAAGTAAAAAAAGAGTGATGTATTTTAGGTTTGAGGCACAACAGAGGGTGCGTTTTCAAAATTAAATATGGAATCAGTCATTGTTTGTGAATCATTTACACAATACAAGGGATAAATGGTGATATTCATCTCTTACATCCTATATTTTATATGTCAGAACCAAGGACAATCATGGAAACTAATATAACTTAACTATAATGGAGGGCTGCTTGGTCTCAATTAAAGTGTCCATCATTTGGCAGATGACCTAATGGAATCTAAATAGAACCCATTATAGATAAAGAGATACTGATATGTATGATTGTTTTTAAAGAAGCACTCTTATCAAAAATATTATCCTCCTTAAGCCACGTTCACACGTTCAGTATTTTACATCTTTATTTGTAAGCCAAAACAAGGAGTGGGTCAAAAATGCAGAAATGGTGCACGTTTTTCTATTACACTTTTCCTCTGATTGTTGCACTCCTGGTTGTGGCTTACAAATAAAGATGTAAAATACTGGCCAAATATTGAATGTGTGAATGTGGCCTAAAGGGTTTATCTGGTATTTTCTGAAAAATAAAACTGTGCCAAAACACAAACAGGCTGGCAGTTGTTACTTACCTGTCTGTGGTGCACAGCACCATTCTTCCATGACACAGACTGGTCAAAGACAGCTCCTGCTGGAGATTCAGTTGCATCTTCTGACGTCATGTCGACAGAACCATGTATTCTTTTCCACTGTGCTCTGTTAATGGGGCGGGACAGTTAGGCAGCGGAAATCCGACTGTCAATCAGATTGACATCGAAAGTCCCACCATGTTAACAGACCAGAGCGGAAAATAATCCTTTGCTTTGTGACTTCAGCAGAGGCAGCTGAATCGTTGGCAGCAGTGGTCTGTGACTGCTCTCTGCCAGGGAAGATCGGCGCTGGGCACAACAGGCAGGTAAGTAGCCTGTTGTGCCCGGCACATATTAACGGGACAATGTATTAAAGGAACATACCCTTTAATACATTGCAATCATGATATTATATAGCACTGTGTACTTACAATTGCTCATTTTGCATTCCTACCAAGCTAATTATTACTTTTTCCATTAGGTATATGACATCATGTGATTAATAATTGACGAGCTGAATCCCTCAATGTCAGGTCCATATACATTTGTATCTCATGAACCTACAACTCTCAGTTTGTCCTTAACAATGATAAGGAGATGCAGAGAGTTGTTATCAGTCTTTATCAGACTACGGAAAATACAGGAACCACAGTACTGATGAGACGTAAGCAGTATCAATAAATAAACATTTACATGCAGGTACCTAATGGGTGACTTCTTCTCTGATTAAGTCTTTTCTTTTTTTTCATCTCCATCTTGTCCTGACACCATGATTGACTTTTCACATCCACATCTCGTCTCTCCATATTCCCTATTCTCCGATCTTAGCACATCCCCACAGAGTGTCCTTTAAAAAAATCAGTGTTATTAAAATGCTGCTGAAAATATAAATATCTGTCCATATTATTACCTAAATAAGCCTCCAACAGTATATGGTCTCCATACTATCCGCCTTAATGGTCTATACCTGCCACACTGCTATAATCAGCTATAACCGCTACACTATCAACCCTTATGAATCATGGCCTATATAATGAGGGAATCTGCTGCTGACACTGTTATAGGGGTACTATCCCTGACTTCTGTACTAATTTGCCCCATTCTGGGCCCCTTCCTGGTATATATGTCCTCCATCCTGGTATATAATGCACTACAATATGCCTCTATACAGTATAATACAAAAAGTAGAACTCATATAGAGTCATTACAAACAGAGTGATCTATTTCAAGTGTTTATTTCTGTTAATGTTTATGATTATGGCTTACAGCCAATGAAAACCCAAGTCATTATCTCAGTAAATTAGAATACTTTATAACACCAGCTTGAAAAATGATTTTAAAATCTGAAATGTTGGCCTACTGAAATGTTTCTTCAGTAAATGCACTCAATACTTGGTCGGGGCTCCTTTTGCAACAATTACTTCAGCAATGCGGTGTGGCATGGAGGTGATCAGCCTGTGGCACTGCTGAGGTGTTATAGAAGCCCAGGTTGCTTTGATAGCAGTCTTCAGCTCGTCTGCATTGTTGGGTCTTGTGTCTCTCATTTTCCTCTTGACAATACTCGATAGATAATCTATGGGGTTAAGGTCAGGTGAGTTTGCTGGTCAATCAAGCACAGTGATACTGTTGTTTTTAAACCAGGTATTGGTACTTTTGGCAGTGTGGACAGGTTCCAAGTCCTGCTGGAGAATGAAATTTCCATCTCCAAAAAGCTTGTTGGCAGAGGGAAGCATGAAGAGCTCTAAATTTCATGGTAGATGGCTGCACTGACTTTGGTCTTGATAAAACACTGTGGACCTACACCAGCAGATGACATGGCTCCCCAAATAATCATTGATTGTGGAAAGTTCACACTAGACCTCAAGCAGCTTGGATTGTGTGCCTCTCCGCTATTCCTCCAGACTCTGGGACCTTGATTTCCAAATGAAATGCAAAATTTACTTTCATCTGAAAACAACACCTTGGACCACTGAGCAACAGTCCAGTTCTTTTTCTCCTTTGCCCAGGTAAGAAACTTCTGATGTTGTCTATTGGTCATGAGTGGCTTGACACAAGGAATGCAACACTTGTAGCCCATGTCCTGGATACATCTGTGTGTTGTGGCTCTTGAAGCAATGACTCCAGCAGCAGTTCACTCCAAATTTTTGAATGGCCTTTTCTTAACAATCCTTTCAATACTGTGGTTATCCCAGTTGCTTATGCACCTTTTTCTACCACCCTTTTTCCTTCCACTCAACTTTCCATTAATATGCTAGGATATTAATGTAAGGCCGGGGATCACACATGCGAGGAATACAGCCGAGTCTCGCATGGTAATACCCGGCACTGCCGCCAGCCTCTGGAGCGGAGCGTGCGGCTCCATGTATTGCTATCATAGAATCATAGAATCATAGAATGGTAGAGTTGGAAGGGACCTCCTGGGCCATCTGGTCCAACCCCCTGCTCAAAGCAGGATTCTCTAAATCATCCCAGACAGATGTCTGTCCAGCCTCTGTTTGAAGACTTCCATTGAATGAGAACTCACCACCTCTAGTGGCAGCCTGTTCCACTCATTGATCACCCTAACTGTCAAAAAGTTTTTTCTAATATCTAATCTGTGTCTCCTCCCATTCAGTTTCATCCCATTGCTTCTAGTCTTTCCTTGTGCAAATGAGAATAAAGATGATCCTTCTACAATGTGACAGCCCTTGAGATATTTGTAGACAGCTATTAAGTCTCCTCTCAGTCTTCTTTTTTGCAAGCTAAACATTCCCAAATCCTGCAACGGTTCCTCATAGGACATGGTTTGCAGACCGGTCACCATTCTGGTGGCTCTTCTCTGAACTTCCTCCAGTTTGTTGACGTCTTTTTAAAAATGTGGTGCCCAAAACTGGACACAGTATTCCAGATGAGGTCTGACCAAAGAGGAGTAGAGGGCAATAATGACTTCACGTGATCTAGACTGTATGCTTCTGTTGATACATCCTAGAATTGTATTTGCCTTTTTTGCTGCTGCATCACACTGTTGACTCATGTTCAGTCTGTGATCAATTAGTATACCCAAGTCTTTTTCACATGTGCTGTTACTTAGCCCTATTCCTCCCATTTTGTATATGCTTTTTTCATTTTTATTGCCCAGATGTAGTACTTTGCATTTTTCCCTGTTAAAAACCATTCTGTTAATTGCTGTCCACTGCTCCAGTTTATTTATATCATTTTGAATCCTCTCTCTCTCTCTCTTCTCTAGTATTAGCTACCCCTCCTAGCTTTGTGTCATCAGCAAATTTGATCAGTTTACCCTCAATTCCTTCAACTAAATCATAGATAAAGATGTTTAACAATACAGGGCCAAAAACAGAGCCTTGTGGTACCCTACTTGAGACATTCTTCCAACTGGATGTGCAGCCATTTACAACCACTCTTTGGGTCCGATCACTAAGCCAGTTATGAATCCACCCAACAGTTGCCTTGTCCATTCCATACTTAGTCATTTTTTCAATAAGGATTGTGTGAGATACTTTGTCAAATGCTTTGCTGAAGTCAAGATATACTATATCTACAGCATTTCCCTGATCCACCCAGTCAGTGATTCTGTCATAGAAGGAAATTAAGTTAGTCTGACATGACTTATTAGTTACAAACCCATGCTGACTCTGTTTAATCACTTCATTCTTATCCAGGTACTTAAATACATGTTCTTTAATAATTTGTTCAAAGTTCTTTCCTGCTATAGAAGTCAGACTCACCGGCCTGTAGTTCCCTGGGTCCACCTTTTTCCCCTTTTTGAAGATAGGAACAACATTTGCTTTTCTCCAGTCTTCTGGGACTTCTCCTGTTCGCCAAGAACTTTTTCTATGCGGCCGCAGGCTCCACTTCCGAGGCAGTGCAGGGTATTAACCCGTTCCTTACCGATGACGTGATAGTACGTCATCGGTAAGTATCCCCTGCTTTGAGGTGGCTCCGGCGGTGAGCCCTCCTCAAAGCCACGACATGTCAGCTGTTATAAACAGCTGACATGTGCCCGCAATAGGCGCGAGTGGAATCGCGAGCCGCTCGCTCCTATTAACTAGTTAAAACCTGCTGTCAAAGCTGACAGCGGGCATTTAACTAGAGCTTCCGGCCGCCGGGCCAGAAGTGCGTGCATCGCTTACCCCGTCACATGATCGGGGTCGGTGACGCGTTACTTTGACAACCAGAGGTCTCATAGAGACCTCTATGGTTGTTGTAGGCAGATTGCTATGAGCGCCGCCCTGTGGTTGGCGCTCATAGCAATGCAGTAAATCTTTTACATATGGGCGATCTGCTCATCGCCCATACGTAGCAGAGCCGATCAAATGTGGCATGCTTTTAGCCTCCCGCGGAGGCTATTGAAGCATGCCAAAAGTAAAAAAAAAGTGTTTAAAAAAAAAAAAAAGCGTTCAAATCACCCCCCTTTCACTCCAATCAAAATAAAACAATAAAAGAAAAATCAAAATACACATATTAGGTATCGCCGCGTTCAGAATCGCCCGATCTATCAATAAAAAAAGGATTAACCCGATCGCTAAATGACGTAGCAATAAAAAAATTAAAAACACCAGAATTACGTTTTTTTGGTCGCCACGACATTGCATTAAAATGCAATAATGGGCGATCAAAAAACATATTTGCACAATAATAATAATAATCTTTATTTATATGGCGCCAACATATTCCGCAGCGCTTTACAGTTTAACAGTTTCAAACCACAAGTCATAAGTAACAATGTTAACAATACAATAATTAAAGCAAAATAAGACGACCCTGCTCGCGAGAGCTTACAATCTACAATGAGGTGGAGAGATACAAAGTACAGGTGTGTATATAAAATGGTGCATTTACAATGATGGTCCAGCCATCTTGAGGAAGTGAGGGATGGATGGAGATAGTGAATGTGCTACACACACATACTTACACATAGAATGACTTTGATTAGTGAATGCGATAGGCCGCTCTGAACAAATGTGTTTTGAGGGAGCACCTGAAACCATGCAAGTTGTGGATAGTCCTAATTTCTTGGGGTAGAGCATTCCAGAGGATTGGCGCAGCGCGGGAGAAGTCTTGGAGTCGGGAGTGGGAGGTACGGATTAGTGCAGAGGTTAGTCGAAAGTCGTTTGCAGAGCGCAGCAGTCGGTTAGGCCGATAGATAGAAATGAGGGAGGAGATGTAGGGGGTGCTACACTGTGGAGAGCTTTGTGGGTGAGAACAAGTACTTTGAATTGGATTATTATAATGAATGGGCAGCCAGTGTAAGGACTGGCGAAGAGCGGATGCGTCCGAGTACCGATTAGCCAGAAGGATGACCCTGGCTGCTGCATTAAGGATGGACTGGAGAGGGGATAGTCGAGTAATGGGGAGGCCAAGTAATAGAGCATTGCAGTAGTCCAAGCGGGAGTGGATCAATGCTACAGTGAGGGTTTTTGTTATTTCCATGGTAAGAAAAGGGCAGATTCTAGAGATGTTCTTTAGGTGTAGGTGGCAAGAGCGGGCAAGAGATTGTATATGGGAGGCGAAGGAGAGATTGGTGTCAAACATAACACCCAGAGAGCAAGCCTGCTGCCGGGGTGTTATTATGGTGCCGCCCACGGAGAGGGAAATGTCAAATTTAGGGAGGTTAGTAGACGGCGGGAGCAGAAGAAGTTCAGTTTTGGAGAGGTTGAGTTCCAGATAGAGAGCGGACATGATGTTGGAGACTGCGGACAGACAGTCGGTGGCATTCTGTAGTACAGCGGGGGTAAGGTAGGGGGATGACGTGTATAGTTGTGTGTCATCAGCATAAAGATGGTACTGAAAGCCAAATCTGCTGATGATCTGTCCAATTGGGGCCGTGTAGAGAGAGAAGAGAAGGGGCCAAGGACTGAGACCTGGGGTACCCCGACAGCGAGAGGAAGAGGAGATGACGTGGAGCCAGAGAACAAAACACTGAAGGAGCGGTCAGAAAGATAGGAAGAGAACCAGGAGAGAACAGTGTCCTTAATACCTAGTGACTGGAGCCTAGACAGTAGGAGACGGTGGTCAACTGTGTCGAAAGCTGCAGAAAGGTCGAGAAGAATGAGCAGAGAGTGGTCACTGTTACGTTTTGCTATCAGAAGGTCATTGGTCACTTTGATGAGTGCAGTTTCAGTCGAATGTAGGGGTGGAAGCTGGACTGTGAAGGGTCTAGAAGGGAGTGAGTGGAGAGGTAACGGGTAAGGCGGGAGTAGACTAGGCGCTCCAAAAGTTTAGAGATGAAGGGGAGATTGGAGACCGGTCTGTAGTTGTTTGTGCAGGAAGGGTCGAGAGTGGGTTTCTTTAGTAATGGAGTAATGATGGAGTGTTTGAAGGAGGATGGGAAAATGCCAGAGGAGAGTGAGAGATTAAAGATTGTAGTTAGGTGAGTTGTGACAACTGGAGAGAGAGACTGGAGGAGATGTGAGGGAATGGGGTCGGTAGTGCATGTAGCCGGGAGAGAGGAAGAGAGGAGTCTGGAGACTTCTTCTTCTGTGATGGGATCAAATGTGGAAAGTGAGCCAGGGGAAATGCAGGGAGGGATGGGAGTCACAGCACTTGGTGGTTGAGAGCAGATTTCCTGACGGATAGTATCTATTTTTTCTATAAAGTGGGAGGACAGGTCGTCAGCACAAATGTCTGTGATAGGGGCTTGTGCTTTTGGCCTGAGGAGGGAGTGAAAAGTGTCAAAAGTTTCTTGGGGTTGTTGGCTAGTGAGGAGATCAGGGTGGTGAAGTAGGTCTGTTTGGCGAGGTGAAGGGCAGCATTATAGGTTCTTAACATGAATTTAAAGTGGATGAAGTCTTTTGGTGTGTGAGTTTTTCTCCAAAGGCGTTCAGCACTCCTAGAGCATCGCTGAAGAAGTTGAGTTTGCAATGTGAGCCAGGGCTGTTATACTGTGTGTTTGGAAGTTCTAAGGGTGAGCGATGCTACTTGGTCAAGGGTGCTTCTAAGAGTGTCGTTGTAGTGATGAACAGCCAGATTAGGACAAGAAAAAGAGGAAATTGGGGACAGCGATGAGTGTAGGGAGTCTGAAAGTGTCTGAGGGTTAATGGCTTGTAGATTTCTGAATGTGTGGTAGGTAGGAGTGCGCTGGGGTGATCGAGGATTTGTGAGGGTGAAGGAGAGAATGTTGTGGTCAGAGAGTGGAAGCGGTGAGTTATTTAGGTGGGAGATTGAACATAGGCGGACAAAGACCAGGTCAAAGGTGTTACCATCCTTGTGTGTCTCAGAGGTTGAAAGCTGTGAGAGGCCTAGAGAAGTTGTTAGTGATAGAAGCTGGGATGCAGATGTGGAAGTAGGGCTGTTAATGGGGATGTTCAAGTCTCCAAGAATAACGGTTGGTAGTTCTGAGGACATGAAGTGCGGCAACCAGGCTGAGAAGTGGTCAAGGAACTGGGTGGGCGAGCCTGGCGGCCGATATATGACCGCTACTCTGAGGGAGAGGGGACAGAAGAGCCTGATGGTGTGGACCTCAAAAGAAGGGAATGAGAGTGATGGAATTGGGGGGATGACCTGGAAAGTGCATTGTGGGGACAGGAGTATGCCAACTCCACCACCATGTCTGTTTGCAGGTCTTGGGGAATGGGAGAACTGTAAGCCACCATAGGAAATGGCAGCAGGGGAGACAGTGTCAGAATCGTGAATCCAGGTTTCAGTGAGGGCAAACAGATGAAGAGAGTTTTCAGAAAGTAGTTGTGCAGGAAGGGAAGCTTGTTGCATGCACACCGTGGATTCCAGAGGGCGCAATTAAAAGAAGGAGATGAGGGAGTGCAAGTAATATTAATAAGATTATTATGGTTTCGATATGAGGTAGGGTAGGGATTGAGGTTGGGGGATGGTGGACCAGGGTTGGGGAGATGTCCCCTGAAGTCAGTAGGAGTAGGAAGATAAAGAGCAGGTAGTTGTTGGAGTTGTAAGTAGGTTTTTTCTGTGATGTGTTTGGGCAAGATGGGCTGAGGTTTCTCAGGAAGGTGAGGAGTGCATGGGAGCTGTACATGGGAGAGGGAAGTATAGAGGGGCTGATGTGTATGAGTTGTGATGAAGGGGGGATGGGGCGGTGAATGTGGATGGCAAGGGAACACAGGAGGATAGAGATAAAGTACATAATTAAAAAGAAGGCAAAGTGTGGGGTACCTGATTCCAGCCCTGAAGAACTGCCATGGATAACTGCCGTTTACACGATGCTTATCTTCTGTGATGCTTTTCTTCTGGGATGAGTGTGTGCACCCCACACTGCGTGCTCCCCTTAGACTACTCTTAAATATATAGCCCACACTACAGGTTCAGAAGAGTGGGATTGTGGTAGCTGGTTTGGGATAATTTGGCAGCTGGGGCCAGCACACCAGGGGGTGGTTAGATCATCAAAGACACTAGACCTGGCTACATCTATATGCTTTAGCACCTTCCACCTGATAAGATCTAGAGAGGCCCCAGTCACACGGATATAAAGCAGTAAGTATTAAATACAGTGCAAAAAATGAATTATACCAAAGCTTTACCAGGCACATTAAGCTATGTTGCAAGATGGTAAAGCAGTGGTTGGCAGCAAGCAGAAGTATGGAGTGCATACCATTAGTATATATTGTAGCATACAAGACAGATAGCAGAGGTGGGGATTACGTGGTATCATTAAAAACATCAGCTTGGTGTGCAAAAAATAAGTCCTCACCCAACCCCAGATCATGAAAAATTGAGACGTTACGGGTCTTGGAAAATTGCACTTTTTTTTTTTTTTTAGCAAACTTTGGAATTTTTTTTCACCATTTAGATAAAAGACAACCTAGACATGTTTTGTGTCTGTGAACTCATAATGACCTGGAGAATCATAGTGGTAGATCAGTTTTAGCATTTAGTGAACCTAGCAAAAAGCCAAGCAAAAAACAAGTGTGGGATTGCACTTTTTTTGCAATTTCACCGCACTTGGAATTTTTTTCCCATTTTCGAGTACGCGACATGGTAAAATCAATGATGTTGTTCAAAAGTACAACTCTCCCTGCAAAAATAAGCCCCCACATGGCCATATTGACAGAAAAATAAAAAAGTTATGGCAATGGAAAGAAGGGGAGCGAAAAACCGAAAAAAGCTCCGGGAGTGAAGGGGTTAACATATGAGACTCGGCCGTATTCCTCGCATGTGTGATCCCGGCCTAAAACTCTCACTCTGTGAACAGCCAGCTTCCTTAGCAATGACCTTTTATGGCATACACTCCTTGTGGAGTGTGTCAATGACTGCCTTCTGGACATCTTTCAAGTCAGCAGTCTTCTCCATGATTGTGGAGCCTACTGAAAAAGACTAAGGGACCTTTTTAAACGCTTAGGAAGCCTTTGCATCTGTTTTTTGTTAATTATTCTAATTTACTGAGATACTGACTTTTGGGTTTTTATTGGTTGTAAGTGACAGTCCTCAATATAAACAGAAATAAACACATGAAATAGATCACTATGTTTGCAATGACTATATATAATATATGAGTTTCACTTTTTATATTGAAGAACTGAAATAAATTAACTTTTGATGATATTCTAATTTTGTGAGAGCACCTGTATAACCAAGTGTGGCATCAATAAGGGCTGGCAGATAAGAATTAATCACGAAGCAGATGACCAGTACTATTCACTTACCATCAACATGTTCATTAATGGCACTGTCCTGGTAAAACTGACTGAGGACAATCTATAGCAATTTGAAAACTGTTTTTCTGATATCAGAGACCAGGTCCAAACTCACAAAGAGCAACAAACCCCAGCCACCTCTGATGTACACATCTCTACATAGACTATGTAGAATTTAAGGAAGAACATCAAAGAAAACATAGTGACAGAAATACAAATGACCAAGTAATTAATGAGATAAACAAACTGAAATGTGAATACAGGTCTGCTCTGCAGGAGATACCAGGTTCAGAGTGTGAACTGCAGCAACAAAAATGTCAGGCTGAGGCAGGAGATAGATAAGCTAAAAACACAGACACCTGGACATCTGAATTAGGAATGGGCCATGGAATCAAAGAGTGCAGACAATATAAGCTCCACTAGTCAGGAGGCTGAGATGTCAATTAACCCCAACAACATGAAAGAACCTGAAATTAATAAAAGTGAACCAGAAATCAGAGCCATAGAAGAGAGAAGAGAGCCTGCCACCAGCCATATCTCCAGTACAGACCCCCAGCATTATCCACATAACCCACCCGTGACATCACAAAGTCCTAATACCATCCTAATAATGGAGTCAAATGGGAAGTACCTGAATACAAGGAGGCTGTTCCCAGGAAAAAGGGTCAATATAATCCACTGTGCAACTATTGAACAAGTGACAGCAGTCACACAGGTACAAGCAATCTGCCAGTCCAGCAGCAGATCGCAGGACAACTGATTCAACTAGCAAGGAGGACAAAACTAAAATTCCCAGACAGCAAAATCATTCTGTTATCTGTGCTCCCAAGAAAGGATGTATCTAGTAAAACCATCCAGAGCATCAACATGGACCTTACCGCAAGAATAAAGTCGGTGCCAGATGTGACCCTGGCACAACACCACTCCATAAATCACCATCACCTGTATGACAGCAAGCACCTGAACAAACAAGGGTCAGCCAAAAGAGCTAAAGGACATCATATTAAACAGAGACCCCAGGCCTGGATCCAATAGCAACCAAAATCCCATGGAAAGACTATCAACAATAAAAAGTCAGGAAACCCCAAATTTACCACAGGAACCTGGAAACAAAGGCCCTCACTCAAAATCTTGCCATGAGAGGAGAAGACCACCACGGACGGGACCACTGGGCTCACATAGAGACATACAGAGCAGAGATATGCAGAGCAGAGATATGGAGGCGATAAAGACCCTGCTCAGCACATTGTGCAGGAAACTAATGTGACTGGATGGAACCAATGTAATTAATAAACCAGTCAAAAATCCGATGTGTCCTACACAGCCACACTCATTACAAGGTATATATGCACAATGTACATAGAAGAAAAAAAATGACTTCACTTACAACCAGCAGCTGGAACATCCAAAGCTTGAACATCTCAGCCTTTGGATGTAAAACAAATAACCCCAACTTTATACTAAGACTGAAAAATATAGACATTTAGATGCTTCTGGAAACAATGACCAGAGCTGAAAACGAATCCCTTTTACCCATCTGATATAGAGAAATCTCTGTCCCTGCCCAGAAAAATAAAAACATCAAACAGGGCCAATGCTCAGGAGAAATATTGATCTAGCATAAAGAAAAGCTCCACCTGTACATCAAATCGGTGAAGAGAGGAGACAGCCACATATGAATCAGAATCAGCAGCTCCATCCTCACCTCTCTATCTGATGTCTACTTCTGAGCCACCTACGTACTGCCACCAGAGTCACCCTGCTTCAATCCAGACAGCTTTGATATCTTAAACCTACAAACTATATTAAAAAATTAGGACAAAAATGCAGTTTAATATAAACTATTAGAAAACATTAAAAATGGGAAAAAGGAAAAAGAGAATGAGGAATGTTAAAAATAAAAAAAGAACTGGGAGGGGAATTGATGTGTGCCAAGTATATGTGTATTGAAGATAAGAATGACAAACCAATGGCCAGTAATAAATGCCACATTGACACTGTAATAGAAAATTACATTTCAAATCAAATCTAAATAAAAATTGAGAAACTAAATGCAAATATATAAAAGTGTATGTGCCACAATAATATGTATATTTGTATATATATATATATATATATATATATATATGTATACTGTATATATACAGTACAGACCAAAAGTTTGGACACACCTTCTCATTTAAAGATTTTTCTGTTTTTTCATGACTATGAAAATTGTACATTCACACTGAAGGCATCAAAACTATGAATTAACACATGTGGAATTATATACTTAACAAAAAAGTGTGAAACAACTGAAATTATGTCTTATATTCTAGGTTCTTCAAAGTAGCCACCTTTTGCTTTGATGACTGCTTTGCACACTCTAGGCATTCTCTTGATGAGCTTCAAGAGGTAGTCACCGGGAATGGTTTTCACTTCACAGGTGTGCCCTGTCAGGTTTAATAAGTGGGATTTCTGGCCTTATAAATGGAGTTGGGACCGCCAGTTGTGTTGTACAGAAGTCTGGTGGATACACAGCTGATAGTCCTACTGAATAGACTGTTAGAATTTGTATTATGGCAAGAAAAAAGCAGCTAAGTAAAGAAAAATGAGTGCCCATCATTACTTTAAGAAATTAAGGTCAGTCAGTCTGAAAAATTGGGAAAACTTTGAAAGTGTCCCCAAAAGCAGTTGCAAAAACCATCAAGCATTACAAAGAAACTGGCTCACATGAGGACCGCCCCAGGAAAGGAAGACCAAGAGTCACCTCTGCTTCTGAGGATAAGTTTATCCGAGTCACCAGCCTCAGAAATCGCAGGTTTACAGCAGCTCAGATTAGCGACCAGGTCAATGCCACACCGAGTTCTAGCAGCAGACACATCTCTACAACAACTGTTAAGAGGAGACTTTGTGCAGCAGGCCTTCATGGTAAAATAGCTGCTAGGAAACCACTGCTAAGGACAGGCAACAAGCAGAAGAGACTTGTTTGGGCTAAAGAACACAAGGAATGGACATTACACCAGTGGAAATCTGTGCTTTGGTCTGATGAGTCCAAATTTGAGATCTTTGGTTCCAACCACCGTGTCTTTGTGCGACGCATAAAAGGTGAACAGATGGACTCTACATGCCTGGTTCCCACCGTGAAGCATAGAGGAGGAGGTGTGATGGTGCGGGGGTGCTTTGCTGGTGACACTGTTGGGGATTTATTCAAACCTGAAGGCATACTGAACCAGAGCATGACAGCACCACAGCATCTTGCAGCGGCATGCTATTCCATCCGGTTTGCGTTCAGTTGGACCATCATATATTTTTCAACAGGACAATGACCCCAAATACACCTCCAGGCTGTGTAACGGCTATTTGACCAAGAAGGAGAGTGATGTGGTGCTACGCCAGATGACCTGGCCTCCACGCCTCCACAGTCACCAGACCTGAACCCAATCGTGATGGTTTGGGGTGAGCAGGACTGCAGAGTGAAGGCAAAAGGGCCAACAAGCATCTCTGGGAACTCCTTCAAGATTGTTGGAAGACCATTTCCGGTGACTACCTCTTGAAGCTCATCAAGAGAATGCCAAGAGTGTGCAAAGCAGTCATCAAAGCAAAAGGTGGCTACTTTGAAGAACCTAAAATATAAGACATATTTTCAGTTGTTTCACACTTTTTTGTTAAGTATATAATTCCACATGTGTTAATTCATAGTTTTGATGCCTTCAGTGTGAATGTACAATTTTCATAGTCATAAAAATACAGAAAAATCTTTAAATGAGAAGGTGTGTCCAAACTTTTGGTCTGTACTGTACATATATATATATATATATATATATATATATATATACATACAATAAATCAATCTATATTGCAAATGCCCATTTAACCTATCAAAGATGTAGTCATCCAAACATTATGATAAATAGATGGAACCAAAAAGATTGGAATACATTTATGAGTCAGCCAAGATCTGATCATTGCGACAAGAAGTAAAAGTCAGAAAAATGGAAGAGAATACTGACCAAACGGAGATTACCATAAACCCCCACCTACTCCAGAGCGAGTTTTGCTTCCACCTCGACAGGGAGTTGACTTCCTGATAAAGTGTAAGCAAAACGCGAGTTGGAGTAGCGGTTGTTATGTGCTCCATTTGGTCAGTACAGTCATGGCCAAAAGTTTTGAGAATGACACAAATATTATATTTTCACATGATCTGCTGCCCTCTGGTTTTTATATGTGTGTTTGACAGATGTTTTATTCACAGACAGAAATATAATTGCAAACATATGAGTAACAAAAGCTTATATTGACAGTTAGATTGAGTTAATGCAGCAAGTCAATATTTGCAGTGTTGACCCTTCTTCTTCAGGACCTCTGCAATTCTCCCTGGCATGCTCTCAATCAACTTCTGGACCAAATCCTGACTGATAGCAGTCCATTCTTGCACAATCAATGCTTTCATTTTGTCAGAATTTTTAGGTTTTTGTTTGTCCACCCGTCTCTTGATGATTGACCACAAGTTCTCAATGGGATTAAGATCTGGGGAGTTTCCAGGCCATGGACCCAAAATCTCTATGTTTTGTTCCCTGAGCCATTTAGTTATCACCTTTGCTTTATGGCAAGGTGCTCCATCATGCTGGAAAAGGCATTGTTGATCGCTAAACTGCTCTTGGAGGGTTGGGAGAAGTTGCTCTTGGAGGACATTCTGGTACCATTCTTTATTCATGGCTGTGTTTTTAGGCAAGACTGTGAGAGAGCCGATTCCCTTGGCTGAGAAGCAACCCCACACATGAATGGTTTCAGGATGCTTAACAGTTGGCATGAGACAAGACTGGTGATAGCGCTCACCTTGTCTTCTCCGAATGAGGCGTTTTCCTGATGTCCCAAACAATCGAAAAGGGGATTCATCAGAGAAAATAACTTTACCCCAGTCCTCAGCAGTCTACTGCCTTTACCTTTTGCAGAATATCAGTCTGTCCATGATGTTTTTTTCTGGAGAGAAGTGGCTTCTTTGCTGCCCTCCTTGAGACCAGGCCTTGCTCCAAGAGTCTCGCCTCACAGTGCGTGCAGATGCACTCACACCTGCCTGCTGCCATTCCTGAGCAAGCTCTGCACTGCTGGTAGCCCGATCCCACAGTTGAAACACTTTTAAGAGACGGTCTTGGTGCTTGCTGGTCTTTCTTGGGCGCCCTGAAGCCTTTTTTGGCAACAATGGAACCTCTCTCCTTGAAGTTCTTGATGATGCAATAGATTGTTGACTGAAGTGCAATCTTTCTAGCTGCGATACTCTTCCCTGTTAGGCCATTTTTGTGCATTGCAATGATGACTGCACGTGTTTCTTTAGAGATAACCATGGTTAACAGAAGAGAAACAATGATGCCAAGCACCAGCCTCCTTTTAAAGTGTCAAGTGGTGTCATTCTTACTTAATCATGACAGATTGATCTCCAGCCATGTCCTTATCAACACCCACACCTGTGTTAATGGAGCAATCACTGAAAAGGTTAGCTGGTCCTTTTAAGGCAGGGCTGCAATGATGTTGAAATGTGTTTTGGGGGATAAAGTTCATTTTCTAGCCAAATATTGACTTTGCAAGTAATTGCTGTTAAGCTGATCACTCTTTATAACATTCTGGAGTATATGCAAATTGCCATTAGAAAAAGTGAAGCAGTAGACTTTGTAAAAATTAATATTTGTGTCATTCTCAAAACTTTTGGCCATGACTGTACAGTCCCTGACAGAAGTTATGTCGCTTATCCATGTTATGTAAATCAAAGCTTATAACCTGACGTTAAATTCATCCATTGGTTTTATAAAATACTCTTTTGAAAGCTGAAACCCTCCCAAATTTGGTTTAGGTTAAGAAAATAAATTGGCATCAATGCTGAAATATTAATCATTTAATGAACACAGAATGGTCAGGTTTTGGCAAGACAAAAGTTTTGTCACCTGGTAATATAATGCACCCAATCTTAGTTTACATCCTCACCAGTGCTCAGTAAATGATCGGTTAATTAGTGGGTGTGTATAAAAAGAAACCCAGCACCCCAGACCTTCACTTGAACTGGAACTTGAGCTCTGACAACATGCCAAAAATCCACCCTGCGACCAAATCCTTGATTATCAAGAGGCTGAAGACCAGATCCACTGCAGAGGTGGCTGGCACATTTGGTGTGTCTCAGCGTCAAGTACAAAGAATTAAAAAAAGATTTGAAGAGACTGGAGATGGGTTTGACAAGCCCAGGTCCGGCAGACCCCACAAGACAACTGCTCAGGAGGAACGTTTGTTAGAAATCCAAAGCAAGCCCCTCTTCTACTGCAGCAGAACTCCAACAGGCCTGGTCACCTCAAGTCCCTGTGTCAACTACAACAGTTTGTAGGATTCTGTCTTGAAATGGCCTCCATTGCCAGAAGCCAGCACTAAACAAAAGGCAAATAAAAAACCATGTGGCATTTGCAAAGTCCCACAGCCTTCTAAACAGATGGACGCTGGAAAAGTGTCAGAAGGTGGATTTCTCTGATGAATCTTAAGTAGAATTACACCACAGCCGCCGCAAATACTGCAGGAGACCTACTGGAGCCCATATAGATCCAAAATACACCCAGAAAACAGTTAAATTTGGTGGTGGAAAGATCATGGTCTGGGGTTAAATTCCGTATGGGGTGTGCGAAACATTTGCAAAGTGGAAGGCAAAATCAATAGCCTAAAATATCAAGAAGTATTAGCTACCTCTTACATTCCAAATCATAAAAGGGGTCAAATTCTGCAGCAGGATGGTGCTCCATCACATACATCCATCTATAGAACAAAGTTCCTCCAGGCAAAAAAGATCAAGGTGCTCAATGACTGGCCAGCCCAGTCACCAGATATGAACATCATTGAGCATGTTTGGGGTAGGATGAAAAAAGAAGCTTGGAAGACAAAACCAAGGAATCTAGATGAACTCTGGGAGGCATGTAAGACTGCATCCTTTGCTATTCCTGATGACTTCATTAATAAATTGTATGAATCATTGTTGAACCGCATGGATGCAGTCCTTCAAGCTCATGGAAGTCACACAAAATATTAAATATGACTCTAATAGCACCACAACTTAATCCACCAATGTTATGCAACATATATTTGTATTTTAAGATAATTATTTGTTTGAATATCACATTACTTTCTGTGGGCGACAAAACTTTTGTCTTGCCAAAATCTGACCATTCTATGTTCATTAAATGATCAATATTTCAGCATTGATGCCAATTTATTTTCTTAACCTAAACCAAATTTGGGAGGGTTTCAGCTTTCAAAAGAGTAATTTATAAAACCAATGGATGAATTTAACGTCAGGTTATAAGCTTTGATTTACATAACATGGATAAGCGACATAACTTCTGTCAGGGACTGTATAAGGTATGGTAATTTTTGGTATTTCCTTCCATATTGGTTTGTAGCTTTGAGATCTTACAAGGAGAGGCCGACCTTTATCAGGTATTATCAGGTATCTACAGGCACCATACAAAAGCAGTACAAAACAATCCTCAGAAGGAATAAATAGTTACATCTCTAAAAAAACGTAAATCCTCACAATCTTCACTGGACAGTCCAGTACCGCTTGTAACCACCAGAGGGAGCCTCTGCTCAGAACTCATTTCAAGTCCATTCACAACACTTTCCTCTTTCTATCTTTAGGTATAGTTAGTTTCTCAGGCTGTGACAGGCGTCTAGGACCAACGTAGGAACGCTCCACGGCTGCCTCTAGTTGTGGTGGTTAGTCAGGGTACTGCAATCTCATAGATTCCAACTGCTCTGGTGTATTGCCTTTTTTACCTGCACTCCTCAGCTACCAAACCATACCAGTATCACCGGCCAAAACTGAAAATTATATGGTACTCACAGAAGGGAAAAATATTGTGAAAGAAAAAAAAAAAGGTTGTCAGAGATATTTTTCTGTTTGTTGCATTTTTTTTTTTCCCTCTGTATCTCTGGGTGCTGGGGAGGATTTTTTCTCTCAATGGAGTTTGCACAGTTGTCTGGCTGTGTGGATCAGCTTGCCACTGAGGTTCGGAGTATTGCTACCTATCTTGCTAGGTTGCCTGTTGTGGAACCTAGGATTCCCATGCCAGATTTGTTTTTGAGGGATCGAGCCAAGTTTCTGAATTTCAAAAATAATTGTAAATTGTTTTTTGCCTTAAAATCTAAGTCCTCAGCGAACGCAGCGCAGCAGGTTCAAAATGTCATCTCTCTCCTGCGCGGCGATCATCAGGATTGGGCTTTTTCCCTGACACCTGGGGATCCTGTTTTGAGTGATGTTGATGCATTTTTTCAGGCCTTGGGGTTATTGTACGATGAGCCTAATGTCACTGATCAAGCTGAAAAAGCCTTGTTGGCATTAAATCAGGGGCTTGATGACGCTGAGTTATACTGTCAGAGATTCCACAGGTGGACAGTCCTGACCAAATGGAATGACGACGCTTTGGCAGCCCTTTTTCGGAAGGGTCTGTCAGATAATGTAAAGGATGTTATGGTGGGATTCCCTATCCCCTCTGGTCTCAATGATTCTATGTCATTAGCGATTCAAATTGACAGACGTTTGCGTGAGCGGAGAAGTATGCGTGGAATAGTGTTGCCTTGTGAACCTGCTTCTGAACCCATGCAGTGTGATAGAGTGGTTTCTGGGGCACAGCGTCATGAGTTTCTAAAGCGCAATGGGTTATGTTTTACTGTGGTGATGCCTCTCATGCTATTTCAGTCTGCCCTAAGCGGGGAAGACGTTTTGCACGCTCAGTTGTCTTGGGTAGTGTTCAGACTAAGTTTTTATTAACTGTTACTCTGATATGCTCTCTGTCCTCATTTTCTGCTCAGGCTTTCGTTGATTCAGGAGCAGCTATTAACCTGATGGATTTTGATTTTGCTAAACATTGCGGGTTTCCCTTGATACCCCTACAGAAGTCTATTCCCCTACTGGGGATCGATTCTACCCCTTTGGCTGAGAATAAACCTCAGTTCTCTACTCAGGTGATAATGAGGGTTGAACCTGATCATCAGGAGAGCTGCAAATTTTTGGTTCTGTATAATCTGCATGACATTATCGTGCTGGGTTTCCCTTGGTTAAAGTCTCATAATCCTGTTTTGGATTGGAAATCTGTGTCTGTAACCAGTTGGGGCTGCCAATGTGTTAATACCAACACTCCTGTTTTTTCTGCCTCCCCCCAGGCTCAGGATGTTCCTGACTTTTTGATTGATTTTTCTGATGTGTTTAGCGAAAGTAAATCTGCATCCTTGCCTCCCCATAGGAGCTATGACTGCGCTATTGAATTAGTGCCTGGTAGTAAATTCCCTAAAGGTCGCCTTTTTAACTTGTCTGTACCTGAACATGACGCTATGCGGTCTTATATCAAGGAGTCATTGGAGAAGGGTCATATCAGACCATCCTCTTCACCCTTAGGTGCCGGTTTTTTCTTTGTGGCCAAAAAGGATGGTTCATTAAGGCCGTGTATTGATTATCGTCTTTTGAACAATATTAATGTGAAATATCAATATCCGTTACCCTTGATTTCTGACCTGTTTTCCAGGGTGAAAAACGCTACTTGGTTTACCAAGCTTGACCTCAGGGGGGCATATAACCTTATTCGCATTAAGGACGGGGATGAATGGAAGACGGCATTTAACACCCCTGAAGGGCATTTTGAGTACCTTGTGATGCCCTTTGGGCTCACTAATGCTCCTTCTGTCTTCCAGTCCTTCATGAATGACATTTTCAGTGATTTTGTGGATAAATTTCTGATTGTTTATTTGGATGATATCTTGATTTTTTCTAATGACTGGGACTCTCATGTGAAACATGTTCGAACTGTATTCCAGATTTTGAGAGAGAATGCTCTGTATGTGAAGGGATCTAAGTGTCTTTTTGGCGTACAGAGGATCTCATTTTTGGGATTCATTTTGTCCCCATCTGTTATTGAAATGGACCCGGTCAAGGTTCAGGCCATCTGTGATTGGGTCCAACCTACTTCATTAAAGGCTCTTCAAAGATTTTTGGGTTTTGCCAATTTTTATCATAAATTTATTGGTAATTTCTCGGTTATTGTTAAACCATTAACTGATTTGACCAAAAAGGGTTCTGATGTGGTGAATTGGCCTCCTGAGGCAGTTTCTGCATTTCAGGAACTTAAGCAGAGATTCACTTCTGCTCCTGTTCTATGGCAGCCTGATGTTTCTCTGCCATTTCAGGTGGAGGTTGATGCCTCTGAAATTGGGGCAGGTGCCGTTTTGTCCCAAAGAGATCCAGAGACCTCTAAAAGTAACCTTGTGCCTTTTTCTCTCGAAAATTTTCTCCTACTGAACGTAATTATGACGTGGGTAATCGGGAGTTATTGGCCATGAAGTGGGCTTTTGAAGAGTGGAGACATTGGCTGGAGGGAGCCAAACATCAGGTGGTGGTCCTTACGGACCATAAGAATCTGGTTTATCTGGAATCTGCCAAGCGACTTAATCCTAGACAGGCCAGGTGGGCCTTGTTTTTCACACGTTTTAATTTTGTGGTTTCCTTTCTTCCTGGCACTAAGAATGTTAAGGCGGATGCCCTCTCGAGGAGTTTCCTTGTGGACTCTCCTGAGGTATCTGATCCTTCTGTTATTTTGAAAGAAGGTGTAGTTCTTTCCGCCATCTCGCCCAATTTGATACTGGCTCTGGAGGGGTGTCAGGAGGATAGGCCCGAGCGCTGCCCTGTTGGGAAATTGTTTGTCCCGGACCAGTGGAAAAAGAGTGTGATGTCTGAGATTCATTGTTCCGCGTTGGCCGGTCATCCCGGAATTTTTGGTACCAGAGACTTGGTTAGTCGGTCCTTTTGGTGGCCTACCTTGTCTCGTGATATCAGGGAATTTGTGCAGTCCTGCGGGACTTGCTCTCGCTCCAAACCTTGCTCTCGCTCTAGTGGTTTGTTGATGCCATTGCCTGTGCCCAAGAGACCATGGACCCATATCTCTATGGATTTCATTTCCGACCTCCCTGTTTCTCAGAGAATGACCGTCATCTGGGTGATTTGTGATAGGTTTTCCAAGATGATACATCTTGTGCCATTACCTAAGTTGCCTTCCTCCTCCGAATTGGTGCCTTTGTTCCTTCAGCACGTGGTTCGTTTACACGGCATTCCTGAGAACATTGTGTCTGACAGAGGAGTCCAGTTTGTTTCCAGATTTTGGAGGACCTTTTGTTCTAAGCTTGGTGTTCAGTTGTCTTTCTCCTCGGCGTTTCATCCTCAGACCAATGGTCAAACTGAGAGAACAAACCAGACATTGGAGACTTATCTAAGATGCTTTGTGTCTGCTGATCAGGATGACTGGGTCTCTTTTTTGCCTTTGGCTGAGTTTGCTCTTAATAATAGGGCTAGCTCTGCCACTTTGATGTCTCCATTTTTCTGTAATTCTGGTTTCACCCTCGATTTTCTTCAGGACAGACGGGGCTTCTGCCTGTCCAGGTGTTGACTCTGTTGTGGAGCGTATGCAACAGATTTGGGACCAGGTAGTGGAGAGGTTGTCCCTCTCTCAGGAGAGGGCCAGCGGTTTGCTAACCGGCATAGGACTAATGGTCCTCGGTTTAAAGTGGGGGACTTGGTCTGGTTGTCCTCAAAAAATATTCCTATGAGAGTGGCATCTCCTAAATTTAAGCCTAGGTTCATTGGACCTTATAAGATCATTCAGATTCTTAATCCTGTTTCTTTTCACTTGCTTCTTCCAGGGACATTTAAGATCCATAACGTGTTCCACAAGTCCTTGTTGAAGAGGTTTGTTGAGCCAGTGGTTCCTACTGCTTTGCCTCCTGACCTGTTCTGGTTGAGGGCAATATGGAGTTTGTGGTTGAGAAAATATTGGATTCTCGTTTTTCTAGACGAAGACTCCAGTATTTGGTTAAATGGAGAGGTTATGGTCAGGAAGACAATTCTTGGGTGTTTGCTTCGGACATCCATGCTAGGAGACTTATCCGTGCGTATCATAGAACTCATCCTGACCGACCTGGTTGCTCAAATGAGGGTTCGGTGACCCTCCTCAAGGGGGGGGGTACTGTTGTGAATGGGTTTGAGATGAGTTCTGAGCAGAGGCTCCCTCTGGTGGTTACAAGCGGTACTAGTGAGGATTGTGAGGACTGGGAATCAGGTGTTACTGATTGGTCTTATATAAGGGAGTCATTTTCCCATCAGGGTTGCCGGTGATCAATTGTTCTGGTCTGAATCCTTATTTCCTTTTTTACCTGCACTCCTCAGCTACCGTAACATAACAGTTGGCGCTAAAGTTAGGATTAGGGTCAGGGTTGGGATTAGGGGTGTGTTATGGTTAGGTTTGTGGTTAGGGTTGGGACTAGGGTTAGGGGTGTGTTGGGGTTAGGGTTGGAGTTAGAATTGGGGGGTTTCCGCTGTTTAGGCACATCAGGGGCTCTCCAAATGTGACATGGCGTCTGATCTCAATTCCAGCCAATTCTGCGTTGAAAAAGTCAAACGGTGCTCCTTCACTTCTGAGCTCTGCCATGCGTCCAAACAGTAGTTTATCCCCACATATGGGGTATCAGCGTACTCTGGACCCCAAGAGTTATTGTGCAATTTGTCCTATTTCTTCTGTTACCCTTGGTAAAATAAAAAACTGGGGGCGAAAATATCATTTTTGTACAAAAAAAAAATATTTTTTTTGTTTTTACGGCTGTACATTATAAACTTCTGTGAAGCACTTGGGGCTTCATAGCGCTCACCACACACCTAGATAAGTTCCTTGTGGGGTCTATTTTCCAAAATGGGGTCACTTGTTGGGGATTTCCACTGTTTAGGCGCATCAGGGGCTCTCCAAATGCGACATGACGCCCCAGACCATTCCATCAAAGTCTGCAATCCAAAACGTCACTACTTCCCTTCCGAGCCCCAACGTGTACCCATACAGTAGTTTTCTCCCACATATTGGGTATCAGCGTACTCAGGACAAATTGGGCAACAACTTTTGGGGTCCAATTTCTCCTGTTACCCTTGTGAAAATAAAATATTGGGGCAAAAAATCATTTTTGCAAAAAAAAAAAAAAAAAAGATTTTTTATTTTTACGGCTGTGTGTTATGAACTTCTGTGAAGCACTTCGGGGTTCAAAGTGCTCACCACACATCTAGATAAGTTCCTTTTGGGGTCTATTTTCCAAAATGGGGTCACTTGTGGGGGATTTCCACTGTTTAGGTGCATCAGGGGCTCTCCAAATGTGACATGACGCCCCAGACCATTCCATCAAAGTCTGCAATCCAAAACGTCACTACTTCCCTTCCGAGCCCCGACGTGTGCCCATACAGTAGTTTTTGCCCACATATTGGGTATCAGTGTACTCAGGACAAATTGGACAACAACTTTTGGGTTCCAATTTCTTCTGTTACCCTTGTGAAAATAAAATATTGGGGGCGAAAAAATCATTTTTGTAAAAAAAAAAAAAGATTTTTTATTTTACGGCTGTACGTTATAAACTTTAGTGAAACACTTGGGGGTTCAAAGTTCTCACCACACATCTAGATAAGTTCCTTGGGGCTCTAGTTTCCAAAATGGTGTCATTTATGGGGGTTTCCACTGTTTAGGCAGATCAGGAGCTCTCCAAACATGACATGGCGTCCAGCCAATTCTGCGTTGAAAAGTCAGACGGCGCTCCTTCCCTTCCAAACTCTGCCATGCACCCAAACAGTGGTTTACCCCCACATATGGGGTATCAGCGCACTCAGGACAAATTGCACAATAACTTTTGGAGTCTTGTTACCCTTGGAAAAATAAAAATTGGGTGTGAAAAGATCATTTTTGTGGAAAAAATATGATTTTTAAATTTTACGGCTCTACGTTATAAACTTGTGTGAAGCACTTGGGGGTTCAAATTGCTCATCAAAAATCTAGATAAGTTCCTTAGGGGGGTCTATTTTCCCAAATGGGGTCATTTGTGGGGGGTTTCCACTGTTTAGGCACATCAGGGGCTCTCCAAATGCAACATGGCATCCAAACTCAATTCCAGCCAATTTTGGTTGGAAAAAGTCAAATGGTGCTCCTTTCATTCCGAGCTCTGCCGTGCGCCCAAACAGTAGTTCCCCCCACATATGGGGTATCAGCGTACTCTGGACAAATTTTACAACAACTTATGTGGTCCAATTTCTCCTGTTACCCTTGGAAAATAAAAAATTAGTGACTAAAAGATAATTTTTGTGGGAAAAAAATAGGATTTTTTATTTTCATGCCCGGGCATTATAAACTTGTGTGAAGCACTTGGGGGTTCAAAGTGCTCACCAAAGATCTAGATAAGTTCCTTAGGGGGTCTAGTTTCCAAAATGGGGTCACTTGTGGGGGGTTTCCACTGTTTAGGCTCATCTGGGGCACTGCAAACGGAACATGACCCCCATTAACGTCTGCATTCCAAAACGTTACTACTTCCTTTCCAAGCCCTGCCGTGCGCCCAAACAGTTTCCCCCCCCCACATATGGGGTATCAGCGTACTCAGGACAAATTGGACAACAACTTTTGGGGTCCAATTTCCTTGGGAAAATTCAAAAATTTGGGACTAAAAAAATCATTTTTGTGGAAAATTGATTTTTTTTTTTTCACACCCAGGCTTTATAAACTTTTGTGAAACACTTGAGGGTTCAAAGTGCTCACAACAGATCTAGATAAGTACCTTAGGGGGTCTAGTTTCCAAAATGGTGTCACTTGTGGGGGGTTTCCACTGTTTAGGCGCATCAGGGGCTCTACAAACGCGACATGGCATCCAATCTAAATTCCAGCCAATTTTAGTTTGAAAAAGTCAAACGTCGCTCCTTCCCTTACGAGCTCTGCCGTGTGCCCAAACAGTGGTTTTCCCCCACATATGGGGTATTGGCGTACTCAGGAGAAATTGCATAACAACCTTATCTGTCCATTTTCTCCTTTTACCCTTGTGAAAATAAAAAAAAAGTTTGTAAAAGATAATTTTTGTGGCTAAAAAGTAAAATATTCATTTTTTCCTTCCACGTTGCTTTAGTTACTGTGAAGCACCTGAAGGGTTAATAAACTTCTTGAATGTGGTTTTGAGTACCTTGAAGGGTGCAGTTTTTAGAATGGTGTCACTTTTGGGTATTTTCTGCCATATAGACTCCTCAAAGTGACTTCAAATGTGAGGTGGTCCCTAAAAAAAATGGCTTTGTAAATTTTGCTATAAAAATGAGAAATCACTGGTCAACTTTTAACCCTTATAACTTCCTAACAAAAAAAAATTTTGGTTCCAAAATTGTGCTGATGTAAAGTAGACATGTGGGAAATGTTATTTCTTAACTTTTTGTGTGATATATTTCTCTGTTTTAAGGGAATAAAAATTCAAAGTTTGAAAATTGCAAAATTTTAAAAATTTTCGCCATATTTGCGTTTTTTTCAAAAATAAACGCAAGTTATATCGAAGAAATTTTACCACTAACATGAAGTACAATATGTCACGAGAAAACAGTCTCAGAATCGCGAAGATCCGTTGAAGCATTCCAGAGTTCTAACCTCATAAAGAGACAGTGGTCAGAATTGTAAAAATTGACCCGGTCATTAACGTGCAAACCACCCTTGGGGGCGAAGGGGTTAAAATCGACTATTTTTTCATTCTATGATTCAGCCCAGAAATCTTCTAGATTTAAACAATATACCTCACTCAATCGTCCCAGCAGGTATATGACTAATCGTTTAAATAAAATTAGAATCCGAAACAAAATAGACAAAATTGTGACCCATACACAAACTACCCTTACCCATCCCAAAGATATTGCCAACTCATTTGCAGAATACTTCAATAATTTATACAACCTCCAACAAACCCATTCGCTGGCTCAACCAACTAAAGCAGATATCGACTCCTTTATTTCATCAATAGACTTGCCTAAATTAAGTGCCGAGGTTCTGAATTTTCTCTCTTTGCCTTTTAATAAAAGCGAAATTCTGGAGGTGATTAAATCCTTAAAATCTTTTAAGTCCCCAGGGCCTGATGGCTTCTCCAACGACTATTACAAGGCCTTTGGTGATCTTCTAGCCCCTCAATTAGAAAAAGTCTTTAATGTAGCTTCTAAGCTTGGTCATTTCCCTGATGAGATGTTGGAAGCCTCCATAATCCTTATACCCAAACGGAATTCTGATCCTCAAAATGTTGCCAGTTATCATCCCATCTGTCTTATATACACAGACGTAAAGATCTATGCAAAAATACTGGCTAATCGGCTGAGTCAGTTCCTTCATAAATTGATTTCTAATGATCAGCTTGGTTTTTTTAAAAACAGGCAGTCAACAGATGGGACGAGAAGGCTCATTAATTTGATGAAAATAACTTCTTCCCAAAAACTCAGTGCCACAGTCATATCTCTTGATGCCGAAAGGCGTTTAATCGTCTTAACTGGACGTATCTACGTGCCGTTCTCCAGAAGTTTGGGATACGTTCTCATTTTCTTTCTAACATCTTAGCCGTAAATAACTGCCTTTCATCTCCTTTTAGCATTACGAACGGCACTAGGCAAGGCTGCCCGTTATCGCCCATACTGTTTGTCATGGCAATAGAGCCATTGGCACAACTTATTAGAAATGACCAAAATATCTCAGGAATTCAATCATCTACCAGAGAGTATAAAATTGGGCGTTTTGCCGACGATATTATTCTCACTCTGACCAAGCCAAGTGACTCAATTTCAGCCCTTCAAACTCAACTCCATCTTTTTTCCAAAATTTCTTTCTTTAAAGTTAACAATTCAAAGTCTAAATCCTCAGTTTTAACTTAACCACTGCTCAACTGACTGATTTAGCATCGATCTCCCCTTGGAACTTAACTGATGACTACTTAACATACTTAGGCTTGCGGTTTACCAAAAATATTAAATCTCTGATTCCCACAAATTTAGAAATCCTTTCTACTACCATAAATAAAGTCTTAAATGCCCTGAAAGATAGAGACTTATCATGATGGGGAAGGATCGTGACTGTAAAATCATATATTCTACCAAAAATCTTATATGTATTCAGGTCGCTCCCGCTGAAAATCTCCTCCTCATTCCTTACCAGTTTGCAAAGTGCACTTAATCATTTTATTTGGGGTAGGAAGAAAGCCAGAGTGGCTCTAAATGTTCTTTATAATCAAAAACTTTATGGTGGAGCTGGACTACCGAACATTTCGGCTTATTACTCTGCTAATCTGATCAAACAGAGCTGTTTTTGGTGGCCTCATAAAGACCCTCTAGCCTGGTACGATTTAGAACTCTTTTTAAACAACAACAAACCTCCCCATTTGTTAGTATTAGGTTTTCTCTTAACCAAGCAAATTCCTTATAGTTCCCACCCCATTCTCCAGCACTCCATTGAGGCCTGGAAAAGGCTTGCTAAACCAAAAAGGGGTTGTAATAAAATCCATATCCTCAAGAATATTCCATTATCTCTTATCCATGAATCTAGGGGATTGGTCTTGGACCCTCTCTCGCTCAAATTGGGTATTAAGAAACTGGGAGATATCTACGATGGTTCTAAATTCTATCCTTATTCTTTTATTAAATAACATTTCCATTCATCCTCCCTATCATTTTTTCACTACATTATTCTCAAGGAACAAATTAATGTCTTCCTGCAAGTGCGCCCTCGGATTTCTGAACCGGTTTTAAATTTACTTTGCAACTTAGATCATAAAATTTTTTTGAGTCTTAACTACGTTTACCAATGGTTTAACCACAGCACGCAGTTGGTCATAACACAAAACATGGTTAAATGGGAGTCGGAACTTCATTTAACGTTTGACCACTCTGAATGGGAATATGCATGTACTCTTTCCTATGCATCTTCTCTCTCTACGGCCCTTCAAGAATCATACCACAAACTCCTCATAAGGTGGTATTTTACTCCTGCTAGATTATCTAAAATTAACAAAATTCATTCACCTAATTGCTGGAGAAACTGTGGTCGTTATGGTAATCTCTTACACATTTTCTGGCAATGCCCGAAAATCCGTCCCCTCTGGAAGAAAGTTTCGGGTCTTATTAATTCCATCTCTTCTAAACAAATTCTACTAACACCTCAATTGGCCCTTCTCACACTAAATACTGAAAATATTGACCCACATTTGAGATTATTAACCCCTTCCCGACCCATGACGCCTACGTTGGCGTCATGAAAACCTGTGCCATCCCGACCCATGACGCCAACGTAGGCGTCATGCTATAAATCATGTTTCTGCGGGCCGGGAGACCGGGGTCACTGAAAGGTCACCCGACCCGCAGTAACAGGACCCTTACTGCATCACCACAGGGGGGTTGGCTTAACCCCCACGTGGCCACGATCGCTCTGATTGGCTGTTAAAAGTGAAACAGCCAATCAGAGCGATTTGTAATATTTTCACCAATGAAACTGGTGAAATATTACAATCCAGCCATGGCCGATGCTGCAATAGCATCTGCCATGGCTGGACACAAAGATCTGAGCCCCCCACACCAAGTCACGGCTGTGATCGGCCGCCGCCATCGAAAGATGGCAGAGATCGGTCACCGCCGTCACTGTCTGCTCCCCTGCTCCTCCGATCTGCTGCCCCCACCTACCGATCCCCCCTCACCTTCCGACGCCCCATACTCACCTCTCCCGGTCCACCGATGTCCCTGGATCCGTCCCGGCGACTGCCCGGGATTCTTCATGGGCGCCGCCATCTTGGAAAATGGCGGGCGCATGCGCAGTGCGCCCTCCATTTTACAAAAATTTATTTTGATCACTGTGATAAACTGTCACAGTGATCAAAATAAAAAAAAAGTAAATGAACCCCCCTGTCATAGATAGGGACAAATAATAAAATAAAGAATTTTTTTTTTTTCCTAGCGGATTTTGCTGCTGATCCGCAGCTGATTTCGCTGCTGATTTCGCTGCGGATCCGCGGCTGATTTCGCTGCGGATCCGCGGCGGATTTGGCTGCGGATCCGCGGCGGATTTGGCTGCTGATCCGCGGCGGATTTGCTGCTGATCCGCGGCGGATTTTGCTGCGGATCCCCGGCGGATTTTGCTGCGGATCCCCGGCGGATGTTGCTGGGGATCCCCGGCGGATTTTGCTGCTGATTAGTGGCGGATTTTGCTGCTGATCCGCGACTGATTTTGCTGCTGATCCGCGGCGGATTTTGCTGCTGATCCGCGGCGGATTTTGCTGCTGATCCGCGGCGGATTTTGCTGCTGATCCGCGGCGGATTTTGCTGCGGATCCACGGCTGATTTTGCTGCTGATCCGCGGCTGATTTTGCTGCTGATCCGCGGCTGATTTTGCTGCTGATCCGCGGCGGATTTTGCTGCTGATCCGCAGCTGATTTTGCTGCTGATCCGCGGCGGATTTTGCTGCTGATCGGCGGCGGATTTTGCGGCGGATCCGCGGCTGATTTCGCTGCTGATCCGCGGCGGATTTTGCTGCTGATCCGCTGCGGATTTTGCTGCGGATCCGCGGCTGATTATCTGCTGATTCATCTGCGCTAGCGGGTATAGCATAACGCGATCGCATTATGCTATACCGTTACCAGCCGGTCAACGCTACGTGTTGAACGGGCTGGTAAAACGCAATATGAACCCAGCCTTAGGATTAGAACTAGGGTTAGCGTTAGCATTAGGGTTAAGGTTAGAATTACGGTTAGGGTTGGAATTTGGGTTAGGGTTGGAATTAGGGTTAGGGTTGGAATTAGGGTTAGGCTTGTGGTTAGGTGTATGGTTAGAGTTGGGATTAGGGTTAGAGGTGTGTTGGGGTTAGGGTTATGATTAGGGTTTGTATTAGGGTTAGGTGTGTGTAGGGGTTAGGGTTGGGGTTAGGGGTGTGTTGGGGTTAGGGTTGGAGTTAGAATTGAGCGGTTCCCACTATTTAGGCACATCAGGGGGTCTCCATACGCGACATGGCGCCACCATTGATTCCTGCAAATTTTGCGTTCAAAAAGTCAAACAGTGCTCCCTTTATTTCAAGCCCTGACATATGCCCAAACAGTGGTTTATCCCCACATATGGGGTATCAGCGTACTCGGGAAAAATTTTACAACAACTTTGGGGGTTCTAATCTCTCCTGTTAACATTGGGAAAAAAATTGGGGACTAAAAAATTATTTTTGTGGAAAAAAAATGATTTTATATTTTCACGGCTCTGCGTTATAAACTTCTGTGAAGGACTTGGAGATTCAAAGTGCTTATCACACATCTATAGGAGTTCCTTGGGGGATCTAGTTTCCAAAATGGGGTCACTTGTGGGGAGTTTCTACTGTTTAGGCACATCAGGGACTCTGCAAACGTAACATGACGCCCGAAGACCATTCCATCAAGTGGGCATTTCAAAATGTCACTACTTCCCATCCGAGCCCCGACGTGTGCCCATACAGTAGTTTTCTCCCACATATGGGATATCAGCATACTCAGGACAAATTGGACAACAACTTTTGGGGTCTAATTTCTCATGTTACCCTTGGGAAAATAAAAAATTGGGGACTAAAAGATCCTGATTGTGGAAAAAATATGATTTTTTTATTTTCATGCCCGGGCGTTATAAACTTCTGTGTAGCCCTTGGGGGTTCAAAGTGCTCACCACACATCTAGATAAGTTCTTTGCGGGGTCTAGTTTCCAAAATGGGGTCACTTGTGGGGAGTTTTCTACTATTTAGGCACATCAGGGGCTCTGCAAACGTAACAAGATGCCCGCAGACCATTCCATCAAGTCGGCATTTCAAAGCGTCACTACATCCCTTCCGAGCCCTGACGTGTGCCCAAACAGTGGTTCCCACCCACATGTGAGGTACTAGCGTACTCAGGACAAACTGGACAACAACTTTTGGGGTCCAATTTCTCCTGTAACCATTGTGAAAATAAAAAATAGTGGGCTAAAAAATCATTTTTTGAGAAAAAAAAATGATTTTTTATTTTCACGGCTCTGCGTTATAAACTTCTGTGAAGCACCTGGGGGTTCAAAGTGCTCACTATGCATCTAGATAAGTTCCTTAGGGCGTCTAGTTTCCAAAATGGGGTCACTTGTGGGGGAGCTCCAATGTTTAGGCACACAGGAACTCTCCAAATGCGACATGGCAACTGCTAAATATTCCAGCATATTTTCCATTCAAAAAGTCAAATGGCGCTCCTTCCCTTCTGAGCCCTGCCGTGCGCCCAAACAGTGTTTTATGACCAATATGAGGTATCTGTGTACTCAGGAGAAATTTCCCAACAAATTTTAGGATCCAATTTATACTGTTGCCCATGTGAAAATGAAAAAAACTGAGGCTAAAAGAAAATTTTTGTGAAAAAAAAGTACTTTCTTTTATTTACGGATCAATTTGTGAAGCACCTGGGGGTTCAAGTGCTCACTATGCATCTAGGTAAGTTCCTTAGGGGGTCTAGTTTCCAAAATGGGGTCACTTGTAGGGGAGCTCCAATGTTTAGGCACACAGGGACGCTCCAAATCCGACATGGCAACCGCTAAATATTCCAGCATATTTTCTATTCAAAAAGTCAAATGGCGCTCCTTCCCTTCTGAGCCGTGCCGTGCACCCAAACAGTGGTTTATGACCACATATGAGGTATCTGTGTACTCAGAAGAAATTGCCCAACAAATTTTAGGATCCAATTATTACTGTTGCCCATGTGAAAATGAAAAAAACTGAGGCTAAAAGAAAATTTTTGTGAAAAAAAAGTACTTTCTTTTTTTTATGGATCAATTTGTGAAGCACCTGGGGGTTCAAAGTGCTCACTATGCATCTAGATAAGTTCCTTAGGGGGTCTAGTTTCCAAAATGGGGTCACTTGTAGGGGAGCTCCAATGTTTAGGCACACAGGGACGCTCCAAATGCGACATGGCAACCGCTAAATATTCCAGCATATTTTACATTCAAAAAGTCAAATGGCGCTCCTTCCCTTCTGAGCCCTGCCGTGCGCCCAAACAGTGGTTTATGACCACATATGAGGTATCTGTGTACTCAGGAGAAATTGCCCAACAAATTTTAGGATCCAATTTATACTGTTGCCCATGTGAAAATGAAAAAACTGAGGCTAAAAGAAAATTTTTGTGAAAAAAAAAGTACTTTCTTTTTTTTACAGATCAATTTGTGAAGCACCTGGGGGTTCAAAGTGATCACTATGCATCTAGATAAGTTCCTTAGGGGGTCTAGTTTCCAAAATGGGGTCACTTGTGGGGGAGCTCCAATGTTTAGGCACACAGGGACTCTCCAAATGTGACATGGCAACCGCTAAATATTCCAGCATATTTTCCATTCAAAAAGTCAAATGGCGCTCCTTCCCATCTGAGCCCTGCCGTGCGCCCATACAGTGGTTTATGACCACATATGAGGTATCTGTGTACTCAGGAGAAATTGCCCAACAAATTTTATGATCCATTTTTTCCTGATGCCCATGTAAAAATGAAAAAATTGATGCTAAAAGAAAATTTTTGTTGGAAAAATTAAAATGTCCATTTTTTCCTTCCACGTTGCTTTAGTTCCTGTGAAGCACCTGAAGGGTTAATAATCTTCTTGAATGTAGTTTTGAGTAGCTTGAGGGGTGCAGTTTTTATAAAGGTGTCACTTTTGGGTATTTTCTGCCATATAGACCCCTCAAAGTGACTTCAAATGTGAGGTGGTCCCTAAAAAAAATGGTTTTGTAAATTTTGCTGTAAAAATGAGAAATCGCTGGTCAACTTTTAACCCTTATAACTTCCTAACAAAAAAAATGTTGTTCCCAAAATTGTGCTGATGTAAAGTAGACATGTTGGACATGTTATTTATTAACTATTTTGTGCCACATAACTCTCTGGTTTAACAGAATAAAAATTAAAAATTTGAAAATTACAAAATTTTCAAAATTTTTGCCAAATTTCCATTTTTTTCACAAATAAACGCAAAAATTATCGACCTAAGTTTACCACTAACATGAAGCCCAATATGTCACGAAAAAACAATCTCAGAATCGCTAGGATCCGTTGAAGCGTTCCTGAGTTATTACCTCATAAAGGGACACTGGTCAGAATTGCAAAAAATGGCAAGGTCTTTAAGGTCAAAATAGGCTGGGTCATGAAGGGGTTAATAGTCCACATCCTACTGGTAACCAAAAACAGCATTACTCTCTACTGGAAAAAATAAAGGTCACCCTCTTTTCAAGACATTGTTGATAAAATCACACGTCATAAATCGTTTGAATATAAACTAGCATTGGTTAATAACCACTGCGATAAATTCTTCAAAAAATGGTCCAAATGGATGGAATTGTTTCCCTAATATGCGAAATGTACTTGTCTGTTTTCTTTCTTATTAGTTCATTTTATGTTATAAACGTTGTCACTAATGTACTATAGTTACAATTTCATATTGTTTCCTCCTTCTCCCCCTTTCCTGCTTTTTCCTTTCCCTTTCCTTCTATCTCCCTCTTTCCCTTCCTTATTCCCTATTGTTTCCCTTCCTGTACTTGAAAATTTGAAAATTTGAATAAAATTATTGGAAAAGAAACTTGAAAATACTCCTGTAACCGTACCTCAGTGAGTATACAGATGTGTAACCAGAAGGCCAGGAGAGCACATGTGCCTGTAGATACAGTTCACCGGACCTCAATCTTTCTTTATTAGTCTATAAAGTACAATCAGATTATTCTACCTTTTGTTTACCAGCTAAGTGCTAAACACAGACCTTGTGGCCAGTGGCACGCCCGGGATTTATAGAGCTTGCTTGCTATGGAATTTAGAGAGCCAATAAAACATTGCTATATTCGGCATGCAGCATTTTATAACCACTGTTGTTTCTGGCACTTCGCTAATTAGAAAGTAGAAAAAATATGCAAGTGCTTGAAAGTGACAGAATCAAATTACAAAAGTATTCTGATATAAATTATTTAATCAGTGAAAAAAGAAAGCGACATGGTATTAACGATCATTTCCACTCAGCACGTTATCTATCATCTCATTGATTGGCTTGTTCTGTCGGCTTTTGTGTTTTTATCACCAATCAGAACACTTATCACAAATCTCATCACATGAGACTTTTATCTGTCGCCGTATTTACATGTTTTTCAGTTTGTAGTCATCTCTTAAAGATTCTTGTATAATGCTCTCATTTCTGATAAAATCAGATCTTCCTAAAATGCAGATACTATTGTTCTTTTTAATCAAGGCCAGGAGACCACCGATATAGACACTAATTTCCTAGTGGTCAAATATAAAGGAGAAGAAGCAACAAAACATTTATTTAAGAGTGACCCTTGTTTTAAATTTAATTTTATAAATCATAAGTAGACATGAAAATATGCAATTTTGTAATATATTTCATTAGAGAAATGTGTTTATTTTTCCACCTTGATTTATATTTTCTATTAAATTCAATTAATGGATAAAATCTGTAAAATCTGTATTCAGTGAAGATGAACATCCCATTACTGAGGAAGGAGATAACAGTTGGTGCTTCTAAAGGTACTGCCACACTTAGCGATCTCGTTAGCGATCACGATAACGATGCAAGCTAATGAGATCATTGGTGTGATCTCTTTTAGGTCGCTAGTAGCTGCCAAACAGGAGATCTCATAAACGACTCATCAGCGGTCAGCGATCTCTTTAACGACTTTGGCGGTTGTTAGGACGTCATTAGCATGCACTGAGCACTTCTGATTCATAGGAATTTCCAGCATCGCTCCTGCTCTCTGCGTCCTGCTAGCCTGCTTTGCAACTTCTGTGATCCTCTCTGTGACGCAAAAGAGAACTTACAGATATTGCGATCCACTCCGTGACGCTAAAACTCATATGCGTCACAAACGAGGTCGCTCGTCGTTTGCAAAAGGTGCCAAACACAGCGATATAGGCTCACCAGCGGGACGCCAACGATCAAAAAATGGTCCAGAACGCTAGTGAACGATCAGCGACATCACAGCAGGGGCCACATCGTTGCTACATGCCACACACAACGAGGTCGCTAACGAGATCGCTAAATAGTGACGTTTTAGTGATCTCGTTTGTGATCTCGTTAGCGATCTCGTTTAGTGTGGCATACCCTTAAAGTATAGTGATGATTTTGACTCCATGAGTGTTTTCCAGAAACAAGCAGTAGTGGAAGTTGCTGAGTAAAAATTGCAAACTGACATTGTTGTGCCCAGTAAGTTGTAGTGCCCAGCTTATGCTTTTGGAGACATGTACCTGTAAATTAGGCGGGCTTTCATCGCTACAGAAATGCCAAACATGTGGATTCTTAATGTGGTTTAGCGCTTTTCCCGAGCCTTTGTGCTACCAGTAACATAGAAGCCCCCTATATTTCCGTTAACAGATTACAGACCTGAGTGGGGACTTGCTTTTTTTGTGTATTGAGTTGAAGTTTTTATTGGGAACATTTTACATAACATTTGGGATCACATTTATCCAGTGCTCTACGCTAACCACTTGCTGTGGGGTTTCCATCTAAATCTCATAGTAACATGATTCAGATGAAACCCCGAGGGAGCCACTCATTATAATGTGGCAGCTGTTACTCTGGACTCCATCTGTTCCGCGTTGTCCTCCTCTTCAGATGTGCACAGAACTGTGACAGACCGCATTATTTTGCACACCTATAAAAAAAGAAGGACACAGCTGAATCACAGGTCAGACAGAGTCCATAGTGCCTCCATCTGAGCCTTTAAAGGGTATCTTCTGCCGGGGGTTTCATCTGTATCACGTATTTCAGAGATTTACATGGAAACCCTGGCGCAAGAGCTCAGCATAGAGCACAGGATAAATGTGAGCCGTGCCTTACTGCGATCTTTGGGAGGCAGAATGAACAAATCAACAGCAGGTTGTTTTATTTTTTATGCCTTTCCTTGTGCGGTTTCAAGTGATTAGGCGACTTTATTCTTCAGGTTGGAGAGATTGCAGTATTATAATATCCAGGGGCCTGGGGAAGGAGTGTGGCTCCGAAACGTACGTTGGGGTGGGTCGGCTGTCCGCCTTTCACCTCACCTTATAGGTATGTGTATGTATTGCCATGTCTGGGATATTATTTTCTTTTGCTATCTAGCTTGTGATTTAAGAGTATTGTTGTTTCAGACATGCCATTTCCTATATAACAATACATTTGGGTGGGTGGATGGACTCTGATCCCCTTATCACGTTTTGATGCTGACACCATTGTGTCTGTCAGTTCCCCTGTGCGCTATGCACCAGCGCTATTTTAATGTTATGTTATATGCTCAATAAAATTTACTTGTTGGAATATTGGACTGTTTCTCTTCTGTTAGTCCGAAAAATTGGAAAAACTTTGAAAGTGTCCCCAAGTGCAGTTGCAAAAACCAAGCGCTACAAAGAAACTGGCTCACATGAGGACCGCCCCAGGAAAGGAAGACCAAGAGTCACCTATGCTTCTGAGGATAAGTTTATCCAAGTCACCAGCCTCAGAAATAGCAGGTTAACAGCAGGTCAGATTAGAGACCAGGTCAATGCCACACAGAGTTCTAGCAGCAGACATATCTCTACAACAACTGTTAAGAGGAGACTTTGTGCAGCAGGCCTTCAAGGTAAAATAGCTGCTAGGAAACCACTGCTAAGGACAGGAAACAAGCAGAAGAGACTTGTTTGGGCTAAAGAACACAAGGAATGGACATTACACCAGTGGAAATCTGTGCTTTGGTCTGATGAGTCCAAATTTGAGATCTTTGGTTCCAACCACCGTGTCTTAGTGCGACGCAGAAAAGGTGAACGGATGGACTCTACATGCCTGGTTCCCACCGTGAAGCATGGAGGAGGAGGTGCGATGGTGTCGGGGTGCTTTGCTGGTGACACTGTTGGGGATTTATTTAAAATTGAAGGCATACTGAACCAGCATGGCTACCACAGCATCTTGCAGCGGCATGCTATTCCATCCGGTTTGCGTTTAGTTGGACCATCATATATTTTTCAACAGGACAATGACCCCAAACACACCTCCAGGCTGTGTAAGGACTATTTGACCAAGAGGGAGAGTGATGGGGTGCTACGCCAGATGACCTGGCCTCCACAGTCACCAGACCTGAACCCAATCGAGATGGTTTGGGGTGAGCTGGACCGCAGAGTGAAGGCAAAAGGGCCAACAAGTGCTAAGCATCTCTGGGAACTCCTTCAAGACTGTTGGAAGACCATTTCCGGTGACTACCTCTTGAAGCTCATCAAGAGAATGCCAAGAGTGTGCAAAGCAGTCATCAAAGCAAAAGGTGGCTACTTGGAAGAACCTAGAATATAAGACATATTTTCAGTTGTTTCACACTTTTTTTGTTAAGTATAGAATTCCACATGTGTTAATTCATAGTTTTGATGCCTTCAGTGTGAATGTACAATTTTCATAGTCATGAAAATACAGAAAAATCTTTGAATGAGAAGGTGTGTCCAAACTTTTGGTCTGTACTGTATATAGATATACAGTATATAGAGTATAAACAGTGGGTATGGAAAGTATTCAGACCCCTTTACATTTTTCACTCTTTGTTTCATTGCAGACATTTGGTAAATTCAAAAAAGTTAATTTTTTTCTCATTAATGTACACTCTGCACCCCATCTTGACTGAAAAAAAACAGAAATGTAGAAATTATTGCAAATTTATTAAAAAAGAAAAGCTGAAATATCACATGGTCATAAGTATTAAGACTCTTTGCTCAGTATTGAGGAGAAGCACCTTTTGAGCTAGTACAGCCATGAGTCTTCTTTGGAATGATGCAACAAGTTTTTCACACCTGGACTTGAGGATCCTCTGCCATTTTTCCTTGCAGATCCTCTCCAGTTCCATCAGGTTGGATGGTGAACGTTGGTGGACAGCCATTTTCAGGTTTCTCCAGAGATGCTCAATTGGGTTTTGGTCAGGGCTCTAGCTGGGCCAGTCAAGAATGGTCACAGAGTTGTTCTGAAGCCACTCCTTTGTTATTTTAGCTGTGTGCTTAGGGTCATTGTTTTGTTGGAAGGTGAACCTTTGGACAAGTCTGAGGTCCAGAGCACTCTGGAAGAGGTTTTTATCCAGGATATCTCTGTACTTGGCCGCATTCACATTTCCTTCAATTGCAACCAGTCATCCTGTCCATGCAGCTGAAAAACACCCCAATAGCATGATGCTGCCACCACCATGTTTCAGTGTTGGGATTGTATTGGGGAGGTAATGAGCAGTGCCTGGTTTTCTCCACTCATATCGCTTAGAATTATCACCAAAAGTTCTATCTTCATCTCATCAGACCAGAGAATCTTATTTCTCATAGTCTGGGAGTCCTTCATGTGTTTTTTTAGCAAACTCTATCCAGGCTTTCATATGTCTTGCACTGAGGAGAGGCTTCCGTCGGGCCACTCTGCCATAAAGGCCCGACTGATGGAAGGCTGCAGTGATAGTTGACTTTGTGGAACTTTCTCCCTACTGCATCTGTAGAGCTCAGCCACAGTGATCTTGGGGTCCTTCTTTACCTCTATAACAAAAGGCTCTTCTCCCACGATTGCTCAGTTTGGCTAGACGGCCAGGTCTAGGAAGACTTCTGGTGGTCCCAAACGTCTTCCATTTAAGGATTATGGAGGCTACTGTGCTCTTAGGAACCTTGAGCACTGCAAAAATTATTTTGTTACCTTGGCCAAATGTGTGCCTTTCCACAATTCTGTCTCTGATCTCCTTGGCCAGTTCCTTTGACCTCATGATTCTCATTTAGTCTGACATGCACTGTGAGCTGTGAGGTCTTATATAGACAGGTGTGTGCCTTTACAAGTCAAGTCCTATCAGTTTAATTAAACACAGCTGGACTCCAATACTCCAATGAAGGAGTAGAACCATCTCAAGGAGGATCACAATGGAAATGGACAGCATGTGACTTAAATATGAGTGTCTGAGCAAAGGGTCTGAATTAGTGTTGAGCGATACGATACTGCAAATATCGGGTATCGGCCGATATTAGCTGCATCGGGCTTTCGATTCCGAGTACCGATATTTTCGTCATATCGGATACCGGAATCGGATTTGTCACTGTCACTGTGAGTGTCCGTCGGTCGGGTCTGTCAGGAGTCAGCGACTCAGCGGCACTTACCTGGCAGAAGATCTCCGGCGGTCATGTCCTGGACTGCTTGATGGCCGCCATTATCTTCTCCCTGGCGGTCACATGCAGTTTTTCGCGATAACTGCAGTGACTGCAGGGTAATCCCGGCCGTAAACCAGTCCGATGACGTCACCGCCGGGGAAGCAGGTAATCAGCTGTGCTGCGCCGGGATGACAGGCTCTGCCTGTCATTCTGATGTAGCAGAGCTGGATCGTCGTGGGACACTCGTTACTATGGACTGCGTCGGACAGGTGGTATACTGCTGGTTTTTTTTTTCATTTTTTTACAGGAGATCGATGGCGTCGCAGGATGAGACTGTAAAAGTAATGAAAACTGTGTTGTGTTTTTTATTAAATTAAAAAATTTTTTTATGAACATTCACCCGTCCAGGTACATCAACAATTTAACTATTTACATACAGGGACCCTGTCCGGGTTATTTATAATTCTTTGGCAGGGGTGTTCCAGGTACCACCTGGTACTCTTCTGATGCTTGCCAAACATCCGAGACACCAAGGACCACCAGGACCTGATGACGTCGTGTGGCCTGTACAGTCAAGTCGTGACCCGCTATCTGTGTCTGTGTGGCCACCTCTTTCATCTCCCTCCGGGTCTGGAGCCCTATGTCACGGACTGAACGAACCCCAGGGGGCCTAACAGGCGCCGGGTACGGGTCAGCTATAGTTATCATGTCCATAGCTGGGGCTGCTGAGGAGACCACTGAGGGAGGCTTGGGAGATTTACGGCGTGGGGTGGGCACTTGTGCAGAGGCCTGGATGTGGGAGGCTGAAGGCTCCGAGGGTCTCACAGGTTCCTGACACTCTGGGGAGTAGGGGTCGCACCTGGTAACATTTAGGGCGTACCATCCATTGTAACCCCAGTGTCAGGTGTAAGTCACCAAGTCTCCTGGCAACAGGTCCCTCCCCGGGTGTCCTTCTGGGAGGTGAGTCTCCACGTCCCGCCGGGTCACAAAGACTTCTAAATAAAGTCCAGGCTCCTGGATGAAGCCCCAACCACCTTTCAATTTAAAGCTCCGTACTGCACCCTTACGCCGCGGCTCCCACAGGGTTCCTTTATCTTTTCTCATCCGGTCCTTATCTGCCCGGTCCTTCTCCAGGTGACGATGCCAAAGCTTTTGGGACTCTCGCTGCTCCCTTTGTCGCTCTGCTTCCCGCTCCCAACGTCTCCACTCTTCCTCCTGACGCCGGTTGTAATTCTCCTCCACCAGCTGCTCCATGTCTCCACCATCAAATGCCAGCTTACGATGCCCGGTTTGCGGCAGCTCTCCTGGCGCCCCCCAGTCCTGGCGGCGCTCACCTGTGGCGGAAGCAGCCGGCTCTGGAACAGATGACAGTCGGGGCTCCGGTACAGACAGGTAGACCTCTGGTGCCTGCGCGGCCTCCTCCATGAGGACGGGTGTCGCTTCTTCTGTCTCAGCGACGGGGGCAGACAGCGGGATCTGGGGTGCTGCCGGTGCAGAGTTTTTTGCAGGAACGGGTGCCTCCACTGCGACAACGTCAACCGGATCACATTGCAAGGGCTGGGATGCCCACACGGACTCCTCTACTAGAACAGGTGCCTCACCTTCTGGTACAGACACTTCAGGTAAGAGGGATTGGCGCCGCTCCAAGTTTAGTTTTAGGGCACGCCAGCTGGCTTCCATCCTGGCGACCTCCTCCCGGTGCCGGGCCAGGCCTCTTAGGGTATCCTCCGCTTCTTGCAGCGTAGGAGGGTTTCCAGGCCGGGTGCCCAACGGTGGTTCCGTGGCGATCGGGTCGCTTCCGTGGGGGGAGAGCTCTGACTGCTCCATCCCTTCACACTTCTGCTCGTGTCCATTAGCCATCTCTGCCAAGTCACATGTGTCATTAGCATCTGGAGAGGGCCCCTCTTTTGTAGGGAGGCGGGACCTTCGTGTTAGTTTCCGCACACTGAGGAGGATGAGGAGGCGGAACTGAAGAGCTGTGGGGCACGATCTTACATTGCAGTACCATTTAGAGTGGTCGGCCATCGTTTTCGCGCCACTGAGTGAGTGTACACCCACGAAGAGCACGCCCTTCTTCTTCACCAGTGCCTCGTCGTGACGCAGATATAGCGGAAAAATGGCAAATACATTCTCTGATGATTTTAGCAATTCTCAAGCACAAAACCAGTTCAATTCAGGCACACAGGACTCGCTTATAGCGAGCTACAGAATCCTGTTCGTCACGCCCAAGTTGAGTCGCACAGAGCCAGAGGTTTTGGGAGTACTCGGCACCGAGCCCGTCGACTTCTATGGGGTATGTCACGGCTTTACCCGGCAATTGAATCAGAGTCTATTTTACTATGTAGAAGTGTATAAACTATAAATATATGTATATATATATATATGTCACAATGACATGTATATATATATATATATATATATATATATATATGTATTCTATGTGTGTATATTTTGTGTTTACAACGAAAGAAAGGTTTTTTTTTGTTGCGATATTTTGTTCCCATAGACTTACATGGGACTTCCGGTATCGGAATCGGATATCGACGATATTTAGTGATATCGGCGATACCATTCCGATACGATATTTTTAGATATCGAGCAGTATCGCTCAACACTAGTCTGAATACTTATGACCATGTGATATTTTATTTTTCTTTTTTAATAAATTTGCAAAAATTTCTATATTTCTGTTTTTTTCAGTCAAGATGGGGTGCAGCATGGAGACCATTGGCAAAACGCAATCGCTCCCTCTCTCTCTCTGCGATGCCCATTAATGTCACTGTCATTACTGATAGTGGCATCAGAGGGGTTAATTGCCCCGACCGGTACACCAATCGTGGGCATTGCTGCAGAGTGTCAATTCTCATATAGAGTTAATACACTGCAAAATCATTAGGCTGCATTAGATAAAGGCATGCTGACATTAGGTAATTTGCATACATTTCAGGTGTGTTGTATAGTGGGAAACCTCCCAAGATGTCATTGGCCAGGGATTATGATGCATAGCTCCCACCCATCCTTTCACGTCAGAGCTTTGTACAGACTTCCACCATTCATTCTCGTCTTTCAGCATCTTCTCTTCATTGCTCCATAGCTCCTCTTTCTTTCTCAAGGGCAAGGCCAGCATCTCTCACACTTCTGGTCTCTCCAGAAATATAACCTACAACCTGTATCTTTGAAGGCACTTTCTAAAGTTATGAGCCACAGCCGGCACTGACGAAGACAGGAGAATTTTGTATAGTTGAAGATGCATTGCAGGCAGTGAACCCATGAGCAGATAATACTGGTGCATAGAAATACATCTTTAAATAGCAATGTATTTATATGTCTTTGTATTCTAGAGGGGAAGAAAAAGTTAGATTTTTTTCCTATAAAACTACTAAAACATAATGAAAAACAATTACAAAAGTGTAATTTCTTCATTTTTTGCCAAGACTTGGTTTCTATGGAATTCAAACCCTCAGCCTCTAACATTGTGGAAAGCAGTTGAAGCTATGAGCCACAGCCTACACTGGCAGGTGTGGAAGGATCTTGTATATTTGAAGCTGCATTGCAGGCTCTGAACCCACAAGCAAATTATACTGGTAAATAAAGATACATCTGTATATAAGTGTATTTCTATGTACCTGTATGTGCCTGATTTCCAAAGGGAAAATAAAATAACTTTTTCTTCCTATAAAATTGCTAAAAATACTGAAAAACAATTACAATAAGGTTCTTTTTGCTGCAATTTTTTAAAATAATGAACATTAGAAATCAGCAAATAATAGATATATTTGGTGTCCTTGCAAATGGCCGAAAAATGGAGTGATTGATTTTATTTCTCTATTAAACCCATCAAAATACCATAAATTTGATGCCTAGGTTGTATTCACATACAGTATAGCATAAATATAGCATTTTTTCTGCTGATTTTTTTCTGCACATTTTCACAACACACAAGGCAATAACAATCTTCTCTGATTATGGCGTGTTTGCTGCATTTCTTTTATGCGTTTTCCCTGTTATATTTGATGCGTTTTTGGTATAGACGCATTTTTGACAGTACACTTAAACATTAACTGCACTTAAAAATGCTGTTTTCTGTGCTTACAAAATGCAACAATATCTTCTTCTTTACAAGCATTTCTTTTAAGCTCCACTCAGAAGCCAATAGAGAAAAAAAAGCACCAAAACCGCACAGTTCCGCAGAGTCTTTAAGATGCACCGAAAGCAGGCGTTTTCATTAAAGCTCATTCACTTTGCTTGGATATTTAGGCCGTATCCTCATGCAGCGAAAATTCTGTCTTTCTTCTGCTACTGTGCACAGAAATTCTGTGTTTAACTGTTCAAAGTGGATGTGATTTCATGAATACTGTGCGTCTAAAGATGCTCCTGAACTGTGCAGTTTTAGTGCATTTTTCCTTTTGAGACTTGTATATGGAGCCTAAAAAATGCATGTAAACAACTGCAGTTACTTTTTTAAGAGCAGAATCAAACCTTTGCTGTAGTATATAAAAAAAAACAAATTAAAAATGTGGCTTCACATCTGTGCCAAAAAGCATTAAATAGGAGGGAAAAGGCATAAAAAAATGCAGCAAAAAATGGAATAATCAGAGAAGATTGTTATTGCATTGTTTACTGCAGACACCTGCAAAACACAAAAAAACCAGTGCAACATGTGAACACATCTTTATAGACACAGAAAAGCCAGATGTCAATTAGTGAAGCTTACATAAAAATGAGAAAGTTGTGGCTGCTACAACTATGAATGGATAAAAAAAAAATTAATCCTTAAGTCCTAACTAGAGATGAGCATGACGCACAAATAATGTTGCACGAGTCCTGGCTAATCAAAAGCTGGGTACTGGAAGGTAAGCGATTTGCGGACTCCCTTCTGGCTGCCAGGTACCACTGGCTTGGACACTGGACCGGAGTCCGATGAATCAATCCACTCATCTCTAGTCCCAAATGTTCTGGATACAGCTGGACAGGCTCAGATTTGGGTCTACGTCCTGCAGTCTTGGGCATCTGCTGAATGCCACTTAGTTCCACCGCCCCTGATATCTCCTGCCAGGGTATAAAGAAATGGCAAATGGGTGTGGCAAGGGGCTTGGTCAAAATTTGTCATGGCACATTATGTGCCAGTCTGTTGCTTTCTGATGAAGGTCTGGAACATAGGAACAAAATATCAAATATATTGTGCAATTGGATTGTGTGAATAAAATATTTTCACTATTCTACTTCTCAACCCCAAGTTTTTCCTCTATCTTACTGACTGTTTCCCTTCTCAGGCACGGGGTGACGTTTAGTGCTATATAATGGATACTGTCCCTCTTTCTGTTCATCAAAAGTTGGGAGGTATGATGATGTTGTAGATATCGCAGGAAAGCGGGATGTCGCCACGGACAGGAGACAGATCAAGTGATAAAGTATTTATTAAACAAGGAATGTACTCCACGCAGGGAGTGAGGGATTGTAGGGTGATGGTAAGGAATGGGGCAGAACTGGGAGAGTGGCAGGATAGGTCAAGGATGAACGTAAGTTCAGTAATAAAGAGGTGAAACTTATCAGTCTGTAATCTTCTTGGGTGCAGCTCCTCGGAGTTCCAATGGTGGCACCAACAACAGCAGCATGTGACGTCTCGGCAAGGTCTGTAACAGGAGGGGATCCAACGGTGGAACCGGCAACAGCGGCACATGACGTCTCAGCAAAGTCTGTAATAGGCGAGGATCCAACAGTGGCACTGGCAACAGCGGCACAGGGCGCCTCGGCGAAGTCTCTGGCAGGCAGGAAGATTTCCAGTGTTGAAAAGTATTTAGCACGGTACTGAGTCTAGTGTGGGGAACCGCCGGAACGAGAATTCGCTCTGCGGTGTACGTAAGTCCTTAGTAGTCAGGCTCTGGCCTAGCCGTCTGTCTCTCTCTCTGCGTCACACACTCAGTGCAGTCTCTGCCTTCAACTGGGGTCACCTCTTATCGTGGAGGGTAGCGGGGAGCTGACAGTCGGTCGTCCACAAAAGGTGGACCTGTACGCAGGGGTCTGTCAAGAATGCCGTCACTCCTGAGTAGAGCGTGTGTGGTGTTCCCTATAACACTGGGTACGGCACCTGGCTTAGCTCTGCTCTGCTCTGCATAGCTCCGCTCTGCTGGCACAGCGCTGCGAGGCGCTGCTGGCACGGCTTTGCTCTGCTGGTTCGGCTCTGCTCTGCACTCTCAGGTGGGGGAAGCAGAGCACGCTGCTCACCACTTACTTTGCGCCAACCCCTCCTGCAGCGCGCGCTTTTCCTTCCTATCCTCCTGTGGCTGCTCGCTCTATCTCGACTCTCCCCACCCCCTCCTGTCAGCAGGAAGCTCCATCTCTCTCTGGCCTCACTCTCGCAGCAGGGGAAGGTCCGCCTCTATCTGGCTTCCCCCCAGAATCAGAGGATGCAGCCTCTCAACTTCCGGACCCGGCATGCAGGTACCTACGGTCCGGTCAACCTCCTTACAATGTCACTGGAACGCACTGTGGGTATTATGGTGATCATGGTACCCAAATGAACAGAAGAGCAAACAGACCCAGCAGCAGGAGAAAAATGCATTGCTGGCTTGATCCATAAGGTAAGTAATGAAAACAGTAAGCAACAAAAACATTTATTGTAGGATTTGGGGTAGGTGAAAGACCTTGATTGTCGGAGTTGGAAGGGGGTGAAAAACATTGATTGTAGGAGTTGGAGTAGGTGAAAAATCCTGAAATGCATACTTCCTTCCAGGGCCAGACTGGCCATCTGGCAATTCTGGTAAATGCCAGAAGGGCCTATCCGGTCGTGGGCTGTCTTGTCTGTTATGTTGCTAACAGAATCGGTGTTCTCAAGACTCCCATACTATTAAGAGTTGTGACGGTGCACCGTGTCACTGACTCCATCACTTACCCCAGCAGGCCACGGGTATCATTAGAAATATTGGTCTTATAGTAAATCTTTCTTTCCTCCATGCAGGGTAAAATTAGTAATATATCCCATCTGGTTCTTGGGGATGGTGACAACATGGGCCTGTGTGATTTCAAATGCCAGGGCTGAATTTCAGCCTCGGTCCGTACCTGTTTCCTTCCAAAGCTATTCTTGCTCCTGTATCCCTAGTTTTTTACTTTGAGCAATCACACCAATGTCACATGACCACCAGAAGACACAGCGCTAACATTGGAGCAGCGGCGACAGTCCAGGAGGTAATTACGCATCATTTTTATTTTGTTGAGCAGGCTTGTGCTATTGAGAAGGGGTTATCCAGTAGTTGACAACCCCCTTTAAAATTAGGAAATATTCCTTCATATCTTCTTTTCTTACAGATCCCTCATTAGGGAATTTGAGCAACAACTGGATATGTTTTGTAGGACTTGTTACAGTTTTGTTGTTTTTTTTCTATGTTCTATACATGTAATTAGGATTTACTGGAGCTTTTTCTATAAGTATGTAAAATATTAGTACTTGTAATAATGCCATTCTTCTACGGCACAAATATTTTTTGGATGCAGCTTGTCAGCACGTAAAAGAGATAATCACATTTTCTTTTTGAGCACTGTTAACATATGACAAAACAATATGTGCTATGAAAACTTTGCTGAGACAAGGCATTATTTAGAGCTCTCATACTGTTTGTGATACAAGGAAGCAAAGCCCATATAAATCAGCTTCTTCATCAAATATGCATGGATGTATACAATTAATCAGCTCCCTGACATTGTCTTTACAGTGAGAGATTTCCTGATGAAGTGATTTACCTAATGACTGCACTGGTATATGAAGTACACTATCCTAAATCAGAATATTCATCTGTGATTTGTGTATGATTATTTACAGTTATTGATATTGCATAAAACTATCAGGACTTGGTGGTGTCTTAAAGTCCTATAACGTCTTGTAGACGATAGTTGTATATATATAAAATAAATCCATCCAGATAAAATAACCATCACAATACATGACTTCTGAAAATGAAGCTGTCAGGTTCAGATTCTCTAAGTAAAAGCAGTGCAGTTAGAGGTGATAATTAGCATCCTATGCAAGAGTCTGTCACTTAACAGCTGAATGATGTCCCCTTCAGCACATTTACAAGCTAAGCAAGATGTCAGTCAACTGAACAGTGGGCATGATTGAAGATCAGCCATGACGGCTCAGTACTGCATGCTGCACTGGTGTCTGTAAGGGAGAGTGGAGCACAACAACTATGGCGTTGTTTTCTCCTTTCACTGATGACTGTGGATGCTAAATATCAGCTATAACATTCTTTACTTTTACTTGCATAGCGAATCTGGACCTGACAGGTTCCTTTTCAGTCTCAGTGTAGAGACTTCTATTGACATTTTTGAGCAGGATTAAAGTGCGTCTGTTACATCCTTTTTGCACATAAAACCAATAACGACACCAAACATATCTTTGTGGCCATTGAGAAAGTTCTAATGATAAAAAACAAGTATTTATCAGATGATTAGCTCAAATATGCCCAATGAGAATTCTTGACCCTGCAAACCCTGCCCAGCATCTCTACTCTGGACTTGATTGACAACGCATAGGCTGTCCTATGTTATTCTTTTCTGCACTAAAAAGAAATGGTAATTGATTCCAATGGGAAGGAATGGGGCAGGATCTACATTGGGACCTCCCACTGAGCCCTTAGAACCTAATTTGCATATGTAAGACAATTGGATTTCTCTGCAGTTAGACCTCTCTCAACAGCTGCAAAGGATTAAAAAATGAGCTGGGCATTGTTGATGTGATTTCCCATGGCTGTGTGTCCGCTAGTTGGGCTCAATCCCTCTCAGCCCTTATCTACATGCACTTCACTTGAGAAGGTTTTTAATATTAGAGTTCGGACTGTCCTAATTATGGTTGCCATGACGAGGCGGGATGGCTTTCACATTTTTGTAATCAAAAAACATGTTAACTAAATACCGTATATTATTTTCATGCACTATGCTATTTATTTATTTACTGCAGGGTATTTAATTATTATGTTTCAGTCTTTGTTTTTTTTAGCTGCAAAGAAATGTTTACACTACAGGATCTGATAGACACTTTATGGTAAGTTCCACTTCTTACAGTTAAATATTTAGAGTTGAGAGTCCTCAGTGGTTGATACCTTTTAATGGCTAACTGAAAAGATGGTAACAAATTGAAAGCTTTCGAGACTACTCCGGTCTCTTCATCAGGCTAGACTAATACAAAATCTGAAGAATCACATATTTATACACAACACAGCACAGAAAAAAAAAATGCAATAGGTAAGACAAGTGACGTGAAGCAGAATAGTCATTATGGCAGAGGGATGAGCATAAATATTGGAACAGTTCATAGATAAGGAGAGAAAGTTTTATTACCCTCTGATTGGGGTCTGGTAATGTTTTGAGATGTTTTCACAGGGTCTTTGGAGTAAATTCACCTTGGTCGCCTTAGAAAGACCTTTTTAAATCAGGGCTACCATCCAAGAACAATTGAAAACCAAATTACAAGAGCCACCAGAATATCAAGGAATCACCTGCTACTAGGGTTGAGCATTCCGATACTTCCGATACTTGAAATCCAATGTAAGTCTATGGGAACAAAATATCGGAAGTACTTCCGATACTTACTTCCGATATTTTGTTCCCATAGACTTACATTGGATTTCAGGTATCGGAAGTATCGGAATGCTCAACCCTACCTGCTACATTACAAAACTAAAGAAGAAAATAACCGGGTGCCTCTAGTGGTCACTTACAATCCAAATCTGGAGGTGCAAAGGGGAGCTGCACGGAAACTACAACCTTTACTACAAAAAGATGGCCAATTACAATCCATATTTCCAGACCCCCCACTACTGTGTTTTAGGCAGCCCCCAAATCTAAGAAGCATCATTGTCAGAAGTTCCCTGTCCTCCCCAACAGCTGCAGGAACCTTTCCTTGCAACAAGAAGAAATGCAAAACCTGTCCATTTATAATGACCACGGACAAGATAAAGATACCCAACTCACATTGGGACTACAAGATACCAGGTACTTTCAGCTGCATCACATCCAATGTGGTATACCTAATTATATGTACTAAATGTCCAACTGGGAGTCTGTATGTGGGAGAGACCGGGCAAAAACTGAGAACAAGGATGAATTCTCATCGCCACACAATAAGAGAAAAAAGAATGGATCTACCTGTGGCAAAACATTTTTGCTCCCCTGGTCATAGAATGTTGGATATGAAATTACTTGTATTGAAAGGTAGTTTCACATCTCAGAGACACAGAAGAGTTTGCGAATACAAATTGATGGTGACTTTTGACACTCTTAATGCTGGAATGAACCTGTCACACGGATTTATGACGTTTTACATCAGTTAAGGAATTTACTCCAAAGACCTTGTGAAAACATCACAAAACATTACCAGACCCCAATCAGAGGGCAATAAAACTTTCACACTCCTTATCTATGAACTGTTCCAATATTTATGCTCATCCCTCTGCCATAATGACTATTCTGCTTTACGTCACTTGTCTTACCTATTGCATTTTTTTTTTCTGTGCTGTGTTGTGTATAAATATGTGATTCTTCAGATTTTGTATTAGTCTAGCCTGATGAAGAGACCTGAGTAGTCTCGAAAGCTTGCAATTTGTTACCATCTTTTCAGTTAGCCATTAAAAGGTATCAACCACTGAGGACTCTCAACTCTAAATATTTTTCTATCTACTGGCTAACACGGTACAAAGATATACATCTTTACTTCTTACAGTTAAAATCTTCAGATAATATTGAGTCTATTTTAGTACCTAGACTGATAGTAAGCTAAATAAGTTGTAAAGTAAATTTTAACTTAGATTTCGTCAGGAGTTACTCAGACAAAAGTAACTAATGCATGAATGACAAATCAAAGAAGTTCTTTAGGAATGGTAAACATTTTTAAGGGTGCCCCAATGGGAACTATTATTATTAGACTGTTTGATATGTTTTACTTAGTGATGGGACTAGTGATCCGTGGATGTTTAGGTACATTGGGTTTGGTCGAACGTTAAAAAAAAGTTTGGCTCAGGTAACAGGACTTGGACCCTATTCAAATGAATGGGGGTCCAAACATTGAAGGAAACACTGGCTCTGATTAGCGGTAACCTTACACGCTACCAGATAGCAGCGTGTGAGCCAGCAGCTGTGACTGGCGGTGAAAAGGTTTCCATCATTCAGGCGTCGGCTGATGAATACAACTCTCATCAGCGTATGCCTTGTCTCGCTGATAGCAGCGAGAGCAGGCGACATTGATGAGAGTATTCACCAGCCGACACCTGGCCATTAAGCTAATAAATAAATAAGTAAAAGAAAAAAATGGCATGAGGTCCCCTCTATTCTTGATAACCAGCGCAGGTAAAGCTTACAGCTTCGGGCTGCAGCCCCCACCTGTCAGCTTTATCTTGGCTGGTTATCAAAAATAGAGGGGTTGCCTTGTTACGTGATGTGATTGCTGTTATTCAATCAATAACAATAATCACGTAAAAAAATGTGTGCCCACTATTAACCCCTTTCTGACATTGGGCGTAATAGTACGCAGATGTCGGGCTCCCTCCCTTTGATGTAGGCTCCGGCGGTGAGCCCACATCTTTCCCCGGACATGTCAACTGTTTTGAACAGCTGACATGTGCCCGCAATAGCTGTGGGTGGAATCGCAATCCACCTGCAGCTATTAACTAGTTAAATGCCTCTGTCAAATGCTGACAGCGGCATTTAACAAGCGCTTCCAGCCATCGTGCCGGAAATACGTTCACTGGTGACCCGCGTCATGTGATCGCACGTCACCAATGTGTTGGCATGACAGCCGGAGGTCTCCTGGAGACCTCTATAGTTGTCAGTGCCTGCTTGCTGTGAGCGCCACCCAGTGGTCAGCGCTCATAGCAAGTACCGTATATACTCGTGTATAAGCCAACCCGACTATAAGCCAAGACCCCTAATTTTGCCACAAAAAACTGGGAAAACTTATTAACTCATGTATAAGCTGAGGGTAGTGCTGCACAAGGGTTAATGGTGGTCCAAAACGATGCTCCACAGATAAATACCCCCCATAAAATGCTGCACAAGTGTTAATGGTGGCCCAACAAGATGCTCCATAGATAAATATCCCCCATAAAATGCACAAGGGTTAATGGTGGCCCAACAAGATGCTGCATAGATAAATACCCCCCATATATTGCTTCTGCCACTGTTGCTCTCGTCGCTGCGGGCCAGGTGCCGGTGTCCTGAGCAGGTGGGGACACTGGTGCGCTATGGGAGCCAGGTGCCGGTGTCGCAGATGGCTCAAGCCTCCGGCACTGGCGATATTTACCGATCCCCATTCCATCGAAACACGCCGCTCTGTCTCCCGGGTCTCTGCAGTGATGTTCAGCAGAGGGCGCGCACTGACTACATCATCGCGCCCTCTGACCTGAATGTCACAGTCAGAGGATGTGGAGGACAGAGCAGCAGTGGAACGGGGACAGGTGAATATTGCTCTGCTCCCTGTCCACCCCCGTCATACTCACCCCCTCCTGGCGCATGGTCTCTGCAGCCTCTGCTTCTTCCACTATCTCAGCGGTCAAGTGGTACCGCTCATTAAAGTCATGAATATGCGCATATTCATGACTTTAATGAGCGGGACCACATAACCCTGAACACAGGCGCCAAAGACCTTGGGAGAAGCAGGGGCTGCAGAGACCACGCGCCAGGAGGGTGTGAGTATGATCTCTGACACCAGAGCTCCCCCTCCCCTGCTGACCCCCAGTATATGACTCGCGTATAAGCCGAGAGGGGGACTTTCAGCCTTAAAAAATGGGCTGAAAATCTCGGCTTATACGCGAGTATATACGGTAACTAAATCGCCTCTGATCATCGTCTCTATGTAGCAAAGCCGATTGGGTAGTGGCAGCTTCTAGTCTCCCATGGAGACTATTGAAGCATGCCAAAAGTAAAAAGAAAATGTTTTTAAAAATATAAAAAATAAATCACCCCCCTTTCGCCTCATTCAAAATAAAACAATACAAATAAAATCAAACATACACATATTTGGTATTACCATGTTCAGAATCGCCCGATCTATAAATAAATAAAAAGGGTTAATCTGATCGTTAAACGGCGTGGCGAGAAAAAAATTAAAAATGACAGATTTACTTCTTTTGGTCGCCGCGACATTGCATTAAAATGCAATAACAGGCAATCAAAATTAATCTGCAACAAAATGGTATAATTAAAAACATCAGCTTGGCATGCAAAAAATAAGCCCTCACTCAACCCAAGATCACGAAAAATGGAGACGCTATGGGTCTTGGAAAATGGCACAATTTTTTTTTTTTAAACAAAGTTTGTAATTTTTTTTCACCACTTAGATTAAAAAGAACCTAGACATGTTTGGTGTCTATGAACTCGTAGTGACCTGGAGAGTCATGATGGCAGGTCAGTTTTAACATTTAATGAACCTAGTAAAAAAAGCCAAACAAAAAACAAGTGTGGGATTGCACTTTTATTGCAATTTCACCGCACTTGGATTTTTTTTACCGTTTTCTAGTTCATGACATTGTAAAACCAATGGTATTGCTCAAAAGTACAACTTGTCCCACAAAAAGACAAAAAAATAAAAAAGTTATGGCTCTGGGAAGAAGATGAGCGAAAAACGAAAAAAAGCTCTAGGGGTTAAGGGGTTGAAATAATTTCTCTCTCTTCAGACATAATATACATGTCAGGGGAGAGAGAAATTATGTCCTCAAGCCCCCCTCATACCACTGCCATCCCCTTGTCCATTCTGCTCCATCCCCTGGATCTCCACCTCCTCTTCCTGAAAAAAAATTGCGGGCGCATCCAACATCAAGGATTTTTCCTATTGGTTCCTTTTTCATTACTGTGACAGACCGTATCACAGTGATCAAAAGCCAATATTAGTATGCCATCCCCCTGTGACTTCCCTTAGATTAATTTTATTTTATTTTGTAATTTTTATTTCTTTCATTCTTTGTCATTAGGGTTAGGGTTGGGCATATAGGGTTAGGGTCAGACTTATAGGGTTAGGGTTGGGCTCATTGTATAGTTAAGATTATTGTTAAGGTTAGGCTTAGAGTTAGGGTTGGGCTTAGAGTTAGGGTTGGTATAATCGTTTGTGCTGTGCTCAGGGTTGTGGTTAAGGTTGGGCTTCGGGTTAAGATTGGGGTTGGGCTCAGGATTGGGGTTGGGGTTAGGGTTCAGGTATTTTCAAAAGTTCAAAAAGCAAAAAATGATGATATGACAATTAGTGTTGAGCGCAAGTTCTCTCTACTCGTTTTCATCGGGGTGCTCGGGTATGCACCAAGTATTGTGGGTGCTCGAGTGACATGCTCGAGTCTCCACCCCCCATGTTTTGCGTCTTTTAGACAGCCAAAAAATGCAGGGATTGTCTGCCATACATGAGCAATCTCCACATGGTTTTTTAGGTGTCTAACAGCCGCAAAACATGTGGGCGGAGACTGGAGCATGTCACATGCATACCCGAGCACCCGATACAAACTCGAGTAGCGAGCACTTGTGCTCAACACTAATAAGGACATATGATGACTTAATGTTATCAAATTCTGTGTAGTACCTTTGAGTTCAAAATCCTCATTATACCCCTGGATAAAATCTTAGAGAAGTCTAGTTTTCAAAATGGGGTCACTTATGGGGGGTTTCCATGGTTTAGGTGCATCAGGAGTTCTCCAAATGCGACATGGCGTCTGCTTTCGATTCCAGCTATTTTGGAGTTCAAAAAGTCAAAAGATGCTCGTTCCCTTCGAAGCCCTGCTCTCAAACAGTAGTTGTTTTCAAGAAATGATGTATCAGTGTACTCAGTAGAAGTTGCACAACAAATTTTGCGGTTCATTTTCTTTAGTTACAGTTGAGAAAATAAAAAATTTGGAGCTAAAGTAAAATTTTTGTGAAAAAAGTAAAATGTTCACTTTTTCCTTCCACATTCCACATACTGTGGTTTATATAGCAACAGCTTCAAATGCAAATGCCACACCTGGAATCAGCTCCAAACCTTACCTGCTTAATTGATGATGGATTAATGAAGGAATAGCCAATGCAACCCATTAAAGAGCTTTTGAGATAACTGTCCAATAACTTTTTGTCCCTTTAAAAAGAGGCAGCTGCATATTAAAAACCTGTAATTCCTAAACTCTTACGCCAATTAGGATATGAGTACCCTCAAAATAAAGCTGAGAGTCTAGACTGTAAACCCATATTGATTAAAAACTCAGCTAAAATGCCAAAACTTGTGTCACTGTCCAAATATTTCTGGACCTAACTGTAGATTCAAATGGGCTGTATATTCATGAGAGGAGTGATGTACTGCAGGATTGGGCTATATCTAGATGAAATATGAAATATACTGCAGGATGAGGCTGTGTATAGATGAGATGAGTAGTCTACAGCAGGATGGGGCTATATATAGATGAGGGGGTGATGTTCTGCAGGATAGGGCTGTAAATAGTTGGAAGGAATGATGTATAGCAGGGTGGAGCTGTATATAAATAAGAAGGGTGATGTTTTGCATGATATGGCTGTAAATAGATATGAGGAGTGATGTTCTGCAGGATGCAGCTGTATTTAGATGAGAGGAGTGATATACTGCAAATGGGGCTGTATATAAATGAGAGGAATGATGTTCTGCAGAATATGAGTGTATATAGATGAGATGAGTGGTATTCTGCAGTCAGAGGACTGCAGACGTCTGTTATTGGCTGTAGTGTTCAGATGAATGGAACATGTTGGTGTAGCTAATCACAGAACCTTACAGTCACAGCCAATCACAATACCAAGAATGGGATGTCATGGCTGCTTGTCCCGATGGTGAACACCAGAGCTGCTAATGCTGGAATGAAGTCGGATAGAACTGGAGAACAAATCTTCATTTATTATTTAAAACCAAACTTTCCTTTTGGAAGTCAGAAAGCCCCTTTAAGGTTGTTTATATAAACTAGTTGTCCCAAACCTGAGGCTACAACAACCGATAGACTGTCATCAGCTGGGTTGTCACAAGTTGCGGACTGCTGTATACTGTATTTTCAATGTTTTGAATTACAGAACATTTTATCAGAACACTTCTGTTCCTCAAGTATGTTTTTATGATCAGCCAACCATTGAAGTCAAACATATACCATACAGTACAGGGCTAAGAAATGTATGTAGAAGCCAACAAAGCTGTACTGTGTGTATTTTATATACAAAATGTTAATGTATTAGTGGAACAAAACAGTGCTTATTGCCCTGTCATATGAAAGTCTCATTCTGCGAATCACAACACCATTGGCAGAAAATGTTGATACTGGGGAATATTCCAACTCAGTCCATTTATAGGAATATGCATGCCAAACCTTGTAAATCCTGGTAAGTGAATAGCAGAATAGTAACATATTGTACAGAGGCAGCTGAGGAGAAAGTTAGTCTATGGTCAGATACTGAATTGTTGGCCACAGTACATGCTTCGGATTAACGGAATGTACTAAAAGTCTGAGTTCTAGAAGGAACTGCCAAAAAAGAAACCTCGGAGAAAAATCTTATTATTAACCAAACCTATAATAACAGATTATACTAATAAATTCTTTAGAAATGATACTGATATTATAGGCAAAGACTAAGGGAAGCCTCAATAAATTTTCTAACTGTAAATTATTTTCTTAATATTCATAACCAATGGTGGATACCTTTGCTTCTCACAAGCCTTGAATTTCATTGAGACCACAGTGCAAAGTTTCCACATGACTCTTATGAGTTTTTCTAGTCATAACCAAAGATAACCTCCTAGGAAATTAGGAAGGAAAATAGATTGTAAACTAAATTTTAACAAGAACTAATGGGAATTGATTTTCTGTTAAATGTTGCAATACTTTACTTACCGTATATACTCGAGTATAAGCCGACCCAAGTATAAGCTGACCCCCCTAATTTTGCCACAAAAAAACTGGGAAAACTTATCGACTCGAGTATAAGCCTAGGGTGGAAAATGAGGCAGCTACTGGTAAATTTCAAAATTAAAAATAGATAACAATAAAAATAAAATTAAAGTAGGTTAAATGTTTTTGAATAGCCATATTGAATCAGGAGCCCCATATATTATGCCCCATATACTGCCCCATTTATTATGCCCCATATGCTACCCCATATATTATGCCGCATATGCTGCCCCATGTATTATGCCCCATATTCTGCCCCATTTATTATGCCCCATATTCTGCCCCATGTATTATGCCCCATATTCTGCCCCATGTATTATGCCCCATATGCTGAACATGTATTATGCCCCATATATTATGCCCCATATGCTGCCCATGTATTGTGCCCCATATGCTGCCCCATGTATTATGCCCCATATGCTGCCCATGTATTGTGCCCCATATTCTGCTACACATTCTGCACCATGTATTATGCCCCCATATGATGCTCCATAGATTGTGCCCCATATGCTGCCCATGTATTATGCCCCATATATTATGCCCCATATGCTGCACATGTATTGTGCCCCATATGCTGCCCCATGTATTATGCCCCATATGCTGACCATGTATTGTGCCCCATATTCTGCAACATATGCTGCACCATGTATTATTCCCCCATATGATGCTCCATAGATTGTGCCCCATATGCTGCCCATGTATTGTGCCCCAAATGCTGCCCATGTATTGTGCACCATATGCTGCCCCATGTATTATGCCCCCATATGATGCTCCATAGATTATGCTCCATATGCTGCCCATGTATTATGCCCCATATGCTCCACAGATTATGCCCCAAAAGCTCCCCAAAATATGCCCCATATGTTCCACAGATTATGCCCCATATGTTCCACAGATTATGCCCCACAGATTATGCCCCATATGTTCCACAGATTAAGCCCCATATGTTCCACAGATTATGCCCCATATGTTCCACAGATTATGCCCCATATGTTCCACAGATTATGCCCCATATGTTCCACCGCTGCCTTCCGGGTCCTCCAGCAGTGAATGCTCAGGCAGAGGGCACGGCGCGCACTAACCACATCATCGCGTCCTCTGACCTGAACATTTACAGCAAGAGGACGAGGAGGTTAGATCAGCGCTCAACGGTGGAACGGGGACAGATGAATATGGAATATACTCACCCCCCGCCATTGCGTCTCTGCAGCCGCTGCTCTTCTCCCACGGTCTCCGGCGCTATGCCTAACTACAGCGGTCACATGGTACCACTCATTAAAGTCATGAATATGTGCATATTCATGACTTTAATGAGCGGTACCACTGATGGCTGAACACAGGCACCGGAGACCATGGGAGAAGAGCAGGGGCTGCAGAGACTGTACAAGGAGGGGGTGAGTATATAGGACACCCCCGCTTCCCCTCCCCCGCCGACCCCGGTATATGACTTGAGTATAAGCTGAGAGGGGGACTTTCAGCCCTAAAAAATGGGCTTAAAATCTCGGCTTATACTCGAGTATATACGGTAGCTTGAATAAATGACTAATAAAAAAAGCATATAAATGGACTGAGCCTTTTAATCTGTAAAAATGTTCATTTAGGGGGTTTCCCATAGTTAACATATAGAGTAAATGAGTTTGATATTCTTTAAATATCCATTGATGGGGATTCGATAACATTGATAGGAGATATGGAAAAAGCCAATTGCGAGTGATCCTCGAAAGTGCTGACAACTCCCCACCAGAGATGGAGGACTGAACAACATTTTCGTTATTGATTGGTGTTCCACTGGTCAAACTTCTAGTTTCATCTGCTTTCATGCTTTCACAAGTTAGTTCAATGGTATTATATACACCATGTTCCAAATTATTATGCAAATTGGTTTTAAGTGGCATAACGTTTTTTCTTTTTTATTGTAAATGAAACCCATTGATGGTATTGTGTCTCAGGGTTCTTTGGATCACTGAAATCAATCTCAGATACCTGTGATAATTAGTTTGCCATGTGAGCCCAATAAAAGGAAAACTGGATGTTCCATACTATTAAGCAGGCCAGAGTTTTCAAGTAACATGGGAAAGAAAAAGGATCTCTCTGCTGCTGAAAAGCATCAAATAGTGCAATGCCTTGGTCAAGGGATGAAAACATTAGATATTTCTCAAAAACTTAAGCGTGATCATCGTACTGTTAATAGATTTGTGGCTGATTCTGAGCACAGACATTTTCGTGCTGATAAAGGCAGAATGAGGAAGGTTTCTGTCAGGCAAGTTCATTGGATTAAGAGAGCAGCTGCTAAAAAGCCATTACAAACCAGAAAACAGAAATTTGAAGCTGCTGGTGCCTCTGGAGTCCCTCGAACCTCAAGGTGTAGGCTCCTTCAAAGGCTTGCTGTGGTGCATAAACCTACTATTCAGCCACCCCTAAACAGTGCTCACAAGCAGAAACGGTTGCAGTGGGCCCAGACATACATGAAGACTAATTTTCAAACAGTCTTGTTTACGGATGAGTGTCGAGCAACCCTGGATGGTCCAGATGGATTGAGTAGTGGATGGTTAGTGGATGGCCACCATGTCTCAACAAGGCTGCGAATTCAGCAAGGAGGTGGAGGAGTCATGTTTTGGGCCGGAATCATGGGGAAACAGCTGGTAGGACCCTTTAAGGTTCCTAAAGGTGTGAAAATGACCTCTGCAAAGTATATAGAGTTTCTGACTGACAACTTACTTCAATGGTTTAAAAAGCAGAAACGTGACTTCAGGAGCAAAATCATCTTCATGCATGACAATGCAACATCTCATGCTGCAAAGAATACCTCTGAGTCATTGGCTGCTATGGGCATAAAAGGAGATAAACTCATGGTGTGGCCACCATCTTCCCCTGACCTCAAACCTATAGAGAACCTTTGGAGTATCATCAAGCAAAAAATCTATGAGGGTGGGAGGCAGTTCACATCAAAACAGCAGCTCTGGGAGGCTATTCTGATTTCATGCAAAGAAATACAAGCAGAAACTCTCCAAAACCTCACAAGTTCAATGGATGCAAGAATTGTGAAGGTGATATCAAAGAAGAGATCCTATGCTAACATGTAATTTGGCCTGTTGGGATGTTTTGGAGTTAAATGGCTTTTTTGTTCATTGAATGTGACCTCCTAATGCTGCAAATTCCACAAATGAGCATTTTCAGTTCTTTAAAACATATCAAATGTTTAGAAATTCTACTATGCCTAATAATTTGGAACAGTGCATTTTGAGTTTTTATTCATTTTGGAGATTATACTGTTATCATTGGGAGGTTTCTTCAAAAAAATTTGATGTATATTCTAACGGGTGATGACTTTTATTAGACTGACTGTCATTTGCACCGACCACTTAGGAAAATCAGAGAAAAATATAATTTGCATAATAATTTGGAACACAGTGTATTATTAATATTGTATAGTTGATTTATTAAATGCACAGCTTGTTACATAGGTGTAACCTAACCCTTCCATCCGTTCTTTCCTACTTGTAGATTGTGAGCCCTCGCGGGCAGGGTCCTCTCTCATTCTGTACCAGTCGTGACTTGTATTGTTTAAGATTACTGTACTTGTATTTATTATGTATACCCCTCCTCACATGTAAAGCGCCATGGAATAAATGGCGCTATAATAATAATTAATAATAATACCTAAAGTGAGATAGCTGCCCAACATGAACCACCCCACACTGGAATCTAATCTACCACTCTCTTATTCCTTCACCCAAACTAACATTCTATTTCAAGTAGAGGTGGGAATGCATTAAGGGTGACATACTGTATGTTCTGAAAACGATTATCAAAATCAATTTTTTTTATATAAATATAACTTTTTGTTGGTGTATTTATATGTATCCATCTACATTAAAAATACTACTGTATGTTGTAATTTTCATGCTTCACCACTAGAATAGATATAATAAGCTGAACCTTCCTTATACAGTTTCTATAGGTGTAATACGCTACTGTATACACAGAGAAGATTTTGTATGCACCTACCCTGTTAGTCACCTGTTGTTATTCCAGAGCTGAGCGCTGCATTACACCTTCCATTTGACCAGTTCTTTCTCCTCTACATTTGTTCATGTGATGGCATACTGCCTGGTCATTTAACCTGGCTCAGGCTCCACAACACTGCATGAGTATTCATGTAGTTAGTGTATTTGATTTTTCTCTATCATTCCTATTATAGTGATTCTTCCCATTCTGTTATATCCAAGAGTGTCTACTTTAGTACAATTTCTCAGCTCTGCTATATTTAACTTTCTACTACTCCAGTATTGTTGATTAGCTCAGCTACATTCAGTGTCATTACTCCAGTACCACTGCTCAGCTTTACTGCACCTATTGTCAGTACTCCTGTACCACAGCTCAGCTCTTCTACATTCAACTGTCACTACCTCAGTACTACTAATCAGCTCTGCTACATCCAAGTCTTCACTACTCAAGTACCGTCGCTCAGCCCTGCTATATACAAGTCTTGACTTCTCCATTTTTTCTACTGAGTACTGGTACATGCACATCTCTATTATTTTTGATCAGCTGCTTATTTCTACTATGTCAATCCAGCTCGATCTCTAATACCGCTGAATTACCAACTCACCATCTCCACTGCACCAGCACCACCTGTGTGTACTGCTTAAGACCTGCTTATGTGGACCTGCAACTTTGTGGTTCCACCTCATCAGGTGAGATATATCATCTGTCACTCAATGGTCTGTGTACTGTACTAATGAAGCCTCTGAGTTATAATAAGTGCATAAGAAGTCTACGGGGTCTTAGTCTACCTTTGTAGACATGACATCAGGATCACGTAGAGGACATCAGGTTATTTTTTAGCGCAAGAGAGCAGTGGGAAGACTCAGTGTGGTGGGCATTATTATTGTATGGGGATACAAATGGGGATTTTACAACTGTAAAATTGTGGAAAGGTTCACTATTATTACGGAGGCACAAGAGGTGTAAGCGAAAGTTGAGTACATTGTAGGGGCACAAAGGAGACATTTAACACTGCATTGACAGAACATATATTTGTATTATTTTTTAGGAAGCAGGCGTATAGCTATACTATAGGGACTTATAGATCCGATCATTTTGCAGGATGCACTTGGTGGGGGGTGGGTTATGACCAAAACTAATAGGAGTATACTAACACCCCTGAGTGTCAGTACTATATGCTTGTACTTTGAAATTGTTACTTATTAAAATTGTGTAACCCTGGTTCATTTTAGTTTTATTCATTTTCACGCTTGCACAGAACATAATATTCCTTTTTTAAACAACCTTTCCCTCTTCCTCATTATTTCATAATTTCCATACATTAACTCAGTATTTTTCTTTAATAAATCCTGCTTACATATTTTTTCATTACGATTTTCTCACTGTTTCTTTCTACTTTATACAATAAAAAAAATGCTTAACACCAAAATATGTGAAGAACTCATACAAATAATGGACTGCAGAAGTTACTTGCAGAAAAAGATTAAATACAATTTCTTATCATGTCGTTATGTAAAAATTCTTGTTATGATTGATCTGCTTAGTAATGATGTAACACTAGTGGCCTCTAAACGCAATTGGAAATCAATTTTATGGCAAATAACCTACATCTCAGATCTGTTTCTAGTCCTCATATTCAAGTCCCTTGTTGCTGCCGTGTTCTTTGTTAAGTCATGGAAACCTAGTGTGAAAGCAAAGTACTTTACACATGTGGTAACTATTAACTACACTCACAATGTCACATTTATCAGCACACAATTACATAGTCCTAGACTTGTGACTGAAGAGCACAGAAGTAAATCCTACAATTTTGGTTCATAATAGATTAGGAAATATTTTTTGCATTTGCATTATGTTACAAGTTATACAGTATGATATTATTATTTCTTGTCCTAGGCAAAAAAAAAATAAATCTAATATTATGATGAAGGAACTCAAATTTTACTTCACAACTACTGCATACTGGTGGTATAAATTATATTTATATAGTACAATTTTATTAGGCAACTATGGAAAAAATATCCAAAGTAATAATTAATAATACTGTCAATAATATGTGTTATTAGTTTATTTTTATCAGTTGACAAAATATAAAGTGACTGAACAAAAGAGAAATCTAACTCAAGTTAATATTTGGTGTGACCGCCTTCAAAACATCAATTCTTCTAGGTACAGTTGCTCACAGATTTTGTAGGAACTTGGTAAGAAGGTTGTTCCAAATATTTTGGAGTACTAATCACAGATCTTCATGGACGCTTGCAGAAATTGTTTTGTTTCTTCATGTATTTCCAGACAGACTCTGAAAATAGTTCTTAAAGGGAATCGGTCAGCAGGTTTTTGCGATGTAATCTAAAGACAGCAGGAGACAGAGCCTGAAGCACAGAATTCAGGGATGTGCCACTTGTCAGTGTGTGCACTATAATTTACTAGCTGTGAAGGTTTTATTACTGAGAACTTAACATTGCTGGACTGGTCCAGCAACTAAACTCTTCTCTGTCTATGGACTTTGTAGATGGAGACACTGCTTCATTATAAATTTTAAAAGCTTTGAAGGTATCAGAACTGCTGAACCCAGTAATCTAAGTGACACATTGCTGGATTTAGCTTCTCTTTGCCTACATCATGCTTCTCTCAGATGAGGTAGCAAAACCCTGCTGACATATTTCCTTTAACAACATTGGCTGTATGTTTTGGGTCGTTGTCTTGCTGCAGAATAAATTAGGAGCTAACCAGACACCAACCTAATTAAATTTCCAACTCCATTTGTAAAAATGCTGCCACATTCTGGCAAGTAACCTCCACCATGCTTCATTGTTGACACTCGTTATTGTACTGCTCTTTAGGCCTTAAATGAACAAACTGCTTTCTGTTACAGCCAAATATTTAAAATTTTGACTCACCAGTCCAGAGCAACTGCTACCATTTTTCATTTGTTTGAAGGCCTGGGCAGGTGAGCATCTCTGCCTTTTTGTTGTATTTACCATTTTTCTTCACCACAGTTTCCGTGTTTTTGGGTATAGTTGAGTTGCTTGTCCTTGTTTCCATGACATAGGTTTGGTTTCTGACCACAGTTCTTCCGTAAAGACCACGTTAGGTCAGACTTCTCTAAATATTAGATATGTGTAGCGGGGTATTACTGGTTGCTGCCAGTTCTGAACTGAAGGCACAGCTTGATGATTTCTAATTTTGAAGGGAAGTAAGCATATGTCTTTTATCTGATGCACTAAGTTTCTTTGGACTGCCACTGGGTCTACGTTCCGTAACACTGTTCATTTCTTGGGGTCTTTGATGCTGAGAAATGCAGGCAGATATGCAGATATTTATCAAGGAGTAGAGATGAGTGAACCTGAACTTAAAAGAGAGAGAGAATGAATCTTCCAGCTCAAAAGTCAGTGTCCAGTTCTGTTACCCAAACCGAACTTTGGATTAAAGTTCGGGTCAGGTACCAGAACCCAACTTCAATGGGTCTGCTCATCCCTATCAAGGAGGCATCTGATTGGCTCCAAATTTATTTTGCAGCAGGACAACGACCCCAAACATAGAGCCAATGTCATTAAAAACAACATCTTCAATGTAAAAAAGAATAATGAGTCCTGGAGGTGATGACATGGCCCCTCAGAGCCCAGATTTCAGTATTAGTTTGACTGGAAATACATGAAGAGACAGAAGGATTTGTGCAGGCCTATATCCAGAGAATATCTGTGATTACATTTCCAAGATGTTTGGACCAACCCCCCTATCGAGTTCCTTCGAAAAGGATGTGCAAGTGTACCTAGAAGAATTGATGACGTTTTGAAGTCAAAGGGCGGTCACCCCAAATATTGATATAACTATGATTTCTCCTTTATTCATTCACTTTGCATTTGATTGATTGATAAAAAGCCATTTACAGATCGTGAATTTTGATACAAAATGCAGCAAAGAAAATGTAAGGAAAATCCTAATAGAATAGCCAAACTTTAAATGGGTTTAATCAGAATCACTTTAAGGCCGGTTTCACATGTCCCAATATCAGTGTCCATGTGTGTACTACGTGTGGCACACATGTGGCAACCTTGTGCCGCCGATGTGCCGCACCAGTACCACACGGACACATGGATGGCTGCCGGGGAAGTAGCGCTACTGTAAGCGCTGTCCCCCAGCGGCTGGTGCTGAAGCTGGCTGGTATTCGCCCTGTTCTGCCTGCGAGCAGAGGAGAACGATGAGCAGTATATTAAAGTCCGAACGACAGCAGGTGGGGCTGTGGAATACCCACACTGTTCTCCGTGTGCACGTGTGTGGCACATGTGCCCGTGTGAAAATGGACATATCTGCGTGTTTTGCACACGGACACACGGTCCGTCAAAACACACTGACATCTACATAGACCCATTCAAATGAATGTGTGTTTCATTTGAAAGGGTTTACGTGTGTCAGTGTCTCCGGTACGTGAGAAAACTGTCACCACACATACCACAGACACTGACATGTGAAAGGGCCTGAATGATGGCAGCTATTTACCATGAGTGTAAATGTAATTTCCTAATTCTTAGCACAACCACATGCCCAATTATAAGAACGTGTTCACACTTACATAACCACATTATTTTAGTTTTTTGTATTTTTATTTCCTCACTCAAAATGATTTCAGTCTTTTTATCAATGTCGCCGACAGGCTATGAATAGCATAAAGGTGGACAATTTCTGAAATGATTTTTCTTGGTATGATTTTTTTTCAACATGAGAAAAACCTGGCATTTTTACAGGGATGTGTAGACATTTTATATCCACTGTATATTTTTCAATTTCTTCCATATATAATACTGAACAACTTTAGGCACAATGTATACATATAATGTACCGTACATCTGTTACTTTTTAAGCGCTGACATGCATAGCGTTATCATATTAGAGGCAACCAATAAAATAGGTAGAGACTTAAAACCTCGTTTAAACAAGTGAGTCTGCATTCACAGTGATCAAAACGGAGAAATGTTCTTTAAATCATGAGGCTAGATAAGAGATGAAGCTGAGCAGAAGGCACAAGAATAGTTGAGATAAAAAGCTAAAGGATTCAATAAAACAACCCGATGTATCTGCATGTCCTTCAGATAAGGGCAGACATGTTTTCTTTTCCTCTGCTGCTGCATGAGTTTAAATGGGTTCACTAAAAATGTATCTAAAATGAATCATGTGGCAATCGGTTACACTCAAAGCTTCTTTTGCTATTTAGTGCCATTTAGGCTGCTATTCTGAGCAAAGCAGATGGAGATGAGCAACATAACAATTTCTGTGCATGACTTGTCCTACTGTATATGGATGAAAAATGTGAAATCATTATCAAATTTGCAACATTAATTAGTTGTAACCACGATGAGCAATTCAGTCTACCAGATTCCCTAATCTGAGTATTCTAGGTGTAAGGATACAAAGACTCAAAACTAAAATACAGTTTCTTGTAATCCGAGGACAGGGAACGTTCTTCTATTTACATTTCGTCCCATCACAAGACACAACATTTATGAAATGTTTCAACATTTACTGATTGGTGAGCGGTGGCCTCACATAGCCAGGCAATTCTTTATAGCCAATCCGATATACAGTAGGCCCATGAGTAGTCTACTTTTGAGACCAGGAGAAGCTTCCCAGCTGTCAAACTCACACTGATTATTAAAGTATGAAATAATAATTGCTAATCCCACTTTATAAAGTGCTAATAATAAAGTGATGGCTTTATTAGTTGGTTTGTGCTAAGTTTGTAAGTCATCTCGTAGTTTGAGCATTCACACCTAAGCTCCATTCATTGTTCATGGGGCTCTCGGAGTTATGGGAGCCGAACACTATACTCAGTTGAAATAAATGGAGCTGAGGTGCTCTTGTTCGTCATCTGCAAAGCCCCGTTTTTATATATGATTGGTATGTGCTTCAAAAAATATTAAAAGAAACCTATTCTGATGTAATCTTATATAAGGCTAAATATAAGAACCACTTTGAGTAAGGGCAATGTTACATTAGGACCAACAAAGCATCAGAATTTTTTTTTTCTGCAATAGAAAACCCCCATGTCATCTGACCTATTTAACAAGTGTAGCTAGTTGAGAGTAAGTGCCCGATTAAAGGGAACGTCCGGTCTACAGGGAAAGTTTGTGGTCACTCTTTGTGACTGTAGACTTTTGAATCCACCCAGCACACACACGACGCACTGCGAGGATTCGCCGAGGCCTGCGCTGGGAATGGTGATCAAGTATGCGATATGCATACCACAGGACAGAATCCATCTAGTGGTTGCAGTCTCGCATAATACACTTGTATTGAGCACGGCTATGCCCAATAGACGCGTTCTGCCCTGGAGTTCGCATATTGCACACTTAACCACCGTTCCGGTGCAGACTCAATTTTATGGTGCACATCTCTATTTCTAGGTTACTGTCCACCCTGTGGTCTCAATGTAGCTTATTATCTAGGTATTGAGTGTGCGTCACTTGCAGCCTCTATATTTAAAGGGAATCTGTCAGCAGATTTTTGTCACCTCATCTGAGAGCAACAAGACATAGGCAAACAGGCCCTTATTCCAAAAATGTTTCACTTAGGGTTCAGCTGTCCTGACTCAATCAGAATTTTTTGATTTAGCAATGAAGCAGAGCTGAGAAAGCTTCCACCCCCACCAGGCTCTGTATGTACACTGTCTATCGACAATGAGCTGCTTATCATAAGATGGGAAGATGTCGGACTAGCATGCACATTCTGCTGTAGCTGCTATAGTCTGGAAAATAATAATCACCAGGTGATAAAACCTTCATTATAAGTAAACAGCACACAGACTGACATGTGACACATCACTGAAATTTGTGTTTAACTCCCACCTCATGCAGTTCTTAGATTACATAGCAAAACCTGCTATCAAATTCCCTTTAAAACCTGTTAGAGCCACTCTTAAGTTGTCTGGGTCTCTGGATTGGACCAGCCTTAGTCTCACTGCATTTCCCCTATGCTGCAGATGCAAAGCCATGTCTGCTATCTGCATGGGAGAGTATCAAGGTTGGCAACGTGACTTTTTTTTTTGGACAGATTACCAAAAAATCTCGGAGAGATACCTCGGAAAAACCATTATAAATTATTAATATTATATGTGACACATGTCAACAGCCCATAATTCTGATATAAAGAAATCAGCTGCATTTGACTCGCCCACCATGGCCATGGGGTACCCAGAATCGGACCGTACAGTTCTATGGGGGAGGTCACAGGGCCATGATCCGTTTCCGGGCCCTGGCTGTGTCATAAAATAGAGGATAGTTATGTGGTGTTTAATCGTGACGCCACCCTTGGTGTTTGGCAATGGGTGGCCGACGCTACGGTTTTGGTCCACTGGGGCTGATGGTGACGCAGCAAAGATGGTTCAGCTCCCCACGGGTTGAATGAGGCCCCAGGGCAAATATATATTTGATTGTTCAGATGGTGGTGAACGTTGGGGTGCAGAGAATAAGTGAAGGACATAGAGAGGTGCAGTTTTCTTTACTTTTTACTTCAAAGTAGATGCAATCTGGGTACCAATTACAGATGACGGATTGAGTCTGGCTTGCCTGGAGGCATTCAGGGGATCCACCCTGCCAGGTGGGGTTGGGGACCTTTCTTCTGCGCTCTCTTTTTGGGTCCCTGCAGCTTGTAGCTAACCTGCTGCTGCCATCTCCTGCGTGATGGTTTCTAACCTGTTTGGCAGACAGCGTGAGCCTAAATCACGGGCACTGTCCTTTTCACTGTCAGCCCCGGGCTCTTGGTCTGCTGCCGTGCCTTCAGGTTTTCGGTGTGGCCAGGGAGCTTGCAGTCCCCCTGTCCTCCAGATTCGGCTGTCAGAGCATACAGCACCCGCCCAGCCAAGGATTCTGGCGTCCCTTTTAATCAGCGCTCCACTCTGGGGTCAGCTATATGCAGTTTTTATTCCCCTGAGCTCTTGTCTCTGCTCCTGTCCCTTTCCCTCTCCACAGACCAACTGCCTAACTGACTTTCCAGAACAATCTCCTTACCTCAGCACTAACTCCTCCCACCAACTGTCACTCCCTTAAGCTCCAGCTGGCTCCCGTTTCCATGACAACTCTCCTGTTTACTCTCTCAGCTGACTTCTTTCTGACTCACTAACCCCACCTGCTGGCCAGAATTTATAAGGAATCTCCCCTTTCTGGCCTAGAGCAGGAATTGACATATACACTGTGTTACCTGGCATGGGGACCCCCCTGCCTCCAGGCATGACATCACCCCTTAGAGGGAGGCAATGTCACCGTGGCTACTGGACTCTGGGGTGCCACACATTCACTGTAAACTGTAACATGATGATAATTACAGTAAAAATAATCTGTATAAGTTTTGGCAGCTTCAAAAAAATAATGGGTACCTTAAATTTTTTCTACAGACACATCAGAAAGTGCACTATTTTTACGGACTGTCCTAGAATATCTGGACGGCTGGTAACCCTGGAAAGTACTCTGCCCGGACTCTAAATCTTCTGTAGTGCACAGACCCCAGCAAAGCAGAACGCCAGGGGTGGAAAGCAGAAAGCCAGGGGTGGAGAGTAGAAAGCCAGGGGTGGAGAGCAGAAAGCCAGGGGTAGAGAGCAGAAAGCCAGGGATGGAGAGCAGAAAGCAAGAGTGGAGAGCAGAAAGCCAGGGGTAGAGAGGACCCAGAAAGCCGGGGTGGAGAGCAGAAAGCCAGGGGTGGAAAGCAGAAAGCTGGGGTGGAGAGCAGAAAGCCATGGGTGCAGAGCAGAAAGCAAGGGGTGGAGAGCAGAATGCCAGGGGTGGAAAGCCGAAAGTAAGGCATGGAGAGCAGAAAGTCAGGGGTGGAGAGCAGAAAACCAGGGGTGGAAAACGTAAAGCCAGGGTTGGAGAGCAGAAAGCCAGGGTGGAGAGCAGAAAGCCAGGGTGGAAAGCAGAAAGCTGGGGTGGAGAGCAGAAAGCCAGGGGTGGAACGCAGAAAGCCGGGGTGGAGAACAAAAAGCCAGGGGTGGAAAGCAGAAAGCTGGGTGGAGAGCAGAAAGCCATGGGTGCAGAGCAGAAAGCAAGGGGTGGAGGGCAGAATTCCAGGGTGGAAAGCAGAAAGCCAGGGGTGGAGAGTAGAAAGCCAGGGGTGGAGAGCAGAAAGCCAGGGGTAGAGAGCAGAAAGCCAGGGGTGGAGAGCAGAAAGCAAGGGTGGAGAGCAGAAAGCCAGGGGTAGAGAGCAGAAAGCCAGGGGTGGAGAGCAGAAAGCCGGGGTGGAGAGCAGAAAGCCAGGGGTGGAAAGCAGAAAGCTGGGGTGGAGAGCAGAAAGCCATGGGTGCAGAGCAGAAAGCAAGGGGTGGAGAGCAGAATGCCAGGGGTGGAAAGCCGAAAGTAAGGCATGGAGAGCAGAAAGCCAGGGGTGGAGAGCAGAAAACCAGGGGTGGAAAACGTAAAGCCAGGGTTGGAGAGCAGAAAGCCAGGGTGGAGAGCAGAAAGCCAGGGGTGGAAAGCAGAAAGCTGGGGTGGAGAGCAGAAAGCCAGGGGTGGATTTCAGAAAGCCGGGGTGGAGAACAAAAAGCCAGGGGTGGAAATCAGAAAGCCATGGGTGCAGAGCAGAAAGCAAGGGGTGGAGAGCAGAATTCCAGGGGTGGAAAGCAGAAAGTAAGGCGTGGAGGGCAGAAAACCAGGGTAGAAAACATAAAGCCAGGGATGGAGAGCAGAAAGCCAGGGTGGAAAGCAGAAAGCTAGGGGTGGAGAGCAGAAAGTCAGGGGTTGGAAGCATAAAGCCAGGGGTGGAAAGCAGAAAGCTAGGGGTGAAGAGCGGAAAGCCAGGGGTAGAAAGCATAAAGCCAGGGGTGAGAGCAGAAAGCCAGGGCTGGAGAGCAGAAAGCCAGGGCTGGAAAGCAGAAAGCTAGGGGTGGAGAGCGGAAAGCCAGGGGTAGAAAGCATAAAGCCAGGGGTGGAGAGCAGAAAGACAGGGTGGAGAGCAGAAAGCCAGGGGTGGAAAGCAGAAAGCCAGGGGTGGAAAGCAGAAAAACAGGGGTGGAAAGCAGAAAGCCAGGGGTGGAAAGCAGAAAGCCAGGGGGAGCGCAGAAATCCAGGGGTGGAAAGCAGAAAGCCAGGGGTGGAAAACAGAAAGCCATGGGTGGAAAGCAGTTTGGTCCTAAAGAAAAGAAGATGAGAACACCCCTTTATCTACAAAATGACCGTATACATCTAACTTATCATTTTGGCCAACATTAGAGTTGAGCGATACTTTCCGATATGCTAAAGTATCGGAATCGGAATGGTATCGCCGATATCACTAAAATATCGGCGATACCCGATACCGATACCGGAGATCCCATGTAAGTCTATGGGAACAAAATATCGCAACTAAAAAAACCCCATTCTTTCCTTGTAAACACTAAATATACACACATAGAATACATATATATATATATACATGTCATTGTGACATATATATATACATATATGTATAGTTTATACACTTCTACATAGTAAAATATCCTTTGATTCAATTGCCGGGTAAAGCCGGCTTCAGTGAAAAGACAGAAGCACCCGACATGAAATGACACTTGGTGTACATAGGGTTAAACATTTCTTTTCATGTCCTTTGCTATCTAATTTGCACAAACAATTAAATCAGACTATGTGTGCAAAATTTCACACCTGTAGGGGTTAATTAAAGGTGTAAATTCGTTGTAAAAAAAACGGACTTTTTTGCTACGAATTTACACCTTTAATTAACCCCTAGAGGTGTGAAATTTTGCACACATAGTCTGATTTAATTGTTTGTGCAAATTAGATAGCAAAGGACATGAAAAGACATGGTTAACCCTATGTACACCAAGTGTCATTTCATGTCGGGTTCTGCATTTTCACAAAAGCCGGCAATTGAATTAGCGGCTATTATACTATGTAGAAGTGTATGAACTACAAATATAAATATATATATATATGTGTCACAAATTCAATGACATGTATATATATATATGAGGTGTAAAATTGCTGAAAAAAAATGCGTGGGCTCCCGCCCTATTTTCGCAACCAGACAGACAAAGCCAGTGAGTGGGGGCAGATAATAATAGCCCAGAGAGGGACCATTATTTTTGCCCCCCCCGGCTACTAACATCTGCCCCCAGACACCCCAGGAAAGACAAATCTATAATTAGATTCGCCCTTTCTGGCACTTTGCCCGTCTATTCCCATTGCCCTGTAGCGGTGGCGAATGGGTTAATATGGGGTTAAAGCCACCTTGCTATTGAAAGGTGACCTTAAGCCAGGTTAATAATTGAGAGCTGTCAATTAGACAACTATCAATTATTAATCCTATTGCATGAAATAAAAATAAAACACACACACTTTAATTAAAAATCATTTTAATGAAATAAAGACACATGTTTTTGACCATCTTTTATTTCACTGCAAAAACCATTTCCTGTAATAAAAATAAAATAAAAAAGCAAAATTATTCTTACCTATCCCATGCACAGTCAGGTCCCACGGTGTAATCCTTCAGAAAGGGTTAATGTTTACTGCAGGGACCGCAGCTAATGCTGCAGCCTCACAGTAAACCCCAAATGAATGAGTTCCTCTCCTGCCTGACAGGAGAGTAAAGGCTGGGTGTCACATAACGATACACCAGCGATCCCGACAACGATATGCACTTGTCAGGATCGCTGGTGTATCGCTACATGATCGCTGCTGAGCTGCCAAACAGGCAGCTCAGGCAGCGATCTGGGACAGCGACACTGCGGGTAACATCGCTTAAGGGCCCGTCTCACATAGCGATATCGCTACCGAGATCGCTGCTGAGTCACTAGTTTTGTGACGCAGCAGTGAGCTCACCAGCGATATCGCTGTGTGTGACATTCAGCGACGATCAGCCCCCCTGCCGGGTATCGCTGATCGTCGCAGAAATGTCAGGACCTTTTTTTGATCGCTGGTTTTCCCTCTGACAGGCACGCATCGCTGCGTGTGACAGGCGGGAAACCAGCGATCAAAGGTCCTGACATTTCAGCGACGATCAGCGATACCCGGCAGGGGGGCTGATCATTGCTGAATGTCACACACAGCGATATCGCTGGTGAGCTCGCTGCTGCGTCACAAAACTAGTGACTCAGCAGCGATCTCGGTAGCGATATCGCTATGTGAGACGGGCCCTTAAGTGGAAAGCTTAATTGATTGCTTTCCACTTTCACTTCATGTCAGCCAGGGACACAATCAGTGACGTCAGAGGGAACTGATTAACAAAAATAGGGGTTCCCTTCGAAAAAAAAATGGCGTGGGGTCCCCCCTATTTTTGTTAACCAGCCAGATGAAGCAGACCGCTGAGGCCTGGATTTTCAGGCTGTTAAGGAGCCAAGATCCATGGACCTTGCCAGCCTGATAATACCAGGCCACAGCAGTCTGCATATCTTGGCTGATTAACAAAAATAGGGGATCCCCTCGAAAAAAATTGGCGTGGGGTCCCCCCTATTTTTGTTAACCAGCCAGATGAAGCAGACCGCTGAGGCCTGGTTTTTCAGGCTGGTAAGGATTAGAGTTGAGCGATACTTTCCGATATCCTAAAGTATCGGAATCGGAATGGTATCGCCGATATCACTAAAATATCGGCGATACCCGATACCGATACCGGAAGTCCCATGTAAGTCTATGGGAACAAAATATCGAAATTAAAAAAAACCCATTCTTGCCTTGTTGGTTAATTGTACATGAAGGAAAACAAGAAAGAGTAATGTAGAATGTATTGGGGAAGGTTGAGGAGACATTAAAGGCATAGATGTTTGACCCAATCCAATGGAATAGCATTAATTTTTTTTTTTTAAAGATGTTCGGATTGACGAAGAAATTGACAATGTTAACGTTTTTTATATTTAGGCAAATATGTATATTACACAACTTCCATGCTCTTCATCTTCACCTTTTTAACTTTTCACACACTTTCTCCTTCATAATCTTCTGCAGCATCATCTTTTTCATCAAATTATTCTTCATCTTCACCTTCTTTATCTTCTTCTTAAACTTCTTGCTATTCATCTTTGTTAACATTACTCATATTCTTCTTATTAAACTATTATTCTTATTCATATTCTGCTTCATCTTCTTCATCATATTCTTATTTGTGACAGAGAATCCTGTACTTGTAATCTGTCAAAGTATGAATTTTTCATCCTTCCGTTCTTGCTGTCACAAAAGATTTAAATTACAACAGTATTTGTCCGTGTTCAGTTTAGCCTGCAGCAGCAGGCATTTTCCAGGGGCACCACGAGGAGGAACGGACTCACCCCCATACACTGCTTAGTCTTCTTCTGCTTAGAATTTAGAGCATATATTTTGCTCTTCATTTTGGTCTTATACTTCATGTTCTTCTGCTTTTAGATCTTCTGCTTATTGTTCTTGTGTCTCTTGTTCCGTATCTTGTATTTGTAGCACAATCTTGTACCAGCTGATGTTACTGGGACACGGTTACTAAGCAGGAGGTACCTGTGCTCCAAAGCACTACCAAGGACCAGCAGACGTTGCTGGAACTCGGATACCGAGATGGAGGCACCTAGGCCAAAGGCACTGCGGAGAACCAGTTGACGGTACTGGAACCCGGAGGGGCAGCAGAAGGAAAAGAGCCAATGGCACAACCGAGGACCAGCTGACGTTACTGGGACACGGTTACTAAGCAGGAGGTACCTGTGCTCCAAAGCACTACCAAGGACCAGCAGACGTTGCAGGAACTCGGATACCGAGATGGAGGCACCTAGGCCAAAGGCACTGCGGAGAACCAGTTGACGGTACTGGAACCCGGACGGGTAGCAGAAGGTACAAGAGCCAATGCAAGTAACGAGGACCAGCTGACTGTGCTGGAACCCGGAGGGGCAGCAGAAGGAAAAGAGCCAATGGCACAACCGAGGACCAGCTGACGTTACTGAACCCCAGTAACACAGGAGCAAGTGTTGACTGTGCTAACAGCACTTCCGAGCAACAACTGGCGGTGTTGGAGCCCAGGGTCAAGGAGGATGTTTAAATACTAGATCAAGTAATTTCCTTGTTACCTGTCAATTTTAAATGTCTATACTTCAAACAAGAGAAAGATAACCTTTACTACCATAAGATGATGATTTCATTTAAACTAATATCTAGATAAATAAAGAATTGACAAACATAAACACATACATTAACATGTTGAACAGCAATGCAAACCACAAAATAAATTAGTTAAGGAATCTGCTATACGGTTGTACATAAAAGCATACAAGTACATATCTGAATCCATTAATGATGGATAAGTAACAGTATGTACACCATTTTTATTGTATAGACAATGAATGTCTGACTTCAAAACATCATCAGCATTACAAGTTATCTGTGATATTACTAAAAAGTTCCATTTGCTGAATAATGTCACTAAATATTTTATACAAAATTATACAATTTCCATCATGTAATACTCATAATATGTGGCAATAATCATTTTTATTAACAAACATAACCTTTCAAAAGTGCATAGTGCATAGTGAAAATTGCTATTTATGGCTGACTGTGACTGTCGACTTGGAAGCATGACAACAGATAGATAAGGTATATATAGATGAGACTGCATAGCCACAGATGGTGAATTGCGATGTAATACTGTACCTCAATAAAGTGTGCGTCACTACTACATAATTTTTTTTATATAGCTTTATAAACAGGGTACATGGATGTATGCTTGTGCCTTTGTTTTGACGCACAGACTGCCTTCCTGCTGAGACGCATTGGGTAGTGAACAGTTGTGTGCAGTGTTCACTGCAGTCTCTGCGGAATAACCACACTTAGACCTTATAACTTTTCAGACTTTCTTTATCAATCTACCAAGATGAAGAAGGCAGGGAGTAAGGCACGTGGTCGTGGAGTTTCTTCAGGGAGAGGACGTGGGGATTCTGTGGCTGCTGAGGCCCCCAGTGACACAGCATCCACCAGTTTTCCCCGTGAGCGTTCCTTTATGCGCACTTTTGTAGGAGCTCGGAGTACCCCCCTGCTGCGGGAAGAACAAATTGAAGCCGTTGTTGTTTGGATGTCAGCCAATGCATCGACTTCAATTGCTTCCACCTCCTCTCAGGACCACAGCACTGTTGGGCAACCATCTGTCTCTTCACCGCCTGGCAAATTGCCCAGGCAGTCAGAGAGTTCTGTACAGGAGCCAGCTGAGTGTCTGCTTCTGTTCTCAGAATCTATTGGCTTGCAAACAGGGGCCCAGCCAAGCAGCATTCTGAATGTGAAGAGGGAGTATGCAGTGATGCGCAACAGCTGTGTCTCTCTGAATCTGAAGAGGCGGGTGAGACAGTGCCAATGGTCAGCACACCGCAGAACGCATCTGATGATGATGAGACCCAGGTGCCAGTTTCTGTTGAGCATGGTGCTGGCCAGACCACCCAACAGCAGGTGTTGGAAGAGGGTAGTGGAGATGATGAGGTCCAAGACCCAACATGGCATGAGGAACAGGAAGGTGGTGGGAGCAGCTCAGAGGAATAATAATAATATTTATTTATATAGCGCCATCATATTCCGCAGCGCTTTACAGTTTAGCCGTTTCAGAACACAAGTCATAAGTAACAACGTTAACAATACAATAATTTAAGCTAAATAAGTCGCCCCTGCTCGTGACAGCTTACAATGTACAATGAGATGGGGGAGATACAAAGTATAGGTGTTTATATACAATGGTGCATTTACAATGATGTTCCAGCCATCTTAAGGGACTGAGGGATGGAGATAGTGAATGGGCTAGAGACACACACACACTTACACAGAATACATAGAATGACTTTGATTAGTGAATGTGATAGGCCGCTCTGAACAAATGTGTTTTGAGGGAGCGCCTGAAACCATGCAAATTGTGGATAGTCCTAATTTCTTGGGGTACAGCATTCCAGAGGATTGGCGTAGAGCAGGAGAAGTCTTGGAGTCGGGAGTGGGAGGTACGTATTAGTGCAGAGGTTAGTCGAAAGTCGTTTGCAGAGCGCAGCAGTCGGTTAGGCCGATAGATAGAAATGAGGGAGGAGATGTAGGAGGGGTGCTGCACTGTGGAGAGCTTTGTGGGTGAGAACCAGTACTTTGGTTGAAAGCTGGGAGAGGCCTAGAGAAATGGTTAGTGATAGAAGGAAGATAGAGGAAGACATTGCCCCAACGGTACAAACAGGAGGGAGAGTTAGGCTGCAGACTCGGTTGCCTGTAGCCTCCAGTTTGGCACCTGTTCGGAGCAGTTGTCTTCCAAAAGTCAAAACGTGCGCTCCCAGGACTTGCACTGCGTGGTCCTTTTTTCACACACTTGCACATGATATTTGCTATGTGAAATGCAAGCTGTGTAATTAAAAATTAAAAATAGCTAAAAGTGTCAGTCACCTCAATACCACAAATATGTGGAAACATGTGCGGACAAAGCACGTAGTTGAGTTACAAAGACACACTAGAGATGTAGGCCAACCTACAGCAGCACCTACATCTTCAGGTTGTGTTGAAGCCTCTTCATCGAGCTCACACACAGCTGGTTATGCTTCCTCACAGGTTCGCCATGGAAGAACCTCGGCCACTGTTGTCCAGAGACAAACTGTTATTCCACACACAGCAGCAAGTTCCCTGTCATCCTCACACTCCCAGGCCACAAAACAGCCATCGGTAGCACAGGCATGGGATAAAAGACGGCCATACTCCGCAAACCATGCACGAGCACAGGCTCTGAATGCTGGCATTGCAAAACTCCTGTCCCTTGAAATGCTGTGATTCAGGCTGGTGGAGACAGACAGTTTCCGTAACTGAATATCATTGTCAATCCCACAATACAATGTGCCAAGCCGATTTCATTTCAGCAGGCAAGCCGTCCCTGGTCTGCAAAAGCATGTTGAGGGAAAAATTAAACATGCGCTACTAAAAGCCCTCAGTAGCAAGGTCCACCTGACCACCGATGCGTGAACCAGTACCCATTGTTATGATCTGCTACAACCAGTAAGGAAAGAAGGGAATTCTGTCCCTACAATACAACTAAGCTGAATCCCTACGATGTAACGGGGAACCTGATCCTGCGACCAGACCCGCTAAAGTCCTCATCTAGTGTGAACGAAGACCTATAGTTGCGAGGGAGTAATCCCTACAAGATCTAGGGACTGTGAGAAAAGGTGGACACCTCCTAACATAAATTGTAGCATGGATAATTAAACAGAAAAATAAATACTTTGTGATCCTAACATCAAGCAAAACTGACAGATTAAGGCACCTAAGCACCCGGCTAGCTTAACAGTAGATAATACAATGAAGTCAAGCAAAGCCAGAAGGGCGGAGCCAGACTAAATAGGGAAAAAAGGTCATGTGACCAGCAAACTGAAACAAAACCTAACAAGAGGGTTCTAACACCCATGGCCAGGGACAATACCTTTCCCTCACTGCCCATTGGGTCAATGTTGTGCAGCCGGGTACTGATCTTGCGAGTGGCGCTGTACGTGTTCTGCCAACTCCAAGGATTGCAGGAATCAAGTCTGTACACATTGATTCCTCCTCCTATTCCAGTTCCTCAGAATCATCGCTGCAGGAGCCGTCACGGTCTACCTCCACATGGACCCGTGAACGTTTACCTGTTGCGACCGATATGAGCACAGCCGTGTCCAAATGTCAACAGGCCATCCTGAAATTAATTTCCATGGGGAATCTTAGCCACACAGCGCAGGAGCTCTGTAATGCCATAAAGCAGGAGAGCGACGTGTGGTTTTTGGAAGAGAATCTACAGGCAGGCTTGGTAGTGTGTGACAATGGCCGAAATCTGGTGTCAGCTCTGGGCCTTGGCAACCTCACTCACATACCATGTCTGTCATATGTGCTCAACTTGGTCGTGCAGAGTTTTTTGAGGGACTATCCGGATCTTGATGCACTGCTGCACAAGGTCCGCCTACAGTGCGCTCACTTGCGACGTTCCAGCATGGCCAGATCGCTGATTGCAGCTCTGCAACGCAGATTTCACCTTCATGAACATCGCATCATATGTGACGTACCCACCAGGTGGAATTCCTCGTTACATATGTTGGAGCGGTTGTGTGAGCAGCAGCCAACAGTAATGGAGTATCAGCTGCATCAGGCGCAGTCAACTCGCAATTTGCGCCGTTCACACTTCACCACTACTGAGTGGGCCTCTATAATAAGAATAATAATATTATTTATTTATATAGCGCCATAATATTCCGCAGTGCTTTACAGTTTAACAGTTTCAAAACACGAGTCATAAGTAACAACGTTAACAATACAATAATTAAAGCAAAATCAGCCGCCCCTGCTGGTGAAAGCTTACAATCTACAATGAGGTGTGGGAGATACAAAGTACAGGTGTTTATATACAATGGTGTTTTTACAATGATGGTCCAGCCATTTTAAGGAAGTGAGGGATGCATGGAGATAGTGAATGGGCTACACACACAGAATTACACATAGAATGACTTTGATTAGTGAATGTGATAGGCCACTGTGAACAAATGTGTTTTGAGGGAGCGCCTGAAACCATCCAAATTGCGGATAGTCCTAATTTCTTGGGGTAGAGCATTCCAGAGGATTGGCGCAGCGCGGGTGAAGTCTTGGAGTTGGGAGTGGGAGGTACGGATTAGTGCAGAGGTTAGTCGAAGGTCGTTTGCAGAGTGCAGCAGTCGGTTAGGCCGATAAATATAAATAAGGGAGGAGATGTAGGGGGGTGCTGCGCTGTGGAGAGCTTTGTTGGTGAGAACCAGTAATTAGAATTGGATCCTATAATGAATGGGCAGCCACTGCCAGTGTAATGAGTGGCGAATAACTCTATGAAGGATATCTGCCACGTTTTGCGTGCGTTTGATGAGTCAACGCGGATGGCGAGTGCAGATGATGCACTAGTCAGCCTGACTGTCCCCCTTATCTGCCTGCTTCAAAAAACACTGCAAGCACTAAGGCATGAGGTTTTGGAAGAGGTGGAGGATGAGGAGTCACAAATTCCATCACCTTCTGGACAGTCAGCGCAACGTGGTTCCTCACAAAGGGCTGGAGGACTTTCAAAGTACCATGCTGTATCAACAATTGAACCTCCAGAGTCGCTGTCTATATTTTCATAACCATTACAAACTTTTTATGTATTTACAAAGCACATAATGTACATTTTTTGTCTATCCTTTTGTAATGCTATTGTGTTTCCATAAACTGATGTTACAGAATTATGATACAAAGTTTTTAAATTTTGAGTTTTAAATTTTGTAAATTTATATGTATTTGAAGGACTTTGTGAGGAGGATGAGGAGGAGTCAATGGAGGAGGAAGACATCGCTCCAGAGGGAGGTAGACAATGCTCTAGTCAGTATGTAGACCAAGGGTGGGGTGATGCACAGCAGGCGGAGATGACGCCTCTTGCAGGGGACAACGTTTCTTGGCCAGTTGGGAGTCTGCAGCACATGGTTGATTTCATGCTGCAGTGGCTGAGAAACGACCGCCGCATCGAACACATTCACACCACGTCTGATTATTGGGTGTACACCCTCCTAGACCCTCGCTACCGGGACAACTTACAAAGCCTCATCACACCGTTGAACCGGGAGCGTAAAATGCGGAAGTACCAAGACACACTGGTGCAATCCATAATGTTCTCCATTCCAGCCGAGAGCACTGCTGCTGCTACTGATTTACAAAGCAGCTCTGTGCGTCGAGGCAGTGGAGACAGCTCTGCAACAAGAGGGAGCACAAGCAGCGCCTCTGCACAGGGCAAGAACAGTATGTTCCAAATGTGTCGAAGTTTTGTGGCAGCGCCACCAATGTCTACACCATCCGAGACGGCTCCAGTCAGCAGGAGGCAACATTTCCGTAAGATGGTTACAGACTACATGTCTTGCCCTCTCAGTGTACTCTCAGATGGCTCTTCCCCATTCAAGTTTTGTGTCTCTAAGCTGGATACATGGCCAGAGCTTAGCCAGTATGCATTGGAGGTGCTGGCTTGATCTGCTGCCAGTGTATTATCGGAGCGCGTCTTTACTGCTGCAGGTGGTGTACTAACAGACCGTTGCATGCGACTATCCTACGATAATGTAGAACGGCTTACTTTTCTGAAAATGAACTAGGCATGGATCTCGCCTGAATTTGCCTGTCCGGTTTCAGATTAACTAACTGGTTGGCAACGTTTTCCATGTCTCCTGTTATGTTCATCTTTCTACCACCTGAGCTATACTCCTGGGCTACAACACTGCCAGTTGCTGCTCAGAAGTGTCGTGTCCACAGACCAATACACAAGCTATAGTGATAGTGGGGTTCAGTAACGCCTGCTGTTCCCCTGCTGTGTGTCCGGCAAAAATTACTGCTACCTAGCTACACATGTTTAAAAAAACATGACATGTTAAAGGGGCTAGTGCTACACATAGATATCAGGCTACACCCTTATTTCTAAGCTGTAAACAAGTGAAACGTCAAATTTAAAACCATTCAATGATTAGTGTTGGTAACAAATCTGTAACTAAATAATTGTGACATATTATGGCAGATATCCACATGTCTAACACAAATGCTAACACAAAAGCATACTTATGCTATAGGGTACTGATGGTGAACCTTCTCACTCCATAACTTTGACCAATCCAACTCACATCATGCCTCAAATGCTGCAATGTTGGAAGTGCATAATGTGGGTTGAACTTTGACAACAGCTGCAGTGCGAAGGTTATCCTTCTGTGTTCTTGGCTTTTAAATAAAAGCATACAAGTAAATATAATAATACATTGTTGATTAAGGGACATGATGTACACCTGTAATATTGTGCAAACAATGGATGTAGGACTATTCCTCTTCAACATTACTTATATTTGTGTCATTTGAAAAAATACATATTTTAGTTAAAAATTAAAAACCCATGTTCAGTAGCTGTGAAAGGCCCGTTTGTGTACTTCTATATTGTTTGCAACCAATGTATTGTATACGGATGGAAGCGCGTCACACTAATAGATTAGATTTATTTTAAATGGAATGTAGCAGAACCAATTGGAGATAAATGAAAAGGATGAGCCACTGAGACACGCTCAGCAGAGTACAAGCAGCAGTGCTTGAACAGTAACTGGAGCGTGATCTGCACTCAA
>JARQOD010000006.1:264367816-264507654 GCA_033576555.1 Oophaga sylvatica | reverse complement strand
TTTTGGCTAATACAATTTTTGATCCCTTTTAAATTACATTTTATTCTAATTCTTTTTTTTTTCAATTTTTTTTTCTTGCTAAAATCTTTTACCCGTTTAGTTTAATTTTTTGATATTTTTTTTTTAAAATTTTTTTTTTTTTTACCAGGCAAAATTAATTTTTTTTTGTGTTTTTTTTTAGTTTTTGAAAACTTTTTTTTTCTTTTTTTTAAATTTAATAGCCCCTTTTGGGGGTCTTTAAGCTATCGTCTGATTCTTGGGGCAAAGCATAGCAGTCCCTCACTAGTATTCTCCCCCTGCTTTCCAGCCTCCGTTTGCCTGGGGCCCCTCCAGTACCTCTGTTATTGCTTCCCTTCCTTCTTTTTCTGCCTGAAGCTTCACCCTTTCTACTACTTGTTTCCCCTTTTTTTTCCTGTCTGCCTGGGCCTCTATTTTTTTTCCCCAACTTTTGGGCACATCCCCTTACATGCCTGCTAAATTGACCCCAAATTGCCTGTGAACCCACCTGGACCTTAAGTTTGGGAGGACCCCACCCACCAGGTGAGCAAAAACATTTTTCTCATTTAATTTTGTAAAATAATTTATCTAATTATTTATGAACTTTTTGTAATTGAAGAATTGTTAAAAAACATATCTATTTAAACTAATTGTTTTAGTTTAAATGTTACCATAGTTTAAAAAAGTATGTAATACTAGAGGTGGGAGAATCGATTTGCAAGTTTCTAATGCATCAACCAGATCAGTAATCTGTTACCACTGGATGGGAATCTCCATTTTTAATCTCCATTTTCAATTTGCTTCAAAGCTGAAGAGCAGTAGCATAGCTACTGGGGGGGCAGAGGGGGCAGTCGCCCCGGCCCTGCGCTCTCAGAGGGCCCACCCAGAGCTACGCTACTGTCAGGGCCGTTGTTAGGGGCCCCATCCCATAAGGGGCCCCTGCCTCCGGTCAATGATTAGCTTTTATTTCCCCTGTGTTTGTACTGCGCATGTATCTAAAGTAACATGCAAAGTTAACAAACGCGATTACAGGGAGTCAACAGAGAGAAGGAATAACAGGCTTCTAATCAGAGTGCACAGAGTGAGTCATGTGACCACTCTTCTGCAGTCTGTGGAGGAGAGAGGGAAGGGAAGTCACTCACTCAATCCTGGCTGAGCGCGCACTTCTTCAAAGCTGCCTGCTGCAGAGAAGTCATCGGCTCCTGCAGCAGCCGGGATGCAGCGGGGCCCTGCATCTGACTGTGAGCTTAGGTCACTGTCTGCACTTGTCTGCTTCTGCCTGGGAGGAGCCTGACAGCCAAGGAGGCTAGGAGCAGCACCCAGGACCAGAGGACACACTCCACACAGCATGAGGACTGATGAGTATCTTGGCACATGTCATTTACTATTTGATATGTCTAATCTGTTGGTCGAACATATACATACAGGTATATAAAGCATTGAAGGTTCTTAAACTTGTATGTCTTGTTTATGCTGCAAGCTGGACAGAGACTCAAAACTGACATGTGATCGATAAGTGTCTTGGCACATAATTTATTTCATGTATATACAATAGCACAAAGATATATCAGATCTGTAGGTGTCAATATACACATACTACTTTTCTGAAAGTTTATTGCTTGACATGATAAAAATGAAAGACTGACAAGTGGATTGACAAGTATCTTGGGAAATGACATTATATGTAAGCACACCAAAGCATAAAAAGATGTATCTGATCTGTGTATAGGCATCTAAGTTCAAGAAACCATGTTGCTTTTCAGTTTTATAGGTTTTGCCTATCATGCCATCCCCATCTGGTGGGTTATGTTATAAATACATCCCCTAACTTGCCTACATTAATATGGAGATCCTCTTTGGCAGTGGCCAACGCATTGATCATGGGGACAAGATGGCCACATGTTAGACCAGTAACTCAGGATCAATGATTGTATTGGCTGTGGTATGGACTCAAAGTGTAATAATATTTATCTTTTTACACATTTTATCACAGTTGCTTTTGGTGGAGCTTTTGTTTGGACATTTTAAAAGTATCTTAATAAAGTTTGTATTTTAGGGGATGCTTATGTTAGAAGTTAGTCCTGTATCCTTGTAAAACTATATACTCTGTAATCTGAAGTATCTTAAATGGCCAATATGGCAGCAAATGAGAAGCTGATAACAGAGAGCACTAGTAAAGAGAAAGAAGGGCTGAGCCAGTTCCCCGGATGTAGGGGTGTGTGGACAACAGTTGCTCACTATGGGCCTGATTCATCAGCTCTCCTGCCTTGATTGACATGACTGACGTCTCCTATGTCATCCACTGTCTGTCCAGTTCTCGCACCTGCACAGGAGGGAACAGGAGCTGCGCAGCGCAACAGACTGGATGACATAGGAGACGTCAGCCACCTCAGTAAAGGCAGGAGGATGGCAATTGTGGGGTCAGAGGAGGCTCTATATGTCCTTAATCCTCCATGCAAGGCACAAAAAAGAGCTTTTATTATACTCACAGGCGGCGCGGTCTGGGCATCTCTAGTCTTGATCGGGCGCTTACCCTCTTCTTGTGATCACTGTCCCGCTTCGTGTGGAAGATGTTTCCTACATCATGCATTCAGTGTCCTCTATCGCACTCTGTGCAGGCGCACTTATCTTTGCCCTACTGAAGTCAGAGCACAGTATTGTAGTGCGCATGCACCGGCTTTACTTCCATGTCATCAGCGCCCTTTGGACTTTCCCAGCACATACGCACTACAGCACTTAGCTCTGCTTTCAGCAGCCCAGAGAGAAGTGCGCCTGCACAGGAGCACTATGGGTGACACTGTGTGCGATGACATAGGACGTGTCATCCAGATGATGCAGTAATGGAGGATGGCGATCTTAAGTCAAGACCAGCTATGCCTTGGTGAGCACAGTTGGTGAGTATAATGAGAGGTCATTTTTATGCCTTGCAGAGGGGATTGGGGACAGATTTACAGCCTTCCATATAAACTATATTTTAGAGGGTTGCTTTAGAATTTAGAGGTCACACAGAACCACACAATAGGTGCAGTAATAGGGACACATACGGCTCAGCATTGGGGTATCAGCAGGATGAGGAGTTTGTGCAGGTTGAGAATAGTCCCATTGGTGACAGTGCTGAAAATGTGAGAAGTGAAATGTGTCTTTGTGTATTCTCTGCAGCCAAGTCCTGGCTGGAAGAAGTTGGAATGTTGGTCTGGGGCCAGATGGAAAAGATGTGAAAAGTGAACGACTCCATCATAAAGAATGCCAGCAGTAAGTCATTATCTGTAACTGTGCTGTGATCTCTTACATGTTCTGTAGGACTGATATCTACCACTGACCATATGGCGGTAATATCCATGTTCGTCTTTATATAGAGATTATTTTCAGTAACATCGCGGTCATCTGCTGAGGTTCTCCTCCACTATTAGGGTGCATCACCCAGCTGTAATCAAGGTTACCTGGTTAGGGGCCCACTGAGAAGTTTCGCCCCCCCTGAGCCGAAACCCTAGCTACGCCTCTGCGTGAAGAGTCTTTAGCGTTGTGTGAAATAGCATCAGGTTTTTTTTGGGGGAGCGATCCTTGCTCTCACAGGGTGTTTCAATTCATGGAGGGCTTGCGAATTTGAGGAGATTCAATTTAAAGTTAATCCACTGCGGATTGATCCACAAATGTGAATGAGACTGAGATCAGCGCTCTTTGTGGATTAGTAAACTTCTTTCACCCAAACTGACCCAACAATACCTTTATGGACCATTCATTGTGTAATATGGCATAGTCATGATGAAACAGAGCTCCTCCAAACGGTTCCTGTAATACACCCATAAGATTGTCACTCCTTCACCAAACCTTACAGTCGGCACAATACCGTCAGGCAGGTAACATTCTCCAGGCATTTGTTGTTTTGACTTTTATGCACTAAGTGCTCCAGGACTTGGTAACCCCGCTCTATAATTTTACAGTACATGGTCTGCTACTCCATGACTGCGTTGTTGTGGTTCCCAAAAACCTTCAATTTTCAATATTACCACTCACAGTGGATCTTGGAATATAAAATAGAGAAGAATTTCAGGAACTGACTTTTTAAAATTGTAACATCCTATTACAGTACCTCTATTAAATTCAATGAGCTCTTTAAAATGACCAATTCTCTCACAAATGTTAATAAAGGCAAACTGCATGGCTGCAAGCTGGATGCTGTAGACCTGTGGCTATGTGATTAAATGAGAAACCTGAATTTAATAATTTAGAAGGGTCTCCCAATTGTCTGGTCATACTTGTATGTAGATGGGTGACCGAGTGACCAAAATGTTTCATGACAATAGTAACAATTTCTTATATGTATCTGCATCAGAAAGAAAGAGCAGGTAAGGAGCGCAATCAAAACAATGTGTATACTAAAAGTAACTCTCCTGAGATTACTAGATTATAAAGTGGAAGATGTTTCAGAATAATTAAATATATACATTAATTAAGCAAAAATGTCATGTAATGTGATATTATGTTACATATATAAAGAAATATGTATTTTATCTAGTTATCTACTGAAGTTACCTGTGACTATACTGATACATTCAGAATTGTTTACAATGGCACATCTAGAAAATTGGAACAGCATTACTGCTATAGAATATTGGTTAAGTGCTACATTATGTACATGTGAAATTTTGAAAAATTGGAAATGCAAAATTTGCTATAGGAAAATTTACAGTGAAAAGAAGGTACTTAGCACATAAATTGGCCAGTGTACAGTACAGACCTAAAGTTTGGACACACCTTCTCATTTAAAGATTTTTCTGTATTTTCATGACTATGAAAATTGTAAATTCACACTGAAGGCATCAAAACTATGAATTAACACATTGGGAATTATATACTTAACAAAAAGTGTGTAACAACTGAAATTACTGTATGTCTTATATTCTAGGTTCCTCAAAGTAGCCACCTTTTGCTTTGATGACTGCTTTGCACACTCTTTGCATTTTCTTGATGAGCTTCAAGAGGTAGTCACCGGAAATGGTTTTCACTTCACAGGTGTGCCCTGTCAGGTTTAATAAGTGGGATTTCTGGCCTTATAAATGGGTTTGGGACCATCAGTTATGTTGTGCAGAAGTCTGGTGGATACACAGCTGATAGTCCTACTGAATAGACTGTTAGAATTTGTATTATGGCAAGAAAAACACAGCTAAGTGAAGAAAAACGAGTGGCTATCATTGCTTTAAGAAATGAAGGTCAGTCAGTCCGAAAAATTGGGAAAACTTTGAAAGTGTCCCCAAGTGCAGTTGCAAAAACCATCAAGCGCTACAAAGAAATTGGCTCACATGAGGACTGCCCCAGGAAAGGAAGACCAAGAGTCACCTCTGCTTCTGAGGATAAGTTTATCTGAGTCACCAACCTCAGAAATCGCAGGTTTACAGCAGCTCAGATTAGAGACCAGGTCAATGCCACACAGAGTTCCAGCAGCAGACACATCTCTATAACAACTGTTAAGAGGAGACTTTGTGCAGCAGGCCTTCATGGTAAAATAGCTGCTAGGAAACCACTGCTAAGGACAGGCAACAAGCAGAAGAGACTTGTTTGGGCTAAAGAACACAAGGAATGGACATTAGACCAGTGGAAATCTGTGCTTTGGTCTGATGAGTCCAAATTTGAGATCTTTGGTTCCAACCACTGTGTCTTTGTGCGACGCAGAAAAGGTAAACGGATGGATGTGCACTCCCAAGCCCAATCTCATCAGATTCAGGTGGTTTTAACTAGCTGGTTAATTCCTGCCCCATATATTGTAGGCTTTTTAGTCCAAGAGAGGTATCTTATCAGTACAGGGACGTTGCAGTTGGGCTCATATACATTGACCAATCTATGTGCTAAGTACCTTCTTTTTACTGTAAATTTTCCAATAGCAAATTTTGCATTTCCAATTTTTAAAAATTTCACATGTACATAATATAGCGCTTAACCAGTGTTCTATGGCAGTAATGCAGTTCCAATTTTCTAGATGTGCCATTCTAAACAATTCAGAATGCAGCTTTATATTTTCTTAGAATTGTTATGTTAGCTGGCACCTATTCAGACTGGTAGGGATGTACTGGTAAGTCTTTTTCTGTTTATACTGATACATTGGCAAATGAAAGAAAATGATGTGAAATGTTTGCAATATAGTGTTGGGAGGGCCGCATATTAATCTGTTGTTTTTGTTCTGTTAAACCATTACTAAACAATATATACATATTAGTGAATATCTATACATTAATTTCAGAAAGTCCTATTTAAAGGGAACTTGTCACCTTTTTTAGTATCCCATCGAATGCCACCCCCCTTTTTCGGCTTTTGTTGTGCGTTTCACAAAGGATTAAATTGCCTCCTGATTCCCCTGTACACCTCAAAAATACCATTTGATTTGGTCCCATGCTGTATTTAAATGAGGCTGGTCCGGTCTGATGGGCATCCTCCTTGTGGCATCTGTACCTCCTCTCTGCTAGTAAAAGCCATCCTCTGGCTCTAATTGATGTGAATGACGAGTCCTGTGTCATCCACATAACTGAAGTCTCGCACCTGTGTAAGGAGGTGGCAGGGACCCTCACGTGCCTTCTCTCTCCTGGACGCTGTTCACACGACAATGTGCGGCACCTCAGCATTTATTAATGTAATGTGCAGTTTCCTAATGTTATCGTCATGTACTGTAATGTGGTGCATTTGTTATGCATTGTGCTTAAGCTTAGGGATAGATTAGGACATAGTATAGGACCATAGGGGAATAGAGTAGAGGGAGGTATCATAGAGATAGGATAGCATAGAATAGTGATAAGTGTATTGCGGTACAGGCAGCACAGGGGTTAAGCAGCTGGGAGGAGTTAAAGCAGGACAGAGCTACAGGGATATAGGAGAAGGACTTCCTGATTAGAGGAAGAAGCCCGGGCAGCCTGTCCAAGGGCAGGGTGCATGCAGTGCAGGAGACAGTTACAGGTCGTGGGGATAAAGCTGTAAATGGCAGTAAGGGGCCCCAGGCTGAAGAGCAGTGCAGATGGGCACCAGCTCAGCAGGACCATCCCCAAGAAGGATCTGGGGTCTATGACCGGGGCAGGAGTCGTTAGGATGGCAATCCTGGCACCTTTCCCTCTTGGAACAGGATGAGGGGCTGACAGGGAGCTGGAGACGCAGGAAGTACGGATGGGACACGGGACACATATTGTCCACAGAGATGGCAGGAATTGCCAGGAGAACAAAAAGAGAGGCTACAGAAGGAATGAAGTCTGAATGGAAGGCAGGAATAGTGCAGAATATGCGGCTCTGTGTCAATTGTGCTGCCAAATTGATGAGTGCCCATGTTATCGGTAAAGTTGAACTGTTTAAAAAGGACTGTGACTCTGCAGAGTTTTATGGAACTTGGAAACACAATGCTGGAGTTACAGAGATCAAGGGGACTCCATCAACTGAAGTGGGTACTCTGCTGCACACATCACAAACACAACAGAAAAGACTTTGTATTTCATCTGTAGGGCGCCAGGGTGTGGGAACACTGCAGCTCGTTGCCCTGACTACCACCCTGACTGCCTTACACCTGTGCAGTACCATCACCGGCATTTCAGGTGCACTTTGCTTTCCCCTACTATGAGCAGAGCAAAGGACATCAATTCACATGCCCGCAGTAGGGCAGAGCAACGTGCACCTGCACGTCTGGCAATGCTACTGCGAAGGCGCAAGACTTTTTCCAACTATGTGGATGACGCATCCATATCAATCAGAGCCGGAGAACGGCTTTTACTAGCAGAGATGAGGAACAGACAACGCAAGGTCACCCATTGGACTGGACCAACCTTATTTAAGTACAGTGCAGGGGCAAATAAAATGGCATATTGGAGATGTATAGGAGGCAATTAATAATTTGTGAAAAAATAATAGGTGGCGCTATAGAGTACAAGTCCTCTTTGTTTGAAGAGGCAATTTGCATATTAAAATTTCCCAGAGGAGCATTGCACGGCGAATAAGCCTCCTTACCTCGACACGCCAGAGCTGGTATGTCACTCTCCACAAGGAGTAACCTTACCCCCCAGACCCCAGTCCAGAGCCTCTCATCTAGCCAAATCAGATCTCTCCTACTTTGCACTGACGAGGACGAACAGTCCGAAACACCGTGTCTGCAAATGGAGATTCTGATTTGGCTTTTATCCTAAGTCATATTACAAGACTCGTTAAAGGGTTGATTGTGACTTGTAGGATCGCTACTTCCAATAGGTGGCGCTATAGAGTACAAGTCCTCTTTGTTTGAAGAGGCAATTTGCATATGAAAAAATAAAGGCAGATAAAGATGGTGGCATTTGTTTGGATACCGAAAAACTGGTGACAGGTTACCTTTAAAAATAAAAACATTCCACAAAATCTGTGCTTACATTTGTTTAAATCAATCCAAGGTATTATCAGTCTGTGAATTTCTCCTAATCTGCATATTACATACTTTTTGGTGGATTTCAGTTCAGCCTGTAAAAGATTTGTAGAAAGACATCAGACTGTCGATTTAATAAAATATTCATTATTGTAGTCATTTAAGATTATTTTTGATTAAATAAAACTAAGAAACCTTCATTCACAGTTATATATATGTCATAATCTGATCATATTTCTGAGCACACCTGGAAAATGTTCATCTGTACTTGCGATATAGAGACGGAATATATTTCTAGTTCTAATGTTTTATACATGGTGATGCAAAATGGATGTCTCCTGGGTTTACACAAACTGCACGACTGTCTACAATGTGCTTTCCATGGACTACACCAAGACTCCAGCAGAGAAGAGCCTCACAAAATAATATGACATTTATCCTAATTTAGGATAAAATATAAACATATTTTGGAAGGAAGAGTATCGTTACTTAGCTACTAAAATGCTTTTCAGTTCACCTTAAATATTCACCTTAAATATTATATTTGAGTTGTGAAAATTATTGTGCATGATGTTTGATACTTGCTTCACTGCTGAGGCCAGATATGAAACCTGTTGTACTGTTTGAATTTACACACTGCATTATTTGGTTAAAATTATTTATGTTTATTATTATTAATTATTATTATTGTTTTGACCTTTTGTGATACTGGTTATTTCCCTCATATGCTTATTACAATAAGAGTAATTATTTATTATTTATTTACACTTTATGTAATACTTCAGTTTTTTTTTTTCGTATTTTATTGTCAGAATATGCAGAACAGAGTTAAGGCTCCATGCATACACGGCATGCACAATCATTATGCATGTGAGTGTTTTGACCACATCATCAATTTTATGCAGATTTTCCAACCCCAAGCTTTGTAAACTGGAATTCTTAGTGGATGGAGCAGATAAGGTGACTTGTATTTGTGTAATGAGTTTGGGGGTGACCTAAGGAAATTAACACCCTTTATCAAGGTGTGCAGAATTATTAAGCAGCTTGTTTTACTCATGCAAAATGGGCCAAAATAGAGATTTAACTAACTCTCAAAAAACTATTAATATTCTTACAGAGGGATGCAGCACTCTTGAAATTGCTATGATATTAAGACATGATCACGGAACCATCAACAGTTTTGTTGCAAATAGTCAACAGGGTCACAAAAAATGTTTTAAGAAAAGAAGAGTCACATTAACTGACAAAGATTTGAGAAGAATCAAATGTGAAGCAACCAGGAACCCATTTTCTTCCAGAGCTGTCATATTCCAGAAGTGCAAGGGTTTCAGTGTACAGCGACATTACGAAGGTAAAGGAGGCAGAAACTCGACCAACACTGAGCAAAACATTAAAACTGGGCAAAGAAATATTTTTCAAAGAATTTATGGACTGATGAGATGAGAATGACTCTTGATGGACCAGATGGATGGGCCCATGGCTAGATCAATAAAGGGCACAGACTTTTACTTCAGCTCAGATGCCAGCAAGGTGGAGGTGGAGTACTGCTATGGGGTGGTATTTATTAAAGATAAGCTTGTTGGACTTTTGAGGTTGACTATAGACTCAAAATCAATTCACAAACCTGCCGTTTTTTAGAAGACACTTTCTTCAAGCAGTGGTACAGGAAAAAGGCAGCATCTTTCAAGCAAACCATGATTTTTATGTAGGACAGTGCTCCAGTGCATGCACTGAAGTACTCCACTGCTTGGCTTGACAGTAAAGGCTTTACAAATGAAAGAATATTGTCATGACCTCGTTCTTCACCTAACCCTATTGAAAACTTATGCATTCTTCTGAATCAAAAGATTTCTGGTGAAGGAAAACAGTACACCTCTAAGAACAGTGTCTGGGAGGCTGTGGTTGATGCTGCTCAAAAAGTTGATCATCAACAGATTAAGAAACTAACAGACACCATGGATGGGTGGCTTCTGACTGTTATTGAAAAGAAGCATGGCTATATTTGTCACTGATATACTTTTTGAATTGTTGGAAATGAAGGTTTGTACGTTTTGAACGGTCTGGTTATTATTCTCACTTTAACAGATAAAAATAAACAATTGAGATAGGAAAATCATCATTTTGTTGCATACCAATTTTGCATGCTAATAGTTGCCTAATAATTATGCACAAGTGAGAGAAAGACTCGCACTCTTGCTATAATGGAGGTGCAGACTGGACGTGGATTTAATCCACAAACAACATCATAAAAATAAACAGTTGCACTCAAAAAATCATATCTTTAAGAAAAAGATTTATTTCAATCACAAAAAAGTGCAATAAATTCACCGCAGTCCGGTCAAATGAAGAAGACAAAGGTAATGTTTCGACCCTATCTTGGGTCTTATACAGCGTCTACCCCGACGCATATCACAAGTCCCTAACTGGATTCTTGTACCATTTGTGCACAATTTCTCTTCATGACCTTCCATATGAGCAAGTTTTGAAAAGACCCAAGATAGGGTCGAAACGTTACCTTTGACTTCTTCATTTGACCTCACTGCGGTGAATTTATTGCAATTTTTTGTGATTGAAATAAATCTTTTTCTTTACTAAAGATATGATTTTTTGAGTGCAACTGTTTATCTTTATGATAATAATTATGCACAAACAGATATACTCATAAGAAAGACAAAACCTCACTTTACTTTCCTAAATAATCAGGTTTCAGGTTTATTAATCTTTTGGATTGACTGACAGCACTGTAATTGTTCAATAATAAAATTAATCGTATAAACTACAAATTACCTAATAATTGTTGTGCACATAGTGTATCAGATAGCTGTGATACATGTGGTCATTCCTGAAGAAGTAACTCTGTACTTTGAAACGCGTCAAATAAACCACCACCTTTTTCAAATTTTACCGAAATATACATTTCAATGCTATCAGCAGCGCGGAAACCGTCCACTAATTTCTTTTTCTTTGACAAAATAAATTCTGAAACCAGTCAATTTGTTAGCAAAGGGACTCGAGTCCCAATACAGCACTCTCATAGCCTAGTATAAAACCAGTCTCAGAGAGTTTCTAAATATACATTAGATCAAGTAAGGTTATATATCAATGGATGTATCTAAATGGTTGGAGTCAATAAGGCCTGGTTCACACTACAATTATGTTTTACTTTTGGTGTAGGTGCAAGGAAATGCTTCTGATCCATACATCTAACTGTTCTAACATGTTTATATAGTAATTGGCATACAACTGCATACATCTAGGGTGTTTGGCTTGATGTTTCAAATTGTCCCAATGAATGTATTTTCAAAACATATTGTCAGCCTAACCTAAGACAATCCCTGTATGTCCCTACTTGGAACATCCCTCAGTTAGCCAGAGATAAGAATGATTTCTGTTTCCATCTCTACATCTGTGAAAAACAGACCACATTTCTCACATGTGTTATTCACTTTATGACCATTTCACATCCATTTTATGTCCATTTTGCTTCTTTTTTTTTCCTCCCAATTCTAAATGCTTTTAAGAGGTTGATGGAGCTTTTTTGTATTGATGCAATGGATCAGTTAACAAACGCATGTCTTCCATTTTTTAGAGACTTACTTGAAGAGATGCATTACATTGCTTGCAGAGGCCAAATGTGAGAAAGATTAAGAACATTTGCAAGTAGTTGGTATCTTGCATGCTGAGAAGTATGTGTGGACTGAACTTGAAATAACATTGAGTGTAGCATGGAAGTCATTAGTAGCAGAGGAGAAGATGGACACGTGCTTGGAGTTGAGACAAGTGAAGTAGACTAAACTTCTTGACAACTGTGAACACTGCTTCTTAATATCCCAGCACCTGACCTCTGCCTTAGCTGGCTTTAAAAGGATTCAGGTCTAATGTAACAAGAGTTTACTGAGTTACCAAAGAAATTCGGCATGGACTACTGCAAAGGGAGGTGATCATTGGAAAAGGGGTCACTGGAACCAAGACAGGTCAGTAACACAGCAGAAGACCAAGATCACCAAAATATGCCTAAAGTTTCAAGTTATAACAGCAGTGTTTGTATATTATAAAGATATTTATGCAAATAAAATATCCAAAATAAGTGTTTTCCTTATGGTCAATTTAATTTAAAGTTGATAAAGTATTTTTATTGAGAAACATCATTTGCATAGCAGCCAAAAATATTTGTGTCTGAGCTCCATTTAACCGCGCAGAGCAGCAGGTTAGTTGCCAGTAGATAGAAACTGTGTCACTTATCACCTGATTTTTCCACCTGGTGGGACAGTTACTGAGGTGAGATGAAATCTTTAATTAGAGGTGTCCACAGGAGCAACTGTTATGAGAATGAAAAATCACAATGCATGCATGTTTTTTTCATTATTTCTTGTCACATGTTTTAATCAATTTAATTAGGCACATTTTGTCTGAGCGCCACACTTGTAATATATTAGTTTAGCTTCTCATCAGGAATGACACAGGACAATTAGAGCGGTGTAATTGTTAACCTAGGACTCAACGACAGTAAATACACAAATTCTGGGAGAAATATTAGACGATCCAATGAACAAAGTCTCAAAAAAGTGATGCCTGCTGTGATTAATGCATGGAGCAAAGGAAACAGCGCAACATATGCTTCTATAAGGTCATGTTTACACAATATGCTACTGATTTCACATCCAGATTTGGGCGCAGAATATCCACAGTTTATTATAGTAGCAGTGATATAACTTTCCACAGTGGATTTTACACTTTGCACTGCATAGATGAAATTTCACAGAAAGTAGTAGCTTTTTTGCTTTTGTGTTAAATCTGGCACAAAGAGGTACAACATAGTCCTCTAGACGTCTATGGGCACCAAACTATTGCAGAGCTGTAATATAGTACTATGTCTGTGCATTAACATTTTTTAGATGTCTAGATGTTCGGGGAAAAAACAACAACAAAATTAACCTTAAGCAATGTTATGCTGCATATAGCCCTGCATTTTTTCCTCTGTGTTTTTTGTGTGTGAAAAATATACTCTTTTAACAGTTTAAGCAAAGTGGGTGTGATTTTATGAAAACTCATTGTGTGTATAAAGATACCTTTGATATTTGGGTTTCATGGTGCATTTTTGTTCCTACTAGGTTTAAGTGAGTAGTGAGTAAAAAACAAATGTGTAAAATTCAGTTGCATCATTAATGCAGGACCGCAGTATTTCTTCATTAAAAATACCTAAAAAAAGTGCTGCATCAAATCTGCACAAATAAATACACCACAAAAGTGAACATTGCAGCAAAAAAAATGGAAAATAAAACTCAATAGTCAGAGCATATTGCCATTGTGTATTTTAATGCAGAAAATTTCAGCAAGGAAAAAAGCAGTGTTTTTGCTCATGAAAACATGGTCTAAAAAAGTTGTAAAATCATTTCAAAAGTCATAAAAGCTGGTGCATTACTCTTCAACTGCACAAAAAAAAGTTGTTGTATTCTACCAGGATACTGATTTACAATTGCCCAAAAAGTTTGTGACATTTTGAAAATTTGCAAATGATGAATTATGCTAATATACAGTTAATATAATCTATCGATGATATCCATAATTTATCTATAACCAAATCCACACTCATAATGCTGCATGCATTAAAAAAAAATCAATTTATTAACCCAAAGAGAAAAGTTTACCACTGCTAAGTGACAGAGTATACGTCTGAGGTGGAAACAATAGACTCAAAAGAAGGGAGCCCCTATCAATTACCGCTCTGGCACAATGATTAATAAAATACTAGTGAGTGGATTGTACATTTAATCAGCAGAGATAGTGAGACCCGAAAGCAAAAGAGGTTCAATAGAAATATGAAAAGTTTATTTAACAACAAATGCAACAATAATATACAGCAATATAAGTAAGGTGATAAAGAAAAAAAGATCCTTAGGTGCACCTGTGAGATGGTGTGTCCCATACAGTCAAAGACACCATTCAAGAATAGGCTATAGTATATTGAAAATAAGGCAGGGCCGCCATCAGGGCATTACAGCCCTTACTAGTGTATGGGGCCCGGTGATTTAGGGGGGCCCGAGCACGCTGGCAGCGCCGCAGCATAGTCCGGCAGGCAGCAGGCAGTGCTTCGCTGCTTTATATTACTGTATCCTCTCCTCAGTCACAAATGCTGGCTGGCAAAAAGAAATGGGCAGGCAATGTAGCTTTAAGCTACAGCCCGCCCTGGTGCATCATGGTCCAGCCAACCTCACATGATGTCACACGCTGCTCTGCTCTCTCCACTTCCTTATTCTGGAGCAGAGCAGCGTGACAGTTAGTGTGCCACATGGCTGGGAGCGGCGGCAGGGCCCACAACATCCACCAGCGGGGCCCCCAGAGCAGGAGGAGGGGCCCTCTCCAGGGCATGCAGAAGGGGCCCGCAGCATCCACCAACAGGGGCCCCCAGAGCAGGCAGGAGGAGCCCTCCCCAGTGCATGCAGAAGGGGCCCACAGCATCCACCAGCGGGGCCCCCAGAGCAGGCAGGAGGGGCCCTCCCCAGGGCATGCAGAAGGGGCCCGCAGCATCCACCAACGGGGCCCCCAGAGCAGGCAGGAGGGGCCCTCCCCAGGGCATGCAGAAGGGGCCCGCAGAATCCACCAACGGGGCCCCCAGTGCATGCAGAAGGGGCCCACAGCATCAACAAACAGGGGCCCCAGGGGCAGGCAGGAGGGGCCCTCCCCAGTGCATGCAGAAGGGGCCCACAGCATCCACCAACAGGGCCTCCAGGGCAGGCAGGAGGTGCCCTCCCCAGGGCATGCAGAAGGGGCCCGCAGCATCCACCAACAGGGCCCCCAGAGCAGGCAGGAGAGGCCCTCCCCAGGGCATGCAGAAGGGGCCCGCAGCATCCACCAACGAGGCCCCCAGGGCATGCAGAAGGGGCCCGCAGCATCCACCAACAGGGCCCTCAGGGCAGGCAGAAGGTGCCCTCCCCAGGGCATGCAGAAGGGGCCCGCAGCATCCACCAACGGGGCCCCCAGAGCAGGCAGGAGGGGCCCTCCCCAGGGCATGCAGAAGGGGCCCACAGTATCCACCAATAGGGCCCCCAGGGCAGGCAGGAGATGCCCTCCCCAGGGCATGCAGAAGGGGCCCGCAGCATCCACCAACAGGGCCCCCAGATCAGGCAGGAGGGGCCCTCCCCAGGGCATGCAGAAGGGCCCGCAGCATCCACCAATGGGGCCCCCAGGGCAGGCAGGAGGGGCCCTCCCCAGGGCTGGCGGCGGGGCCTGCAGGCGCAGCATCCTGCAACAGGAGTCCTGGGGACCCTGTTGGTGGATGGTGCGAGCCTCTCCTGCCTGCCGTGGGCCGGGGCCCTGTTGGAATGCTGCGTGTGGCTGGCCCCCCCTGCCTGCCCTGGGCCGCACACAGCATTCCAACAGGGCCCTCAGAGCAGGACACAGTGTAAAAGATATAATTTAAAAAAATAAATAATTGTAAAATTATATATAAAAAAAAAACAATATTCCATCATTAAATCAATCTTTGAAAAAAAATTAATCTCAACACTAAAAGTACACATATTTAGTATCACCACCGCGTCCGCAACGACCCAACCTATAGAATTGTCCCACTAGTTAAAGGGAATCTGTCACCCCTTTTTTGCCCTATGAGATAGGGCCACCGCCATCAGGGGCTTATCTACAGCATTCTGTAATGCTGTAGATAAGCCCCCAATGTTACCTGAAAGTGAAGAAAAACGAGTTATAAAATACTCACCCAGGGGCGGTCCGGGGGCGGTCCGGTCCGGAGGGAGTCGCGGTCCGGATCGGCGCCTCCCGTCTTGTAGCGAAGCCGGCCTCTTCTTTACGTCCCGTCGCTGCTCCTGCGCAGGCGCACTGCACTGCCCAGCACAGTACTACTGTACAGTGCGCAGGCTCCGGACCTCTCTGACCTTTCCCGGCGCCTGCGCACTGCAGTACTTTACTCTGCCCTCACAAGGGCAGAGCAGTGTGCCTGCGCAGGAGTTGTGACGGGACGGAAAGAAAAGGCCGGCTTCGCTACAAGACGGGATGCACAGGACCGCGACTCCCTCCGGACCCGACATCCCCCCGGAACGCCCCTGGGTGAGTATTTTATAACTCGGTTTTCTTCACTTTCAGGTTACATCGGGGGCTTATCTACAGCATTCCAGAATGCTGTAGATAAGCCCCTGATGGCGGTGGCCCTATCTCATAGGGCAAAAAAGGGGTGACAGATTCCCTTTAACCCCTTTAGTGAACACCCTTAAAAAAAAAAGGCCAAAAAACAATGCTTTATCATACTGCCAAAAAAAAAAGGGTAATAATACGCAATCAAAAAGATGGATATAAATAAACGTGGTACCACTGAAAACGTCATCTTGTCCCGCAAAAAAAAAGCCGACATACAGCTCCATCACTGGAAAAAATTGAAAAAAATAAAGGTCTCAGAATAAAGCGATGCAAAAATTATTTTTTATATAAAAGTATTTATTGTATAAAATCACCAAAACATAAAAAATATATATAAATGAGGTATTGATGTAATAGTACAGTGCCGAAGAATAAAACTGCTTTATCAATTTTACCACACGTGGAACGGTATAAACGCACCCCCCCAAAAAAAAAAAATTCATTCATTGCTTGTTTTTATTCATTCTGCCTCCCAAAAATTGGAATAAAAATCGATCAAAAAATGTCAGTTTCCCCCAAAATGGTACCAATAAAAACGTCAACTCTTCCCGCAAAAAACAAGACCTCACATGACTCTGTGGGCCAAAATATGGAAAAATTATAGCTCTCAAAATGTGGTGATGCCAAAAAAAATGTTTTGCTATTAAAAGCATCTTTTAGCATGTGACAGCTGCCAAACATAAAAACCCGCTATAAATAGTAAATCAAACCCCCTTTACCACCCCCTTAGTTAGGGAAAAATAATAAAACAAAAAAAATTTATTTCCATTTTACCATTAGGGTTGGGCTTGGGGCTATTGTTAGGGTTGGGGCAATAGTTATGGTTAGGGTGTGTTGGAGTTAGAATTGGGGGGTTTCCACTGTTTAGGCACATCAGGGGCTCTCCAAACATGATATGGGGTCTGATCTCAATTCCAGCCAATTCTGAGTTGAAAAAGTCAAACGGTGCACCTTCCTTTGCAAGCTCTGCCATGCGCCCAAACAGTGGTTCCCCCCACATATTGGGGTGTTAGCATACTCTGGACAAATTGTACAACAACTTTTGGGGTCCAATTTCTCCTTTTGCTCTTGGGAAAATAAAAAATTGGGGAGAAAATATCATTTTTGTGAAAATAGATTTTTTATTTTTTACGGCTCTATGTTATAAACTTCTGTTAAGCACTTGGGGGTTCAAAGTGCTCACCACACATCTAGATAAGTTCCTTAAGGGGTCTACTTTATCGTAGCATTTAGTGACCGTGGGAACCAGGGCCGGCGTCAGCACCCGGCACACCCGGGCAAGTGCCGGGGCCCTGAGCAGGCGGGGGGCCCACTCGCCGTCTGGCACCCCCGCGCCCGTTAGCAGAGGAGAGCGGTGTCAGCGCCGCCACTGGGCCCCCCCGCTTGCTCAGGGCCCCGGCATCAGCTGGCACAATACTTACCTCTCCCGTGCCTCCGCAGCTCCGGGCTCCAGGGGGCGCCGGCGCTTCCTCTCACAGCAGCGCCGCTGAATGACGTCATTATTCAGCGGCCGGCTGTGGCAGAGAGCGCGGAGCTGGACGGGTGAGACGTGTGTGTGTCTGTGTGTATGTAGTGCGGTGCTTTGTGTGTGTGTGTGTGTGTGTGTGTGTATGTATGTATGTGAGAGAGTGCTTGTGTGCTGTCTGTGTGATGATGGGCAGGCATTGCTGATAATGGGGAGGCATTGATGATGATGGGGAGAAGATGATGATAATGGGCAGGCATTGATGATAATGGGCAGGCATTGATGATGGGGAGAAGATGATGATGGGCAGGCATTGATGATGATGGGGAGGCCATGATGATAATGGGCAGGCATTGATGATGGGGAGGAGATGATGATGGGGAGGCGATGATGATGATGGGCAGGCATTGATGATAATGGGGAGGCCATGATGATGATGGGGAGACAATGATGATGATAAGGAGGCAATGATGATGATGAGGAGGAAATCATGATGATAATGGGGAGTCTTTCCACAGCGCCCTTTCCTGAGCCGTAACAGTGCAGAACGCAGTACAGCGCAGAGGAGAGCTCCATATTTTGTATGGAGCATTATATGGGGACCAGTATCCTGTATGGAGCATTATATGGGGACCAGTATCCTGTATGGAGCATTATTTTGGGTCCAGTATTCTGTATGGAGCATTATTTTGGGTCCAGTATTCTGTATGGAGCATTATATGGGGGGGGGTGACATCCTGCATGGGGTATTATATGGGTGATGAGGGGGAGACTGTGGTGCCCATAATATTGTATGGAGGACTGTACTGTCCAGTCTGTACTGTGCGCTGTGAGGAGGATTTGGCGGTTTTTGAGCTATTGTACAATTTACAATAGATATCAGTCATGTAATGGAAGAAGAGAAATGTTTGGCATTGTACTGTACCCATATTTCTCTGCTGTATCTGTGCATCATGAATCGTGGTCTGTGTTAAAGGGGCCCACTGAGGCTCTTTCGCCCGGGGCCCATAAAAACCTGGAGCCGGCCCTGGTGGGAACATACCCTAAAGTGTTTTGGAAAGATTACTGCTATAAAAGTGAGTAAAATAAATAAATGGGGTGATCACCCCTTTACTCTTGACTCCTATTTTATTTATTTTTGTTCTTTTACATAATCACTTAGTTATGTTTTGAGTTGTATTTATGTTCTATAATTTATAGGGTTTTAATAAATACCAATAAAGATAATGTTTTGTAACGTATACTCAGTGATTAAATATGCTGTAATATAAACTTTCCATTTATTTGGTGGGCAGGCAGAGGCGGCATCGGTGGGCAGGCTGAGACGACCATTAAATTCTTCTTGACTGGGTGGTGGGTGCGGCGGCAACACCGGCTGAGTGAGTAAATAACAAGTCCATGTATTAGTTTGTCCACTATTTTAGTACGTGATTGTACTTATATATACATTGCTATTGAGGAGTCAAAGGGGGGGGTGGGGTAAGGAATGATTGTATAATTATTCCTTCCCCCTCCCCCTTCGACTCCCCATTAGCAATCTACTATATAATCGTCTAATTCTGTCTGTAATGGAAATTCCGCGTCGCTGATTGGTCGTGGCCAGACTTTCGCCTGTCGCTGATTGGTCGCGTCCGGCCGGGAGCGACCAATCAGCGACGCGGGATTTCCGTTACGTGGAGGCCAGCGGTCGGGGTACTTACACTGCGAGCAAAACAGAAAAGCTGATGGCTATGTATGTGATAAGTGTTAATGTGTCATTGGTGAGGGCGTGGTGCAGAAGTGGAGTTTTTCCAAGAAAGGGCAGAGTGATTTTGGAAGGTTCGCGTGGTGGAGAAGGAGCTAGGGTGGGGCTGACCTGGGGTGGAGCCGGGGTGGAGTCTCAAGGGGGGCCCCATAAATTTTGCCAGTATGGGGCCCCGAAATTCCTAGTGGCAGCCCTGAAATAAGGTATTCTGAATATAAGCCAAGGATTATAGGTGAAAATCTAGTTGAAATATGGATGTCCAGCTGATGAACAAGGACAATAAATATGAATGACTTGCCATAGCATGAAAATTCAACATCAATAAATATACATGACTGATGCAATTTGGCCAAATAGCAACAGATCTGTAAGTCAAAAAATGGCTAGTCTTTATGTAAAGTGCAAACAATATTTCTATACAGTACATCTACTGCACATATCAGTCATGGCAGCAGTTAGGGTGAATTTCCACGATCAGTAAACGCTGCGTGTTTGGCGCTGTGCGCTGGCGCAGCGCCAAACACGCAGCGTCCAGATGTTACAGCATAGTGGAGGGGATTTCAAGAAATCCGTCTCCACTATGCGTAACAACACGCAGGTGGCAGACCTGCGTAAACGGACATGCGGCGCGTCTTTTTAGACCGCAGCATGTCCTCGCGTGTTGCGGCGACGGTGCGTCGCCGCAACAGAATTTCACACAGGACTATGTAGCCCTGCGTTCTTTCCGGAGGTGTTCCGGAGGTGTCCTGAACACCTCCGGAAAGAGCGCGCGTCATAAAGGGGGCGGGGCTTAGACGGAGCGGAATTTCCGCTCCGTCCAAAGCGCTGTGGTTCCGGACCGTGGAACCACAGCCTTAAAGGAAAGTGAAGGTGCACATAGACAGGTGCTCATACAATCGTCAGCATTACCTTGTGACATGGTGTGTATGGTAACACAGGAGCGCCACAGAAGCTGTGCGTGGAGCACCTAAAAAATTTGTAAACAATGAAATATGCAAATATATATATATAATCTATCTATGATATCTATAATTTATCTATAACCAAAACAACACCCATAATGCTGCATGCATTAAAAAGAAATCAAGTAAAATTAACTTAAAAAAGGTACAAACCAAGCAAATTAGGCAATGCAAAATGCAATAGTAAGTTGGTTCAAATGAGTTTTTTCAAAGAAAGACCTTAAAACCTTGAAGTAGCCTTATACAAAGCCTTGCACTCTTTGCTACTATCAATAACAATTTCAGAATTGGAAGAGGGTCAGTCATTGGCGTAGTTGGGATGGGGTGACTAGTAAAGAGAAGGAATATGCTTCCAAAGCACTCACCCACATTTATAGTGATATGAATAAAGGATTCTCCATGGCTGACGGTATATAAGGAGCATTTTCAGCCTGGTGTCTGAGTAAACAGACAGAAGATCCATCTGCTAGCAGCAGGCAGATTCTTATTAATCACCTAAGACAGGAGGAGACTGCTGCACATCTCCCTATTCCCAAGAGCAGCATCAGGAGATTGAAAGTAAGAATCATTGACAGTTGAGAGGTCCTCAGTGTCCGGTCTCCCCGTAGTGACTTTTCCTTTAGGAGATAAACTGGAGCACCATTTTACAAAGTTTCTACTAAATCTGATAAGGTTATACCCATTTCTCATTGTATTGAAAGATAAGACATTATGTGATGTAAGGTCTTGGATGCTGTCAAACTACAGGGTGGGCCATTTATATGGATACACCTAAATAAAATGGGAATGGTTAGTGATATCAGCTTAATGTTTGTGGCACATTAGTATACGGGAGGGGGAAACTTTTCAAGATGAGTGGTGACTAGAGTTGAGCATTCCGATACCGCAAGTATCGGGTATCGGCCGATATTCGCTGTATCGGAATTCCGATACTTAGTTCCGATATTTTTCATATATCGTATACCGGAATCGGAAGTTCTCATAATTCTTTGAGAGGCAATGTGATTTTAGTCAGCCAATGAGGAATCCTAAGAAGTGTGGGCACATCCTGTACTGCTGCGGTCATGTTAACTAATGGCATGGCTGTGATTGGATGCTGAAATGATGTCAGAATGCACTATAAAAGGCGCCGCCGCCATTTTAGCGTCACTGTGCTGTGAATTCAGTAAGGGACAGAACGCTGCTCTGCTGACTCTGAGGGACAGTTAGAGATTGCGATTTTGTGTACTGTGCTCTAGGCAGGCTAGTTTACCAACCGCTGTGTAAAGCTTCCTTTTGCCAGTGTTGTTTTAACAGCTCTGTGCAAGGTGTGTGTGTGAGAGTGCAGGTGACGCTGCAGTTTGCTCTGCATCCAATGCTGTTTGTAGGCATCTGCACGTGTCACTCACAGACTCTTTTTTTTTTTCTTTAGTGTAATTCTTGCTGCTCCATTCAATTGAAATTATAGTGTGACGCGCTTCCATCCGTATCCAATACATTGGTTGCAAACACTATAGAATTACAGAAAGGAGCCTTTCAGAGATAGTGAATAGTTGTGTTCAGTGTTCACTCTAGTCTGTGATTTATTTTTTTTTTGAGTGCAGATCACGCTCCAGTTAGTTCTTCAACCACTGCTGGTTGTAGTCTGCTGAACGTGTGTCACTGCCTCATCCTTGTCATTTTTCTCTAATTGGTGCTGCTCCATACCATTTCAAATAACTCAAATCTATTAGTGTGACGCGCTTCCATCCGTATCCAATACATTGGTTGCAAACACTATAGAATTACAGAAAGGAGCCTTTCAGAGATAGTGAACAGTTGTGTTCAGTGTTCACTCTAGTCTGTGAGTTTGTTTTTTTTTGAGTGCAGATCACGCTCCAGTTAGTTCTTCAACCACTGCTGGTTGTAGTCTGCTGAACGTGTGTCACTGCCTCATCCTTGTCATTTTTCTCTAATTGGTGCTGCTCCATACCATTTCAAATAACTCAAATCTATTAGTGTGACGCGCTTCCATCCGTATCCAATACATTGGTTGCAAACACTATAGAATTACAGAAAGGAGCCTTTCAAGATAGTGAACAGTTGTGTTCAGTGTTCACTCTAGTCTGTGAGGTTTTTTTTTTTTTGAGTGCAGATCACGCTCCAGTTAGTTCTTCAACCACTGCTGGTTGTAGTCTGCTGAACGTGTGTCACTGCCTCATCCTTGTCATTTTTCTCAAATTGGTGCTGCTTCCATACCATTTCAAATAACTCAAATCTATTAGTGTGACGCGCTTCCATCCGTATCCAATACATTGGTTGCAAATACTATAGAATTACAGAAAGGAACCTTTCAGAGATAGTGAACAGTTGTGTTCAGTGTTCACTCTAGTCTGTGAGTTGTTTTTTTTTTTGAGTGCAGATCACGCTCCAGTTAGTTCTTCAACCACTGCTGGTTGTAGTCTGCTGAACGTGTGTCACTGCCTCATCCTTGTCATTTTTTCTAATTGGTGCTGATCCATACCATTTCAAATAACTCAAATCTATTAGTGTGACGCGCTTCCATCCGTATCCAATACATTGGTTGCAAACACTATAGAATTACAGAAAGGAGCCTTTCAGAGATAGTGAACAGTTGTGTTCAGTGTTCACTCTAGTCTGTGAGTTTTTTTTTTTTTTGAGTGCAGATCACGCTCCAGTTAGTTCTTCAACCACTGCTGGTTGTAGTCTGCTGAACGTGTGTCACTGCCTCATCCTTGTCATTTTTCTCAAATTGGTGCTGCTTCATACCATTTCAAATAACTCAAATCTATTAGTGTGACGCGCTTCCATCCGTATCCAATACATTGGTTGCAAACACTATAGAATTACAGAAAGGAACCTTTCAGAGATAGTGAACAGTTGTGTGCAGTGTTCACTGCAGTCTCTGCGTAATAACCACACTTAGGCCTTATAACTTTTCTGACTTTCTTTATCAATCTACCAAGATGAAGAAGGCAGGGAGTAAGGCACGTGGTCGTGGCCGTGGAGTTTCAGCAGGGAGAGGACGTGGGGATTCTGTGGCTGCTGCCGCCCCCAGTGACACAGCATCCACCAGTTTTCCCCGTGAGCGTTCCTTTATGTGCAGTTTTGTAGGAGCTCGGCGTACCCCCCTGCTGCGGGAAGGACAAATTGAAGCCGTTGTTGGTTGGATGGCAGCCAATGCATCGACTTCAATTGCTTCCACCTCCTCTCAGGACCACAACACTGTTGATCAACCATCTGTCTGTTCGCCGCCTGTCAAATTGCCCAGGCAGTCAGAGAGTTCTGAACTGGAGCCAGCTGAGTCTCTGCTTCTGTTCTCAGAATCTGTTGGCTTGCAAACAGGGGCCCAGCCAAGCAGCATTCTGGAATTTGAAGAAGAGGGAGTATGCAGTGATGCGCAACAGCTGTGTCTCTCTGAATCTGAAGAGGCGGGTGAGCCAGTGCCGATGGTCAGCACACCGCAGAACACATCTGATGATGATGAGACTCAGTTGCCAGTTTCTGTTGAGCATGGTGCTGTCCAGACCACCCAACAGCAGCAGGTGTTGGAAGAGGGTAGTGGAGATGATGAGGTCCAAGACCCAACATGGCGTGAGGAACAGGAAGGTGGTGGGAGCAGCTCTGAGGAAGAGATTGGCCCAACGGTACAAACAGGAGGGAGAGGTAGGCTGCAGACTCGATTGCCTGTAGCCTCCAGTTTGGCACCTGTTGGGAGCAGTTCTCTTCCAAAAGTCAAAACGGGCGCTCCCAGGACTTGCACTGCGTGGTCCTTTTTTGACACACTTGCAGATGATATTTGCTATGTCAAATGCAAGCTGTGTAAGCAAAAAGTAAAAAGAGGTAAAAGTGTCAGTAACCTCAATACCACTAATATGTGGAAACATGTGCGGACAAAGCACGTAGTTGAGTTACAAAGACACACTGGAGATGTAGGCCAACCTACAGCAGCACCTACATCTTCAGGTCGTGCTGGAGCCTCTTCCTCCAGCTCACACACAGCTGGTTCGGCTTCCTCACACGATCGCCATGGAAGAACCTCGGTCACTGTTGTCCAGAGACAAAGTGTTATTCCACCCACAGCTGCAAGTTCCCTGTCATCCTCACACTCCCAGGCCACAAAACAGCCATCGGTAGCACAGGCATGGGATAAAAGACGGCCATACTCGGCAAACCATCCACGAGCACAGGCTCTGAATGCTGGCATTGCAAAACTCCTGTCCCTTGAAATGCTGTCATTCAGGCTGGTGGAGACTGACAGTTTCCGGAACTTAATGGCATTGGCAGTCCCACAATACAATGTGCCAAGCCGATTTTATTTCAGCAGGCAAGCCGTCCCTGCTCTGCAAAAGCATGTTGAGGGAAAAATTAAACATGCGCTACTAAACGCCGTCAGTAGCAAGGTCCACCTGACCACTGATGCGTGGACCAGTACCCATGGCCAGGGACGATACCTTTCCCTCACTGCCCATTGGGTCAATGTTGTGGAGCCGGGTACAGATGTTGCGAGTGGCACTGTACGTGTTCTGCCAACTCTAAGGATTGCTGGAATCCAGTCTGTACACATTGACTCCTCCTCCTACTCCAGTTCCTCAGAATCATCGCTGCAGGAGCCGTCACGGTCTACCTCCACATGGACCCGTGAACGCTTACCTGTTGCGACCGATATGAGCACAGCCGTGGCCAAACGTCAACAGGCCATCCTGAAATTAATTTCCATGGGGAATCAAAGCCACACAGCTCAGGAGGTCTGGAATGCCATCAAGCAGGAGAGCGACGTGTGGTTTTTGCCAGCGAATCTCCAGCCAGGCTTGGTAGTGTGTGACAATGGCCGAAATCTGGTGGCAGCTCTGGCCCTTGGCAACCTCACTCACATACCATGTCTGGCACATGTGCTCAACTTGGTCGTGCAGAGTTTTTTGAGGGACTATCCGGATCTTGATGCACTGCTGCACAAGGTCCGCCTAGAGTGCGCTCACTTGCGACGTTCCAGCATGGCCAGATCGCGCATTGCAGCTCTGCAACGCAGATTGCGCCCTTCCTGAACATCGCATCATATGTGACGTACCCACCAGGTGGAATTCCACATTACATATGTTGGAGCGGTTGTGTGAGCAGCAGACAGCAGTAATGGAGTATCAGCTGCAACAGGCGCAATCAACACGCAATTTGCGCCGTTCACACTTCACCACTACTGAGTGGGCCTCTATGAAGGACATCTGCCACGTTTTGCGTGCGTTTGATGAGTCAACGCGGATGGCGAGTGCAGATGATGCACTAGTCAGCCTGACTGTCCCCCTTATCTGCCTGCTTCAAAAAACACTGCAAGCACTAAGGGATGAGGTTTTGGAAGAGGTGGAGGATGAGGAGACACAAATTCCATCACCTTTTGGACAGTCAGCGCAACGTGGTTCCTCCCAAAGGGCTTTGCAGGGCTCACTTTGTGAGGAGGATGAGGAGGAGTCAATGGAGGAGGAAGAAATCGCTACAGAGGGAGGTACACAACGCTCTAGTCAGTATGTAGAGCGAGGGTGGGGTGATGCAGAGCAGGTACAGATGACGCCTCTTACAGAGGACAGCGTTTCTTGGCCAGTTGGGAGTCTGCAGCACATGGTTGATTTCATGCTGCAGTGCCTGAGAAACGACCGCCGCATCGCCCACATTCTCACCACGTCTGATTATTGGGTGTACACCCTCCTAGACCCTCGCTACCGGGACAACTTACAAAGCCTCATCACACCGTTGAACCGGAAGCGTAAAATGCGGGAGTACAAAGACACACTGGTGCAATCCATAATGTTCTCCATTCCAGCCGAGAATGCTGCTGCTACTGCTTTACAAAGCAGCTCTGTGCGTGGAGGCAATGGAGACAGCTCTGCAACAAGAGGGAGCACAAGCAGCGCCTCTACACAGGGGGGCAAGTTTTGTGTCAGCGCCACCAATGTCTACACCATCCGAGACGCCTCCAGTCACCAGGAGGCAACGTTTCCGTAAGATGGTGACAGACTACTTGTCTTGCCCTCTCAGTGTACTCCCAGATGGCTCTTCCCCTTTCAAGTTTTGGGTCTCTAAGCTGGATACATGGCCAGAGCTTAGCCAGTATGCATTGGAGGTGCTGGCTTGCCCTGCTGCCAGTGTATTATCGGAGCGCGTCTTTAGTGCTGCAGGTGGTGTACTAACAGACCGTCGCATGCGACTATCCTCCGATAATGTAGACCGGCTTACTTTTCTGAAAATGAACAAGGCATGGATCTCGCCAGAATTTGCCTGTCCGTTTTCCGATTAAATAACTGTTTGGCAACGTTATCAATTTCTCCTGTTATGTTCATCTATCTACCACCTGAACTCTACTCCCTGGGATACAACACTGCCAGTCTGAGGGGAATGATCAGTTAACAACCAAAATGTTATCCCCAACAGATAGTAGCGCAACAACTCCAGTGCCCACTTGATCGACAGGCACTCTCTCTCTCTACAATGCTGTATCTGGTTTCAGCTGGAGTTAGCTTTCGACTCTGGAAAGTAATGTGATGCTTCTCCCCGTTAACCTCCTGAGACAAAACGGCCCCCACACCTACCTCTGACGCATCAGTCTGGACAATGAATTCTCTTTTGAAGTCGGGTGTGATCAAAAATGGTGACACACACACACAGTGCCCCTTTTAGTTTTACAAACGCTTCTTCAAGCTGATCATTCCATCGCACCATTACTAAATTCCTGCCTTTTAGGCAGTCATTTAACGGCGCCAACAGTGTTGCAAAATTGTGAATAAACCGCCGGTAGTATCACACTAACCCCAAAAACCCTTTCACTTGTTTAGTGGTGAGGGGACGGGGCCAGTTTTGGATTGCCTCCACTTTGTTTATTTGGCCTTTGATAACTCCTCTCACAATCACATACCCCAGGTAGCGATCTTCCTCCAACCCTATGGAACACTTCTTTGGGTTGGCAGTTAGCTCTGCTTGTCTCAGCGAATCTATCACCGCCTGTACCTTGGCTAAGTGACTTTCCCAGTCTGTACTGTACACCACAATATCGTCCAGATTGGCCGCGGCATATCGGTGATGAGGACGAAGAACAACGTCCATTAACCTCTGGAATGTCGCTGGAGCACCATGCAACTTGAAGGGTAGGACTATATACTGGAACAGTCCCTCGGGTGTTAAAAAAGCCGTTTTCTCTCTCGCTGCTTTTGTTAGTGGCACCTGCCAATACCCTTTTGTGAGGTCAATGAGTGAAAAATAACGTGCCTGCCCAAACCGCTCTATTAACTCATCGACCCGGGGCATGGGGTAGGCGTCAAAGTTAGAAATTTCATTCAGGTTTCTGAAGTCATTACAGAACCTTAGTGTCCCATCTGGCTTTGGTATTAGGACTATTGGGCTGGCCCACTCACTCTGGGACTCTTCAATGACCCCTAACTGCAGCATCTTCTTGACATCTTCCAAGATGGCTTGCCTCAGGCACCCGATATGGCTTTAATCGTACTTTGCCCTGCGGCTCAGTGACAATGTCATGTTGTATTAGGGAGATACGACCAGGAAGTTAAAAAAAAACATCTGTATTTCGGCTAACAAACTCTCTGACTTCCTGAACTTGTCTGTGCGACAAAGTGTCTGATTTTTGACGGCGGAGAGGACTTCTCTTGCCTTCTCCTGAGGCAAGGAAGCCATCTGTACTGGAAATGCAGGCCGTGGACAATCCTGACCAAGCGGGTCTCTGTCTTTCCATGGTTTGAGCAGATTCACATGGTATACGTGTTCTTGCTTTCTCCACCCTGGTTGGTGTATTTTATAGTTTACTGGTCCCACCTTCTCTATAATGTCGTAGGGTCCCTGCCACCTTGAAAGGAACTTACTATCCACTGTAGGCACAAGTACCAACACCCGATCCCCAGGGTTAAAGGACCTTACCCGTGCCTCCCGGTTATAGACCTGCCTCTGTGACCTTTGTGCTGATTCCATATGTTCTCGGACTAATGGTAGGACTGTCTCCATTCTCTCTTGCATTTTGGCCACATGTTCTATCACACTTTTGTGGGGAGTTGTATGGTTTTCCCAGGCCTCTTTAGCTATATCGAGTAAGCCACGGGGATGTCTGCCATATAATAGTTCAAAGGGCGAGAAGCCCGTAGATGCCTGGGGCACCTCCCGCACTGCAAACATCAGGTATGGCAACAAGAGATCCCAGTCCTTACCATCTTTAGAGACTTTTTTTTTCAACATATTGTTCAGGGTTTTATTGAATCTTTCTACTAAACCGTCTGTTTGGGGATGATAGACCGATGTGCGCAACTGTTTAACACGTGGCAGAGTTCCTTCATGATTTTTGACATAAAGGGGGTCCCCTGATCTGTTAAGATTTCTTGAGGGATTCCCACCCGAAAGAACATACCCATGAGTTATTTTGCGATCAGTTTTGACGAGGTGTGTCGCAGGAGAATAGCCTCAGGATACCTGGTAGCGTAATCTAGAACTACGAGGATGTGTTGATGACCCCTTGCTGATTTATTAACCGTCCACACCAGATCCATTGGCTATTCTCTCAAACAGTACCTCTATAATTTGTAATGGCACCAAGGGACTCTGAAAATGAGGCTGCGGACTGGTTACCTAGCACACGGGACAAGAGTAACAATACCGTTTAACTTATTCATAGACCCATAGCCAGTAAAACCGTTGTAGAATTCTGTCTAGGGTTTTCTTTGGTCCCAAATGTCCCCCTAGTACATGCGCATGCGCTAAGTCCATTACCAACCTCCGATATGACTGCGGTACCAGCAATTGCTCGACAATTTCCCCATGTATTTTTTAAACCCCATACAGCAAATCTTGGTTCAGCTCAAATCGGGTAAATACTTTAGCTGTCCTGGGGTGTTGGGGTTCCCCATTGACAACCAGTACATTTTCCTGGCTCGAGTCAACGTAGGGTCCCGCATTTGCGCCGTACCAAAATTGTCACCTGCCACATTTAAGTATGACAATTCTGGTCCCGGTGGCAAATCTTCCATCTCCCCACCTAACACTTCTATAGGATAGGGGTTTTCCTCCTCCACCGAAGGCTAAGGTACTCCTACCGCCAGTACATCTTCCTCTGGGCCACCAGGTTCATGCCCGATTTCTGGAGAATGCAACCTGTTTACCACTGGTGCCGACGACTGTTCTGTGGGAGGGGTAATTACAGGCCAAAGCACATAAAATAACGGAAAATCTCTCCCCATTATTAATGCTAATTAACCACCACCCCCACCTCGTGTCACCTCCTCCCCGCTGGCGTGTTTATCATCACCAGGGTGGTAGGATAATGTTTGAAGTCACCATGTATACACAACACACCCATTTTCCCAGCAGTATACTCGCTGATTTTGACGTGGCTGGCTCGTATTAGGGTCACTCACGAGACTCCCTGAGTCCACTAGAGCCACAGCAGGGTTACCCTCCACCTGCACTTTACATAAATGGTTCATATTGGGTCTCTCTGCTTTGACCACTGCACACATGTGTTCTGCATAGTGAGACTGATAGTAGCCAAAGTTGTTGTCCATGGGCTCTGTCAGGTGGGGGCAAACAGCTCTCATATGTCCTGGTTGTTGGCACCGCCAACAGATTATGGAGCCCATTTCGTTCCCCGACCCGTCCTGGGCGGCCCTCCGAGTCTCTGCTCGCCGAGCTGTGGGTGAAGGTTTGTGGAATTTACTTGGTACCTTCCGGGTAGTCTCTCCCTGTATCTCCTTGGTAGCCCCATATCTTTCAATGAGGTCTACCATTTGGAGACCATCAGTAGGGGCTGCCTGTCCAAGCCATGTTTGAAGGGTGTGTGGAAAATTTCTCAAGAATTTATCAGTCACTATACGATCCAGCATAGCACGGGGTGACAACACCTCCGGCTGCAACCACTTTTCTATCAGGTGTATCAAGTCATAATACTGTGACCGAGCTGGCTCGGAAGGGGAAAAGTTCCACTGGTGTACCCGCTGTGCCCGGACCAAAACATTTACCCCAAGACGTGCAAGTATCTCACCCTTGACGCTCTCATAGTCCTCCTGTTGCTCGGGGGGTAGGTCCCTAGAGGCTTTTGCGGGTCCTGAATTAAAAAAACGGAGCCACGATCTTGGCCCACTGGTACCGGGGCAGTCTCTCCCTTTTAGCCATGCCTTCCAACATCTCCAGGTACACCTCGACGTCATCTGATTGCTCCATCTTTCGGATCGCTGTACGCACCGCTTTCCGGACATCCTGCCATCCCCGGGCAGCTCCTGCTGTCTGCAGCGCTGTGATGTGCTGCATCACTAGACTATTGGTTTCCTGTTGCTGTTGATTAAATATCTGCTGCTGCTCCATAGCCTGCTGCTGTATAGCCTGCTGCTGCTCCATAGCCTGCTGCTGTATAGCCTGCTGCTGCTCCATAGCCTGCTGCTGTATAGCCTGCTGCTGCTGCATAGCCTGCTGTTGCTGCCGCATGGCCTCCTCCAGCATTTTTACTGTGTTCTCCATCTTGGGACAGTTATCCACCGGGTTTTGCGTCACTTTCTTTACCTAATACATTTACTGTCATGCAGGAAAAAACAGCCTGACCTCACTGCGTTGCCCGCATTGAAGCCACCAATTGTAGGGATCCGCTCTGGTAGGCAGGGCTGGGCCGCAGTAATGAGGCAAACACACCGCCTTTTACTTCAAATTTCAGTGGTTTTAATCATGAGTTCAAGAAAAAGTCCAGATAACAAAATAAAAACAGAACATAAATCACCACAGTTTGGAGAACCACTGGTGCCAGACTCACCCGTGCTTGGGACGGGCTTAACGAAGCGGCTGCAGGTCAGCAGAGACCGCCAGGTCCCATTCCGGGTGGTCTGGTACTCGCTTCCTGGTGCACACTGGCACACATAAACAAAACAATCTTCCAGGCTGACTCCAGCCAAAATCCTTCCTTACACACACCAACTACAACAGATCCTTGTTTTATAGGCCTACTCCACACCCTCAGGTGAGGTACACATCAGATGACCAGATCACGTGACTATGACCTTATCACAGGTCCTTGTGATCATGGAAAATCCGGAGCAAACTTCAGTCTGCTAGAAGAAATATATCTCACATCCAGCAAGATCCCCTTTGGTGTACCACACCACCAAGAAGTCTCCTGTTCCCTACACATGCACAGAAAAACCCATGTTGAACATGCTCCAAATAGGGAAGAGCCGTCACCCTGATTGTTATGCTTAAAACAGGAAAGATTTAAGTTTTCAAGGGCTAAAATGAAAATTTTTTTATAAGAAATATGGATAAATATTAATTTGTCATCACAGCGCATATCTGCACATGGCTAGTAGAAATGGTAACAAAAAATAAAACATAGTGTTTACTTTTTTAAATTAATGCATAAAAATACATTTCATAATTATCAATTAATGCTTCTTAAGGAACGTTATCTGTACCTGTAAGATAATGCAGTCAATGGATGTACGAATCATAAACATCATCATCATCATCATCCTCACGAGTTTTATTAATGACAGACATAATAAAATACACAGAGTGAGGACAACTGTAACTTCACACACCATATATGAAATGGCCATCATGTAAACCTGGTAATAATGCGCAATAATAAATAATTACACTAGTGTTGAGCGATACGATACTGCAAATATCGGGTATCGGCCGATATTAGCTGTATCGGCCGATATTAGCTGTATCGGCCTTTCGATTCCGAATACCGATATTTTCGTCATATCGAATACCGGAATCGGATTTGTCACTGTCACTGTGAGTGTCCGTCGGTCGGGTCTGTCAGGAGTCAGCGGCACTTACCTGGCAGAAGATCTCCGGCGGTCACATCCTGGACTGCTTGATGGCCGCCATTATCTTCTTTCTGGCGGTCACATGCAGTTTTTTCGCGATAACTGCAGTGACTGCAGGGTAATCCCGGCCGTAAACCAGTCCGATGACGTCACCGCTGGGGAAGCAGGTAATCAGCTGTGCTGCGCCGGGATGACAGGCTCTGCCTGTCATTCTGATGTAGCAGAGCTGGATCGTCGTGGGACACTCGTTACTATGGACTGCGTCGGTCAGGTGGTATACTTTTTTTTTTTTCATTTTTTTACAGGAGATCGATGGCGTCGCAGGATGAGACTGTAATAAAAGTAATGAAAACTGTGTTTTGTTTTTTTTATTAAATTAAAAAACTTTTTTATGAACATTCACCCGTCCGGGTACATCAACAATTTAACTATTTACATACAGGGACCCTGTCCGGGTTATTTATAATTCTTTGGCAGGGGTGTTCCAGGTACCACCTGGTACTCTTCTGATGCTTGCCAAACATCCTAAGCACCAAGGACCACCAGGACCTAATGACGTCGTGTGGCCTGTACAGTCAAGTCGTGACCCGCTATCTGGGTCTGTGTGGCCACCTCTTTCATCTCCCTCCGGGTCTGGAACCCTATGTCCCGGACTGAACGAACCCCAGGGGGCCTAACAGGCGCCGGGTACGGGCCAGCTATACTTATCATGTCCATAGCTGGGGCTGCTGAGGAGACCACTGAGGGAGGCTGGGGAGATTTACGGCGTGGGGTGGGCACTTTTGCAGAGGCCTGGATGTGGGAGGCTGAAGGCTCCGAGGGTCTCACAGGTTCCTGACACTCTGGGGAGTAGGGGTCGCACCTGGTAACATTTAGGGCGTACCATCCATTGTAACCCCAGTGTCGGGTGTAAGTCACCAAGTCTCCTGGCAACAGGTCCCTCCCCGGGTGTCCTTCTGGGAGGTGAGCCTCCACGTCCCGCTAGTTCACAAAAACTTCTAAATAAAGTCCAGGCTCCTGGATGAAGCCCCAACCACCTTTCAATTTAAAGCTCCGTACTGCACCCTTACGCCGCGGCTCCCACAGGGTTCCTTTATCTTTTCTCATCCGGTCCTTATCTGCCCGGTCCTTCTCCAGCTGACGTTGGCGAAGCTTTTGGGTTTCTCGCTGCTCCCTTTGTCGCTCTGCTTCCCGCTCCCAACGTCTCCACTCTTCCTCCTGACGCCGGTTGAAATTCTCCTCCACCAGCAGCTCCATGTCTCCACCATCAAACTGCAGCTTACAGTGTCCGGTTTGCGGCAGCTCTCCTGGCACCCCCCAGTCCTGGTGGCGCTCACCTGCGGAGGAAGCAGCCGGCTCTGGAACAGATGACAGTCGGGGCTCCGGTACAGGCAGGTAGTGCTCTGGTGCCTGCGCGGCCTCCTCCATGAGGACGGGTGTCGCTTCTTCTGTCTCAGCGACGGGGGCAGACAGCGGGATCTGGGGTGCTGCCGGTGCAGAGTTTTTGGCAGGAACGGGTGCCTCCACTGCGACAACGTCAACCGGATCACATTGCAAGGGCTGGGATGCCCGCACGGACTCCTCTACTAGAACGGGTGCCTCACCTTCCGGTACAGACACTTCAGGTAAGAGGGATTGGCGCCGCTCCAAGTTTAGTTTTAGGGCACGCCAGCTGGCTTCCATCCTGGCGACCTCCTCCCGGTGCCGGGCCAGGCCTCTTAGGGTATCCTCCGCTTCTTGCATCGTAGGAGGGTTTCCAGGCCGGGTGCCCAACGGTGGTTCTGTGGCGATCGGGTCGCTTCCGTGGGGGAGAGCTCTGACTGCTCCATCCCTTCACACTTCTGCTCGTGTCCATTAGCCATCTCTGCCAAGTCACATGTGTCATTAGCATCTGGAGAGGGCCCCTCTTTGTAGGGAGGCGGGACCTTCGTGTTAGTTTCCGCACACTGAGGAGGATGAGGAGGCGGAACTGAAGAGCTGTGGGGCACGATGTTACATTGCAGTTAGTGTTGAGCGATATTGCTCGATATCTAAAAATATTGTATCGAAATTGTATCGCCGATAGCACTAAATATCGTCGATATCTGATTCCGATTGCGGAAGTCCAATGTAAGTCTATGGGAACAAAATATCGCAACTAAAAAAAACCTTTATTTCCTTGTAAACACTAAATATACACACATAGAATACATATATATATATATATACATGTCATTGTGACATATATATATACATATATGTATAGTTTATACACTTCTACATAGTAAAATATCCTCTGATTCAATTGCCGGGTAAAGCCGGCTTCTGTGAAAAGACAGAAGCACCCGACATGAAATGACACTTGGTGTACATAGGGTTAACCATGTCTTTTCATGTCGTTTGCAATCTGATTTGCACAAACAATTACATCAGTCTATGTGTGCAAAATTTCACACCTGTAGGGGTTAATTAAAGGTGTAAATTCGTTGTAAAAAAAACGGACTTTTTTGCTACGAATTTACACCTTTAATTAACCCCTACAGGTGTGAAATTTTGCACACCTACACTCATGTAATTGTTTGTGCAAATCAGATATCAAACTACATGAAAAGACATGGTTAACTCTATGTAAACCAAGTGTCATTTCATGTCGGGTTCTGCATTTTCACAAAAGCCGGCAATTGAATTAGCGGCTATTATACTATGTAGAAGTGTATGAACTATAAATATAAATATATATATATATGTGTCACAAATTTAATGACATGTATATATATATATGAGGTGTAAAATTGCTGAAAAAAAAGGCGTGGGCTCCCGCCCTATTTTCGCAACCAGACAGACAAAGCCAGTGAGTGGGGGCAGATAATAATAGCCCAGAGAGGGACCATTATTTTTGGCCCCCCCCCCGGCTACTAACATCTGCCCCCAGACACCCCAGAAAGGGCAAATCTCTAATTAGATTTGCCCTTTCTGGCACTTTGCCCGTCTATTCCCATTGCCCTGTAGCGGTGGTGAATGGTTAATAAGGGGTTAAAATGACCTTGCAATTGAAAGGTCACTTTAAGCCAGGTTAATAATTGAGAGCTGTCAATTAGACAACTATCAATTATTAATCCTATTGTATGAAAGAAAAATCAAACACACACACTTTAATAAAAAAGAAGTTTAATGAAATAATCACACAGTTTTTGACCATATTTTATTTTCCTGCTAAAACCATTTCCTGTAATAAAAATAAAATAATAAAGCAAAATTATTCTTACCAATCCGATGTACAGTCAGGTCCCACGGTGTAATCCTTCAGAAAGGGTTAATGTTTACTACAGGGACCGCAGCTAATGCTGCAGCCTCACAGTAAACCCCCAAATGAATGAGTTCCTCTCCTGGCTGACAGGAGAGGAAGTGGAAAGCTTAATTGATTGCTTTCCACTTTCACTTCAGGTCAGCCAGGGACACAATCAGTGACGTCAGAGGGAACTGGTTAACAAAAATAGGGGATCCCCTCGAAAAAATTGGCGTGGGGTCCCCCCTATTTTTGTTAACCAGCCAGATGAAGCAGACCGCTGAGGCCTGGATTTTCAGGCTGTTAAGGAGCCAAGATCCATGGACCTTGCCAGCCTGATAATACCAGGCCACAGCAGTCTGCATATCTTGGCTGATTAACAAAAATAGGGGATCCCCTCGAAAAAAATTGGCGTGGGGTCCCCCCTATTTTTGTTAACCAGCCAGATGAAGCAGACCGCTGAGGCCTGGTTTTTCAGGCTGGTAAGGATCCAATATCCATGGACCTTGCAAGCCTGATAATACCAGGCCACAGCAGTCTGCTTAGCTTGGCTGGTTAACAAAAATAGGGGATCCCCTCGAAAAAAAAACGGCGTAGGGGTCCCCCTATTTTTGTTAACCAGCCAAGTAAAATGCAGACTGCTGCGGCCTGGTATTAAAAGACTGTCAAGGCCCATGGATTTTGGCCCTTAACAGCCTGATAATACCAGGCTACAGCAGCCCCACATTTGGCGCATCAAAAGATGTGCCAATTGTGGCACTTTACCCGGCTCTTCCCACTTGCCCTGTAGCGGTGGCAAGCGGGGTAATAAGGGGTTAATGTCACCGTTGATTGCACGGTGACAATAAGCCCGGTTAATAATGGAGAGGTGTCAATAAGACACCGATCCATTATTAATCCCAAAGTTATTAAATGCATAAAAAAAAGACAAAGCAAGATAAAGTATTTTAATGAAATAAAAGAGACAACACACTTTTCATTTCTTTTATTGTACTCTCATTCCTGCGACGCCATCGATCTCCAGTAAAAAAAGAAAAAAACAAACCAACAGTATACCACCTGTCCGACGCAGTCCATAACGACAGTCCCACGACGATCCAGCTCTGCTACATCGCAATGACAGGCAGAGCCTGTCATCGCGACGCAGCACAGCTGATTACCTGCTTCCCCGGCGGTGACGTCATCGGACTGACTGCTTTACGGCCGGGATTACCCAGCAGTCACTGCAGTTATCGCGAGAAACTGCATGTGACCGCCGGGGAGAAGAGGATGGCGGCCATGAAGCAGTCCAGGACGTGACCGCCGGAGATCTTCTGCCAGGTAAGTGGCGCTGACTCCTGACAGACCCGACCGACGGACACTGACAGTGACAGACCCGACCGACGGACACAGACAGTGACAGTGACAAATCCGATTCCGGTATTCGATAAGACGAAAATATCGAAACTAATTATCGAAAGGCCGATAGAGCTAATATCGGCCAATATCCGATATTTGCATTATCGTATCGCTCAACACTAATTGCAGTACCATTTACAGTGGTCGACCATCGTTTTCGCGCCACTGAGTGAGTGTACACCCACGAAGAGCACGCCCTTCTTCTTCACCAGTGCCTCGTCGTGACGCAGATATGGCTGAAAAATGGCAAATACATTCTCTGATGATTTTAGCAATTCTCAAGCACAAAACCAGTTCAATTCAGGCACACAGGACTCGCTAATAGCGAGCTACAGAATCCTGTTCGTGACGCCCAAGTTGAGTCGCACAGAGCCAGAGGTTTTGGGGGTACTCGGCACCGAGCCCGTCGACTTCTATGGGGTATGTCACGGCTTTACCCGGCAATTGAATCAGAGTCTATTTTACTATGTAGAAGTGTATAAACTATAAATATATGTATATATATATATGTCACAATGACATGTATATATATATATATATGTATTCTATGTGTGTATATTTTGTGTTTACAACGAAAGAAAGGGTTTTTTTTGTTGCGATATTTTGTTCCCATAGACTTACATGGGACTTCCGGTATCAGAATCGGATATTGACGATATTTAGTGATATCGGCGATACCATTTCGATACGATATTTTTAGATATCGAGCAGTATCGCTCAACACTAAATTACACCAAGAAAGTGCATCATGCATACAAAAAATAGGTAGTTAGACCTGCAAGTGCTGTTGAAACAACCACAACAGATTTAAATTAATAATGCTATATAGCTATCACAGTGCATAGTTACTCATGGACAATGTCGATCTAATACTGTAACTCAATAAAGGCAGCGTCACCCATCATGCTTGTTTGTCTTGTAGATTGTTGAAGAGGGTTTTTTTTTTTTTTTTTTTTTTTGAAAGTTCCTTTTTATTTAGATTTTCAAAAAAAAAAGGTGCTATGTACGGCTTCCACCGGCGGAGGTACCTCAGAATCTTTGTGCGCTTCTCCGGCGCACGCAAGCCTTTGACATTCCAGGAGATGATCTTCATGTTGAATGGGCGGCAGAAAAATTAAGAGTGTGCTAGAGGAGACGGTGTACCCTCTTATGGCCGTCGTTGGCACCAACCTGCGAGGAAAGGAGGAAGCAGCACCACAATATCAAATAGAAAAAACACCAGAATTAAAAATATGCTAATAAAGCATCAGGGTATACTCCAAAAACGAGTCTATACACAAAAAACAAAAGGAGCCATATAACCCATTCAATATAAAATAATATATATTTTTTTTATAGCTTGATATACAAAAAATTCATTAATCAACATACATCTATTAAAAGACACATATAATCTCATAAATGTGAAGGTCACAAACAACACAATCTGACCTATTTACTATATATAGGACCGTGTTGTGAATGGGTTTGAGATTAGTTCTGAGCAGAGGCTCCCTCTGGTGGTTACAAGCGGTACTAGTGAAGATTGTGAGGACTGGGAATCAGGTGTTACTGACTGGTCTTATATAAGGGAGTCATTTTCCCATCAGGGTTGCCGGTGATCAATTGTTCTGGTCTGAATCCTTCTTTCCAGTTTCCCTTGTAGCCTGCTGTGTGTGTCTGCATCTCCTGCTACCAGATAAGAATTTTTCTTCTTTTGTGTTGTTGCTATATTTTTGCATTTTGTCCTGCACTTCTTTGGGGGCCTTCTGGGTCCCCTCCGGGGGCTTCTGCCTTCTCAGTTTAGTTTAGCCACTGAGTTTTGTTCTTTTGCTTTTTCCAGTTTTTTCAGTGGCTGCTGTTTTGATTTTGTTACACCAGAGAGCTAATTTAGGTGGTAGAGGTCGTGTGATCTCAGGTGATTTTGAAATTAGTAGAGTTGGTGTTTTTCAGGGTTTTCTGGGATTGCAGTAAGTACCCTTCCTGTCCTTTTCTATTTAGATAGTTTGGGCCCCAGCGTTTGCTCATTCTATTTTCTTTCTGTGTCAGTATTTCCTCTTGTCTAACCGCCATTACATGTTTGGGGGCTTTCTATTATCTTTGGGGTTCTGCTCCGGGGCAGATAGCTTTCCTATTTCTATCTTTAGGTGTAGTTAGTTTCTCAGGCTGTGACGAGGCGTCTAGGACCAACGTAGGAACGCTCCACGGCTGCCTCTAGTTGTGGTGGTTAGTCAGGGTACTGCAATCCCATAGATTCCAACTGCTCTGGTGTATGGCCTTTTTTACCTGCACTCCTCAGCTACCGAAACATAACAGGACTGGGAATCATAGACTAAAAGTGTATTTTATACCAAAAGTCACAACAATGTGAAACAATTGCCCTATTACATGACAATATACCACCAGTAAGTCTGTATACAAAAATGGGCAATAGTCACAACCATAGTAAGTGCATATAAGAGAGTCTCACCCAAATAGGTCCCAGGAAACGGTCAGAAAAAGCGCACAGCCCCTTGAGAAAGCCCACGCGAAACGCGCGTCGGGGCCGCTTTTTCTGACCGTTTCCTGGGACCAATTTGGGTGAGACTCTCTTATATGCACTTACTATGGTTGTGACTATTGCCCATTTTTGTATACAGACTTACTGGTGGTATATTGTCATGTAATAGGGCAATTGTTTCACATTGTTGTGACTTTTGGTATAAAATACACTTTTAGTCTATGATTCCCGGTCCTATATATAGTAAATAGGTCAGATTGTGTTGTTTGTGACCTTCACATTTATGAGATTATATGTGTCTTTTAATAGATGTATGTTGATTAATGAATTTTTTGTATATCAAGCTATAATAAAAAATATATATTATTTTATATTGAATGGGTTATATGGCTCCTTTTGTTTTTTGTGTATAGACCACAATATCAAATACCTAATCAAGATATATTGACAATTCCAGGATTAATTATTGGAGAGAGGTCCCTTGCTACCCTTTTCTAGTAACTCTTGTTTACCAATAAACCGCTGTAAGTCTGTATACAAAATTCAGTGTACCCCCCCATGTGTCCAAAGCATGAAACCCCAATAGCCTGCTTCACTTATTATCCCTCCATATGTAATGTTTAACTCATTTGTCCCACGTTTATCAAGACCCCCACTCTCATGAGAGATCTTCAACATCTAATATAAATTAACTAATTTAACCATCTAAAATTGCAGCAAAACTATCATGCTTTAGCATAGGTATGAAGGAACTCCAATAGAAACGGCTCAAACAGCAAATATATCTCATATGTCATTTAACGTGGAGAGAATCTCTTTCATCTTTCCTGATCTCCTTCATGAACTGCCATCTTGTCGTCGTCTGCGTGGGGAGAACCTGGAACTGCGTCGCTGTACTTCCCTATCACTTTGTTGATTTCGTTCCAAGGCTGCTTCGGCTTGTTCTGGTGTGTCATTAATGACATATGTCCCGTCAGATCTTTGGAACCGCTAACGTGCTGGGAACAGTAGTTGAAAGCGAACATCTCGCTCAAACAACGTTGTGCAAATTAAACTGAACGCCCTCCTCTTCTTGGACACCGATACTGAGAAGTCATCAAAGAGCAGAATCTCATAGCCATGGAGTAGCACTGGGCGCCTCGCTTCTCTGAATGGCCGTAACAATGAAACTTTGTCGTTATAATGTAACAGCTTAATTATTACTTGCCGTGGTCTGTACATCGTTGGTTTCGATGCCTCCCCTCACCTGTTGTTGTTTTGCGGCGGTCCCACACGATGTGCACGTTACACACGACAGTAGTAGTTAAGTCACAATATTTTCGGTAGATCATTCTCACAGATGGATTGTAAGTCTGCTGATTTAAACGATTCAGGCAGTCCGACGAGATGTAAATTGCTTTGTCTCGAGCGATTTTCCAAGTCCTCTGTTTTGTCTATCAAATTTTGTAACTTCTGCTGAAGGTTCTGTTCTCTGTCTTGGCCAAGTTGCTTCTCCTGTTGTAGCAGCGCCACATCCTGTTGCAGCTTGGTAATTGCAATGGTATTCAGGTGTACAGACTTTTGTATGGAAGACAATGACGATTGCAATGCCGACTCCAGCAGCTTCTGAATGTCTGGTAAGAGAAGGGCTTTGACCTCTCTTCAGCCATTTTCTGCGAATCAAATTCTTGAGGAACTCTCAGGTCACATGGTGCTTCTGATAATAGCTCTTGCTGCATGTCTATGGCAGCGCTCAGCATCGCGCCTCTTTCCTCTTTGTCTCCTCCATGCGCCATCTTGTCCTTCTGCTTCAGTTGGATAGGTAAACCGTTCTGGGTCTGTTGTGAACTCCGTAGCAAGTAGCGCTCCATAAATTATGTCCCCACGAATGTAAAAGGTGTCAGTGTTCCCGGGGGTGGTTTTACTGCTCTCCTATGGGCCCGATATGCTTGGATACCTGGGAGGAATTCAGGAGCATCTCCAAACTCCCTCCTCACATGTCAGCGCAGGAAACAGAAGAGGGAACGTGCTTGTTTTGTTGCTCATAGGTGGAGTTTTATACAGTAAATGATTACTGCTGTCGTATTTATGGCGTCCCTAGGGCAGAATAAGGCTGCGTAACGTCACATTTTAGAGAGAGTCATATAATAGACACACGCTACCCTACCCGTGACACAAGGAAGGTAGTATTGCTGGATAAAGCCTTGCTCAACCAGACATGCCCCTGGAAAATGACTGCTGCTGCAGGCTAAACTCAACACGGACAAATACTGTTGTAATTTAAAACTTTTGTGACAGCAAGAACGCAAGGATTAAAAATTCATACTTTTACAGATTACAAGTACAGGAATCTCTGTCCAAAATAAGAATATGATGAAGAAGATGAAGTAGAATATGAAGAAGAATAATAGTTGAATAAGAACAATATGAGTAATGTTAACAAAAAGATGAATAGCAAGAAGTTTAAGAAGAAGATAAAGAAGGTGAAGATGAAGAATAATTTGATGAAAAAGATGATGCTGCTGAAGATTATGAAGGAGAAAGTGTGTCAAAAGTTAAAAAGGTGAAGAGCATGGAAGTTGTAAAACATACATATTTGCCAAAATAGAAAAAACGTTAACAACATTGTCAATTTCTTCGTCAATCCGAACATCTTTAAAAAAAAAATATTAATGCTATTCCATTTGATTGGGTTAAACATCTATGCCTTTAATGTCTCCTCAACCTCCCCCAATACATTCTACATTACTCTTTGTTGTTTTCCTTCATGTACAATTAACCAACAAGGCAAGAATGGGCTTTTTTTAATTCCGATATTTTGTTCCCATAGACTTACATTGGATTTCCGGTATCGGTATCGGGTATCGCCAATATTTTTGGGGTATCGGCGATACCATTCCGATTCCGATACTTTTGGATATCGGAAAGTATCGCTCAACTCTAGTGGTGACTATGGCGGCCATTTTGAAGTCGGCCATTTTGGATCCAACTTTTTTTACAATAGGAAGAGGGTCATGTGACACATCAAACTTATTGAGAATTTCACAAGAAAAACAATGGTATGCTTGGTTTTAATGTAACTTCATTATTTAATGAGTTATTTACAAGTTTATGACCACTTATAAAATGTGTTCAAAGTGCTGCCCATTGTGTTGGATTGTCAATGCAACCCTCTTCTCCCACTTTTGACACACTGATAGCAACACCACAGAAGAAATGCTTGCACAGGATTCCAGTATCCTTTGTTTCAGATGCTGCACATCTCGTATCTGAAGGCAATTGTCTATGCTGTGAAGATTACCCAGCTCTTCCCGATTGCCCTAGTGTTTTGGCAATCAAGGTAATATTTTTGGAGGTTGATTTCAGCTGTGTAATGTCAGTTGGCATCAAGCTCAGGGGTTAGCAATATAAGGCTAACTAGACACCCCGATTACTAGACCAGTAAGTTAAAAGGTAAAAAAAATACACACAAAAATATTTAAAAAATAAAGCAAACAAAGATTTTAGGGTGTAAAAAGAGAGAAAATCATGTGATCTCAACATGTTATTAGAATCAAAAAATCATAGAATGTTAGCATTGGAAGGGACCTCTAGGGTCATCGTGTCTAACAACCTGCTCAATGCAGGATTCACAAAATCATCTCAGAAACATGTCAGTCCAGCTTCTGTTTTAAGACTTCCAATGAAGGAGAACTCACCAGGCAGCCTGTTCCATTCACCGATCACTTTCACTGTCAAAAAGTTTTTTCTAATATCTAATCTGTATCTTTTACCTTTCAGTTTCATTCCATTGCTTCTTGTGTTTTCATGTGCAACTGAGAATAAGGATGATCCTTCTACACTATGACATGCCTTCAAATATTTGTAGACAGCTAATAAGTCTCATCTTAGCCTTTTTTTGCAAGCTAAACATTCCTTGATTCTTTAACCATTTCTTGTAGGACATACTTTCCACTCGGCTTCCTGGTAGCTTTTCTCAGAAGTTGCTCCAGTTTTTCAATGTCTTTTTTAAAATGTGGTGCCCAGAACTGGACACAGTATTCCAGATGAGGCTTGACCAAGCAGGAGTAGGGGATTACTTCACATGATCTAGACTCTATGCTTCTCTTAATATATCCCAGAACTGTGCGTTCCTTTTTTGCTGCTGCATCACACTGTTGACTCATGTGCGGTCTGTGATCTATTAGTATACCCAAGAATTTTTCACACATGCTATTGCTTAGTTCTATTCCTCCCATTCTGTAGATGTAATTTTCGTTTTTCTTGCCCAGATGTAGAATCTTCCATTTCTCCCTGTTAAATACCATTCTATTAGTCACTGACCATTGTTCAATTTTATCTAGATCCTTCTGAATCTTTTCTCAGTCTTCTCTAGTGTTAGTTATCCCTCGTAGCTTTGCATCGTCTGCAATTTTGATTAGGTTACCTTCAGTTCCCTTATCTAGATCATTTATAAAGATGTTGAATAACACTGGGGACAACACAGAACCTTGTGGTACTGAACTTGAAACACTCTTCCAATTGGATGTGCAACCATTTATCAGCACTTTTTCAGTACGATTACTGAGCCAGTTATCAATCCACCTGACCGTAGACTTGTCAATCCCATACTTGGTCATTTTGTTACCCTCTATAAATTACTTGTAAGGCCAAATCTAGAATATGGAATCCAGTTTTGGGCTTGACATTTTAAAAAGGATATTTAGAAGTTAGAGTCAGTCCAAAGGTGGGCAACTAGATTATAACAAGGGATGGAAGGCCTCTCATGTGATGAGAGGTTGGAAAGTTGGACCTGTTTAGCTTAGAAATAAGATGTTTGAGAGGAGATCTCATTTATATGTATAAAAGCATGTGTGGTAAATTCAAAGGACTGGCACATGACATTCCTTCCAAGACCATACTGTGGGATGTGGATAATTTAGTGACAAAGAATGTATAAATGGTAGAGAAAGGTTGAGCTTAATGGATCTGAATCTTTTTTCAACCTAAGTATATAACAAACTGTAAAGATATACACACGTGGTCAAAATTGTTGCTATCCCTCATTAAAAGACAGAAAAACCCACAATAGTCACAGAAATAACTTGAATCTGACAAAAGTAATACTAAATCAAAAATCTATGAAAATGAACAAATGAATGTCAGACATTGCGTTTCAACCATGCTTCCACAGAAATAAAAAAAAAAATAAAACTCATGAAATAGGCCTGGACAGAAATGATGGTACCCCTGAAAATAATGTGACAAAAGGGACATTTAAAAATCAAGGTGTGTCCATTAATTAGCAACACAGGTGTCTACAATCTTGGAATCAGTGAGTGGGCCTGTATAGAGGGCTTGTAAGGTTCTTGTACATGTTTCTTGAAACTCAGTTTTTCCGTCAGCCATTTTACTTTCTGTCTTGCTGCAGCTATCTTGCCCTCAGTCAATATGGAGTTTCCAGCTTTCATGTTCCCGCCCTGATTCTCTCCCTCTTGCTTCTTAAGCAGCCACAGCTGAGCAATCAGTGCTTCAGAATCAAGCCTGCAGTGAACCTGTGACCTGACTCCTGGAAGCCTTGGACTTTGTACTCCAGCTATTTCCTTCTGAGGAACCTTGGAACACATGTGGACTCTGGAACCTTGCTATTTGATAAATCCACGTTTGCATGGAATTACGGTAACAGAGAAGAGATCCTGAACCTGTTTTGGAGAGTGATTGCTGAGCTTAAGTTACTCTGGCCTGCTGTGTCTCCTGCTTCTGTATCTGCAACTGTGTGACTATTTTTGCCACTTGTATGAAGTAATACAAGACCTTCTATATCAAACCTGTGTCTCATGTGTTTTCATCGCACCCAAGCACAAGACGCTATATGAACTGTACTCCATACATTACAAGATTCTGAAGCCAAATGTTAGTGTCTGCTGGGTCTGGAAGGCTGTGTCTGCTGTAACTGTGGATATCAGATGTCCGGTTGTACTTTCTGTGATGACAGTGGTTGTGACTTCTCACAACCATTCCAGGTGAGCAGTTCCCTTAATTTTTTTTTTTCTGCAGTGTTACCACAGGTAAACACTATTGTTTTTTTTTTCTCCCTTTTTCTCTTCTCCTTCCAGTACTCCTGTCTTAAAAGATCTGGAAGATGGAGGCCCGCATAAAGGAACTTTGCGGAGTGACTGATAATATCCTTGCAGATTTACAATCTATAAAAACCCGTTTTGCAAACCTACAGGACCTCACTAATCACAATTTGCAAGTCTTTGGACAAACTACCCAGGATTTACGAGCCAGGATTGAGGTTCTAGAGGAGCGAGTCCAGGCTCCTGCCGTAGCCCCGAGTTCTGGGATTCCCAAGTTGCCCCCTTTTTGTTTTGGCGGTGAACGTGAGAAATTCAGGGGATTTATTAACCAATGCAATCTTTTTTTTTCTGCACATGCTTCACAATTTCCCACTGAACGATCTAAAGTGCTTACTATAATTATGTTGCTTACCAACAAGGCTTTGATGTGGGCAAACCCTCTGATTGAGACTGAGGATGAATGTTTGGATCATCTTGATGCTTTCATTTCAGCCATGGGGCAGGTGTTTGATGACCCCAATCGAGGTGCAACAGCTGAAGCAGCCATGTTAACTTTGCGCCAAGGTAAGCACTCGGTAGCCGAATATGCCTTGGATTTCAGGAGATGGGCCCTTGATACCACCTGGGACAGTTCCGCCAAAAAATCTATTTTTCGAAAAGGGTTGTCTCCACTGATTAAGGATGAACTTGCTCGTGCCGACCCTCCACTGCGTTAGGTGACTTTATTAACTACTGCATCCGTATTGATGCTCGTCTGACTGAACGCAGGCAAGAGAGATGGTTCGAAAGCAATCGCACTAACCTTTTCCTACCTTCCTCCCCAGCTAAGGAACCTCTGAGTAGGATCACACGGGAACCTGAACCTGAACCCATGCAGGTGGACTCTTTACAAAGACGGGTTAGTGATGCACGTAAAGAACATCGTTTTAAGGAAAATCTATGTTTCTATTGTGGTAAGTCAGGGCACTTCATTATAAACTGCCCCAGCCGTTCTCGTAAGACTACTGCAGCACTCATTCACTGTGAGTGTTGCGAGAGGAGATCTGTCAGGTCCGAGCCTCAGGCTCCAGAGAGATCTGCAGCAACAGATATTGATTTCTCGGACTTAAACTCCGTTACTTCTGAGGACGATGACTGTGTAAACGCTGCAATTTTTCAAGTTTCCTCAGCGGTGTCCCAGCTGAGTTGTAAGAAAAACAATTCTCATTGCTTCCTTTCCATCAAACTCTGGGTTGACTCAGTCTGGGTGTCTAGCTCTGCTATGATCGACTCAGGGGCAAGTGGAAATTTTATGAATGTCTCCTTTGCTCTGAAACAGGGGATACGTTCAGTGAAGAAGGCTACTCCAGTACAGATGGAAACTGTGGATGGCTCCCTGCTGACCTCTCGACCAGTGGATCAGGAAACGGAGCCTTTGAGGGTCCTTATGGGTAAAGATCATCAAGAGAAACTGTCCTTTATGCTTATCTCTTCTCCCACTTTCCCATTATTCTAGGGCTACCATGGCTGCAGGCTCAGAACCCTACCATTAACTGGGAGACCAAGGAATTACACTTTCCAGAGAAACAGATGAGTCCAGAAGTTTCAGCTTGCTCTGTTCCTAAAGGAACCATGTCAGTCCCTGAACTACCAGCTGTATACCAGGACTATGTGGATTTATGTGACAAGAAGAACGCTGACCAGCTTCCCCCTCACCGTCCATATGATTGTCCAATTGAATTATTGCCTGGAGCAGAGATACCTTTTGGTAAGATCTACCCCCTGGCGGGGCCCGAGCTAAAGGCTTTAAAGGATTACATAGACGAAAATCTAGCCAAGGGCTTCATACGCCCCTCTTCATCTCCTGCAGGTGCACCCATCTTCTTTGTGAAGAAGAAAGATGGATCTCTGAGACCCTGCGTAGACTATAGGGAACTCAATAAGGTTACTATTAGAAACCGTTATCCATTGCCTTTAATCCCTGAGTTATTGGAGAGAGTGCGGCATGCCAAAATTTTCTCTAAACTGGATCTCCGTGGGGCCTATAACTTGGTCCGTATTAGACCTGGGGATGAATGGAAGACTGCATTCAGGTCACGCTATGGACACTTTGAATATCTAGTTATGCCTTTTGGTCTGAGTACCGCCCCAGCCACTTTCCAACACTTGGTGAATGACATCTTCAGGGATCTCCTAGATACATTCGTGGTGATTTATTTGGATGATATTCTAATTTTTTCTAACTCCACAGAGGAACATCATGGACATGTGAGAATGGTCTTGGAACGTCTAAGACAAAACCATCTTTACATCAAACTTGAAAAGTGTGAATTCCATAGGACCGAAATTCAATTTCTGGGGTATGTACTGTCTACACAAGGAATTAGTATGGATGGAAGCAAGACCCAAGCCATCAAGGATTGGCCAATTCCTAGAAATGTGAAGGAGGTGCAGCGCTTCATCGGGTTTGCCAACTTCTATAGACGTTTCATTAGGAATTTCTCTGAGGTAGTGTCACCTATCACCCAACTTACCCGGAAAGAGTCTAGGTTCTCCTGGACTCCCCAAGCCCAGGAAGCATTTTCCCGTCTAAAAGATAAATTTACCACCGCACCTATCTTAGTACATCCCAACCCCGAACTTGCCTTCATAATAGAGGTGGATGCTTCAGACTGTGCCGTTGGAGCTATACTCTCTCAGAGAACAGGTGAGAAGAATGTCTTGCATCCCTGTGCCTTCTTTTCCCAGCAGTTGTCTTCGGCTGAGAGGAACTACGATGTGGGCAATAGAGAGTTGTTGGCCATTATTGCCGCCTTCAAAGAATGGAGACACCTTCTTCAGGGAGCTGCACAGCAAATAGTCGTCCTGACAGACCATCGTAATCTTGAATTTATCAGGTCGGCTAAGTGCCTGACTCCTCGCCAGGCTCGCTGGAATCTTTTCTTAAACCAATTTAATTTTGTCATTTCTTATAGACCAGGTTCGCGCAATGGAAAGGCTGATGCACTCTCTAGGATTCATTCAGCAGAGACCCGTCCACTTGCTCCTCCTAAGACTATTCTTCCTGACTCTAGATTCCTGGGAGTGATTCATAATCAAGACCTACTTAAGGACATCAAGGAAGCATACCATGCGGATTCCTTGTTGGCACAACCCCCAAGGGACGTAAGTCTTGTCTTTAAGAATGGTGTGTGGATTCAGGGACAACGTCTGTATATTCCTGAAACAGTCAGATTGAGAGTATTGCAACTCATTCACGATTCCAAGATAGCTGGGCATAGAGGAATTCTAAAGACACAGGAATTTCTTTCTCATTTCTTTTGGTGGCCCACTTACAGGAAAGATGTTTTAAACTATGTCACTTCATGTGAAGTCTGTGCAAGATGCAAAACACCTCGCTCCTCACCAACTGGTCTGTTGCAACCTCTTCCCACCCCGTCCCGCCCGTGGGGATCCATTTTTATGGACTTCATTGTGGAGTTACCAACCTCTCAAGGGAAAAATACCATTCTAGTGGTGGTTGATCGTTTAACAAAGGCAGCTCATTTTATCCCTTGTGTCGGCTTACCCACTGCAAAACAGACATCAGATTTGATGATTAAGAATGTGTTTCGCTTACATGGAGTACCGGATGAGGTTATTTCGGATCGAGGGGTGCAATTCACTTCAAGGTTCTGGCAAAATTTCTGTGCAGCATTGGACATTAAAGTAAACCTTTCTTCTGCTTTTCATCCCCAGACTAATGGACAGACAGAACGAACCAATCAGACCCTGGAGCAGTATCTCCGCTGCTTTATCTGCCACCTACAGGATGATTGGGTGGATCTACTTCCACTGGCTGAGTTCTCTTATAACAACTCTCAGAGCGCCTCCACTAAGCAGTCTCCTTTTTACTCCAATTTAGGTTATCATCCTAACATTCTTCCTCGATTTCCCATAGAAACGCCTTTGCCAGCAGTGGCTGAAAGAATCACGTCTTTACAAAAGAATATGGATCTTCTAAAGGGAAATCTGGAATTGGCTCAGGAAAGGTACAAGAAAGCAGCAGATAAATTTCGTAAACCTGCACCAGCTTTCAAGGTAGGAGACCTGGTCTGGCTGTCAACCAGAAATCTTAAGTTAAGGATTCCATCGTCTAAGTTGGGACATAAGTACATTGGACCCTATAAAATCAGTAAAATTATAAGTGCCGTTGCTTGTCGTCTTCAACTGCCCAGAACTATGAAAATCCACCCTGTCTTTCATGTATCCCTGCTAAAGGCTGCAACACCCAATACGTTTCCTGGACGTTCTTCTCCTTGCCCTGGCCCGGTGCTGGTCGATGGTCAGGAAGAGTTTGTGGTGGAAAGGATTCTAGATTCCAGGTTGTACAGAAATCAGTTACAATATTTGATTAAATGGCAGGGCTACCCAGTGGAGGACAACTCATGGGAACCAGTCAATAACGTTAATGCTCCTCGCTTGCTCCGCCAGTTCCATCAGAGGTACCCAGACAAGCCTGGTCTGAGGTCATCCGGAGGTTGTCCCTAAGGGGGGAGTAATGTAAGGTTCTTGTACATGTTTCTTGAAACTCAGTTTTTCTGTCAGCCATTTTACTTTCTGTCTTGCTGCAGCTATCTTGCCCTCAGTCAATATGGAGTTTCCAGCTTTCATGTTCCCGCCCTGATTCTCTCCCTCTTGCTTCTTAAGCAGCCACAGCTGAGCAATCAGTGCTTCAGAATCAAGCCTGCAGTGAACCTGTGACCTGACTCCTGGAAGCCTTGGACTTTGTACTCCAGCTATTTCCTTCTGAGGAACCTTGGAACACATGTGGACTCTGGAACCTTGCTATTTGATAAATCCACGTTTGCATGGAATTACGGTAACAGAGAAGAAATCCTGAACCTGTTTTGGAGAGTGATTGCTGAGCTTAAGTTACTCTGGCCTGCTGTGTCTCCTGCTTCTGTATCTGCAAACTGTGTGACTATTTTTGCCACTTGTATGAAGTAATACAAGACCTTCTATATCAAACCTGTGTCTCATGTGTTTTCATCGCACCCAAGCACAAGACGCTATATGAACTGTATTCCATACATTACAGGGCTACAGATACTCACTGTTCTCTTTGGTGACATGGTTTGTATCACACTCAACATGGAACAGAGAAAGCGAAGGGAAGAGTTGTCTCAGGAGATTAGAAAGAAAATTATAGACAAACATGTTAAAGGTAAAAGATATAAGACAATCTCCAAGCAGCTTGATGTTCCTGTGACTACAGTTGCACATATCATTCAGAAATTTAAACTTCATAGGACTGTAGCCAACTTCCCTGGATGTGGCCGCAGGAGGAAAATTGATGACAAATCAAAGAGATGGATAATACGAATGGTAACAAAAGAGCCCAGAAAAACTTTTAAACAGATTAAAGATGAACTTCAAGCTCAAGAAATATCAGTGTCAGTTTGCATCATCCATTATTGTATGAGCCAAAGTGGACTTCATGAGAGACGACCGAGGAGGACACCAATGTTGAAAAAAAATCATAAAAAAGCCAGACTGGAATTTGCCAAACTACATGTTGACAAGCCACAAAGCTTCTGGGAGAATGTCCTATGGACAGATGAGACAAAAATGGAACTTCAGTTCTATATTCACAGTATGGAAAAATGAAGCATATCAAGAAAAGAACACTGTCCCTACTGTGAAACATGGAGGAGGCTCTGTCATGTTCTGGGGCTGCTTTGCTGTATCTGGCACATGGTGTCTAGAATCTGTGCATGGTACCATGAAATCTCAAGACTATCAAGGGATTCTAGAGAGAAATGTGCTGCCCAGTGTCAGAAAGCTTGGTCTCAGTCATAGGTCATGGGTCTTGCAACAGGATAATCATCCAAAACACACAGCTAAAAACTATCAAGAATGGCTAAGAGGAAAACATTGGACTATTCTGAAGTGGCCTTCTATGAGCCCTGACCTAAATCCTATTGAGCATCTTTGGAAAGAGCTGAAACATACTGTCTGGAAAAGGCAACCTTCAAACACCAGACAACTGGAGCAGTTTGCTCTTGAGGAGTGGGCCAAAATACCTGTCAAGAGGTGCAGAAGTCATATTGACAGTTACAGGACTCGTTTGTTTGCAGTGATGTCTCAAAAGGTTGTGCAAAAAAATTAAGTTAAGAGTACCATCATTTCTGTCCAGGACTATTTCATGAGTTTTATTTTTTTTTTAAATTTGTGGAAGCATGGTTGAAAAGCAGTGCCTGACTTTCATTTGTTCATTTTCATAGATTTTTTATTTATTATTACTTTTGTCAGATTCAAGTTATTTCTGTCACCATTGTGGGTTTTTCTGTCATTAAATGAAGAGTACCAACAATTTTGACCACGTATGTATGCACATCATGGCTTTTAAACTCTGGCAAACCTCTTCCATTTTTAAAGCAGAAGATGCTTCAGGAAAACACCGGCTTTGTTTTTTCTGAAGCGTCTTTTTTGGCATCATTTTGGCTGTGTTTTGTGACAACTTTGCCACTGGAATTTTTATTACTTTAAAGTAGAAAATATTGAGAGCCTTCCAAGTGGAAGCCATCTCCTAAAGCATGGGCAGGTCACTTCTTCTAACTGCTAAATTCTGAGGCTTTTGAAAGAAGCTCGAAAGACTGAACATAAGGGTAAATGTTTTGTGCACAAAACCTAACAGCACTTTTCAGATCTAACTCCAATGACTGCTGTTTGTCCACTCAAAGAAGTATTTAATGCTCCGTCACCACCATCTTGGTATATCTATGAAGCCTAACCACAGGTTATATATACATTCCAGATTCAAGTCCCCTAGAGAGGGACTATAAAAACAATGTATAAAGTAATTTTAAAAAAAGTTTTAAAATAATAATTTAAAAAAGAAATACAATTTTACAGTGCCCTTCCTTTTCCTAAAACAAAAAAAGAAAGACATTAAATAGAAAATTTAAGTATATTAGTCATTGTCTCATCTGTAATAGTCATATTGCAAAAGTGTAAGATATTTCAGCAGTAGTCAGCTGTGTATGTGAGTCAGGCTGCTGCAGATGATCATGCGAGAGTATATGCAGTACTCTCACAATCAACAAGATGTGTATATATACAGTACAGACCAGAAGTTTGGACACACCTTCTCATTTAAAGATTTTTCTGTATTTTCATGACTATGAAAATTGTACATTCACACTGAAGGCATCAAAACTATGAATTAACATGGAATGGAATTATATACTTAACAAAAAAGTGTGAAACAACTGAAAATATGTCTTATATTCTAGGTTCTTCAAAGTAGCCACCTTTTGCTTTGATGACTGCTTTGCACACTAGTTACTGGAAATGGTCTTCCAACAATCTTGAAGGAGTTCCCAGAGATGCTTAGCACTTATTGGCCCTTTTGCCTTCACTCTGCGGTCCAACTCACCCCAAACCATCTCGATTGGGTTCAGGTCTGGTGACTGTGGAGGCCAGGTCATCTGGCGTAGCACCCCATCACTCTCCTACTTGGTCAAATAGCCCTTACACAGCCTGGAGGTGTGTTTTGGGTCATTGTCCTGTTGAAAAATAAATGATGGACCAACTAAACACAAACCGGATGGAATAGCATGCCGCTGCAAGATGCTGTGGTAGCCATGCTGGTTCATTATGCCTTCAATTTTGAATAAATCCCCAACAGTGTCACCAGAAAAGCAGCCCCACACCATCACACCTCCTCCATGCTTCACGGTGGGAACCAGGCATGTAGAGTCCATCCATTCACCTTTTCTGCGTCGCACAAAGACACGGTGGTTGGAACCAAAGATCTCAAATTTGGACTCATCAGACCAAAGCACAGATTTCCACTGGTCTAATGTCCATTCCTTGTGTTCTTTAGCCCAAACAAGTCTCTTCTGCTTGTTGCCTGTCCTTAGCAGTGGTTTCCTAGCAGCTATTTTACCATGAAGGCCTGCTGCACAAAGTCTCCTCTTAACAGTTGTTGTAGAGATGTGTCTGCTGCTAGAACTCTGTGTGGCATTGACCTCGTCTCTAATCTGAGCTGCTGTACACCTGCGATTTCTGAGGCTGGTGACTTGGATAAACTTATCCTCAGAAGCAGAGGTGACTCTTGGGCTTCCTTTCCTGGGGCGGTCCTCATGTGAGCCAGTTTCTTTGTAGCGCTTGATGGTTTTTGCAACTGCACTTGGGGACACTTTCAAAGTTTTTCCAATTTTTCAGACTGACTGACCTTCATTTCTTAAAGTAATGACGGCCACTCGTTTTTCTTTATTTAGCTGCTTTTTTCTTGACATAATACAAATTCTAACAGTCTATTCAGTAGGACTATCAGCTGTGTATCCACCAGACTTCTACACAACACAAATGATGGTCCCAACCCCATTTATAAGGCCAGAAATCCCACTTATTAAACCTGACAGGGCACACCTGTGAAGTGAAAACCATTCCCGGTGACTACCTCTTGAAGCTCATCAAGAGAATGCCAAGAGTGTGAAAAGCAAAGCAAAAGGTGGCTACTTTAAAGAACCTAGAATATAAGACATAATTTCAGTTGTTACACACTTTTTTGTTAAGTATATAATTCCACATGTGTTAAGTCATAGTTTTGATGCCTTCAGAGTGAATTTACAATTTTCATAGTCATGAAAATACAGAAAAATCTTTAAATGAGGTGTGTCCAAACTTTTTGTCTGTACTGTATATATATGTATATAATTTATTTATTAGCGTTCATAAGATGTTGAGACCGAAAAATAGAGAGAGAGAAATTATTATATTTCCCAGTTTATTTGTTTTTTTAGGAACTTCAGATATATTACTGTTTTCAAAGTGTCAGAATATAACTTCTTAGTCACTCCCACCATAAAAGAACCAAAAGCTCAGAGCAAAATCAAGAGCGCTCACACATAGCAAACGAATTGGGTAGTGATTAATTTATATTCTTCCAATCTTCTAAGACGTATGAGTGACAGGTAAGAGATATCCAGTTGTCTCGCAATAATTGATTGGATTTCGACATAACATTATTCGCTTGCTCATTTTCTTTGTAAACATTTATCGTTTATATCATTTTATACAGTTAGTAATTTTGTTGCAACATATTGCTTTTTACAATAAATCTCAGCAGGATGTATTGTTGCTTTATAAATAAATGATGGCTTGCCTTTGAAATCATTTGAGAACATCATAGCCGTGCTTCTTTCACCATAAGTATTACCTATATATTATTTAGGTTGAAGTAAGTTAATAATTTACTGCTGTTTTATCTTCATTGCATAATTAGATCCCTCCTATTAGATTCCCACATTACTTTTATTTGTGTTTTTTACCCAGTTTTACTTGTGTCTTTAGCTCTTTGGAGGTTTATTTCATATAAATATTGTGTAGACTGATGAGATAATGATGATATACTTTGTGAGTCAACAAATATTTTTTTTGGTGAAATGTTTTGCAGATATGCAAATGTATTTCTTTCAATTAAATGTGAGTGTCTTTGTAGCCGACAATGCAAATAAAAACTATGTTGATTCAGACCCAGCTACAGAGGTACCAAGCCTTTATTCACACACTCCGTCATCGGAGAAAGAGGGTCATTAGCCTGTTATATCTGTATTAGTGAACTCAAACTTTACCTGTCAACTGCTTGAAACATATTGCACATATTCAAATGAGCGAACAGTCAAATAAAAAAAAGAAATATCCTTTATTTCTCTGAATAAGATAAGAATGATGCTTTGCATTCGGCAGCAGAGTCGATGTGACAGTCAACCAAATTAATCCCATTATGCAAAATCCAGTTTACAAATGATTTTGCTTTTCTTTTTTTTTTTCTTTTTGCAAAATTATGTCAATTTCCCCATAAACTGGAGCGACTTTGTCAGGTTTCTGAACCGCTCACAGACACTACAAAGAGCAGTGTGTCTATTTTCCTCTAATGCAGAGGGGGGAAATTATCTCAGTAGCATAAATTAGCACTTACATCTTTAATGCAGTTACTGTTATTTATTTGCACTGACCCTAGATCTATTTTTTTTCCATTGCAGGCTTGTAAATGAATATGACTATATTTAAATATACAGTTGCCATGGCACACATTTTAATAGGCATTCAAAATCAATTAAATTAGAGATATTATGTATTATCATTGCATCCTATATGATTTTTATTTTTTGCTGGTCAGTGATGATGCCACCTCTGTTTGGGCAAATAAGGCCGGGGTCACACTTGCGAGTGCAATGTAAGAAACTCGGGCGAGTCTCTCGCCTCAATACCCAGCACTGCTTCCAGCACTCGGACCAGAGTGTGCGGCTGCATGTATTTCTATGCAGATGAATGCTCCAGTCCGGGTGCCAACAGCAGTGTTGGGTATTGAGGCAAGAGACTTGCGTGAGTTTCTCGCATTGCACTTCCAAGTGTGACCCTGGCCTAAGTGTTAAAATGTCGAAATATCACCTATTTTCACTGCTCGGTATTTTAAATGGGCTAACTCTTAATATTCTTTTTTGTAATGCTCAGAGAACTCTTATAGCCAGTGAAGATGATATTCAGGTAGCATGCCTCATAGCATGTTGTGCACCACACCTTATGGAGCCATATTCCAAACCCAAAATGCAAATATAGAGATGATATACATGTTCAAATTACTTAGAAACCACCAGTTCCAAGAAATTATTGAGTCAAATCTTTTTTGGTTCACCTCAATGGAATTTTAACCAGTGGGATCCAGTGACACAGATTGAGTTCAATATAGGACTCAATATGATATAGGGAAATGTGAACATTAGGTATGAGCTTCTGGGGTATATTTAGCATTTTTAACGCGCAGTCTTATCTTTTTATTTTTTTTACTAACATATGGAACCAATCTACATTGTTTCAAAATTTTGTTGTAAACAGATAATTCTCTTGCTCAATGGATTGCTGAGTAGGGGAAGGGTAAAATATTAGGCTGACCTAAATTAAACTGCCTGGAAAAGTCAACATTTTTCAGGGAAGACTGGGATAAGGCAGCTCAACTAACACACAAGCTCTTAATTTCTTGCAAATTACAGGAGACTCACTTTACAAATTAGCAGTGTGGTATTGGACACCAGCATGATTACATTAAATTTTCCCCTGTACATTTCTTGTGATCCTGTCTGCACAGTCTATACTTATCTATTAGTATTCCATCTGTGGTGTCTCAGTACAAAAGTTACTTCTGAGCTTTCCTTAGTCTCTATGATCCATGAATCTCTAAGCTCTATAAAGGCAGAGTTTCTCAGAAACACAGTGAATAGAATAAGGATAACCGATTCAAGGCTTTGTAGCTCCTCCACTCCACAAAATAGTGTATGGCTTCTCAAACTTTTTCTACAAATGTCTTATCAGATAGACCAAGAAAATGCATGAGCCTCACCAGACAGACCAAGATGATGTCTTATCCTCACCATCTGAAGTTGAAATCCTTAATAAAAATTAAAATTATTATTATTTTGAATCTTGATTACAGTAAAACATAGCAATAAAAGTACAAAATGAGTCCATTATGTTGGTAATCTTAATCTCTTCAAGCCCATTGATGTACTTATACCTAACCTTTAAAAGGGTTATAAGTGTACCATCAATTTCTCATTTCTCAACAAAATTTACAAAACCAATTTTTTTAGGGAACACATCCCATTTGAAGTGACTTTGAGGGGTCTATGTGATGGAAAACACCCAAAAGTGACACCATTTTAAAAACTAAACCCCTCAAAGTGCTCAAAATCACATTCAAGAAGTCTATTAAATCCTTAGGGCAATGTGGACGGAAAAAATTAAAATTTTACTTTTTTCCAGAAAAATATTGCACTTCCACAAACTTTGCATTTTCAAAAGGGAAACATGAGAAAATATACAATGCAATGTGTTGTGTAGTTTCTCCTGAGTACACTTATACCCAATATGTGTTGGAAAACTACTGGATGGCCTCAAAGTGCTTGGAAGGGAAGGAGCACCATTAAACTTTTGGAGCGCTAAATTTGTCTTCATTTATGTCTGCGGGGACTGCAACCATTTCTGCTTGTAAGTACTGTTTAGGAGATGCCAAATAGTAAGTTTATCCACAACTGCAAGCCTCTGGAAGATCCTACACTTTGAAGTTCATGAGATTCCAGAAGCACCAACAGCTTCAAATATCTGTTTGCTGCTTTGTAATGATATTTTAGAACCTGTTCATTTAATCCAATGAATTTGTGTGAAACCTTCCTTGTGATGCATTTATCTGCATGAACCAATCTGTTCTCTGTATCAGCCTCAAATACATTCACAGTATGATGATCATGCTTAAGTGTTCATGAAATATCTAATGTTGTCATACCTAGTCCGAGGCATTGCACTTGTAAGGTTCTATGTATATATTCCTGAAACTCAGTTTGTTCGTCAGCCATTTTACTTTCTGTCTTGCTGCAGCTATCTTGCCCTCAGTCAAAATGGAGTTTCCAGCTTGCATGTTCCCGCCCTGATTCTCTCCTTTGCTTCTTAAGCAGCCACAGCTGAGCAATCAGTGCTTCAGAATCTAGCCTGCAGTGAACCTGTGACTTGACTCCTGTAAGCCTTGGACCTTGTACTCCAGCTATTCCTACTGAGGAACTCTGAAGCACTTGTGGACTCTGAACCCTGCTCTTTGAAAGACCCACGTTTGCATGGACTTACGGTAACAGAGAAGAAGATCCTGAATCTGTATTGGAGAGTGATTGCTGAGCTTGGATTACTCTGGCCTGCTGTGTCTCCTGTTTCTGTGTCTGCAAACTGTGTGACTATTTCTGCCAACTTGTATGAAGTAATACAGGACTTTTCTATATCAAACCTGTGACTCCTGTGTTTTCATCGCACCCAAGCACAAGACGCTATATGAACTGTACTACATACATTACAAGATTCTGAAGCCAAAACGTTAGTGTCTGCTGGGTCTGGAAGGCTGTGTCTGCTGTACTGTGGATATCAGACGTCCGGTTGTACTTTCTGTGATGACAGTGGTTGTGACTTCTCACAACCATTCCAGGTGAGCAATTCCCTTAAGTTTTTTCTTTTTGCAGTGTTACCACAGGTAAACACTATTGTTTTTTTTTTTTTTTCCTTTCTTTTCTCTTTTTTGTCTGCTGTAACTCTGGATATCAGATGTCTGGTTGAAACTTTCTGTGATGATAGTGGTTGTGACTTCTCACAACCATTCCAGGTGAGCAGTTCCCTTAATTTTTTTTTCTCTCTGCAGTGTTGCCACAGGTGAACACTATTGTTTTTTTTCTCTCTTCTTCCAGTAATCCTGTCTTAAAAGATCTGGAAAATGGAGGCCCGCATAAAGGAACTTTGCGGAGTGACTGATAATATCCTTGCAGATTTGCAGAATATAAAGACCCGTTTTACAAATCTACAGGACCTCAATAATCACAATTTGCAAGTGGTTGGACAGACTACCCAGGATTTGCGAGCCAGGATTGAGGTTCTAGAGGAGCGAGTCCAGGCTCCTGCCGTAGCCCGAGTGCTGGGATTCCCAAGTTGCCCCCTTTTCGTTTTGGCGGTGAACGTGAGAAATTCAGGGGATTTATTAATCAATGCAATCTTTTTTTTTCTGCACATGCTTCACAATTTCCCACTGAACGATCTAAGGTGCTTACTATAATTATGTTGCTTACCAACAAGGCTTTAATGTGGGCAAACCCTCTGATTGAGACTGAGGATGATTGTTTGAATCACCTTGATGATTTTATTTCAGCCATGGGGCAGGTGTTTGATGACCCCAATCGAGGTGCAACAGCTGAAGCAGCCATGTTAGCTTTGCGCCAAGGTAAGCACTCGGTAGCTGAATATGCCTTGGATTTCAGGAGATGGGCCCTTGATACCACCTGGGACAGTTCCGCCAAAAAATCTATTTTTCGAAAGGGGTTATCTCCACTGATTAAGGATGAACTTGCTCGTGCCGACCCTCCCACTGCGTTAGGTGACTTTATTAACTACTGCATCCGTATTGATACTCGTCTGACTGAACGCAGGCAAGAGAGATGGTTCGAAAGCAATCGTACTAACCTTTTCCTACCTTCCTCTCCAGCTAAGGAACCTTTGAGTAGGATTACACGGGAACCTGAACCTGAACCCATGCAGGTAGACTCTTTACAACGACGGGTTAGTGATGCACGCAAGGAACATCGTTTTAAGGAGAATCTATGTTTCTATTGTGGTAAGTCAGGGCACTTCATTATAAACTGCCCCAGCCATTCTCGTAAGACTACTGCAGCACTCATTCATTGTGAGTGTTGCGAGAGGGGATCTGTCAGGTCCGAGCCTCAGGCTCCAGAGAGATCTGCAGCAACAGATCTTGATTTCTCGGACTTAAACTCCGTTACCTCTGAGGACGTTGACTGTGTAAACGCTGCCATTTTTCAAGTTTCCTCAGCGGTTGTCCCAGCTGAGTTGTAAGAAAAACAATTCTCATTGCTTTCTTTCCATCAAACTCTGGGTTGACTCAGCTTGGGTGTCTAGCTCTGCTATGATCGACTCAGGGGCAAGTGGAAATTTTATGGATGTCTCCTTTGCTCTGAAACAGGGAATACGTTCAGTGAAGAAGGCTACTCCAGTACAGATGGAAACTGTGGATGGCTCCCTGCTGACCTCTGGACCAGTGGATCAGGAAACAGAGCCTTTGAGGGTTCTTATGGGTAAAGATCATCAAGAGAAACTGTCCTTTATGCTTATCTCTTCTCCCCACTTTCCCATTATTCTAGGGCTACCATGGCTGCAGGCTCAGAATCCTACCATTAACTGGGAGACCAAGGAATTACACTTTCCAGAGAAACAGATGAGTCCAAAAGTTTCAGCTTGCTCTGTTCCTAAAGGAATCATGTCAGTCCCTGAACTACCAGCTGTATACCAGGACTATGTGGATTTATGTGACAAGAAGAACGCTGACCAGCTTCCTCCTCACCGTCCATATGATTGTCCAATTGAATTATTGCCTGGAGCAGAGATACCTTTTGGTAAGATCTACCCCCTGGCGGGGCCCGAGCTAAAGGCTTTAAAGGATTACATAGATGAAAATCTAGCCAAGGGCTTCATACGCCCCTCTTCATCTCCTGCAGGTGCACCCATCTTCTTTGTAAAGAAGAAAGATGGATCTCTGAGACCATGCGTAGACTATGGGGAACTCAATAAGGTTACTATTAGAAACCGTTATCCATTGCCTTTAATCCCTGAGTTATTGGAGAGAGTGCGACATGCCAAAATTTTTTCTAAACTAGATCTTCGTGGGGCCTATAACTTAGTCCGTATTAGACCTGGGGATGAATGGAAGACTGCATTCAGGTCACGCTATGGACACTTTGAATATCTAGTTATGCCTTTTGGTCTGAGTACCGCCCCAGCCACTTTCCAACACTTGGTGAATGACATCTTCAGGGATCTCCTAGATACATTCGTGGTAATTTATTTGGATGATATTCTAATTTTTTCTAACTCCACAGAGGAACATCATGGACATGTGAGAATGGTCTTGGAACGTCTAAGACAAAATCATCTTTACATCAAACTTGAAAAGTGTGAATTCCATAGGACCGAAATTCAATTTCTGGGGTATGTACTGTCTACACAAGGAATTAGTATGGATGGAAGCAAAACCCAAGCCATCAAGGATTGGCCAAGTCCTAGAAATGTGAAGGAGGTACAGCGCTTCATCGGGTTTGCCAACTTCTATAGACGTTTCATTAGAAATTTCTCTGAGGTAGTGTCACCTATCACTCAACTTACCCGGAAAGAGTCTAGGTTTTCCTGGACTCCCCAAGCCCAGGAAGCATTTTCCCGTCTAAAAGATAAATTTACCACTGCACCTATCCTAGTACATCCCAACCCCGAGCTTGCCTTCATAATAGAGGTGGATGCTTCAGACTGTGCCGTTGGAGCTATACTCTCTCAGAGAACAGGTGAGAAGAATGTCTTGCATCCCTGTGCCTTCTTTTCCCAGCAGTTGTCTTCGGCTGAGAGGAACTACGATGTGGGCAATAGAGAGTTGTTGGCCATTATTGCCGCCTTCAAAGAATGGAGACACCTTCTTCAGGGAGCTGCACAGCAAATAGTCGTCCTGACAGACCATCGTAACCTTGAGTTTATCAGGTCGGCTAAGTGCCTGACTCCTCGCCAGGCTCGCTGGAATCTTTTCTTAAACCAATTTAATTTTATCATCTCTTATAGACCAGGATCGCGCAATGAAAAGGCTGATGCACTCTCTAGGATTTACTCAGCAGAGACACGTCCAATTACTCCTCCTAAGACTATTCTTCCTGACTCTAGATTCCTAGGAGTAATTCATAATCTAGACCTACTTAAGGACATCAAGGAAGCATACCATGCGGATTCCTTTTTGGCACAACCCCCAAGGGACATAAGTCTTGTCTTTAAGAATGGTGTGTGGATTCAGGGACAACGTCTGTATATTCCTGAAACAGTCAGATTAAGAGTATTGCAACTCATTCACGATTCCAAGATAGCTGGGCATAGAGGAATTCTAAAGACACAGGAATTTCTTTCTCTTTTCTTTTGGTGGCCCACTTGCAGGAAGGATGTTTTGAATTATGTCACTTCATGTGAGGTCTGTGCAAGATGCAAAACACCTCGCTCCTCACCAACTGGTCTGTTACAGCCTCTTCCCACCCCGTCCCGCCCGTGGGGATCCATTTCTATGGACTTCATTGTGGAGTTACCAACCTCTTAGGGGAAGAACACCATTCTAGTGGTGGTTGACCGTCTAACAAAGGCAGCTCATTTTATCCCTTGTGTCGGCTTACCCACTGCAAAACAGACATCAGATTTGATGATTAAAGATGTGTTTCGCTTACATGGAGTACCGGATGAGGTTATTTCGGATCGAGGGGCGCAATTCACTTCTAGGTTTTGGCAAAATTTCTGTGCAGCATTGGACATTAAAGTAAACCTTTCTTCTGCTTTTCATCCCCAGACTAATGGACAGACCGAACGAACCAATCAAACCCTGGAGCAGTATCTCCGCTGCTTTATCTGCCACCTACAGGATGATTGGGTGGATCTACTTCCATTAGCTGAGTTCTCGTATAACAACTCTCAGAGTGCCTCCACTAAACAGTCTCCTTTTTACTCTAATCTAGGTTATCATCCTAACATTCTACCACGATTTCCCATAGAAACGCCTTTACCAGCAGTGGCTGAAAGAATCACGTCTTTACAGAAGAATATGGATCTTCTAAAGGAAAATCTGGAATCGGCTCAAGAAAGGTACAAGAAAGCAGCAGATTAATTTCGTAAACCTGCACCAGCTTTCAAGGTAGGAGACTTGGTCTGGCTGTCAACCAGAAATCTTAAGTTAAGGATTCCATCGTCTAAGTTGGGACATAAGTACATTGGACCCTATAAAATCAGTAAAATTATAAGTGCCGTTGCTTGTCGTCTTCAACTGCCCAGAACTATGAGAATCCACCCTGTCTTTCATGTATCCCTACTAAAGGCTGCGACACCCAATACGTTTCCTGGACGTTCCTCTCCTTGCCCTGACCAGTGCTAGTCGATGGTCAGGAAGAATTTGTGGTGGAAAGGATTTTAGATTCCAGGTTGTATAGAAATCAGTTACAATATCTGATTAAATGGCAGGGCTACCCAGTGGAGGACAACTCATGGGAACCGGTCAATAACGTTAATGCTCCTTGCTTGCTCCGTCAGTTTCATCAGAGGTACCCACACAAGCCTGGTCTGAGGTCATCCGGAGGTTGTCCTTAAGGGGGGAGTAATGTAAGGTTCTATGTATATATTCCTGAAACTCAGTTTGTTCGTCAGCCATTTTACTTTCTGTCTTGCTGCAGCTATCTTGCCCTCAGTCAAAATGGAGTTTCCAGCTTGCATGTTCCCGCCCTGATTCTCTCCTTTGCTTCTTAAGCAGCCACAGCTGAGCAATCAGTGCTTCAGAATCTAGCCTGCAGTGAACCTGTGACTTGACTCCTGTAAGCCTTGGACCTTGTACTCCAGCTATTCCTACTGAGGAACTCTGAAGCACTTGTGGACTCTGAACCCTGCTCTTTGAAAGACCCACGTTTGCATGGACTTACGGTAACAGAGAAGAAGATCCTGAATCTGTATTGGAGAGTGATTGCTGAGCTTGGATTACTCTGGCCTGCTGTGTCTCCTGTTTCTGTGTCTGCAAACTGTGTGACTATTTCTGCCAACTTGTATGAAGTAATACAGGACTTTTCTATATCAAACCTGTGACTCCTGTGTTTTCATCGCACCCAAGCACAAGACGCTATATGAACTGTACTACATACATTACAGCACTCTTTGACACTTTTCGGAAAAAAGAGAGAACCTTTTTCTTTCCCATATTGCATGAAAACTGTGGCCTGCCTGTAGAAAGTTTTCCTTTAATTGGGCCCCTCATATATTTGCACATTGTAGTAAGATCGCCTCAGAGCCTTTATTTTTCCAAACCAAATAACTCCAAGTTTGATAACCTGTCTTGATAACTGCAGTTCACTCATTCCCTTAATAACCTTGATTGCTCTTCTCTGCACCTACTCTAGTTCAGCTATATCCTTCTTATACACTGGAGTGCAAAACTGTACACAGTATTCTAAGTTTGGTCTTATTGGGCTAAAGATTTTTTAACAAAACATAAATTAACATGTTTACAGCTACAGTATTAGTGGACAGTGTAATATTAACCCATTAATGACCGCCGATACGCCTTTTAATGGTGGCAGTTAAGGGTACTTATGCCTCAGTGCCGCTTTTTAACAGCTCTGAGAAATAAGTGTATAGCGCCCTCCAGAGTCAAAGTTTCTCCGGGGTCTTGGCTACCGAGGGTAGCCAAGACCCCAGGGAACATGATTCGCATCGGTTTTTATTGACCCCGGTGTTGCGATCGCCATTATTCATGGAAAAACGGTGATCAGAAAAAAAAAGTCTGATTTCCCATTTAATTTCTCTCTCCTCTGATGTGACCGCACATCAGAGGAGAGAGAAATGGGGTCCCCCGATTCCCCCGGTACTTCCGGAGTCTTTGCATTCCCCCATGAAGTCCCCCTGCCATCAGCATCTTCTTCCAGGAAGAAACTGGAGGGCACATGTGTAGTGCACCAGCTGAGATCTGCCAACTGGCATCAGGCAACAATAGGAAATTTTTCCTATTGGTTAATTTTCATCACTGTGATAGACCCTATCACAGTGATCAAAATAGAAAAATAGGAAATCAACCCCCCTTTTATCACCTCCTTAGTTAGGTAAAAAAAAAAAAAAAAAATGTATTTATTTCCATTTTTCGATTAGGTTGGGCTAAAGTTAGGGTTAGGGCTGGCTATGGTTAGGGTTGAGCTAGGGTTAGAGTTGGGGATAGGGTTAGGGTTGGGCTAAAGTTAGGGTTGGGCTAAAGTTAGGGTTAGGCTAGCTTTAGAGTCGTGGTTATGACTGGTATTATGGTTAGGGTTGTGATTAGGGTTAGGGGAGTGTTAGGGTTAGGTTTGTGGTTAGGCTTATGATTAGAGTTAGGGTTAGGGGTGTGTTGGGATTAGGGTTGGAGATAGAATTTTGGATTTCCACTGTTTAGATACATCAGGGCATCTTCAAAAGCGACATGGTGCCACCATTGATTCCAGCTAATTTTACGCTCAAAAAGTCAAACGGTGTTCCCTCCCTTCTGAGCCTGCCATGTGCCCAAACAGTGGATTTCCCCACATACGGGGTATTGGCATACTCAAGAAAAATTGCATAACAAATTTTGTGGTCCATTTCCTCCTGATATCTTTGTGAAAATAAAAAAAATTTGTTCCAAAGTAAATTTTTGTGAAAAAAGTAAAATGTTATTTTTTTCCTTACACATTGCTTTAGTTCTCGTGAAGCACCTGAAGGGTTAATAAGCTTCTTGAATGTGGTTTTGCACACCTTTGAGGGGTGCAGTTTTTAGAATGGTGTCACTTTTGGGTATTTTCTGTTATATTGACCCCCCCAAACTCACTTCAAATGTGAGGTGATCTAAAGCAATGGTTTTGTAAATTTTGTTGGAAAAATGAGAAATCGCTGGGCAACTTTTAACCTTTATAACGTCCTAACAAAAAAAAATTATGTTTCCAAAATTGTTGTGATGTAAAGTTGTGGGAAATGTTATTTATTAACTAGTTTGTGTGACACCACTCTCTGATTTAAGGTTACAAAAAATTAAAACTTTGAAAATTGCAAAATTTTCAACATTTTTGCCAAATTTCCGTTTTTTACATAAATAAACGCAAGTTATATCGAAGAAATTTTACACTATCATGAAGTACAATATGAGCAACAATATAGTCAGAACAGAATACATAATATCATAATATCCAAATTAGATCCAAAGCCACAATATACGGATCAAGGATATAACCACTGGACTCTCCTGAATGAATCTAACAACACTAAAAACATGGAGTCTGAGCTCAACAAAATTTGTATAAAAAATGTATGCAATTTGTTAAATATGGAAATACATACATGTAAATATATAGACATTAGCAACAAAAGTCCAATACCTAAGGGATGTAGGTGACACCAAGTATCAAGTGAGTCAAGACACAAAATACTAAATAAGGTGGGGGAGCAAGCATCCACTGGATACTTGGTGTCACCTACATCCCTTAGGTATTGGACTTTTGTTGCTACGATCTATATATTTATCTGTATATATTGCCATATTTAATAAATTGCATATATTTTTTATACAAATTTTGTTGGGCTCAGACTCCATGTTTTCAGTGTTGTTACATGAAGTACAATATGTCACGAAAAACAATCTCAGAATCAGCGGGATACGCTGAAGCGTTCTAGAGCTATAACCTTATAAAATGACAATGGTCAGAATTGTAAAAATTGTCTTGGTCATTAAGTACCAAATTGACTTTGTCACTAAGGGGTTAAAAATGGTTAAAAATGGGTAGATCCACTGATTAATTTAAGATGTGCTGCCAAGGCAAAACTAGATGTCATACTTTTCCATGGAAATCATAAGTCAAGACTTCATCTGTACTGAAAACCTATTTAATTACATACTTGTGTTCACCAGTGAAGAATCAACCAAATGTGTTTCACTTTCCAGGCCTTATAAGACTTGAAAACAATGTTTCAGAGTAGAAGTCTAGTCAATTGATATTAAGCCCCTTTAAAAACACTTGGTAATTCTGCGTGTAAATAAAAATGCTGCTCGGATAAACATAATAAGGCGCTTGTCTTTGGAAGGACTGCTTTAAACGTCTGGAACCATGTATCATAAATGATTTTAGTCTCACATGTAGTCAGGGAACTAACCTTTGGGCCTCAAGACATCGTTTTTGTGAGCTGCTCTAATTTATTGCAAACAACTTCTTTCAGTCTTAGGTGCCTCATCATAATGAACATTCATCTAAGATGGATGACTGTTGACTGACTTACTCCCATTCCAAATGAAAAACAAATCTCTTGTGAATATTTGACTCTCAAGTATCAAAACGATTACAGCATTTGAAATGTCATACAACATTTAAAGTGAAAACATTACAGAATATGTGTTATTTTACAGATGTGATATATTTATCAACATCAAAAGTTGTAACATGTTGCAAAGCACATACGATGCAGGAGATGCTTTTTGTCACTCAGCATACCCAAGAGTCTCATTGGTGTTTCCTCAAGTCCATGAACACAAGTCAAAGCTTTATTCTTTATCGGTAAAAGATGTTGAATACAGTTCGAAATGTATTCATTGCCATATATTTGCATCTATTTAAAGGGACTCTGTCAGTTGGATCAACTTCCCTGCACCGTCTACATGGGTATGTAGGTCATAGAAAGTTGAATAAATTGATACCTTAATCTCTGTGATCCAATATCTTATTCCAGACAAATCCACATTATTTTAATATGCCAATGAGCTTACAAGATCTATCGGCTGGACATAGATCTATCTGAAAATCTGCCTCCAGAGCTTATTTTAAATGAAAGGAGGCTGTTGTGTTTTGGTAGCTGAGGAGAAAAAGCAAATACGGCAAAACACCAGAGAGACTGAAACCTATTGAATTGCAGTAACCTGAACTAACCACACAACTAGAGGTAGCCGTGGAACGTTCCTACGTTGATCCTAGACGCCTCGTCACAGCCTGAGAGATAACTACACCTAAAGGCAGAAAGAGGAAAGCTATCTGCCCCGGAGCAGATCCCCAAAGAAAATAGGAAGCCCACAAACATGTAATGGCGGTTAGACAAGAAGAAGCACGGACACAGACAGAAAATAGAATGAGCAAACGCTGGGGCCCAATCTGTCTAGACAGAAAAGTACAGGAAAGGATTCTCACTGCAATCCAAAAAAAAACCTAAAAAATACCAACTCTTCTGATTGCAAAAACACCTGAGATCACACGATCTCTACCACCTAAATCAGATCTCTGGTGTAACAAAACTAAGCCGCAGCCACTGAAAAAAACAGGAAAAAGCAAATGAACAAATAACAGTGGCTTCAGATAAACTGAGAGGAGCACAAGCCCCCGGAGGGGACCTGGCTGACCTCCACAGAAGTGCAGGGAACTATGCAAAAAGCAAGCACAAAAATAAAAGCAGAAAATATCTTATCTGATAGCAGAAGATTCAGGCAAGACTCAGCAAACTTCCAAATGAACCAGGAACCCCAATTGAGACAAGAACAATTGATCACCGGCAACCATCATGGGAGGGAACCTCCCTTATATCAGACCAGTCAGTGATCCCAGATTGCCATTCCTCGCTGAAAGGTTCAGTACTGTCTGTAACCACCAGAGGGAGCCTCTGCTCAGAAACCATCTCTAGCACATTCATAACAGTACCCCCCCTTGAGGAGGGGTCACCGAACCCTCACTTGTGCAACCAGGCTGATCAGGATGAGCTCAGTGATAGGCACGGATCAGTCTCCAAGCATGGATGTCCGAAGCAAACACCCAAGAATTGTCCTCCTGACCATAACCTCTCCACTTAACCAAATACTGGAGTTTCTGTCTAGAAAAACGAGTATCCAATATTTTCTCAACCACATACTCCAGATTGCCCTCAACCAAAACAGGGTCAGGAGGCGCAGCCATAGGAACCACTGGCTCGACAAACCTCTTCAATAAGGACTTGTGGAACACGTTATGGATCTTAAATGTCCCTGGAAGAAGCAAACGGAAGGAAACAGGATTAAGAATCTCCATGATCTTACAAGGTCCAATGAACCTAGGCTTAAACTTTGGAGATGCAACCATCATAGGGATATTTCTTGAGGACAACCAAACCAAGTCCCCCACTTTAAACCGAGAACCATCAGTCCTATGCCGGTTGGCAAACCGTTGGGCCTTCTCCTGAGAGAGAGACAACCTCTCCACTACCTTGTCCCAAATCTGCTGCATTCGCTCCACAACAGAGTCAACACCCGGACAGACAGAAGCCTCTGTCTGTCCCGAAGAAAATCGAGGGTGAAACCCAAAATTGCAGAAAAATGGAGACATCAAGGTGGCAGAGCTAGCCCTATTATTAAGAGCAAACTCAGCCAAAGGCAAAAAAGAGACCCAGTCATCTTGATCAGCAGACACAAAACATCTCAAATAAGTCTCCACGGTCTGGTTTGTTCTCTCGGTTTGTCCATTGGTCTGAGGATGAAAAGCAGAGGAGAAAGATAATTGAACACCAAGTTTAGAACAAAATGTCCTCCAAAATCTGGAAATAAAATCCATAGAGATATGGGTCCATGGCCTCTTGGGCACATGTTATGGCATTAACAAACCACTAGAGCAAGAGCAAGGCTTGGAGCGAGAGCAAGTCCCACAGGACTGCACAAATTCCCTGACGTCACGAGACAAAGTAGGCCACCAAAAGGACCGACTCACCAAGTCTCTGGTACCAAAAATTCCGGGATGACCGGCCAACGCGTAACAATGAATCTCAGACATCACACTCTTCTTCCACTGGTCTGAGACAAACAATTTCCCAATAGGGCAGCGCTCAGGTTTATCCTCCTGACACCCTTCCAGAGCCAGTCTCAAATTGGGCGAGATGGCGGAAAGAACTACACCCTCTTTCAAAATAACAGTAGGATCAGATAACTCAGGAGAGTCCGCAAAGAAACTTCTCGAGAGGGCATCCGCCTTAACATTCTTAGTGCCAGGAAGAAAAGAAACCACGAAATTAAAACGTGTGAAAAACAAGGCTCACCTGGCCTGTCTAGGATTAAGTCGCTTGGCTGATTCGATATAAACCAGATTCTTATGGTCCGTGAGGACCACCACCTGATGTTTGGCTCCTTCCAGCCAATGTCTCCACTCTTCAAAGGCCCACTTCATGGATTACTCACATCATAATTACGTTCAGTTGGAGAAAATTTTCGAGAGAAAAAGGCACAAGGGTTACTCTTAGAGGTCTCTGGATCTCTTTGGGACAAAACGGCACCTGCCCCAATTTCAGAGGCATCAACCTCCACCTGAAACGGTAGAGAAACATCAGGCTGCCGTAGAACAGGAGCAGAAGTGAATCTCTGCTTAAGTTCCTGAAATGCAGAGACTGCCTCAGGAGGCCAATTCACCACATCAGAACCCTTTTTGGTCAAATCAGTCAATGGTTTAACAATACCGGAGAAATTATCAATAAATTTACGATAAAAATTGGCAAAACACAAAAATCTCTGAAGAGCTTTTAATGAAGTAGGTTGGACCCAATCACAGATGGCCTGAACCTTGACCGGGTCCATTTCAATAACAGACGGAGACAAAATGAATCCCAGAAATGAGACCTTCTGTACGCCAAAAAGACACTTTGATCCCTTCACATACAGTGCATTCTCTCTCAAAAATCTCTCAAAATCTGGAACACAGTCCGAACATGTTTCACATGAGAGTCCCAGTCATTGGAAAAAATCAAGATATCATCCAAATAAACAATTAGAAATTTATCCACAAAATCCCTGAAAATATCATTCATGAAGGATTGGAAGACGGAAGGAGCATTAGTGAGCCCAAAGGGCATCACTAGGTACTCAAAATGCCCTTCTGGGGTATTAAACACCGTCTTCCATTCATCCCCGTGCTTAATGCGAATAAGGTTATATGCCCCCCTGAGGTCAAGCTTGGTAAACCAACTAGCACTTTTCACCCTGGAAAACAGGTCAGAAATCAAGGGTAACGGATATTGATACTTCACAGTGATCTTATTCAAGAGATGATAATCAATACACGGCCTCAATGAACCATCCTTTTTGGCCACAAAGAAAAAACCGGCACCCAAGGGTGAAGAGGATGGTCTGATATGACCCTTCTCCAATGACTCCTTGATATAAGATCGCATAGCATCGTGTTCAGGTACAGACAAGTTAAAAAGGCGACCTTTAGGAATTTTACCACCAGGCACTAATTCAATAGCGCAATCATAGCTCCTGTGAGGGGGCAAGGATGCAGATTTACTTTCACTAAATACATCCGAAAAATCAGTCAAAAAGTCAGGAACATCCTGAGACTGGGGAGAGGCAGAAAAAACAGGAGTGTCAGCATTAACACATTGGCAGCCCCAACTGGTCACAGACACAGATTTGTAATCCAAAACAGGATTATGAGACTATAACCAAGGGAAACCTAGTACAATAATGTCATGCAGATTATGCAGCACCAGAAATGTGCAACTCTCCTGATGATCTGGTTCAACCCTCATAATCACCTGAGTAGAAAACTGGGGTTTATTTTCCGCCAAAGGGGTAGAATCAATGCCCAGTAGGGGAATAGACTTCAGCAGGGGTATCATGGGAAACCCACAACGTTTGGCAAAGTCAAAATCCATCAGGTTAATAGCTGCTCCTGAATCAACAAAAGCCTGAGCAGAAAATGTGGACAGGGAGCAAATCAGGGTAACAGTCAACAGAAATTTAGTCTGAACACTACACAAGACAACTGAGCATGCAAAACGTCTTTCCCGCTTAGAGCAGACTGAAATAGCATGAGAGGCGTCACCACAGTAGAAACATAACGCATTGCGCTTTCGAAACTCATGACGCTGTGCCCCAGAAGTCACTCTATCACACTGCATGGGCTCAGAAGCTGGCTCACAAGGCAACACTATCTCACTCATACCTCTGCGCTCACGCAAACGTCTGTCAATTTGAATAGCCAATGACATAGAATCATTGAGACCAGAGGGAGCAGGGAATCTCACCATAACATCCTTTACATTCTTTGACAGCCCCTTCTGAAAAAGGGCTGCCAAAGCATCATCATTCCATTTGGTCTGGACTGCCCACTTTCGGAATTTCTGACAGTACAACTCAGCGTCTTCAAGACCCTGATTTAATGCCAACAAGGTTTTTTCAGCTTGATCAGTGACATTAGGTTGATTGTACAATAACTCTAGAGCCAGAAAAAATACATCAATATCATTTAAAACAGGATCCCCAGTTGTCAGGGAAAAAGCCCAATCCTGAGGGTCGCTGCGCAGGAGAGAGATGACAATTTGAACCTGCTGTTCTGCGTTCCCTGAGGACTTAGGCTTTAAGGCAAAAAACAACTTACAGTTATTTTTGAAATTCAGAAATTTAGCCCGATCCCCCAAAAACAAATCTGGCATGGAAATCCTAGGTTCCACAACAGGCAACCTAGCAAGATAGGTAGCAATACTCCAAACCTCAGTGGCAAGCTGATCCACACGGCCAGACAACTGTGCAAGCTCCATTGAGAGAAAAAAAATCCTCCTCAGCACCCAGAGAAAGAGAGGGAAAAAATGCAACAAACAGGAAAAAAAATCTCTGACAACTCTGGCAACTTTTTTTTTTCTTTCCACACTATTTTTCCCTTCTGTGAGTACCATATAATTTTCAGTTTAGGCTGGTGATACTGTTGTGTTTTGGTAGCTGAGGAGAAAAAGCAAATTTGGCAATACACCAGAGAGGCTGGAACCTATTGAATTGCAGTAACCTGAACTAACCACACAACTAGAGGTAGCCGTGGAGCGTTCCTACGTTGATCCTAGACTCCTCGTCACAGCCTGAGAGATAACTACACCTAAAGGCAGAAAGAGGAAAGCTATCTGCCCCGGAGCAGATCCCCAAAGAAAATAGGAAGCCCCCAAACATGTAATGGCGGTTAGACAAGACAGCATTGTCATCATCACCTTGTGACTGAGATGTTCTTCTGTTCCCACAGGTATGAACTGCAAACTTCCCCATCTTTCCAGTGCTCCTGAATGCCCCCATGTGTATTGCTTGGTTCTATGGCATGAACTGCAAACTTCCCCATCTTTCCAGTGCTCCTGAATGCCCCCATGTGTATTGCTTTGTTCTATGGTATGAGCTGCAAACTTCCCCATCTTTCCAGTGCTCCTGAATGCCCCCATGTGTATTGCTTTGTTCTATGTTATAAACTGCAAACTTCCCCATCTTTCCAGTGCTCCTGAATGCCCCCATGTGTATTGCTTTGTTCTATGGTATGATTTGCTCACCCATCTTTTATACATAATTGTACTCCATTCTTATCTTCACCACACATCTGAATGGTCTGTGTAACCCCTCCCCCTTTTATGACCTTTCCTTAACTCTGTACATCTGACCTGGGCAGTCCCAGCCCACTTTCCAATCTCACCTGATTGCCTTTAGCTGCATATATATTCAGTGGCATGGGTCTGCTCCAGACGTAGTCTGCCTCATATATTTCAAATCCCATATTTCAAATTACAGATTTCTAATTACAGTACTGTGAATTAGACTAGAATTTAACTGGAATTTAGCTGCAAGGTAACATAATTTAAAACCACTATGTTTCAGTTTCTTTTAAATTTGACCCCCATCCTCCTTTCTTTCTTCCTATCCCCTGTAATCCCCCCACCTAGTAAGGAATTCGTAATTTCCCCCTCCATTCTCCCCACCCATCTCACCTCCTCCTCAGAACTGTTCCTCCACATACAATCCTTCTTACCAAGACACACACGGCCACATCATGTCTTATCTTGCTCCCACCTTCTAACGCTCTCTCTGCTACTCCTCATCGCTGGCGATGTATCCCCAAATCCTGGCCCTCCTCAACACATCCCCACACTCATTTCTAACACCCTGCCACTATCCTCCACACGTTTCTGCAACCATGACAACCTCATATCTATCCATCCACACACCCCCCCCCGGTCCCACTACCCGGAGCACTATGGAACGCACGCTCCGTCTGCAATAAACTGTCATTTATCCATGATCTCTTTATCACCAACAAACTCTCCTTCCTTGGCATCACTGAAACCTGGCTCACCCCCTCTGACTCAGCCTCCCCAGCTGCGCTTTCCTATGGCGGATTCCATCTCTCTCACACCGCTCGCCCCAGCAACAAACGTGGTGGAGGGTTTGGCTTACTCCTGTCTGATACCTGCTCCTTTACCCCTATTCAACTTCCACCCTCCGCTGCTATTCCCTCATTCGAGGTGCACTCCGTCCGCATCTATTCCCCCTCCAACCTCCAACTGGCTGTCATCTACCGCCCCCCGGAACTAGCCATCTCCACCTTTCTCGACCACTTCACCACCTGGCTACTCCATTTCCTCTCTGCTGACATCCCCACCATCATTATGGGCGATTTCAACATCCCCATTGACACTTCCACCCCGGCTGCCTCTAAACTTCTGTCGCTCACGACTTCCCTCGGCCTCACTCAATGGTCCTCTGCAGCCACTCACAAAGATGGTCACACGCTGGACCTTATCTTCACCCGCCTCTGTTCCCTCACTAATCTCACTAACTCCCCACTCCCCTGTCTGACCACAACCTACTGACATTCTCTTCCCTCTCCTCTGTTAGTATGCATCCCCCACTCCACAAACTCACCCACCCTCGCAGAAATCTCAAACACCTCAATTTACAATCGCTCTCTGAGTCCCTCCTCCCTCTCACAGACATAGCCTCACTTAATGACTCAGATGCTGCTGCCACATTTTATAACACCACAATAAAAGTCACACTTGATTCGGCCGCCCCCCTCACGCAGAGCAAAACTCGTACAATCAACAGGCAGCCCTGGCTGACCTGCCTGACCAAAGAACTGAGATGGGCTTCCAGGGCTGCCGAGCGGAGATGGAAGAGAACCCATTCTACCGAGCACCTCAACGCATACAAGCAGTCCCTCGCTAGCTTCAAGTCCACGCTGTCTGCCGCAAAACAAACTTACTTCGCATCTCTCATATCCTCCCTGTCTCTCAACCCTAAACAGCTCTTCAACACTTTCAATTCTCTACTCCGTCCCCCAGCACCTCTCCCCTCTCCTCTCATTTCTGCTGAAGACTTTGCCTACTTCTTTAAGCAAAAGATTGATCAGAGAAAGCTTTGGCCCGCAGCTGCCAATGCCCCTCTTAGCCACTCAGCCCTGTTCTTCCAAAACCAGCTTCACCACCATGACAGAAGATCAGCTCTCCACTCTCCTGTCACGATCACACCTCACCACTTGCGCGCTTGACCCACTCCCGTCCCACCTCATCCCTAACTTTGCCACAGTCTTCATCCCTACTCTCACACACCTCTTCAACCTTTCACTTACAAATGGTGTCTTTCCTTCATCCTTCAAACATGCCTCAATCACTCCCATCCTCAAAAAGCCCTCCCTCGACCCATCCTCTGTGTCTAACTATCACCTGATATCTCTTCTCCCCTACGCCTCAAAACTACTGGAACAGCATGTATATCTCGAACTGTCCTCCCAACTCTCCTCCTGTTCCCTCTTTGACCATTTACAATCCGGCTTCTGACCGCATCAATCTACTGAAACTGCCCTAACTAAAGTCACTAACGACCTGCTAGCCGCCAAGAGCACGCGACACTACTCTGTCCTCCTTCTCCTGGACCTGTCTTCTGCCTTCGACACCGTGGACCATTCCCTCCTGCTACAGATTCTCTCATCTCTTGGCATCACAGACTTGGCCCTATCCTGGATCTCATCATACCTAACAGACCGAACATTCAGTGTCTCCCTCTCACACACCACCTCCTCACCTCGCCCCCTGTCTGTCGGTGTTCCTCAAGGCTCAGTCCTAGGACCCCTACTCTTCTCCATCTATACCTTCGGCCTGGGACAGCACATAGAATCCCACGGCTTGCAGTATCACCTCTACGCCGATGACACGCAGATCTACCTATCTGGACCTGACCTCACCTCCCTACTGACCAAAATCCCACAGTGTCTGTCTGCTATCTCAGCCTTCTTTTCTGCTCGCTTTCTCAAACTGAACATGGACAAAACAGAATTCATCATCTTTCCCCCACCTCATTCTTCCCCTCCACCCGACCTATCCATCAATGTCAATGGCTGCTCGCTTTCCCCAGTCCCGCATGCTCGGTGCCTCTGGGTGATCCTTGACTCTGCCCTCTCTTTCAAACCACATATCCAAGCCCTCGCCACCTCCTGCCGCCTCAAAATCAAAAATATTTCCCGGATCCGCTCATTCCTCAACCATGAAACCACAAAAACACTAGTGCACGCCCTTATCATCTCCCGCCTCGACTACTGCAACCTCCTACTGTCTGGCCTCCCCTCTAGCACTCTGGCACCACTCCAGTCCATCCTACACTCTGCTGCCCGACTAATCCACCTGTCTCCCTGCTATTCCCCAGCCTCCCCCCTATGCCAGGCCCTTCACTGGCTTCCTATTGCCCAGAGGCTTCAGTTCAAAACCCTAACCATGACATACAAAGCCATCCACAACCTTTCTCCTCCATACATCTGTGACATGGTCTCCCGCTACCTACCACACGCAACCTTCGTTCCTCTAAAGATTTCCTTCTCGACTCCCCCGTCATCTCTTCTTCCCACAACCGCATACAAGACTTCTCCCAGGCTTCCCCCATACTCTGGAACTCCCTGCCGCAAAACATCAGACTTTCACCAACAACGGAAACCTTCAAGAAGAACCTGAAGACCCACCTGTTCCGACAAGCCTACAGCCTACAATGATCCTCAGTCTACTGAACCATCGCACCACCAGCTCTACCCTTTCCTAGTGTATCCTCACCCATCCCTGTAGACTGTGAGCTCTCGCGGGCAGGGTCCTCTCTCCTTCAGTACTTGTGTGTCCCTTGTCTAGCACACGTTTATTGTACCTGTCTATATTTTCCCTTTACATATGTAAAGCGCCATGGAATAAATGGCGCTATATAAATGTGTAATAATAATAATAAAATAATAAAAGAAGTACGGACACAGACAGAAAATAGAATGAGCAAACGCTGGGGCCCAATCTGTCTAGACAGAAAAGTACAGGAAAGGATTCTCACTGCAATCCAAAAAAAAACCTAAAAAATACCAACTCTTCTGATTGCAAAAACACCTGAGATCACACGATCTCTACCACCTAAATCAGATCTCTGGTGTAACAAAACTAAGCCGCAGCCACTGAAAAAAACAGGAAAAATCAAATGAACAAATAACAGTGGCTTCAGATAAACTGAGAGGAGCACAAGCCCCCGGAGGGGACCTGGCTGACCTCCACAGAAGTGCAGGGAACTATGCAAAAAGCAAGCACAAAAATAAAAGCAGAAAATATCTTATCTGATAGCAGAAGATGCAGGCAAGACTCAGCAAACTTCCAAATGAACCAGGAACCACAATTGAGACAAGAACAATTGATCACCCGCAACCATCATGGGAGGGAACCTCCCTTATATCAGACCAGTCAGTGATCCCAGATTGCCATTCCTTGCTGAAAGGTTCAGTACTGTCTGTAACCACCAGAGGGAGCCTTTGCTCAGAAACCATCTCTAGCACATTCATAACAGGAGGCACTTCAAGTGTGAGATGTTTACATCAGGAGAGACTCACACTACTCGCACCCCATTTTATTTAACCCCTTCATGACCTGTGACACAGCATATGTGTCATGAAAGGATCGCGTTCCTGCGGGTCGGGTGACCGGGGTCACTGAAAGGTCACCCAACACGCAGGCACAAGACCCTTTGTGCTTCACCACAGGGGGGTTGGCTTAACCCCTACGTGGCTACGATCGCTCTGATTGGCTGTTAAAAGTGAAACAGTGCTCCCTTTATTCCGAGCCCCGACGTGCGCCCAAACAGTGGTTTACCCCCACATATGGGGTATCAGCGTACTCAGTAAAAATTGCACAACAACTTTGGGGGTCTAATTTCTATTGTTACTCTTGGGAAAAAAAAATTGGGGACTAAAAAAATGATTTTTGTGGAAAAAAAATGATTTTTTTTATTTTCACAGCTCTGCGTTATAAACTTCTGTGAAGAACTTGGAGATTCAAAGTGCTCACCACACATCTAGAGGAGTTCCTTGGGGGATCTAGTTTCCAAAATGGGGACACTTGGGGGGTTTCTACTGTTTAGGCACATCATAGGCTCTGCAAACGTAACATGATGCCCGCAGACCATTCCATCAAGTCGGCATTTCAAAACATCACTACTTCCCTTCTGAGCCCCGACGTGTGCCCATACAGTAGTTTTCTCCCCATATGGGGTACCAGTGTACTAGGACAAACTGTACAACAACTTTTGGGGTCCAATTTCTCCTGTTATCCTTGTGAAAATAAAAAATTGTGGGTTAAAAAAGTCAGTTTTTGAGGAAAAAAAATGATTTTTTGTTTTTACAGCTCTGCATTATAAACTTCTGTGAAGCACGTGGGGGTTCAAGGTGCTCACCACACATCTGGATAAGTTCCTTGGGGGCTAGGTTACAAAATGGGGTCACTTGTGGTTGGTTTCTACTGTTTGGGCACATCAGGGACTCTGCAAACGTAACAAGATGCCCGCAGACCATTCCTTCAAGTCGGCATTTCAAAGCGTCACAACATCCCTTCCGTGCACTGACATGTGCCCAAACAGTGGTTACCCCCCACATATGGGGTACCAGCGTACTCAGGTGTAAGGTTCTGTGTATCTGTTTCTGAAACTCAGTTTGTTCGTCGGCCATTTTGCTTTCTGTTTTACTGCAGCTATCTTGCCCTCAGTCAAAATGGAGTTTTCCAGCTTGCATGTTCCCGCCCTGATTCTCTCCGTTTGCTTCTTAAACAGCCACAGCTGAGCAATCAGTGCTTCAGAATCTAGCCTGCAGTGAACCTGTGTTCTGACTCCTGAAGCCTTGGACCTTGTACTCCAGCCATTCCTACTGAGGAACTCTGAAGCACTTGTGGACTCTGAACTCTGCTCTTGAGAGCCTCACGTTTGCATGGACTTGCGGTAACAGAGAAGAAGATCTGAATCTGTTGTGGAGAGTTATTGCTGAGCTTAGATTACTCTGGCCTGCTGTGTCTCCTGCTTCTGTGTTTGCAACCTGTGTGTTTATTTTTGCCAATTTGTATGAAGCAATACAAGACTTTCTTTATCAACCTGTGTCTCAAGTATTTTCATCGCACCCAAGCACAAGACGCTATATGAACTGTACCACATACATTACAAGATTCTGAAGCCAAACGTTAGTGTCTGCTGGGTCTGGAAAGGCTTGTCTGCTGTACTGTGGATATCGGATGTCCGGTTGTACTTTCTGTGATGACAGTGGTTGTGACTTCTCACAACCATTCCAGGTGAGCAATTCCCTTAAGTTTTTTTTTTTCTGCAGTGTTATCACAGGTAAACACTATTGTTTTTTTTTTTTTTTTTTCTTCTCTTCTCTTTTTGTCTGCTGAAACTCTGGATATCAGATGTCTGGTTGAAAGCTTTCTGTGATGATAGTGGTTGTGACTTCTCACAACCATTCCAGGTGAGCAGTTCCCTTAAAGTTTTTTCTTTCTTCAGTGTTGCCACAGGTGAACACTATTGTTTTTTTTTTTCTCCTCTTCTTCCAGTATCCTGTCTTAAAAGATCTGGAAAATGGAGGCCCGCATAAAGGAACTTTGCGGAGTGACTGATAATATCCTTGCAGATTTGCAGAATATAAAGACCCGTTTTACAAATCTTCAGGACCTAAATAATCACAATTTGCAAGTGGTTGGACAGACTACCCAGGATTTGCGAGCCAGGATTGAGGTTCTGGAGGGGCGAGTCCAGGCTCCTGCCGTGGCCCCGAGTTCTGGGATTCCCAAGTTGCCCCCTTTTCGTTTTGGTGGTGAACGTGAAAAATTCAGGGGATTTGTTAATCAATGCAATCTTTTTTTTTCTGCACATGCTTCACAATTTCCTACTGAACGATCTAAGGTGCTTACTATAATTATGTTGCTTACCAACAAGGCTTTGATATGGGCAAACCCTCTGATTGAGACTGAGGATGATTGTTTGAATCACCTTGATGATTTTATTTCAGCCATGGGGCAGGTGTTTGATGACCCCAATCGAGGTGCAACAGCTGAAGCAGCCATGTTAGCTTTGCGCCAAGGTAAGCACTCGGTAGCTGAATATGCCTTGGATTTCAGGAGATGGGCCCTTGATACCACCTGGGACAATTCCGCCAAAAAATCTATTTTTCGAAAGGGGTTATCCCCACTGATTAAGGATGAACTTGCCCGTGCCGACCCTCCCACTGCGTTAGGTGACTTTATTAACTACTGCATCCGTATTGATACTCGTTTAACTGAACGCAGGCAGGAGAGATGGTTCGAAAGCAATCGTACTAACCTTTTCCTACCTTCCTCTCCAGCTAAGGAACCTTTGAATAGGATTACACGGGAACCTGAACCTGAACCCATGCAGGTAGACTCTTTACTACGACGGGTTAGTGATGCACGCAAGGAACATCGTTTTAAGGAGAATCTATGTTTTTATTGTGGTAAGTCAGGGCACTTTATTATTAACTGTCCCAGCCGTTCTCGCAAGACTACTGCAGCACTCATTCATTGTGAGTGTTGCGAGAGGGGATCTGTCAGGTCCGAGCCTCAGGCTCCAGAGAGAGCTGCAGCAACAGATCTTGATTTCTCGGACTTAAACTCCGTTACCTCTGAGGACGTTGACTGTGTAAATGCTGCCATCTTTCAAGTTTCCTCAGCGGTGTCCCAGCTGAGTTGTAAGAAAAACAATTCTCACTGTTTTCTTTCCATCAAACTCTGGGTTAACTCAGCCTGGGTGTCTAGCTCTGCTATGATCGACTCAGGTGCAAGTGGAAATTTTATGGATGTCTCCTTTGCTCTAAAACAGGGAATACGTTCAGTGAAGAAGGCTACTCCAGTACAGATGGAAACTGTGGATGGCTCCCTGCTGACCTCTGGACCAGTGGATCAGGAAACAGAGCCTTTAAAGGTTCTTATGGGTAAAGATCATCAAGAGAAACTGTCCTTTATGCTTATCTCTTCTCCTCACTTTCCCATTATTCTAGGGCTACCATGGCTGCAGGCTCAGAATCCTACCATTAACTGGGAGACCAAGGAATTACACTTTCCAGAGAAACAGATGAGTCCAAAAATTTCAGCTTGCTCTGTTCCTAAAGGAACCATGTCAGTCCCTGAACTACCAGCTGTATACCAGGACTATGTGGATTTATGTGACAAGAAGAACGCTGACCAGCTTCCTCCTCACCGTCCATATGATTGTCCAATTGAATTATTGCCTGGAGCAGAGATACCTTTTGGTAAGATCTACCCCTGGCGGGGCCCGAGCTGAAGGCTTTAAAAGAGTACATAGACGAAAATCTAGCCAAGGGCTTCATACGCCCCTCTTCATCTCCTGCAGGGGCACCCATATTCTTTGTAAAGAAGAAAGATGGATCCCTGAGACCATGCGTAGACTATAGGGAACTCAATAAGGTTACTATTAGAAACCGTTATCCATTGCCTTTAATCCCTGAGTTATTGGAGAGAGTGCGACATGCCAAAATTTTTTCTAAACTAGATCTTCGTGGGGCCTATAACTTAGTCCGTATTAGACCTGGGGATGAATGGAAGACTGCATTCAGGTCACGCTATGGACACTTTGAATATCTAGTTATGCCTTTTGGTCTGAGTACCGCCCCAGCCACTTTCCAACACTTGGTGAATGATATCTTCAGGGATCTCCTAGATACATTCGTGGTAATTTATTTGGATGATATTTTAATTTTTTCTAACTCCACAGAGGAACATCATGGACATGTGAGAATGGTCTTGGAACGTCTAAGACAAAATCATCTTTACATCAAGCTTGAAAAGTGTGAATTCCATAAGACCGAAATTCAATTTCTGGGGTATGTACTGTCTACACAAGGAATTAGTATGGATGGAAGTAAAACCCAAGCCATCAATGATTGGCCAAGTCCTAGAAATGTGAAGGAGGTACAGCGCTTCATCGGGTTTGCAAACTTCTATAGACGTTTCATTAGAAATTTCTCTGAGGTAGTGTCACCTATCACCCAACTTACCCGGAAAGAGTCTAAGTTCTCCTGGACTCCCCAAGCCCAGGAAGCATTTTCCCGTCTAAAAGATAAATTTACCACTGCACCTATCCTAGTACATCCCAACCCAGAGCTTGCCTTCATAATAGAGGTGGATGCTTCAGACTGTGCCGTGGGAGCTATACTCTCTCAGAGAACAGGTGAGAAGAATGTCTTGCATCCCTGTGCCTTCTTTTCCCAGCAGTTGTCTTCGGCTGAGAAGAACTACGATGTGGGCAATAGAGAGTTGTTGGCCATTATTGCCGCCTTCAAAGAATGGAGACACCTTCTTCAAGGAGCTGCACAGCAAATAGTCGTTCTGACAGACCATCGTAATCTTGAGTTTATCAGGTCGGCTAAGTGCCTGACTCCTCGCCAGGCTCGCTGGAATCTTTTCTTAAACCAATTTAATTTTATTATTTCTTATAGACCAGGATCGCGCAATGGAAAGGCTGATGCACTCTCTAGGATTTACTCAGCAGAGACACGTCCAATTACTCCTCCTAAGACTATTCTTCCTGACTCTAGATTCCTAGGAGTGATTCATCATCAAGACCTAATTAAAGACATCAAGGAAGCATACCATGCGGATTCTTTTTTGGCTCAACCCCAAGGGACGTAAGTCTTGTCTTTAAGAATGGTGTGTGGATTCTGGGACAACGTCTGTATATACCTGAAACAGTCAGATTGAGAGTATTGCAACTCATTCACGATTCCAAAATAGCCGGGCATAGAGGAATTCTAAAGACACAGGAATTTCTTTCTCGTTTCTTTTGGTGGCCCACTTGTAGGAAGGATGTTTTGGACTATGTCACTTCGTGTGAGGTTTGTGCAAGATGCAAAACACCTCGCTCTTCACCAACTGGTCTGTTACAGCCTCTTCCCACCCCGTCCCGCCCGTGGGGATCCATTTCTATGGACTTCATTGTGGAATTACCAACCTCTCAAGGGAAGAACACTATTCTAGTGGTGGTTGACCGTCTAACAAAGGCAGCTCATTTTATCCCTTGTGTCGGCTTACCCACTGCAAAACAGACATCAGATTTGATGATTAAAGATGTGTTTCGTTTACATGGAGTACCGGATGAGGTTATTTCGGATCGAGGGGTGCAATTCACTTCTAGGTTTTGGCAAAATTTCTGTGCAGCATTGGACATTAAAGTAAACCTTTCTTCTGCTTTTCATCCCCAGACTAATGGACAAACCGAACGAACCAATCAAACCCTGGAGCAGTATCTCCGCTGCTTTATCTGCCACCTACAGGATGATTGGGTGGATCTACTTCCATTGGCTGAGTTCTCTTACAACAACTCTCAGAGTGCCTCCACTAAACAGTCTCCTTTTTACTCTAATCTAGGTTATCATCCTAACATTCTACCACGATTTCCCATAGAGACGCCTTTGCCAGCAGTGGCTGAAAGAGTCACGACTTTACAGAAGAATATGGATCTTCTAAAGGAGAATCTGGAATTGGCTCAGGAAAGGTACAAGAAGGCAGCAGATAAATTTCGTAAACCTGCACCAGCTTTTAAGGTAGGAGACCTGGTCTGGCTGTCAACCAGAAATCTTAAGTTAAGGATTCCATCGTCTAAGTTGGGACATAAGTACATTGGACCCTATAAAATCAGTAAAATTATAAGTGCCGTTGCTTGTCGTCTTCAATTGCCCAGAACTATGAGAATCCATCCTGTCTTTCATGTATCCCTACTAAAGGCTGCGACACCCAATACATTTCCTGGACGTTCTTCTCCTTGCCCTGACCCAGTGCTAGTCGATGGTCAGGAGGAATTTGTGGTGGAAAGGATTTTAGATTCCAGGTTGTATAGAAATCAGTTACAATATCTGATTAAATGGCAGGGCTACCCAGTGGAGGACAACTCATGGGAGCCAGTCAATAACGTTAATGCTCCTCGCTTGCTCCGTCAGTTTCATCAGAGGTACCCACACAAGCCTGGTCTGAGGCCATCCGGAGGTTGTCCCTAAGGGGGGAGTAATGTAAGGTTCTGTGTATCTGTTTCTGAAACTCAGTTTGTTCGTCGGCCATTTTGCTTTCTGTTTTACTGCAGCTATCTTTCCCTCAGTCAAAATGGAGTTTTCCAGCTTGCATGTTCCCGCCCTGATTCTCTCCGTTTGCTTCTTAAACAGCCACAGCTGAGCAATCAGTGCTTCAGAATCTAGCCTGCAGTGAACCTGTGTTCTGACTCCTGAAGCCTTGGACCTTGTACTCCAGCCATTCCTACTGAGGAACTCTGAAGCACTTGTGGACTCTGAACTCTGCTCTTGAGAGCCTCACGTTTGCATGGACTTGCGGTAACAGAGAAGAAGATCTGAATCTGTTGTGGAGAGTTATTGCTGAGCTTAGATTACTCTGGCCTGCTGTGTCTCCTGCTTCTGTGTTTGCAACCTGTGTGTTTATTTTTGCCAATTTGTATGAAGCAATACAAGACTTTCTTTATCAACCTGTGTCTCAAGTATTTTCATCGCACCCAAGCACAAGACGCTATATGAACTGTACCACATACATTACATCAGGACAAACTGGACAACAACTTTTGTGGTCCAATTTCTCCTGTAACCATTGTGAAAATAAAAAATAGGGGGCTAAAAAAATGATTTTTTATTTTCAAGGCTGTGCGTTATAAACTTCTGTATAGCACCTGGGGGTTCAAAGTTCTCACTGTGCATCTAAATAAGTTCCTTAGGGGGTCTTGTTTCCAAAATGGGGTCATTTGTGGGGATCTCCAAAGTTTAGGCACACAGGGCTCTCCAAACACGACATGGTGTCCGCTAACGATTGGAGCTAATTTTCCATTAAAGTCAAATGGCGCTCCTTCCCTTCTGAGCCCTGCTGTGCACCCAAACAGTGGTTCCCCCCTCATATGGGAAACCAGCGTACTCAGGAAAAACTGGACAACAACTTTTGGTGTCCAATTTATCCTGTTACCCTTGGGAAAATAAAAAAATAGGCTAAAAAAATCATTTTTGAGAAACAAAAATGACTTATTTTCACTGCTCTGCGTTTATAAACTTCTGTGAAGCACTTGGGGGTTCAAAGTGCTCACTACACATCTAGATAAGCTCCTTGGGGGGTCTAGTTTCCAAAATGGGGTCACTTGTGGGGTTTTCTACTGTTTAGGCACATCAGGGGCTCTGCAAACGCAACATGACGCCCGCAGAACATTCCATCAAGTTTGCATTCCAAAATGCCGCTCCTTCCCTTCTGAGCTCTCCCATGCGCCAAAACAGTGGTTCTCCCCCACATATGGGGTATTGGTGTACTCAGGACAAATTGCACAACAACTTTTGTGGTCCAATTTCTCCTGTTACCCTTGTGAAAATAAAAAATAGCGGGCTAAAAAAATCATTTTTGAGGAAAAAAATTATTTTTTTATTTTCACTGCTCTGCGTTATAAACTTCTCTGAAGCACTTGGGGGTTCAGAGTGCTCACAACACATCTAGATATGTTCCATAAGAGGTCTAGTTTCCAAAATGGTGTCACATGTGGGGTTTTTTTCATTGTTTAGGCACACAGGGGCTCTCCAAACGCGTCATGGTGTCCGCTAATGATTGGAGCTAATTTTCCATTCAAAAAGTTAAATGGCGCTCCTTCCCTTCTGAGCCCTGCCGTGCGCCCAAACAGTGGTTTATGACAACATATGAGGTATCTGTGTACTCAGGAGAAATTGCCCAACAAATTTTAGGATCCATTTTATCCTGTTGCCCATGCAAAAATGAAAAAATTGATGCTAAAAGAAAATTTTTGTTGGAAAAATTAAAATATCCATTTTTTCCTTCCACGTTGCTTTAGTTCCTGTGAAGCACCTGAAGGGTTAATAATCTTCTTGAATGTAGTTTTGAGTAGCTTGAGGGGTGCAGTTTTTATAATGGTGTCACTTTTGGGTATTTTCTGCCATATAGACCCCTCAAAGTGTCTTCAAATGTGAGGTGGTCCCTAAAAAAATGGTTTTGCAAATTTTGCTGTAAAAATGAGAAATCGCTGGTCAACTTTTAACCCTTATAACTTCCTAAAAAAAAAAATTTTTGCTTCCAAAATTGTGCTGATGCAAAGAAGACAAGTGGGAATTGTTATTTATTAACTATTTTGTGTCACATAACTCTCTGGTTTAACAGAATAAAAATTACAAATTTGAAAATTGCGAAATTTTCAAAATTTTCGCCAAATTTCCATTTTTTTCACAAATAAATGTAAAAATTATCGACCTAAATTTACCACTAACATGAAACCCAATATGTCACAAAAAAACAATCTCAGAATCACTAGGATCCGTTGAAGCGTTCCTGAGTTATTACCTCATAAAGGGACACTGGTCAGAATTTCAAAAAATGGCAAGGTCATGAAGGGGTTAAAATAAAAAATCTGGAGGAAGACTTTTAAAGACACCTATGTTCTTCCCATAAATCTTAACAAATCATTTATATATTAAGGAAAATGTTGATTTCTCTGGAATAAGACATTGGAGCAAAAGGTATCAGTTTATTCAACTTTTTTTGACCTGCATGTCCATATAGACGGCTTAGGAACTTTGACCCTACTAATAGATTGCCTTTAACTATAGAAGTTTTCTGGGATTCTATAATTTGTTTTATTTCTGCTAAATAGAAAAGTTACTGTGCCTATCTTATTTCAGTTTTCAACACTGGTAACGGGTATCCATAAACTTTTATGTTGTTCCTCAATGCACATTGGAGAGGGCTAAGCCAGTGTAATAAGACTCGTAGGCCACGTAATGCTACTCTGAGAAATTAAATATGCATTACATGTCCTATAAGTCTCCTTTGACTGTTTTAGTAATCTCTACAAATGATCTTCCTTTGACTCCTTGTAACAGGCCTAGCCAAATCAGATCTTCTGCTCTGCACTAATGAGGAGCAAACACTCCAAAGCACATGTCTACAAATGGAGTTTTTGATTTAGCTTCTTATCATAAGTCATGTGGTAAGGCACATTAAAGGGTTCATATTGAGTTTTAGGATTTCTATCTAAATAAGTGGCAATTGACTGCTAATCCTCTTCATCTCTAAAAAGGATATTTGCATATTTTCCTCATGAGAGGAATACTGCATGACCTATAAACCTTAATACACTTGCTTGGCCCTATCCACATGAGAAATAATCCCCTTTAGACACCATCTCAGAGGCATCCAACCCAGCCAAAGCAGACCTACTACTTCACACTGACGAAGTACAAACAAATTGAAACTTGTGTCTACAAATAGGGTGTTTGGTTTGTTCTTATCCTAAGTCTTAAGGGTATGCCACACTAAACAGCGTCGCTAACGAGATCGCTAAAATACGTCACTATTTAGCGATCTCGTTCGTGACGCTAACGTGTGTGGCATGTAGCAACGACGTGGCCCCTGCTGTGATCTCGCTGATAGTTCACTAGAGTTATGGACCGTATTTAGATCGTTGGCGTCCCGCTGGTGAGCCTATATCGCTGTGTCTGGCACCTTTTGTGAGCGATGTGCGCTGTTTTTTACATCGCAATGACCGTTAAAGTCGCTAATGAGATCGCTAACCGCTTATGCGTCGTTAACGAGATCACTAAGTGAGGCAGCTACTAGCGACATTAAAACGATCACAAAAACGATCTCATTAGCTTGCGTCGTTATTGAGATCGCTAACGAGATCACTAAGTGTGGCAGTACCTTTAGGTGGCACTAGAGTTTTAGTCCTCTTCCTCTTTGAAGAGGATATTTGCATATCTCAATGCCCAATAACATGTTATCCATACTGATGATACTTTAGCAATATCATCACTATGGATGGAACACCAGCTCTGTGCAGAAGATATAGAATATTTTGAATAGCGGTAGTAGTAAATTGGTGCATAATGCATACCTTTTGGAAACAGGTGTATTTGCAGGTCCAACTTATTTGCAGTTTCTAGTTCCTTTTATTAGTAGTAACCTTTGCATAAGGTAGAGTGAAAAATCTGTTTCTCCTTACCAATAATTGTACACAAGTTTAGGTATACAAGTGTACAAACTACAGAGTGCTCAATCAGTATGTCAATCGTCTATCAGGGATGTTGTATAACAATGTGTTTTTCTGTAACACATCTTAATTACTTGTTATATTTGTTTTTTTGAAGAAAATTTGCAGGAAAGTTTAATTCAAGTTGTCTGTTAGGATCTCCAGAAATCAGCATTTTGTGTTCAATTTCCTTGCAGTGTCACCTTAGGAGTAATGAGACAATACACAGTGCTTATTAAAATCAATGAGCTGTCTGTGTGAGGCTAAAGTCAGCTGAACCCACTGATTGCGATCGGATTGGCCGACCATCTGATGTGTTTGGATGTTTTCCAATTCTCCACCAACAGATAATGTTAGAGCAGAGAAGGATTGGACAGTTTGAATACACGCACCCAATCCCCCAATCCATTTAGCTGAGCCATATATGTTTAAAGAAGAGTCGAGAAAAATATCTACTGGCTGACCTAGCTATCTAAGGTATATAGGCACTTAAAGAAAACCTCTTTTTATCTATGTTATCTTATGAGTAATACATATGGATCATGACATCAAGAACATTGCCTACTTTAGAAGGAGTTCTGGATCATTTCAAGCCCTTTCTTGGTAGGTGAACTGTTTTTTTTTTCTGTCTTTAATAAATATATGAACTCTATCCGGTAAAGAATGATTGGCACATCGCTTTGCCACCACAATATGTGTAACTGTTGGTGAAATGTTCTGAGTATTTATATATGTGCTTTACACCAAGCATTGGATGATCTGTTCTGGCCAAAGAATCATCTTCTACAAGGCTTTGGGAGGATACAAGCCATATGTACTAGGGCATGAGTTGAGCATTTATGCTTTCCCTGACTATTATTTGTTTCCATTAGTTGAAATTTGATGTTCATATTTTTTTGCATCTGAAATTTTTAGAAATTTCCTGGATAAATTTCTGTAATATCTTAAAGATAGGCACCCAAAACTGATACATATGCATGCACACTCCTCATCGTTGAAATTGCAATAGCAAATAGGAATAGTTGTAGCATTATGGAAACTACATGTTTGATAGACATGTTAACAATATGCAAATGATGAAAAAATTAAAACAACATTTTTAGAACATCTTGATTGGTTCAGTATAAAATCACAGTATCTATAGTTAATGATGCAAATTTTACAAAATATGAACCAATGGTTCAATCTATTTAGTATTAAGTATGAAAACTATGCACAGAAAAACATACAGTTACATGCCTTGGCTGCTAACAGTGAGGTTATCCATGGTTATTTGAGGAATTTTCTGCCATGCTGAATCAAATAGGCACTCAAAATTTTAAGATTTACTGCTAGCAGTTCCCTTTCTAATTGCTGAAAAATTATGTCCATGATGTTCTCGATGGGAAACAAGTCCCTGACCAAAGCACTACATCAATATTATTTAAAGTAAAACTTAACTTTTAATAATATACTATAAAAAGAGAGACAAACAATTATATGGCCAAAAAGACTGTTTCTGCTGTTTGGCTATGGTAAAGAAGTGCAAGATATCCCTAATGTCCAACTGTTAATGTAAGGTTCTATGTATATATTCCTGAAACTCAGTTTGTTCGTCAGCCATTTTACTTTCTGTCTTGCTGCAGCTATCTTGCCCTCAGTCAAAATGGAGTTTCCAGCTTGCATGTTCCCGCCCTGATTCTCTCCTTTGCTTTTTAAGCAGCCACAGCTGAGCAATCAGTGCTTCAGAATCTAGCCTGCAGTGAACCTGTGACTTGACTCCTGTAAGCCTTGGACCTTGTACTCCAGCTATTCCTACTGAGGAACTCTGAAGCACTTGTGGACTCTGAACCCTGCTCTTTGAAAGACCCACGTTTGCATGGACTTACGGTAACAGAGAAGAAGATCCTGAATCTGTATTGGAGAGTGATTGCTGAGCTTGGATTACTCTGGCCTGCTGTGTCTCCTGTTTCTGTGTCTGCAAACTGTGTGACTATTTCTGCCAACTTGTATGAAGTAATACAGGACTTTTCTATATCAAACCTGTGACTCCTGTGTTTTCATCGCACCCAAGCACAAGACGCTATATGAACTGTACTACATACATTACAAGATTCTGAAGCCCAAAACGTTAGTGTCTGCTGGGTCTGGAAGGCTGTGTCTGCTGTACTGTGGATATCAGACGTCCGGTTGTACTTTCTGTGATGACAGTGGTTGTGACTTCTCACAACCATTCCAGGTGAGCAATTCCCTTAAGTTTTTTCTTTTTGCAGTGTTACCACAGGTAAACACTATTGTTTTTTTTTTTTTTTCCTTTCTTTTCTCTTTTTTGTCTGCTGTAACTCTGGATATCAGATGTCTGGTTGAAACTTTCTGTGATGATAGTGGTTGTGACTTCTCACAACCATTCCAGGTGAGCAGTTCCCTTAATTTTTTTTTCTCTCTGCAGTGTTGCCACAGGTGAACACTATTGTTTTTTTTCTCTCCTCTTCTTCCAGTAATCCTGTCTTAAAAGATCTGGAAAATGGAGGCCCGCATAAAGGAACTTTGCGGAGTGACTGATAATATCCTTGCAGATTTGCAGAATATAAAGACCCGTTTTACAAATCTACAGGACCTCAATAATCACAATTTGCAAGTGGTTGGACAGACTACCCAGGATTTGCGAGCCAGGATTGAGGTTCTAGAGGGGCGAGTCCAGGCTCCTGCCGTAGCCCCGAGTGCTGGGATTCCCAAGTTGCCCCCTTTTCGTTTTGGCGGTGAACGTGAGAAATTCAGGGGATTTATTAATCAATGCAATCTTTTTTTTTCTGCACATGCTTCACAATTTCCCACTGAACGATCTAAGGTGCTTACTATAATTATGTTGCTTACCAACAAGGCTTTAATGTGGGCAAACCCTCTGATTGAGACTGAGGATGATTGTTTGAATCACCTTGATGATTTTATTTCAGCCATGGGGCAGGTGTTTGATGACCCCAATCGAGGTGCAACAGCTGAAGCAGCCATGTTAGCTTTGCGCCAAGGTAAGCACTCGGTAGCTGAATATGCCTTGGATTTCAGGAGATGGGCCCTTGATACCACCTGGGACAGTTCCGCCAAAAAATCTATTTTTCGAAAGGGGTTATCTCCACTGATTAAGGATGAACTTGCTCGTGCCGACCCTCCCACTGCGTTAGGTGACTTTATTAACTACTGCATCCGTATTGATACTCGTCTGACTGAACGCAGGCAAGAGAGATGGTTCGAAAGCAATCGTACTAACCTTTTCCTACCTTCCTCTCCAGCTAAGGAACCTTTGAGTAGGATTACACGGGAACCTGAACCTGAACCCATGCAGGTAGACTCTTTACAACGACGGGTTAGTGATGCACGCAAGGAACATCGTTTTAAGGAGAATCTATGTTTCTATTGTGGTAAGTCAGGGCACTTCATTATAAACTGCCCCAGCCGTTCTCGTAAGACTACTGCAGCACTCATTCATTGTGAGTGTTGCGAGAGGGGATCTGTCAGGTCCGAGCCTCAGGCTCCAGAGAGATCTGCAGCAACAGATCTTGATTTCTCGGACTTAAACTCCGTTACCTCTGAGGACGTTGACTGTGTAAACGCTGCCATTTTTCAAGTTTCCTCAGCGGTGTCCCAGCTGAGTTGTAAGAAAAACAATTCTCATTGCTTTCTTTCCATCAAACTCTGGGTTGACTCAGCTTGGGTGTCTAGCTCTGCTATGATCGACTCAGGGGCAAGTGGAAATTTTATGGATGTCTCCTTTGCTCTGAAACAGGGAATACGTTCAGTGAAGAAGGCTACTCCAGTACAGATGGAAACTGTGGATGGCTCCCTGCTGACCTCTGGACCAGTGGATCAGGAAACAGAGCCTTTGAGGGTTCTTATGGGTAAAGATCATCAAGAGAAACTGTCCTTTATGCTTATCTCTTCTCCCCACTTTCCCATTATTCTAGGGCTACCATGGCTGCAGGCTCAGAATCCTACCATTAACTGGGAGACCAAGGAATTACACTTTCCAGAGAAACAGATGAGTCCAAAAGTTTCAGCTTGCTCTGTTCCTAAAGGAATCATGTCAGTCCCTGAACTACCAGCTGTATACCAGGACTATGTGGATTTATGTGACAAGAAGAACGCTGACCAGCTTCCTCCTCACCGTCCATATGATTGTCCAATTGAATTATTGCCTGGAGCAGAGATACCTTTTGGTAAGATCTACCCCCTGGCGGGGCCCGAGCTAAAGGCTTTAAAGGATTACATAGATGAAAATCTAGCCAAGGGCTTCATACGCCCCTCTTCATCTCCTGCAGGTGCACCCATCTTCTTTGTAAAGAAGAAAGATGGATCTCTGAGACCATGCGTAGACTATAGGGAACTCAATAAGGTTACTATTAGAAACCGTTATCCATTGCCTTTAATCCCTGAGTTATTGGAGAGAGTGCGACATGCCAAAATTTTTTCTAAACTAGATCTTCGTGGGGCCTATAACTTAGTCCGTATTAGACCTGGGGATGAATGGAAGACTGCATTCAGGTCACGCTATGGACACTTTGAATATCTAGTTATGCCTTTTGGTCTGAGTACCGCCCCAGCCACTTTCCAACACTTGGTGAATGACATCTTCAGGGATCTCCTAGATACATTCGTGGTAATTTATTTGGATGATATTCTAATTTTTTCTAACTCCACAGAGGAACATCATGGACATGTGAGAATGGTCTTGGAACGTCTAAGACAAAATCATCTTTACATCAAACTTGAAAAGTGTGAATTCCATAGGACCGAAATTCAATTTCTGGGGTATGTACTGTCTACACAAGGAATTAGTATGGATGGAAGCAAAACCCAAGCCATCAAGGATTGGCCAAGTCCTAGAAATGTGAAGGAGGTACAGCGCTTCATCGGGTTTGCCAACTTCTATAGACGTTTCATTAGAAATTTCTCTGAGGTAGTGTCACCTATCACTCAACTGACCCGGAAAGAGTCTAGGTTTTCCTGGACTCCCCAAGCCCAGGAAGCATTTTCCCGTCTAAAAGATAAATTTACCACTGCACCTATCCTAGTACATCCCAACCCCGAGCTTGCCTTCATAATAGAGGTGGATGCTTCAGACTGTGCCGTTGGAGCTATACTCTCTCAGAGAACAGGTGAGAAGAATGTCTTGCATCCCTGTGCCTTCTTTTCCCAGCAGTTGTCTTCGGCTGAGAGGAACTACGATGTGGGCAATAGAGAGTTGTTGGCCATTATTGCCGCCTTCAAAGAATGGAGACACCTTCTTCAGGGAGCTGCACAGCAAATAGTCGTCCTGACAGACCATCGTAACCTTGAGTTTATCAGGTCGGCTAAGTGCCTGACTCCTCGCCAGGCTCGCTGGAATCTTTTCTTAAACCAATTTAATTTTATCATCTCTTATAGACCAGGATCGCGCAATGGAAAGGCTGATGCACTCTCTAGGATTTACTCAGCAGAGACACGTCCAATTACTCCTCCTAAGACTATTCTTCCTGACTCTAGATTCCTAGGAGTAATTCATAATCAAGACCTACTTAAGGATATCAAGGAAGCATACCATGCGGATTCCTTTTTGGCACAACCCCCAAGGGACGTAAGTCTTGTCTTTAAGAATGGTGTGTGGATTCAGGGACAACGTCTGTATATTCCTGAAACAGTCAGATTAAGAGTATTGCAACTCATTCACGATTCCAAGATAGCTGGGCATAGAGGAATTCTAAAGACACAGGAATTTCTTTCTCGTTTCTTTTGGTGGCCCACTTGCAGGAAGGATGTTTTGAATTATGTCACTTCATGTGAGGTCTGTGCAAGATGCAAAACACCTCGCTCCTCACCAACTGGTCTGTTACAGCCTCTTCCCACCCCGTCCCGCCCGTGGGGATCCATTTCTATGGACTTCATTGTGGAGTTACCAACCTCTCAGAGGAAGAACACCATTCTAGTGGTGGTTGACCGTCTAACAAAGGCAGCTCATTTTATCCCTTGTGTCGGCTTACCCACTGCAAAACAGACATCAGATTTGATGATTAAAGATGTGTTTCGCTTACATGGAGTACCGGATGAGGTTATTTCGGATCGAGGGGTGCAATTCACTTCTAGGTTTTGGCAAAATTTCTGTGCAGCATTGGACATTAAAGTAAACCTTTCTTCTGCTTTTCATCCCCAGACTAATGGACAGACCGAACGAACCAATCAAACCCTGGAGCAGTATCTCCGCTGCTTTATCTGCCACCTACAGGATGATTGGGTGGATCTACTTCCATTAGCTGAGTTCTCGTATAACAACTCTCAGAGTGCCTCCACTAAACAGTCTCCTTTTTACTCTAATCTAGGTTATCATCCTAACATTCTACCACGATTTCCCATAGAAACGCCTTTACCAGCAGTGGCTGAAAGAATCACGTCTTTACAGAAGAATATGGATCTTCTAAAGGAAAATCTGGAATCGGCTCAAGAAAGGTACAAGAAAGCAGCAGATAAATTTCGTAAACCTGCACCAGCTTTCAAGGTAGGAGACTTGGTCTGGCTGTCAACCAGAAATCTTAAGTTAAGGATTCCATCATCTAAGTTGGGACATAAGTACATTGGACCCTATAAAATCAGTAAAATTATAAGTGCCGTTGCTTGTCGTCTTCAACTGCCCAGAACTATGAGAATCCACCCTGTCTTTCATGTATCCCTACTAAAGGCTGCGACACCCAATACGTTTCCTGGACGTTCCTCTCCTTGCCCTGACCCAGTGCTAGTCGATGGTCAGGAAGAATTTGTGGTGGAAAGGATTTTAGATTCCAGGTTGTATAGAAATCAGTTACAATATCTGATTAAATGGCAGGGCTACCCAGTGGAGGACAACTCATGGGAACCGGTCAATAACGTTAATGCTCCTCGCTTGCTCCGTCAGTTTCATCAGAGGTACCCACACAAGCCTGGTCTGAGGTCATCCGGAGGTTGTCCTTAAGGGGGGAGTAATGTAAGGTTCTATGTATATATTCCTGAAACTCAGTTTGTTCGTCAGCCATTTTACTTTCTGTCTTGCTGCAGCTATCTTGCCCTCAGTCAAAATGGAGTTTCCAGCTTGCATGTTCCCGCCCTGATTCTCTCCTTTGCTTCTTAAGCAGCCACAGCTGAGCAATCAGTGCTTCAGAATCTAGCCTGCAGTGAACCTGTGACTTGACTCCTGTAAGCCTTGGACCTTGTACTCCAGCTATTCCTACTGAGGAACTCTGAAGCACTTGTGGACTCTGAACCCTGCTCTTTGAAAGACCCACGTTTGCATGGACTTACGGTAACAGAGAAGAAGATCCTGAATCTGTATTGGAGAGTGATTGCTGAGCTTGGATTACTCTGACCTGCTGTGTCTCCTGTTTCTGTGTCTGCAAACTGTGTGACTATTTCTGCCAACTTGTATGAAGTAATACAGGACTTTTCTATATCAAACCTGTGACTCCTGTGTTTTCATCGCACCCAAGCACAAGACGCTATATGAACTGTACTACATACATTACAGTTAATCCCCTACCTTGCTGCGGAGGTTGGCACCCTAGGACCTGTGCAGTGGCGCCCCCGCTCAACGTAGACTCTCCATAATAAGCCCTAGTTGGCCCTAAACTGAAAGAGAGGAAAGGAGTCAGACAGCAGACACAACAATTCAGAAAAAGCATGCAAGGTGAAAAGTCATAGAAATGTACTGAATGTATTCAGATTGAGGGTATAAGGTGCAAAAAATTCAAATAAATATGCACATATATAGTGAACATATCCTAAAAAAGAAGAGTTCTTATAATAGACAGATAGTCACAATAGCCATAATAATTGCACCTATTTCAAAGTACATTGCACTGCAAAAAGTGATTAAAGCACTTGGTAACTTTGGAAAACCAAAATATTGAATATACAAAAACAAACCATGCTCAAAAAATGTGAAAAATTGAAAAAATAGTCAGAAGTGATTAGGAGATCTACTTTGATATAGGAAAGATGTGTATCTTCGTACCGTGTTAGCCAGTAGATAGAAAAATATTTAGGTTTGGGAATATAAGCTCATGATGACCTTTGACACTTTCAGTGCTGGAATGAATGTGTCGCATGGATTTATGTCCTTTTACATCAATTAAGGAATCTGCTTCTCTGACCTTCTGGGGGCATCAAAACACAATACCAGACCCCAATCAGAGGGTAATAAAACTTTCACTCCTTATCTATAGGAAAGATGTGTATCTTCGTACCGTGTTAGCCAGTAGATAGAAAAATATTTAGACTTGAGAGTCCTCAGTGGTTGATACCTTTTAATGGCTAACTGAAAAGATGGTAACAAATTGCAAGCTTTCGAGACTACTCCGGTCTCTTCATCAGGCAAAGACTAAAACAAAAACTGAAGAATCACATATATATATATATACACAAGAGGACACAGGAATAGTGCAATAGGTAAGACAAGTGACGTGAAGCAGAACTGTCATTATGGCAGAGGAATGAACATAAATATTGGAACAGATCATAGATAAGGAGAGAGTTTTATTACCCTCTGATTGGGGTCTGGTGTTGTGTTTTGATGCCCCTAGAAGGTCAGAGACGCAGATTCCTTAATTGATATAGAATGACATGAATCCATGTGACACGTTCATTCCAGCACTAAGAGTGTCAAAGGTCATCATAAGTTTGTATTCCCAAACCTTTCTATCTTTCTCAGATTTGAAGTTAGATTTTAATACCAGTAATTCCATATCCATTATGCTATGACCGGGCATACAAAAGTCTTTTGCCACAGGTAAATCCATTCTTTTTTCTCTTATCGTGTGGCGATGAGAATTCATCCTTGTTCTCAGTTTTTGCCCGGTCTCCCCCACATACAGACCCCCAGTTGGACATTTAGTACATATAATTAGGTACACCACATTAGATGTGATGCAGCTGAAAGTACCTGGGATCTTGTAGTCCTGATGGGAGTTGGGTATCTTTATCTTGTCCGTGGTCATTATAGATGCACATGTTTTACACTTCTTCTGTTTGCAAGGAAAGGTTCCTGCAGCTGTTGGGAGGACAGGGAGCTTCTGACAATGATGCTTCTTAGATTTGGGGGCTGCCTAAAACATAGTAGTGGGGGTCTGGAAATATAGATTGTAATCGGGCATCTTTTTGTAGTAAAGGTTGTAGTTTCCGTGCAGCTCCCCTTAGCATCTCCAGATTTGGATTGTAGGTGACCACTAGAGGCACCCGGTTATTTTCTTCTTTAGTTTTGTAATGTAGCAGGTGATTCCTTGATATTCTGGTGGCTCTTGTAATTTGGTTTTCAATTGTTCTTGGATGGTAGCCCAGGTTCAAAAAAGTCTTTCTGAGGCGACCAAGGTGTTCATCTCTATCCATGGGGTTGGAACATATATGGTTGTATCTGATGGCTTGGCTGTAGACTATAGAGTTTTTTTATGTGTTTTGGATGGAAACTGTCCCATTTAAGGTATGTTGGACGGTCGATTGGCTTCTGATACAGGGATGTCTCTATTTCATTGTTCTTTAGCTTAATGGTGGTGTCTAAAAAGTTAATTTCAGTGCTGGAGTAGTTGAGTGTTAAGTTGATGGTTGGATGAAATTGGTTGAACTGTTCATGGAACGTCTTTAGCTGTTGTTCAGACTCCGTCCAGATGATTAAAATGTCATCAATGTAGCGGTAGTAGGCCCGAGGCCTGATGGGACATGAGGACAAAAAGTCGCTTTCAAGCTTGGCCATGAAAAGATTTGCATACTGTGGAGCCATTTTACTTCCCATAGCTGTGCCAGTCTCCTGAAGATTGATCTTGTTGTCAAATTCAAAGTAATTGTGGGTGAGGATAAATTTTGTGAGTTTCACCACAGAATCAGCATCACTCCCGGTGTTTCCCATGAAGACTTTGCAGGCATTTAATCCATCCTGGTGTGGGATATCAGAGTACAAAGATTCCACGTCCATGGTGGCCAGGATGGTTCCTTCTGGTAGGAGACCTATTGCTGCTAGTTTATTCAGTAGGTCAGTTGTGTCCTGAATGTAGCTGGGTGTATCCTTTACCAGGGGTTTAAGAATGCCCTCTACCCATCCAGATACCTGCTCAGTAAGGGTGTCCACACATGAAATAATCGGCCTCCCTGGATTCCCAGCTTTGTGGATTTTGGGAAGCATGTAAAATGTCCCTGTTCTTGGACTTTCTGGTATCAGGTCATCAGCTCTTATGGATTTGTCAGACAGACAAGATACCAACTTGCTTAGTTCCTTGTAATAGTCCTGTGTAGGGTCCGACTCCAGTTTTCTGTAGTAGCGTGTGTCCGTAAGTTGTCTGTTTGCTTCCTTAATATAGTCTGATGTGTTCATCATGACTATTGCACCTCCCTTGTCAGCAGGTTTAATGATGATTTCTTTGTTGGTTTTCAGAGACTGTATGGCCTTTCTCTCCTGGGCACTGATGTTGGATGCTTGTCTCTTGTTGGTGGCTATGATGGTGGATTTTATCAAATGTCTGAATGAGTCTATATATTTATCCAAATGGGGGTTACGTCCAGGTGGAGGTGTCCAGTCTGACCTCTTCTTGGTTGTTGGGATCCCTTTTCCTTCAGTCCGAGTGTTTTCTGGATCTTCTGTATCATTGAAGTATTCCCTCAGGCGCAGTCTCCTGAAAAAATGTTCCATATCACTGCAGAGTTCGGTTTTATCCAGGGCCTTAGTAGGACAAAATGAGAGTCCTCTAGAAAGCACGGCAAGCTCCACTTTGTTGGGTTTGTAATCTGAGAGATTGATGACACAGTTAGATGCTTTTGTGTCTGGAATGGAGGTGGTTGTCAGAGTTGTCAGGTTTTGTTTTGTATCTGTTTGTATAGAGTCCGGAATGGAGGCGCAATCTGTGTAGTTTCTTTTCCTTGTTATGAATCAGAAAGGTCCGTAGTTTGTTATAGTATTGTTGTAATTTTTGCTCTGTGCTTTCTGTAAGTGTTTTCCTCAGAGTTTCAAATTGCCCTTAGACTTTACTCCTTATTGTTGTCAATGGGTTTGAGATGAGTTCTGAGCAGAGGCTCCCTCTGGTGGTTACAAGCGGTACTAGTGAAGATTGTGAGGACTGGGAATCAGGTGTTACTGACTGGTCTTATATAAGGGAGTCATTTTCCCATCAGGGTTGCCGGTGATCAATTGTTCTGGTCTGAATCCTTCATTCCAGTTTCCCTTGTAGCCTGCTGTGTCGTGTCTGCATCTCCTGCTACCAGATAAGAATTTTTATTCTTTTGTGTTTTTGCTATATTTTTGCATTTTGTCTTGCACTTCTTTGGGGGCCTTCAGGGTCCCCTCCGGGGGCTTCTGCCCTCTCAGTTTAGTTCAGCCACTGAGTTTTGTTCTTTTGCTTTTTCCAGTTTTTTCAGTGGCTGCTGTTTTGATTTTGTTACACCAGAGAGCTAATTTAGGTGGTAGAGGTCGTGTGATCTCAGGTGATTTTGAAATTAGTAGAGTTGGTGTTTTTCAGGGTTTTCTGGGATTTCAGTAAGTACCCTTCCTGTCCTTTTCTATTTAGATAGTTTGGGCCCCAGCGTTTGCTCATTCTATTTTCTTTCTGTGTCAGTATTTCCTCTTGTCTAACCGCCATTACATGTTTGGGGGCTTTCTATTATCTTTGGGGTTCTGCTCCGGGGCAGATAGCTTTCCTATTTCTATCTTTAGGTGTAGTTAGTTTCTCAGGCTGTGACGAGGCGTCTAGGACCAACGTAGGAACGCTCCACGGCTGCCTCTAGTTGTGGTGGTTAGTCAGGGTACTGCAATCCCATAGATTCCAACTGCTCTGGTGTATTGCCTTTTTTACCTGCACTCCTCAGCTACCGAAACATAACAGTATCACCGGCCTAAAAATTGAAAATTGTATGGTACTCACAGAAGGGAAAAAATATTGTGATAGAAAAAAGGTTGTCAGAGTTGTCAGAGATATTTTTCTGTTTGTTGCATTTTTTTTTTTTTTCCCTCTGTATCTCTGGGTGCTGGGGAGGATATTTTCTCCCAATGGAGTTTGCACAGTTGTCTGGCCGTGTGGATCAGCTTGCCACTGAGGTTCGGAGTATTGCTATCTATCTTGCTGGGTTGCCTGTTGTGGAACCTAGGATCCCCATGCCAGATTTGTTTTTAGGGGATCGAACTAAGTTTCAGAATTTCAAAAATAATAGTAAATTGTTTTTGCCTTAAAATCTAAGTCCTCAGGAAACGCAGCGCAGCAGGTTCAAATTATCATCTCTCTCCTGCGCGGCGATCCTCAGGATTGGGCTTTTTCCCTGATACCTGGGGATCCTGTTTTGAGTGATGTTGATGCGTTTTTTCAGGCTTTGGGGTTATTGTACGATGAGCCTAATGTCACTGATCAAGCTGAAAAAGCCTTGTTGGCATTAAATCAGGGGCTTGATGACGCTGAGTTATACTGTCAGAGATTCCGTAGGTGGGCAGTCCTGACCAAATGGAATGACGACGCTTTGGCGGCCCTTTTCCGGAAGGGTCTGTCGGATAATGTAAAGGATGTTATGGTGGGATTCCCTGTCCCCTCTGGTCTCAATGATTCTATGTCATTAGCGATTCAAATTGACAGACGTTTGCGTGAGCGGAGAAGTATGCGTGGAATGGTGTTGCCTTGTGAGCCAGCTTCTGAGCCCATGCAGTGTGATGGAGTGGTGTCTGGGGCACAGCGTCATGAGTTTCGAAAGCGCAATAGGTTATGTTTCTACTGTGGTGATGCCTCTCATGCTACTTCAGTCTGCCCTAAGCGGGGAAGACGTTTTGCACGCTCAGTTGTCTTGGGTAGTGTTCAGACTAAGTTTTTATTAACTGTCACTCTGATATGCTCTCTGTCCTCATTTTCTGCTCAGGCTTTCGTTGATTCTGGAGCAGCTATTAACCTGATGGATTATGATTTTGCTAAACGTTGTGGGTTTCCCTTGATACCCCTACAGAAGTCTATTCCCCTACTGGGGATCGATTCTACCCCTTTGGCTGAGAATAAACCCCAGTTTTCTACTCAGGTGATAATGAGGGTTGAACCTGATCACCAGGAGTGCTGCAAATTTTTGGTTCTATATAATCTGCATGACATTATCGTGCTGGGTTTCCCTTGGTTACAGTCTCATAATCCTGTTTTGGATTGGAAATCTGTGTCTGTAACCAGTTGGGGCTGCCAATGTGTTAATACCAACACTCCTGTTTTTTCTGCCTCCCCCCAAGCTCAGGATGTTCCTGACTTTTTGTTTGATTTTTCTGATGTGTTTAGCGAAAGTAAATCTGCATCCTTACCTCCCCATAGGAGCTATGACTGCGCTATTGAATTAGTGCCGGGTAGTAAATTCCCTAAAGGTCGCCTTTTTAACTTGTCTGTACCTGAACATGACGCTATGCGGTCTTATATCAAGGAATCATTGGAGAAGGGTCATATCAGACCATCCTCTTCACCCTTAGGTGCCGGTTTTTTCTTTGTGGCCAAAAAAGATGGTTCATTAAGGCCGTGTATTGATTATCGTCTCTTGAACAATATTACTGTGAAATATCAATACCCGTTACCCTTGATTTCTGACCTGTTTTCCAGGGTGAAAAACGCTACTTGGTTTACCAAGCTTGACCTCAGGGGGGCGTATAACCTTATTCGCATTAAGCACGGGGATGAATGGAAGACGGCATTCAATACCCCTGAAGGGCATTTTGAGTACCTAGTGATGCCCTTTGGGCTCACTAATGCCCCTTCCGTCTTCCAGTCCTTCATGAATGACATTTTCAGGGATTTTGTGGACAAATTTCTGATTGTTTATTTGGATGATATCTTGATTTTTTCTAATGACTGGGACTCTCATGTGAAACATGTTCGGACTGTGTTCCAGATTTTGAGGGATAATGCTCTGTATGTGAAGGGATCAAAGTGTCTTTTTGGCGTACAGAAGATCTCATTTCTGGGATTCATTTTGTCCCCATCTGTTATTGAAATGGACCCGGTCAAGGTTCAGGCCATCTGTGATTGGGTCCAACCTACTTCATTAAAGGCTCTTCAGAGATTTTTGGGTTTTGCCAATTTTTATCGTAAATTTATTGGTAATTTCTCGGTTATTGTTAAACCATTAACTGATTTGACCAGAAAGAGTTCTGATGTGGTGAATTGGCCTCCTGAGGCAGTCTCTGCATTTCAGGAACTTAAGCAGAGATTCACTTCTGCTCCTGTTCTACGGCAGCCTGATGTTTCTCTGCCATTTCAGGTGGAGGTTGATGCCTCTGAAATTGGGGCAGGTGCCGTTTTGTCCCAAAAAGATCCAGAGACCTCTAAAAGTAACCCTTGTGCCTTTTTCTCTCGAAAATTTTCTCCTACTGAACGTAATTATGACGTGGGTAATCGGGAGTTATTGGCCATGAAGTGGGCTTTTGAAGAGTGGAGACATTGGCTGGAGAGAGCCAAACATCAGATGGTGGTCCTTACGGACCATAAGAATCTGGTCTATCTGGAATCTGCCAAGCGACTCAATCCTAGACAGGCCAGGTGGGCCTTGTTTTTCACACGTTTTAATTTTGTGGTTTCCTTTCTTCCTGGCACTAAGAATGTTAAGGCGGATGCCCTCTCGAGGAGTTTCCTTGCGGACTCTCCTGAGTTATCTGATCCTTCTGTTATTTTGAAAGAGGGTGTAGTTCTTTCCGCCATCTCGCCCAATTTGAGACTTGCTCTGGAGGGGTGTCAGGAGGATAGGCCCGAGCGCTGCCCTGTTGGAAAATTGTTTGTCCCGGACCAATGGAAAAAGAGTGATGTCTGAGATTCATTGTTCCGCATTGGCTGGGCATCCCGAATTTTTGGTACCAGAGACTTGGTTAGTCGGTCCTTTTGGTGGCCTACTTTGTCTCGCGATGTCAGGGAATTTGTGCAGTCCTGCGGGACTTGCTCTCGCTCCAAGCCTTGCTCTCGCTCTAGTGGTTTGTTGATGCCATTGCCTGTGCCCAAGAGACCATGGACCCATATCTCTATGGATTTCATTTCCGATCTTCCTGTTTCTCAGAGAATGACCACCATCTGGGTAATTTGTGATAGGTTTTCCAAAATGATACATCTTGTGCCATTACCTAAGTTGCCTTCCTCTGAATTGGTGCCGTTGTTTCTTCAGCACGTGGTTCGTTTACACGGCATTCCTGAGAACATTGTGTCTGACAGAGGAGTCCAGTTTGTTTCCAGATTTTGGAGGACTTTTTGTTCTAAACTGGGTGTTCAATTGTCTTTCTCCTCGGCATTTCATCCTCAGACCAATGGTCAAACTGAGAGAACAAACCAGACATTAGAGACTTATCTAAGATGCTTTGTGTCTGCTGATCAGGATGACTGGGTCTCTTTTTTGCCTTTGGCTGAGTTTGCTCTTAATAATAGGGCTAGCTCTGCCACTTTGATGTCTCCGTTTTTCTGTAATTCTGGTTTTCACCCTCGATTTTCTTCAGGACAGACGGAAGCTTCTGTCTGTCCAGGTGTTGACTCTGTTGTTGAGCTATGCAACAGATTTGGGACCAGGTAGTGGAGAGGTTGTCCCTCTCTCAGGAGAAGGCCCAGCGGTTTGCTAACCGGCATAGGACTGATGGTCCTCGGTTTAAAGTGGGGGACTTGGTCTGGTTGTCCTCAAAGAATATTCCTATGAGAGTAGCATCTCCTAAATTTAAGCCTAGGTTCATTGGACCTTATAAGATCATGGAGATTATTAATCCTGTTTCTTTTCGTTTGCTTCTTCCAGGGACATTTAAGATCCATAACGTGTTCCACAAGTCCTTGTTGAAGAGGTTTGTTGAGCCAGTGGTTCCTGCTACTGTGCCTCCTGACCCTGTTTTGGTTGAGGGCAATCTGGAGTATGTGGTTGAGAAAATATTGGATTCTCGTTTTTCTAGACGAAGACTCCAGTATTTGGTTAAATGGAAAGGTTATGGTCAGGAAGACAATTCTTGGGTGTTTGCTTCGGACATCCATGCTAGGAGACTTATCCGTGCGTATCATAGAACTCATCCTGACCGACCTGGTTGCTCAAATGAGGGTTCGGTGACCCCTCCTCAAGGGGGGGGTACTGTTGTGAATGGGTTTGAGATGAGTTCTGAGCAGAGGCTCCCTCTGGTGGTTACAAGCGGTACTAGTGAAGATTGTGAGGACTGGGAATCAGGTGTTACTGACTGGTCTTATATAAGGGAGTCATTTTCCCATCAGGGTTGCCGGTGATCAATTGTTCTGGTCTGAATCCTTCATTCCAGTTTCCCTTGTAGCCTGCTGTGTCGTGTCTGCATCTCCTGCTACCAGATAAGAATTTTTATTCTTTTGTGTTTTTGCTATATTTTTGCATTTTGTCTTGCACTTCTTTGGGGGCCTTCAGGGTCCCCTCCGGGGGCTTCTGCCCTCTCAGTTTAGTTCAGCCACTGAGTTTTGTTCTTTTGCTTTTTCCAGTTTTTTCAGTGGCTGCTGTTTTGATTTTGTTACACCAGAGAGCTAATTTAGGTGGTAGAGGTCGTGTGATCTCAGGTGATTTTGAAATTAGTAGAGTTGGTGTTTTTCAGGGTTTTCTGGGATTTCAGTAAGTACCCTTCCTGTCCTTTTCTATTTAGATAGTTTGGGCCCCAGCGTTTGCTCATTCTATTTTCTTTCTGTGTCAGTATTTCCTCTTGTCTAACCGCCATTACATGTTTGGGGGCTTTCTATTATCTTTGGGGTTCTGCTCCGGGGCAGATAGCTTTCCTATTTCTATCTTTAGGTGTAGTTAGTTTCTCAGGCTGTGACAAGGCGTCTAGGACCAACGTAGAAACGCTCCACGGCTGCCTCTAGTTGTGGTGGTTAGTCAGGGTACTGCAATCCCATAGATTCCAACTGCTCTGGTGTATTGCCTTTTTTACCTGCACTCCTCAGCTACCGAAACATAACACCTTATGCTGTAGCAGACATGTAAAAGATGATTCCTTAGTCTTTCAGAAGTCCTGTGACAAAGGTTTTGTGCATAATGGGTATTGTAGGTGTGAAGAATTGGGTTTGTAATCCAGAGTCCTTTGGGAATTAGATTCTCCTTTTTGCATTTAGATAAGAAAAAAATGTCGCTGTCCATTTGTGCGCGTTTCTTCAGAAGTGGTTTTAGTTCCATAAAGATGCGGTACATTCTGGTATCCTCCATTTTGATATAGGAAAGATGTGTATCTTCGTACCGTGTTAGCCAGTAGATAGAAAAATATTTAGACTTGAGAGTCCTCAGTGGTTGATACCTTTTAATGGCTAACTGAAAAGATGGTAACAAATTGCAAGCTTTCGAGACTACTCCGGTCTCTTCATCAGGCAAAGACTAAAACAAAAACTGAAGAATCACATATATATATATACACAAGAGGACAAAGGAATAGTGCAATAGGTAAGACAAGTGACGTGAAGCAGAACTGTCATTATGGCAGAGGAATAAACATAAATATTGGAACAGATCATAGATAAGGAGAGAGTTTTATTACCCTCTGATTGGGGTCTGGTATTAAAATCTAACTTCAAATCTGAGAAAGATAGAAAGGTTTGGGAATACAAACTTATGATGACCTTTGACACTCTTAGTGCTGGAATGAACGTGTCACATGGATTCATGTCATTCTATATCAATTAAGGAATCTGCGTCTCTGACCTTCTAGGGGCATCAAAACACAACACCAGACCCCAATCAGAGGGTAATAAAACTCTCTCCTTATCTATGATCTGTTCCAATATTTATGTTCATTCCTCTGCCATAATGACAGTTCTGCTTCACGTCACTTGTCTTACCTATTGCACTATTCCTGTGTCCTCTTGTGTATATATATATATATGTGATTCTTCAGTTTTTGTTTTAGTCTTTGCCTGATGAAGAGACCGGAGTAGTCTCGAAAGCTTGCAATTTGTTACCATCTTCTCAGTTAGCCATTAAAAGGTATCAACCACTGAGGACTCTCGACTCCTTATCTATGAACTAGTCATATTTATGTTCATCCCTCGGCCATAATGACAGTTCTGCTTCACGTCACATGTCTTACCTATTGTATTATTCCTGTGTCCTCTTGTGTATAAATATGTGATTCTTCAGTTTTTGTTTTAGTCTTTGCCTGATGAAGAGACCTGCGTAGTCTCGAAAGCTTGCAATTTGTTACCATCTTTTCAGTTAGCCATTAAAAGGTATCAACCACTGAGGACTCTCAAGTCTAAATATTTTTCTAGGAGATCTACTGACATCCAAATTAATAAGGATAAAACCTGGAAGTAACTGCAATGCTCCTATGAATTTCCCTACCTGGCTGCGGAGGTTGGCACCCTAACACCTGTGCATTGGCACCCCCACTTGTCGTCTACTTCCCTAATGCGCCCTATTAGGCCCTAAGATAAACATGGGAGTTTAAGATGTGCTGCAAACAATTAGAATGCCTGTGCAATGTTCAATCACAAAACAGTAGAACATGTAGGCTACTTTTGAAAATTGGGAGCTACCCCCAATCACAATTGATAATAAGGCAATTCAAACTATGACAGTTCACCTACACAAACAAAAAAAATGTGCAATAATAAATGAAAATATATAAACAGCAAAAGCTGTAGTGAACCTATAGCCATTAAGTATGCCGTTTTCGACGCGTTTCTCTGACAATTGGTTCATCAGGAGTCATATTTAATGATAGATAAGAGATAACAGAACTTATCTGAATCATATGAACCAGAAGAGGAAGGGTTAAGCTCCATAAATTAGAGTGGTAAGGAACTCCATAGATTGCAATGGGGAACAGTGTCCATCCGACCTTGCCAGCCTCTGTCAGCCTTATCATTGAAATTGGAATGGCAAGTAGAAAAAGTTGTAGCATTATGGAAATTACATGTTTGATAGACATGTTAACAATATGCAAATGATTAAAAAATGAAAACAACATTTTTAGAACATCTTGATTTGTTCGGTATAAAATCACAGTATCTATAGTTAAAGATGCAAATTATACAAAAAGCGAACCAAGGGTTCAAGACATCTCAATTTATTTAGTATTAAGTGTGAACACTATGCGCAAAAATACATACACTTACACACCTTGGCTGCTAACAGTGAGGTTATCAATGGTTATATGAGGAATTTTCTGCCATGCTGAATCACATACACTACCGGTCAAAAGTTTAGGGTCACTTAGAAATTTCCTTATTTTTGAAAGAAAACCCGTTTTTTTCCAATGAAGCTAACATTAAATGATTCAGAAATACACTCTATACAGTGTTAATGTGGTAAATGACTATTCTAGCGGCAAACGTCTAGTTTGTAATGCAATATCTTCATAGGTGTATAGAGGCCCATTTCCAACAACCATCACTCCAGTGTACTTATGGTATTTTGTGTTCGCTAACTGTGTAAGAAGGCTAATAGATGGTTAAAATACCCTTTAAAACCCTTGTGCAAGTATGTTAACACAGCTGAAAACCGTTTGGTTGATTAGAGAAGCTATAAACCTGACCTTCCTTTGAGCTTGTTGAGAATCTGGAGCATTACATTTGTTGGTTTCATTAAACTCTCAAAATGGCCAAAAAAAAGAACTTTCTTGTGAAACTCGACAGTCTATTCTTGTTCTTAGAAATGAAGGCTATTCCATGCGAAAAATTACCAAGAAACTGCAGAATTCATACAATGGTGTGTAGTACTCCCTTTAGAGGAGTGCACAAACAAGCTCTAACCAGAGAAGAAAGACAAGTGGGAGGCCCCGCTGCACAACTGAGCAACAAGACAAGTACATTAGAGTCTTTAGTTTGAAAAATTGACGCCTCACAGGTCCTCAACTGGCAGCTTCATTAAACAGTACACATTAAACGCCAGTGTCAACATCTACAGTGAAGAGGCGATTTGGGGATGCTGGCCTTCAGGGCAGATTGGCAAAACAAAAGCCAATATTCCTCTGTCCAATGTCTGTGTTCTTTTGCCCATATTAATCTTTTCCTTTCATTTAAGCCAGTCTTAAATATGGCTTTTGTTTTGCCAATCTGCCCTGAAGGCCAGCATCCCCAAATCGCCTCTTCACTGTAGATGTTGACACTGGCGTTTAATGTGTACTGTTTAATGAAGCTGCCAGTTGAGGACCTGTGAGGCGTCAATTTTTCAAACTAAAGACTCTAATGTACTTGTCTTGTTGCTCAGTTGTGCAGCGGGGCCTCCCACTTGTCTTTCTTCTCTGGTTAGAGCTTGTTTGTGCACTCCTCTAAAGGGAGTACTACACACCATTGTATGAATTCTGCAGTTTCTTGGTAATTTTTCGCATGGAATAGCCTTCATTTCTAAGAACAAGAATAGACTGTCGAGTTTCACAAGAAAGTTCTTTTTTTTTGGCCATTTTGAGAGTTTAATGGAACATACAAATGTAATGCTCCAGATTCTCAACAAGCTCAAAGGAAGGTCAGGTTTATAGCTTCTCTAATCAAACAAACGGTTTTCAGCTGTGTTAACATACTTGCACAAGGGTTTTAAAGGGTATTTTAACCATCTATTAGCCTTCTTACACAGTTAGCGAACACAAAATACCATAAGTACACTGGAGTGATGGTTGTTGGAAATGGGCCTCTATACACCTATGAAGATATTGCATTACAAACTAGACGTTTGCCGCTAGAATAGTCATTTACCACATTAACACTGTATAGAGTGTATTTCTGAATCATTTAATGTTAGCTTCATTGGAAAAAAAATGTTTTTCTTTCAAAAATAAGGAAATTTCTAAGTGACCCTAAACTTTTGACCGGTAGTGTAGGCACTCAGAATTTAAAGATTTACTGGTAGCAGCTCCCTTTCTAATTGACGAAAAATTATTTACAAGATGTTCTCGATGGGAAACAAGTCAAGAGACGCTGAAACCTATGGTAGTACATTTTTGGAAAAATAGATAATAGGACACTTTGCAGAAAAGGCCATACCACTGGTTCCACAATTGATCCATTCACTTCTGCAAGTGAAATTGGTCGTCACATTCCAAGGCTAAAATGTCAGTGTATGCACAAACCATGAAAAGGCATTTGCAGGACATTAATATTCAGCTAAAATTGTTCCATTTACCTCATGACTCTGCTCTCTCAAAGGCAGTATCAAGAAGGCAATGGAGGAGTGAAGCTCTATCTCCTTCAGAGATGAATTCCTTTTTTGTCTTGAATGTAATAATAGCTAGAGATTTGTTTGGAGTCCACCTCAGCAATGCCATGAAAAGGCCTTAACAAAGGAATGTCATACTGGTCCTATTCCCAGAATTGTGTTGTTCACTCCAGGTTCAGTAAAGACTTGGAATTATATTAATTTGGTAGAGTAACAGCCATTTCTCCAGAGTGTCCCAGGAGTTGTTCTTCAACAACAACGCCAGACTGTTTGTTGCTTGTACTAAAGTGAGAAGTCTGCCCAGCCTAAATGTGCTACCATGCCCACCAGCGTCTCTAGATTTTTTTCCAGCAAAGGGGGCTGCCATAAGTGGATGTTGATGATTTGCGTACCCAGTTGCATTCACCATGGCATAAAATTCCTCAGGTAACCATTAATAGCATAATTGATGGCATGCATGTATGTGTGTGTAGTTGTGTATGTAGTGTTCATACTCAAATACTAAATATGTTGAGATGTGTTGAAAATCTGGTTTGCATTTTTCATCATTTGCATATCATTAGCTATGGATCCTGTGATTTTAATAGTTTCATGACTTTTCCTTTTTGGTGTTGCAATTTCAATGTTGATGAGTGTATATATTTAGACATTTTTTATAACCTTTTTTAGAATTTTCTATAATCCAGGCAAAGCATTTTTGGAAAAAGTTTGGTAGTTTAGTTTCATGAATTAATAACCTGGAGAAGAAATGTGTAAATTAAAACTTGGGGCCTCAATGCAAAATTTATGAGAAGGTTCCCATTTTACCATTTGCTATATCTAGAGCCCTCTTATTTAACGGATGGGTCTTTGGGGTCAATTAGGCACCAGATCCAGGTAAAACTATTAACCTGCACTCCTTATAGCCAAGCTGTAGTGAAGAAATGACTGCGTCTTATCTATCTGCCATGTACTATGGTCTCAGCTGCTCAGCACATACACTTTGACCACATACTGCCCCCTGAACTGTCAGCTGGACACCACTGTTCAATGCTAAATCCAAGCTTTAGACTTTTTTAAGGATCTTAATTTTTTGGTTTCATTAATTATTAGATTTCATTTTTAACCATGTAATATTGTTAACATAATAACAATAACACAGAAATGATTACCATAGTAACATACAAAGTGCCATTGGGATAACAAATATGTAAATGTTCACCTTTTCACCTTTGGCTTGTAATATCTCATGAAGATTGATGAAATAACAGACTCGCTCTGAAACTGATGGTAAAAAAGGAAGCTGAGTAATGAACGGACATCAGATGCTGTTGTTTTTTGAGGCTAGAGAGAAAAAATGAAAATACTTTCTGGAAGATGAAGTTATTAAATAGAGGGAACATCACCGTGTTATAACTGGTCAATTTGTCAAGGAATTTAATGTGTCCCAAAAGCTAATAGGGTGTGTCGTAAATATAGAGAATATCATTTACCGGAGCTTGTTTGTGGGAGTCCTAGAATCTGATAAATGCAGCTGTTTGCCAATCTAACATTTTCAAGTGGGGCACCCAATGACATTTCTCACAAGTTTCTGCAAAATATAAATGGGTGTAAGGTACAGTCATTTGTTATTTTTAATTAACTAGTGTACAGCCTTTGCAAATCATTTACATCCAGAATTGTAATTGGAATGGGGTCGTTACAAAAATACTTACAGTTTTAGGTTTGCTGGATATGACCATGATTTATCTGGCTAGAAGATGACAATGAAACAATCTGTTTAAGCTTGTAATAAGTGGTCTGTACATAAATATCCCATAGTTTGTCATAAGGGATCACTCTTTCCACACTCTTTGCACACTCCAACGCCAGAAAAAAATTGTGAAAAATGTTGAAACTTTGCTATGGATGTACAGTAAATTAACTAGAGAGCTTGATTCATCTTCTGCTCAATATATTTTCCTTGTCATGAGTAATTAATAGGTTAAATGAGATCCAATATCCCTGGATGTAATTTTAACTGATTTTCATGAAAAACAAGGGTTTTTTTTGTGGGTGTTGACTGGACTTTCAATGCTTCCTGTAGTTAGCTTGAGCAAATCTCTAAATCAATAACAGTACAATTGCCAATTGCCTAGAAATCCTTGTCCTTAAGAAACTTAGCATTTGATCTAAAAGCAATCATGTTGAATTTCCTGCCAAGATACAAACATGATCCATCTGGCTGTAAGAAGAAACCTACCCTTACTCCATGTGCTATCATCCCTAATCTGGCCAGACCTTTTCATGCTCAATGCCAGGAATATCTTTTTCTGAATGACATGTTTGAATATATGCTGCTCAATTACATCATTGATAGGAGTGCATGAAACATCAACTAGGGAATTAAAAAATCAATTACTTACATGAGTAACATAAAAGGTATGCATTATGTAGCAACAAAGGATCAACGTATTATTTTGAAACTCTTCCATTCATTTCATAGGTAAATATTTCTATTTTTGAGTTGGCAGTAAAAAATGAAGGTCTGTCTGCAGTTGTAGGTTCAGGTGAATGGAGAAATGCAATGTTTCCAGCTAGCGTCGGGACAAGGGTTAAGTGGGGTTGGACAATTAGATCATCACCTTATATCCCCAAACTAGATAAAAAAATTTACCAGTAGACTGATATTTTAAAAAATAGCAAATGAGACTATTCTCACCTACTGACATTTACTTAAACCCAATGCAGCCTTTCTGTGTTCTGAGTTTACACTGGAAGAAAGACATCACCGTTCAAGCAGTTGCAGCCTGTGATTGGATGCCGTGCTCTGGCTGACATCACCAATGGTACGCTTTGAAAGTCACCTAAAAATTGCAACCAATCACAAGCTGCTCAAGTCTGGCTGTCACTTGAACGGTGACTTCTGTACCAGTGTAAACCCTGATCATAGAATGACCTGAGCTGCATCCAAGTAACTGCTAGTAAGCGTATAAAGCTTCATTTGTTATTTTTCAACATACAGAGCAACCGATACATTTTTTCATTTTGTCCAGACAAAACTGTTGCAGTATGCTGATGTTTATCCTCAAGTCTTTTGCCAGGTTAAATGGTTATCTAAGTTCTGTTCTAACCATAATATGGGTACTAAAATGTTCCCACATTATTGCCAGAGTGCCTATGAGGCCCTGGTATTTATCAATAAAGGGCCATTGCATGGGGGTAATATTTAGTCACTAATTGTTAAGATGTGTAGTATTCCAATGTCTTATTGCAGAGAAATACACATTTTCCTAATATGTAAATGAGCTGTTATGATCTATGGGCCAGATCGGAATCTGCCTTCAAAGATTATTTTAAATGAAAGTGGGTGTTACCATTGTGAGACATGTAATGACTGACAGACAGTCTGCTCTCCTTGTCTACATGTCTCATATTAGGGTCTGCGGAACGCACCAAATATATGATGTAAAGAGGTGTGTTCGCAGCCCGGGGTCCACCGTGCAGGCAGAGACCCTGGACCCCGCAATATCGCAAATATCTGACCAAGGTCTGGTTGGCCCTCTCTACCAACCCATTCGTCTCGGGATGGTATGCAGAGGAGAGATTCAACTCAATGCTGAGTAAACGACACAGCTCTCGCCAGAACCGAGACGCAAACTGGGGACCTCGATCACTGACAATTTTTTCTGGCATACCGTGTAGGCGGAAAATATGCCTAATGAACAATGCTGCCAAGGCCCGTGCAGACGGTAACCGTGGTAATGGCACTAAGTGCACCATTTTGGAGAAGTGGTCGGTTATCACCCAGATGATAGTGCAGCCCCGAGACTTGGGTAAGCCCACCACAAAATCCATCCCGACCATCTCCCAAGGCCTGTCTGCCACCGGTAAAGGGAAAAGTAGCCCAGCTGGCCGTTGTCGAGGGGACTTATTCTTGGCGCAGGAGACGCACGCCTGAACGTATTCCCTGACGTCACGGACCATATGTGGCCACCAGTATGTCCTCGCCAGCAACTCAGATGTCCTTTTTGCCCCAAAATGTCCACCCACCCTGGACGAATGTGCCCAAGAGAGTACCTCCGGTCGCAAATTGGTGGGCACGAAAGTCTTGCCCGGAGGCACAGACTCAAACGAAACCGGGGCCACAGTTCTTAGACTCTCTGTGGGGACAATCAACCGAGGCTCCTCCTCCACCTCCTCAGAGGACACCACGGAGCGAGAAAGCGCATCGGCCCGAATGTTCTTCTCACCGGAGAGGAAATGGAGGGTAAAATGAAACCGGGAGAAGAACAGGGACCATCTGGCCTGACGAGAATTTAGTCGCTGGGCGGTCTGTAGATAGACCAAATTTTTGTGGTCAGTGAAAACTTGAAAGGGAAAGCGAGCCCCCCTCCAGGAGATGTCTCCACTCGGAAAAGGCCAACTTCATGGCTAGCAACTCCCTATCCCCAATGGAATAATTCCTCTCCACTGGTGTGAAGGTCTTGGAAAAGAAGAAACAAGGATGTTTCCGACCTTGAGCATCCTTTTGAAAAAGGACTGCTCCAGCACCAACGGATGAGGCATCGACCTCCAATAAAAAAGGCTTATCAACCTCAGGGCGATGCAAGATGGGAGCACTAGCAAAATGGGACTTAATTGAAGTAAAGGTCTTGGAGACCTCCTCTGACCACAATTTGGGATTGGCTCCCTTCTTGGTGAGGGTTACCAAGGGAGCTACCAAAGTGGAGAAGTGGGGAATGAATTGGCGATAGTAATTAATGAACCCCATAAAGCGCTGCACCGCTTTAAGAGAATGGGGTTCTTGCCAATCCATCACAGTCTGTAGTTTGGCAGGATCCATAGCCAATCCCTGGGCGGAGATAATATAGCCCAGGAAAGGTAAAGACTCCTGCTCAAACATGCATTTCTCCAACTTTGCATAGAGGGAGTTCGCCCGTAACAGGTCGAAGACTTTGCAGACATTCCTCCAGTGAGAGTCAATATTTGGAGAAAAGATGAGAATATCATCCAGATAGACTACTACAGAGGTGGAAAGCATATCCCGGAAGATATCATTGACAAAGTCTTGGAAAACGGCTGGGGCATTACAGAGCCCGAAGGGCATCACCAGGTATTCATAATGCCCATCCCTGGTATTAAAAGCCGTCTTCCATTCGTCCCCCTCACGGATGCGAATCAGGTTATAAGCACGACGCAGATCTAATTTAGTAAATACCCTTGCTCCCCGGAGCCTATCAAAGAGCTCAGAGATCAGGGGCAGCGGGTACTTATTCTTAATGGTGATGGCGTTAAGACCTCTGTAATCTATACACGGACGTAATTCTCCACTCTTCTTCTGCACGAAGAAGAACCCCGCTCCTGCTGGTGACACCGACTTCCTAATGAACCCTCTTGCCAGATTCTCCTGGATATATTGAGACATAGCCTCCGTCTCAGGAAGAGAGAGGGGATAGACCCTTCCCGAGGAGGTTCTGCTCCAGGCAAGAGGTCAATAGGACAGTCGTAGGGACGATGGGGCGGCAGAGTCTCCGCAGCCTTTTTAGAGAACACGTCTGCATATGACTGATAACACTTGGGAAGAGGAGAAAGATCTGCGGGTATCTCTGTAGTGGTAACCTGAATGCACTCCCTGACACATCTGTCCTTACATGACTCACTCCAACCCAGTATCCTACCGGAGGTCCACTCAATATGAGGGGAGTGGGAACGGAGCCAGGGTACTCCCAGTAGGATTTCGTCTATTCCCTCGGGAAGGACGAGAAGGGAAATAATTTCCTGATGGGAAGGGGGTACACACAAAGTAAGAGGGACAGTCTGATGTGTAATTGGCGAGGGCAATGTCAACCCATTCACTACCCGGACAGTCACTGGTTTGTCGAGCGCTACCAGATGTATTACGTGGCGACGAGCAAAGGTGGATGACATGAAATTCCCCTCTCCTGAGTCCACACAAAGCTCGACTGTAAGTGTGGAAGAGTCAACAGTGACTGTCCCTTTAAATGTCAATTTGGAGGAAAATGCCGCTGTCTCTAGTGAACCTCCTCCCAGGGCCACTAGACGCGATCGCTTCCCCGATCGCTGTGGACATTTGTTGGCATAGTGTCCTGTCTGCTGACAAAGGTTACAGACCACAAATACTCTGACGACTCGAGACTTAGGTCCTGCACGAGGAACCTCTGTGGCCTTTTGGGGTTCGGACGCCAGATCGGGGGATTCAAGAGGTGTGGCAAAGGTGGAGCCAACCGAATCCTTTGCCTACACTGGGCCCGCTCCAACCTCCGCTCGTGAAAACGGAGGTCGATGCGGGTAGATATGGAGATAAGCTTCTCCAGTGTGGTGGGAATCTCCCTGGTAGCCAAATCGTCTTTAACATGGTCAGCCAGTCCTCGCCAGTAGACTGGAATGAGAACTTTATCCGACCAGTCTAGCTCTGAGGCCAGAGTCCGAAACTGGACGGAAAACTGACTGACCAAAGACGAACCCTGTGCCAATGCCAGCAGTTGTAGCGCCGTATCGTGGGTGACCTGAGGTCCTAAAAAGACCTTTTTAAGAGCCTCCAGGAAACGAGGAGCACTCCGCACCACACGATCGTCGCGCTCCCACAGCGGCGTTGCCCACTCCAATGCTCTGCCCGAGAGTAGAGACAGTACAAAACCCACTTGTGCCCGATCCGTGGGGAAACATGCAGCCAGAAGCTCGAGCTGTATAGAGCACTGACTCACGAATCCCCGACATTGCTTGCTGTCACCGGCAAACTTGTCAGGAAGCGGGAGGTGGGATAATGTAGGGGCAGAGGTGGCAGAGGACATACTGGCTGCAGCCACGCTAGCAGCCTGAACAGTGACTGCGGTAACATCCACAGCTGAGGTTGTGCGCTCAAGAGCCGCCAACCTACCCTCCAGCTGCTGGATGTACTGCGGTAGATGCTGGTCATCCGCCATTTTACTAGCCAGACCCTGGCGCTAATATTATGTTAGGGTCTGCGGAACGCACCAAATATATGATGTAAAGAGGTGCGTTCGCAGCCCGGGGTCCACCGTGCAGGCAGAGCCTGCTGCTAGTAAAATGGCACAAGAAGCGAGCTCTGTTATCCCGCAGAGTTGCCAAAATAAATGCCGTGACGTGCTGTGGTAATATGTGCAAACTCTGTTATTCCACAGAGCCGCTAGGAGTGCCGCAGCGCTATATGACGATGTGTGCGAACTCACTTAACACCACTGAGTCACAAAATAAACACGCTAGGGCGTTGTCTAGCGTTGAAAGCGAACCCTGTTATGTCACAGAGCCGCTGAGAAAAACTTCTGTGTCCTGTCAGGCACCCAGGTACACAGTTGACTGCTAAGCGAACATAGAACGTGATCATGCGCTAATGTCCTCGCGGGAGTTACCCGCAATCTATGGCGTCTGAACACCAGGCCCTGAATACGGCAATCAAACTCCTCACCGGTTATGCCGGTAATCTAGGGCATCTAGGACACCGACCCTGTCCAGCTAGCATACCAAACTCCTCACCGATTAAGTCGGTATTCTAGGGGCTTATTTCAGCCAGGCCCTAACCACACACACGCATGACCACACTGGCGCAAAGCATATGACGATTGATATTAGCGCATGGCGGCCCAGCCATGCCACCCTTTTATAGCAACAGCTACAGGACCTGCCAGAAACAAGGACCAATGAGAAATTGTTCCAAAACACATGCAGTTTCAGGACCTTCCTGTGGACCAATAGGAGCTGCTGCAGTACCTGAACATGTGACCCCTGATCTCCAATGAGAGATCTTACCCTGGGCATGCTCAGAAGGGGAAACGCAGGACTTTGTCCCAAAGACGTCTGCTCCAGCACTGGCTATAATAGCAGAACCAGGAGAGGCAGCAGTAAGTCTCTGCACAGTACTGGAATGGGCAAGACGCTGGGACCAATGTCTCTGCTGAGCAGGCTCCACTGCGGCCGGAGATGAATGGGGGACCGCAGCGAGACTGGTTCGAGACTCCCCTTGTGCAGCAGCAGGAACTCGAACCCTAACATCTCACACTGGTAACACTCACTTTCAATTAAAATAAGTTCTGGAGGCAGATTCTCAGGGAGATCTTTTACCGGCCCATAGATCTTAGCTTATTTACACACTAAGAAAAACGTGACTTTCTCTGGATTAAGGCATCGGATCGTATGTATCAAGGTATCATTTTATTCAGCTTCCTATGACCTACATGAACATATAGACGTCTTAGGAGGGTTGATCCTACTGACAGATTCCCTTTAAGATTTTGTGTAAACAGCATGTTTTAGATATTATATCTATTTAATATTATGTTTCATTTTTTCATAATTGATGTGTTCTGTTCTCAAAGCAGCACTTTACAAAGAGAATTCAATTTCTTTTTCGCATTATAGTCGCAAATTTACATTTTGACAGCAGTAAAAAAAATGTCGAAAAACATATCTGAGTAGAGATACACACATTAGAAATGTTATACTACCTGCCAGTGAAGGAAGAAATCATTGTGTAATGCTATGCGCTTATATGCAGATAGTAAATAGAGTGCTGCTTATCATTGCCTTGATAGATCTTATGCTGCTTAAAACCTCATACATCTGTAATTTAAATCACAAAATGTCTATTCACAGCTCAAGTATGATGTCTGCAGTGCAATTTAGTCAATGATTCTTTCCAGAGGTAATGGATTAGAGGATTTATTGTACACAATAGGGAAAACGATGAAAAATTAAACATAAGAGCAAAAAATATCATAAAGAATCTTAGGCAAGTGGGTGCTATGATTTTACAGTTCCAGTGAAAATTAGAATAAAGTAATCTCTGTGATTGCCTATAAACAGCAGACAGGAATATGTACAGTACAGCGAAGTCAAATAGGTGGGTGTTATGGGTGTAGATTTTGCATGCCTGGCACTCCATCACACAGAAACATGAGTCATTATTATTAACGCGAATAAATGGTACAAGTTCTGTGGAAGATAAAATAGGTAACATAATAATTATAATAGGATCATACCGATTACTAAGGGGAGAAATAATTTATCAGTTACGCCTAGATATAGATCGCACCATATACATTTCTCTGGAGAGTTATTCTAATCAATCTTCAAAATACTTTCTTTGTAAGAGGACAGTGGGCAGCATCTAAAGTAATATATTATAGTTAAAGTAATATAATTTAATCTTTTGCAGCCTAGAAACACTAAATAGACAAAAAAATAATAGTTTATAAAAACTCCCTACTTATACTGTGTGCACAATTCGTAGACAATTTATAATAATATAATTATTATTCATTTCTTCTTGAACAACTACAGTGCTGTCGGTCAGTCCAAAGGATTAATAAACCTGATATTAAAATATTTAAGAAAGTAAAAGAAAGGTTTTATCTTTCAGAAGAGATTATCTATGTGTGCATAATTGTTAGGCAACCATTAAGGGTATGCCACACTAAACAACATCGCTAACGGGATCGCTAAAAAATGTCACTATTTAGCGATCCCGTTAGCGATGTTGTTGTGTGCGGCATGCAGCAACGACGTGGCCCCTGCTGTGATCTCGTCCGTCGTCCTGATCGTTCCGGACCCTATTCTGATCGTCGGCGTCCCGCTGGGTAAGTATATATCGCTGAGTGTGGCACCTTTTTTAGCGATTTAGCGGTACTTTTGTACCGCTAAAGTCGTTAAGGAGATCGCTAACCACGATAGCGTCCTTAACGACATCGCTAAATGTGGCCGACACTAGCGATATTGTAAACGATCCCGCTAGCGATCTCATTAGTATGCGACGCTAACGAGATCGTTAGCGGGATCGTGTAGTGTGGCAGTACCTTTAGTGTGCAGAATTATTGTGCAACTCAATGAAAAATGTAAATTTTCCCAACTCAACTATTTATCTTTATCTGTTAAAGTGAGAATAATAACCAAACAACTCAAATGTACAAAAATACATTTCTGACATTTAAAAAAAAATAACATTGACCAATATAGCCATCCATCTTTTCAATAACAGTCATCAGCCTTCCATCCATCTCGTCAGTTTCTAAATCTGTTGACGATCAACTTTTTAGGCAGCACCAACCTCAGCCTCCCAGACACTGTTCAGAGTGGTGAATGTTTTCCTTCTCTGTAAACCTCTTGTTTAAGAAGGGCCTATAAGTGCTCAATAAGTTCTCATTTTTAAGGCCATTAGTGGTTAGCCAAGCAGTGGAGTACTTAAGTGCATGCGATAAAGCATTGTCCTGCATAAAAATCATGGTTTTCTTGACAGATACAGACTAGGGATGAGTGAACGTGCTCGGAAATACTGGATATCACTTGAGTATCTGGGTGCTCGGATATGCTCAGCACTCGGTGAGCATTAACAGGTGCTCAGATTAAATGCTCAATCCTGCCCTGCATGTTTGGCACCTGTTACACAGCCAATAAACTTGCAGAGAGTGTCTGCCAGTCACTGTAATGCTGCAGCCATTTTGATAGTGGCATTACTTTGATTGGCTGGCCACATTACCTCATCACAGGTTATAAAAGGACAGGCACCCACTAACACCATTGCACAGCTCAAGGACAGTTCTTATTTGAGGGAGAGAGTGCTTATCCAGGCTTGTATGTGCACAGTACAACGAATCAGAATCCTGTATTATTGATACTGGTGCTGAAACTGAGCCATCATATTAACAGTCCTTCTATGTAGTGATGAGCGAACGTGCTCGGTAATGCTCGGTACTCGCCCGAGCATCGCTATATTCATGGTACTCGGCAAGCGCCGAGCATTTCCGAGATTGCTCGTTGGGAGTTGTAGTGCACGCCCTGCATTTTTGGTGCTCTTTAGAGCGCCAATCAACATGCAGGTATTGTCTGCCATGCACTGTATTGCTGCAGCCATCTTGGTTGTGGTATTACAGTGATTGGCTGGCCGCACAGCATCATCAGGTGTATAAGAGACCTGGCGCCGCCATGCTCGTCACAGTCTGCTCTGGAATTAGCAAGTGTAGGGAGAGCTACTGCCAAGATAGGGTCAGATTTGGGTGTTTATAAGGTAGTGTGGGTATACCATCAAAGAATACACAAAACTAGCTAAATCAACAGTCCTTCTAAGGACTAATTATGGCGTATATAGATTGCAGTGCTAGGTAGGCAGGGAGTGTATGTGCTTATATACATATCAGGGCAAAGCATGCATGCACTGTATGTGGGTATACAGATATCAGTACCAGGCAAGCATTGTATGTGGCATACTTCATTACATACATCAAGAGGGTCCATTGCATTACTGTCTTCTACTGCTGCTGCCTATTACATATATTGACTATATCTACACAGCCCTAGGTCTCAGTGGGCAGCAAATGGTTTTTTGCATCTTAATCCTGATTATTTCATTCCAAAGCAATCCAGAGCCCCCTTTTTTTATCCAACTTGCTTGTTGACACCGCAGAGTATAGGCATGATTTTTTTCATAGTACACGTGAAAATCCAGCTATTTTAAATGGTTTTGCCAGTCCCAGCCATCACATCTGAGTGCGCAAAAATTTTTGACATTTTTGTGGTACTGTTAAATTTTTTTGGAGTGTGTTATATAATTTCTTGATACTATTTTTCTGGACAAAAAATATTTAGCTGCCAAAAAAATATATAGGTATATGGCAGATATTTTACACCGTGTTTTGTCCGCCACACAAATAGCATATCATTGCGCTCAAAATTGTGCCATTTCAGGCCTCCATAGAATTTTTTTTGTTGTGTCATAGCTAACTTGGTGACACAATTTAGCTGGGCCAAAAAAAAAAACAGGGCAGATATTTTACAGCAGGCTATCTCCATCACACATATCAACTATCTGTGGGCTACAAATTGTGGCATTTCAGGCCTCCATCAAACTGGTTTTGCTGTATCATACCCTAGTTCTACACACTATTGTGCAGGAAAAAACAAAAATACAGGCCAGATATTTGAAAGTGGGCTATCTCTGTCAGACGCCTCATCTATCTGTGGGCTACAAATTGCAACATTTCAGGCCTCCATTCCACTGTTTCTGCTGTCTGTTTACCCTAGTTTAATACACTATTTTAGGATAAAAAATAAAAAAATACAGGCCACATATTGAAGAGTGTGGTTTCTTCGTCAGACGCCTCATCTATCTGTGGGATACAAATTGTAGCATTTCAGGCCTCAATTCCACTGTTTCTGCTGTCTGTTACCATACTTTAATTCACTATTTTGGGGTAAAAAAATACAGGACACATATTGAACAGTGTGATATCTCCATCAGACGCCTCATCTATCTGTGTGCTACAAGTTGTAGCATTTCAGGCCTCCATTCCACTGTTTCTGCTGTCTGTTACCCTAGTTTAATATACTATTTTGGGTTAAAAAATAAAAAAATACAGGCCACATATTGAAGAGTGTGGTATCTCCATCAGACGCCTCATCTATCTGTGGGCTACAAATTGTAGCATTTCAGTCCTCCATTCCACTGTTCTGTGTCTTTACCTAGTTTAGCTTAACCCCCAGAGCTTTTTTCGTTTTGCGTTTTTGTTTTTAGCTCCCCTTCTTTCCAGAGCCATAACTTTTTTATTTTTCCATCAATATGGCCATGTGAGGCTTATTTTTTGCGGGACAAGTTGTACTTTTGAACAACACCATTGGTTTTACCATGTAGTGTACTTGAAAACGGGAAAAAAATTCCAAGTGCGGTGAAATTGCAAAAAAAGTGCAATCCAACACTTGTTTTTTGTTTGGCTTTTTTGCTAGGTTAACTAAATGCTAAAATTTACCTGCTATTATGATTCTCCAGGTCATTACGAGTTCCTAGACACCAAACATGTCTAGATTCTCTTATATCTAAGTGGTGAAAAAAATTCCAAAGTTTGCTAAAAATAATAGAAAAAAAATTGCGCCATTTTCCAAGACCAATAGTTTCTCCATTTTTCGTGATCTGGGGCTGGTGAGGGCTCATTTTTTGCGCGCTGAGCTGACGTTTTTAATGACACCACTGTTGTGCAGAGAAATTCTTTTGATCGCTCGTTATTGCATTTTAATGCAATGTTGCGGCGATCAAAAAAAGTAATTCTAGCGGTTTTATTTTTTCTCGCTACGCCATTTAACGATCGGGTTAATCCTTTTTTTATTGATAGATCGGGTGATTCTGAACAGGGCGATACCAAATACGTGTAGGTTTGATTTTTTTATTGTTTTATTTTGATTGGGGCGAAAGGTGGGTGATTTAAACTTTTATGTCTTTTTTATTTTTTTAATTTTTAAACACTTTTTTCTTTTACTTTTGGCATGCTTCAATAGCCTCCATAGAAGGCTAGACGCTGCCATAGCACGATCGCCTCTGCTACATACAGGTGATGCATAGATCACCTGTATGTAGCAGATTTACTGCATTGCTACGAGCGCCGACCACAGAGTGACGCTCATAGCAATCTGCCATCAACAACCATAGAGGTCTCGAGGAGACCTCAGGTTGTTATGGCAACGTGTCACTGACCCCCGATCACGTGACGGGGTCGGCGATGCGCTCACTTCCTGCCTGGCGGCCGGAAGCTCTAGTTAAATGCCCACTGTCAGCTTTGACAGTGGGATTTAACTAGTTAATAGACGCGGGCGGATCGCGATTCCGCTCGCGCCTATTGCGGGCACATGTCAGCTATTTATAACAGCTGACATGTCGCGGCTTTGAGGTGGGCTCACTGCCGTACTATTCCGTCATCTGGCCGTAAGGGGTTAATACACTATTTTGGGTTAAAAAATAAAAAAAATACAGGCCACATATTGAAGAGTGTGGTATCTCCGTCAGACTACTCATCTATCTGTGGGCTACAAATTGTAGCATTTCAGGCCTCCATTCCACAGTTTTTTCTGTGTCTTACCCTAGTTATTGACACCAGTTTGCTAAAAAAAAAAAATTACAGTCCAGACATTTTAAAGTGTGTTTTTCCCGCACACGGATCATATTAATTTTGCTCCCAATTCAGCCATTTGTAGTGAACGTGGAAAATATTGTACTCCATTTAAAATGGGCAAGGGGCGTGGCAAGGGATGGGGAAGTGGACATGATGGTGATGGTGCCTGCAGAGGCCGAGGCTGTGGGCAAGCTGAAATTCTGGCACACCCACATCTTCTCGCATGAGCTTCCTATCCGAATTCCTAGGGGAACGCCAAACAGCACTATTAAACCAGAGCAGTGTCAAAAGGTAGTTGGTTAAATAGTGGATAATGCTTCCAGTCACTTTGCTACCACCAACAGCACCCTGTCTTCCACACGGTCAAGTCTGAGTAGCCGTGAGTTGGAACGCATATTCCTCACCCTGATCCTCCTTCCTCCTGCCATGCCAAGTGCCCAGAGACAACATATCCCACACTTGGTCACTCCAAAGAGCTGTTCACTTTTCCATTTATAGATTGGGCCTCTCGCCCGGTCCACTTGAAGCGGGGCAAAATGAGATGCCATGTAGCGATGCCCAAATATTTGAGTAGCCACGTTCACACGAAGGTGACGGTGAAAACGAGTCACAGCAGGTGAACGATGATGAGACACAATTGCCAGAAACTCAGGAGAAGGACCACGGTGCGGAAGTGGAAGAGGAGGTGGTGGATGATATAGTAACTGACCCAATCTGGAAGGAGGACATGCAGAGCGAGGAAAGCAGCACACAGGGGGAGGGAGGCATAGCACCACAACAGGCAGGAAGAAGCACTGTAGTGGCCGCAGACAGAAGGTGGGCAACCATTTCTCGTAACACCAACATGACGAAAATTGGCAGTACAACTGTTAGGTCTTCCCGAGTCTGGTTGTTTTTTAAAGACTCTGCCGATAACCCCAAACAGGCCATTTGCACAACCTGCCATGCCCGCATCAGCAGGGGTAGCAAAACTACCAGCCTGACCACCACCAGCATGATCAGGCTCATGGCAGCAAAGCACCCAACTTGTGGGCCAAATCCCAGGGTCCAGGAACAATGCGGGTGACACCACAGCTTCTTCTGCTGTTGTGCGTGGAAGCCAATCCCCTGTCCATGGTGCCTGCCAAGATGCCTCCTGCCCTGCACCTGTCACTGCACACACTCAACTACCACCATCAGCAAGCACGTGCACATCCTTGTTCCAGCGCAGACTTCAGTTGTCCATACCCCAGTCATTGGAACGCAAGCGGAAATACCCAGCCAACGCCCCACAGGCCACAGTACTAAATTCACACATTTCTCGTCTGCTTGATTCGAAATGTTGCCTTTTAGGCTCGTGGAGACGGAAGCTTTGCCAACCTGATAGCCGCTGCCGTCCCAAGGTACTCTGTCCCCAGCCGCCACTATTTCTTCCGGTGTTCCGTCCGGGCATAACACAAGCATGTGTTCCACAACATTACCCGTGCCCTCAACAATGCAGTTACTGGGAAAGTATACTTAACCACGGACACGTGGATAAGTGCTTCTAGGCAGAGACGGTACATCTTGTTGATGGCACACTGGGTTAACTGTTATGTTTCGGTAGCTGAGAAGAAATTGCAAAAAATAGCCAAAGCAGTAATACACCAGAGAGGCTGGAAACTATTGGATTGCAGTACTCTAAACTAACCGCCAAACTAGAAGTAGCCGTGGAGAGTACCTACGGTGATCCTAGACGCCTCGTCACAGCCGGAGAGATAACTACAGTACACCTAAAGGCAAAAGATGAAAGCTATCGGCCCCGGAGCAGAATCCCCAAAGAAATAGGAAGCCCCCAAACATGTAATGGCGGTTAGACAAGAAGAAAATAAGGACACAGACAGAAAATAGAATGAGCAAACGCTGGGGCCCAATCTGTCTAGATAGAAAAGTATAGGAAAGAATTCTGACTGCAACCCAAAAAAACCCTGACAAAAATACCAACACTTCTGATTAACAAAAAACCTGAGATCACACGATCTCTACCAGCTAAATCAGATCTCTGGTGTAACACACAGAAACTCAGCAAATAAAAAGTGACAAAGGAACAAAGCAATAGTGCAAACACAAAATGAGCACAATTGCAGCGCCAGACCCCAAAAGGGGCCCAGGCTGTAGTCCACAGCAAGCAGCAAACCAGCAATGAAAATCCAACAGAGGAAAAAAAAAACAGCAAAACACTTATCTGAATGAGAGCAGGAAAGCAAGCTGTGCTCCAAGCAAGACCAGGAGGAACAATTGATTACCGGCAAGGCTGATGGGAACTCAGGTCACTTATATCATACCATTCAGAGCCAGCTAAAGGCCATTCAGTAATTAGTTCATTACCCTCAGCAACAACTGGAGGGAGCCCCAGCTCAGAAGTCGCCTCCAGAGTATTCACAACAGGCTGCATTATACTGTATCGAGGACTATGGGGAATACATTATACTATATGAAGAACTATGGGGTGCATTATATTATGGGAAGTGAATTGTACTACATGGATGACTATGGCGGTGCATTATAGTATATAGAGCACTATGAGGAGTGTATTATACTATATGGAGGACTGAGCAGTGTATTTTAATATATGGAAGACTATGAGGAGTGTATTATATTATATGGCAGACTGAGTAGTGTATTATACTATATGGAGGACTGAGTGTACTTTAATATATGGAGGGCTATGAGAAGTGTATTATACTATTTGAGGACTATGAGGAGTGTACTATACTATATGGAGGACTGAGGAGTGTATTTTAATATATGGACGACTGTAGGGAGTGTATTATACTATATGGAGGACTCTGGGGCATATTATATTATATGGAATACTATGGGGTGTGTATTTTACAATATGGAGAACTGTGGTGCACATTATAATATATGGAGGACTATGGGGTGTATTATACTAAACAAGCAAAATGCTGCATATTCATCGAGTGATTAGATTGTTTATGCTGGAACAAAAATCAATGCTCTCTGCAGCACATCAGTGGTGTAAACTGTAGATGTGCTGCTGATAACATGATACTGTATGGTGATCTATTAGTGATCCATTAGTGATTGTTCTGTCCCCATAATTCTTACTCAGATGGTGGAAAAAGACCGGGAAGCAAGTGTTGAATGATTTCAATATTGTCGATTGCACTCATTTAGCGTCCTGAACTCAGCGCATGTAAATACAACCGAAATGCTTCTGTGTGATGTGCGATATGTTAGCATTTGGGGCCCCATTTTAAATTTTGCCTAGGGCCCCACTTTGCCTAAAACCGGCCCTGATGAGGAGGTAAGTGCAAATATGGATATTGGTAATGCTGCTGATGTGATTTATCTGGACTTTCCAAAGGCATTTGATACTGTTCCACATAACAGCCTTATACTGGAGCTACAAAAACAGGGACTGGGGGGGGCTACATGCAGATGGGTAAGGACTTGAGTAAATGAGAGCAAACAAAGAGTTGTCAGAAATGGTACAGTCTCTAAATGGGATATAGTCAGCAGTGGGGACCGCAGGGATCTGTGCTAGGATCGATTCTTTTTAACCCCTTTATTAATGACCTTGTGGATGGGAACGATGGTAAAGTGTCAGTCTTTGCTGACGACACCAAACTATATAGGATATTAAAATCTGACCTTGACATTACAAAATTGCAAAATGATCTGAATAAGATGAGTGAGTGGTAGAGTTGAGCGATACTTTCCGATATCCAAAAGTATCGGAATCGGAATGGTATCGCGATACCATTAAAATATCGGCGATACCCGATACCGATACCGGAAGTCCCATGTAAGTCTATGGGAACAAAATATCGGAATTAAAAAAAAACATTCTTGCCTTGTTGGTTAATTGTACATGAAGGAAAACAACAAAGAGTAATGTAGAATGTATTGGGGGAGGTTGAGGAGACATTAAAGGCATACATGTTTAACCCAATCCAATGGAATAGCATTAAAAATTTTTTTTTGGAAATACGTTTGGATTGACTAACAAATTGACAATGTTGTTAACCTTTTTTCTATTTTGGCAAATATGTATGTTTCACAACTTCCATGCTCTTCACCTTTTTAACTTTTGACACACTTTCTCCTTCATAATCTTCAGCAGCATCATCTTTGTCATAAAATTATTCTTCATCTTCACCTTCTTTATCTTCTTCGTAAACTTCTTGTTATTCATCTTTTTGTTAACATTACTCATATTGTTCTTATTAAACTATTATTCTTCTTCATATTCTACATTTTCATCTTCTTCCTCTTCATCTTCTTCATCATATTCTTATTTGTGACAGAGATTCCTGTACTTGTAATCTGTCAAAGTATGAATTTTTCATCCTTCCGTTCTTGCTGTCACAAAAGATTTAAATTACAACAGTATTTGTCCGTGTTCAGTTTAGCCTGCAGCAGCAGGCAGTTTCCAGGGGCACCACGAGGAGGAACGGACTCACCCCCATACACTGCTTAGTCTTCTTCTGCTTAGAATTTAGAGCATATATTTTGCTCTTCATTTTGGTCTTATACTTCATGTTCTTCTGCTTTTTGATCTTCTGCTTATTGTTCTTCTGTCTCTTGTTCTGTATCTTGTAGTTTGTTGTAACCTTATTTTTCCTGTTGGTGATCTTCTTCTGGGTAATCTTATATTTCTTCTTTGTGATGGTGTTCAGGCTGGTTGGCTTGATGCTCGTCGTCCTTGGGGTCGTCATCTTCTTCGGGGTGGTCTTTAGGGTCGTCTAACTTCCGAGAACCAGTTGACGTTACTGGAACCCGGACGGGTAGCATAAGGTACAAGAGCCAATGCAAGTAACGAGGACCAGCTGACTGTGCTGGAACCCGGAGGGGCAGCAGAAGGAAAAGAGCCAATGGCACAACCGAGGACCAACTGACGTTACTGGGACACGGTTACTAAGCAGGAGGTACCTGTGCTCCAAAGCACTACCAAGGACCAGCAGACGTTTCTGGAACTCGGATACCGAGATGGAGGCACCTAGGCCAAAGGCACTGCGGAGACCAGCTGACGGTACTGGAACCCGGACGGGTAGCATAAGGTACAAGAGCCAATGCAAGTAACGAGGACCAGCTGACTGTGCTGGAACCCGGAGGGGCAGCAGAAGGAAAAGAGCCAATGGCACAACCGAGGACCAGCTGACGTTACTGGGACACGGTTACTAAGCAGGAGGTACCTGTGCTCCAAAGCACTACCAAGGACCAGCAGACGTTGCTGGAACTCGGATACTGAGATGGAGGCACCTAGGCCAAAGGCACTGTGGAGAACCAGCTGACGGTGCTGGAACGCGGACGGGTACCATAAGGCACCCATGAAAATGTAAGTTGACAGGCCGCAAGCCGTCTGCAGTTACCGAATCACACAGTCCTACAGTGGGTGCTTGTCCTATTTTCACAACGGAAAGAGCCTTTATTTACATATCCCACAGCACACATAAGAATCACCTAAACTGCAGGCACCATAGAGTCGGATAACCGGAATGCAACATGACAGGACAACTTCAGGCTAATTTACGTTGTCACTGCCAGGAAACAGCTGTCGTGCTGTAACCAGGGTGGGCATGAGTCAGTACCCGTGCCAATTACTTCCGAGCAACAACTGGCGGTGTTGGAGCCCAGGGATGAGAGGAGGACAGGGTGGAGGCAGCATGACTTTTTGTCGTACACACAGCAGGGGAACAGCTGCCATTACTCAACACCAGTAACACAGGAGCAAGTGTTGACTGTGCTAACAGCACTTACAGGCAACAACTGGTGGTGTTGGAGCCCAGGGTCCAATGCATCGACTTCAATTGCTTCCACCTCCTCTCAGGACCACAGCACTGTTGAGCAACCATCTGTCTCTTCACCGCCTGCCAAATTGCCCAGTCAGTCAGAGAGTTCTGTACAGGAGCCAGCTGAGTCTCTGCTTCTGTTCTCAGAATCTGTTGGTTTGCAAACAGGGGCCCAGCCAAGCAGCATTCTGGATTGTGAAGAAGAGGGAGTATGCAGTGATGCGCAACAGCTGTGTCTCTCTGAATCTGAAGAGGCAGTTGAGACAGTGCCGATGGTCAGCACACCGCAGAACGCATCTGATGATGATGAGACTCAGGTGCCAGTTTCTGTTGAGCATGGTGGTGGCCAGACCACCCAACAGCAGCAGGTGTTGTAAGAAGTTAGTGGAGATGATGAGGTCCAAGACCCAACATGGTGTGAGGAACAGGAAGGTGGTGGTAGCAGCTCTGAGGAAGCGATTGCCCCAACGGTACAAACAGGAGGGAGAGTTAGGCTGCATACTCTGTTGCCTGTAGCCTCCATTTTGGCACCTGTTCGGATTTCTCTTCCAAAAGTCTAAACGGACGCTCCCAGGACTTGCACTGCGTGGTCCTTTTTTAACACACTTGCAGATGATATTTGCTATGTCAAATGCAAGCTGTGTAATCAAAAAGTAAAAAGAGGTAAAGTGTCAGTAACCTCAATACCACAAATATGTCTAAAATAGTGCGTAGAAAACACGTAGTTGAGTGACAAAGACACACTGAAGATGTACAGTCTATAGAGAATCACAGCACAAGTTTAACTGCATATGTCATGGTTGAATTTGAAAATTTTATTGCACACTTGATGTGAAAAAAGAAAATAGCTATGAGACGACTGACTGACGTTTTGGGCAACGCAGTGGCCTTTATCAAATAGTCGCTGGAAGAGATAGAAAAATTTACAGTCAATGACAATGTATAATATATACAATATATACATAGGGTGAAGAATATATATACATAGGAATTAGGCAACATGTTAAACATTTGGGTGATACTGTAGAACACGGAGAATTATCCCTCTAGGGTATGCGGGTGGATAATGTAGTTTTTTGTTGATTTTTGTGAGTGTGTAGAAAACAGGGGTGATGGGGTATTGAATATTAAGGAATGTCATAGTCTTACAGTCTATGGTGATCAATTAAAGATGTTTTGTCAGGATACGATCAATTTTTTGACAGATGTAAAATGTAGGGTCACAATTTAGTTGTCTGTAGGTTAGGTTAACTCACAGTTGTCTATGAATTTCGGCAATAGATTGTGTCTTATTCATAATAACGATAGCACCCCCCTTATCTGCTGGTTTAATAATAATGTTGGGGTTATCTTTCAGAGATTTTATGGCTTGTTTATCTGTGGGTGTCAGGTTGTGGCGTATCGGGTGTAGGCCCAATCTCGGCAAACCATCCACGAGCACAGGCTCTGAATGCTGGCATTGCAAAACTCCTGTCCCTTGAAATGCTGTCATTCAGGCTGGTGGAGATTGACAGTTTACGGAACTTAATGGCATTAGCAGTCCCACAATACAATGTGCCAAGCTGATTTTATTTCAGCAGGCAAGCCGTCCCTGGTCTGCAAAACCATGTTGTTGAGGTTAAAATTAAACATGCGCTACTAAACTCCGTCAGTAGCAATGTCCACCTGACCACCGCTGCGTGGACCAGTACCCATGGCCAGGGATGATACCTTTCCCTTACTGCCCATTGGGTCAATGTTATGAAAAACTGAGAACAAAGAAACGATCAATAGAATCCCAAAGTATAGAGTAGAAAAAAACTTTATTAAGTATCAAAACAGGGGAGTTGGAGGATGACATACAACCAATTAGCACATGTGGGACAAGAACGCATGTAGGAAGTCTAATAATAAAGTTTCAGTAGATATGTTAAATCCTACAACTGACAGGGCGGTATAACATCACAAAAATAAACATTTCTCAGTAGAAAGCGCAGCAGCGCTAAGTCAAGAAACAGTAGATGTACATGGAAAACGTAATAGCCAGTGCTTATACCTGCCAGCGGTCAGGAGAATGCTACCTGCGTCCACCCCGACGCGCGTTTCGGCCTGTGTGCCTTTTTCAAGGGGTGATGGGAAAAGGGAAGTGAGGGGGTATAAAAAGTCTAAGCCCACCAATAGAAACCATTAGAGTGAATCACATGATCACCAACCTCGCTGATGGTACAGAGTAAACAAATATTAAATTTCTACTACCGGTGATCAGAATGTCAAAACCAATCGTTATGTTATCACAACATGTCATCTAGAATGCCCAGACTGATGCATGAAAAGTCGCTAAAATGCATCTAACCTAAATGCCAGAACGGACTAGTAATAGTATGTGGTATGCTCAGACATCTCTGATGACGCGCATGTCACCAGGGCAACTGAAAACACAAGGCGGCGTCGGCGTCACGTGCCTAGTGACGTCACAGTCATGTGATTGGTCACAATGGCAACAAGGACGCCGAGAGCCGTGGAGTGTGTCAGGAGACCCAGCGCAGGCGCATGCCGATGGTGAGTATGTATGTAAAACCACAATGTACAGGGGCAGTGCTGGCAAGGAACATATGTGCAAATGCTCAGAAAAGATACATAGTAACAAGATAGTAAATATACTTGATTGAAGAACAGAACCATATGCACAAAAGGTGAGTATTATATCGTCCTGCAATCTGAGCAGAAAAACATGCTTAGAATATGCAATAGCCCCAATACAGGAGCAAATAACGTGAAATATATGAGCAATATATACATGAATATAAAATATATAAATATATACAGATACAACAAACTAAATTCAGTAAATGTCCTTGAAAATCCATCTGGCCAGTGACAAAAAAGAGCGATGGAATCTGGGCATTGGTGATGACATCCATAGCAAATGACATTCATTCCAACGGAATTCGTGAGAGATGGTGAAATAATAGCGTTGCATATAGATTGGTAAGGGCATCATATTGGTGGATAAAGACTAAATAAAAACATATAAAGGAAAAAGTTAAAACAATATAAAAACACATGCGCAAATACAGTGGATCAAACAATGATGATAATGATTTAAAGAAATGGAGCAAAGCTGATGGCCTCATTTAACCCTTTAGGGTGTACCGTATCGAGAGACCAGATCCACTTGGTTTCACACTGAGCCAGTCTTTTGTTAAGACCACCACCACGGATGCCAGGATCGATTAAATCAATACCTTTAATCCTCAAAAGAGAACCATCGCAACCGTGGTGTATCTTAAAATGGCGTGGTATGGTCCTAAGCGTGGTTATATCATCATGGCCGGCCGCCGCCTGAATGCCCAAAACATGTTCCCGGGCGCGCACCTTCAATTGACGGGAGGTCATACCGATGTAAATAAGTGGACAAGGGCACACTGCAAAGTACACTACATATCGAGAGGTACACGAAATATACTTCAAAATGTTGTAGGTCCTGGTGCCTGCTGAGTTGGTGAAGGTGGCACTCCGGTCAATGTTAGGGCAGGCGACGCATCGGCCACAAGGAAAACAACCACGCCTAGGACCAATGTCACCAAAAATATTTGTTTTAATGTCACTTTGGTAGTGACTACGTACAATATGGTCCCTGAGATTTTTGGACCTCCTAATGGTAATGCTGGGTCTTTCAGGAAGAATCTGATTTAAGACTGGATCCGTCTGCAGAATGGGCCATGCCCTCTGGAGACAATTTTTCATATGTGAAAACTGGGAATGGTATCGTGTAATGAATCTGACCTCCTGGGACGGCACTTGTTGGCCTTATTATATAGTAGTGATTGTCGGCTTGAATATTTCGCCCGATGATACGCTCTCTTGATAGAGCGTCTACTGTATCCTCTCTCGAGGAATCTATTCGATAGATCTTGAGCCTGCTTTACAAATTCGCAATCACTCGAGCAAATTCTGCGAATACGCAGAAACTGCCCGACCGGAATAGAATTGACCAACGGTTTAGGGTGTGCGGAAGAGGCGTGCAGTAACATGTTGGTTGAAGTATCCTTCCTGAAGACACCAGTCTGCAACAAGTTGTTGGAGTCTCTCCAAACCACAACATCCAAAAAATCAATCCTATCAAAATGGTGTTTGAAGGTGATGTGAATGTTCTTGGCATTAAGGTTCAATGCCTCAAAAAATTCAACCAATGTGTCTGAATTACCCTGCCAGATCAGGAAAATATCGTCAATGTACCGCACCCAGAAGGGGATGTGGTCCATTGACGAACTCTGATCCGGCAGGGAAAGGTCCCTCTCCCACAGCCCCAGGAACAAGTTGGCGTAAGCTGGGGCAAAAGATGCCCCATGGCTGTGCCCTGGAGCTGCAGGTAGAAGGACCCTTTAAAGATGACCCGGGTCGTCCGATCATTTCTGGTTCCGGCAATTATCTGGAAAAAGTGAATTGTTGGATCGAATCCAAATTACAACCCCTTGTTGAGAGTTTGCCTTCCTTCCTGGTGGATACCAGTGAATTCTTGCGGAGAATTGATGGCCTTCATGTAGATTCAGATATGTTGCTGGTAACAGGTGACGTCGAATCCCTGTATACCAGCATCAAACATGAAGATGGAATATCTGCTGCCAGACATTTACTCCTGATGTCTAATTTACCAGAGGACATCATCCATCTTGTTCTGTTATTGTTGGAGTTCTCTCTAACCCACAACTTCTTCATCTTTAAAGGGTCCTTCTACCTGCAGCTCCAGGGCACAGCCATGGGGGCATCTTTTGCCCCAGCTTACGCCAACTTGTTCCTGGGGCTGTGGGAGAGGGACCTTTCCTGCCGGATCAGAGTTCGTCAATGGACCACATCCCCTTCTGGGTGCGGTACATTGACGATATTTTCCTGATCTGGCAGGGTAATTCAGACACATTGGTTGAATTTTTTGAGGCATTGAACCTTAATGCCAAGAACATTCACATCACCTTCAAACACCATTTTGATAGGATTGATTTTTTGGATGTTGTGGTTTGGAGAGACTCCAACAACTTGTTGCAGACTGGTGTCTTCAGGAAGGATACTTCAACCAACATGTTACTGCACGCCCTCTTCCGCACACCCTAAACCGTTGGTCAATTCTATTCCGGTCGGGCAGTTTCTGCGTATTCGCAGAATTTGCTCGAGTGATTGCGAATTTGTAAAGCAGGCTCAAGATCTATCGAATAGATTCCTTGAGAGAGGATACAGTAGACGCTCTATCAAGAGAGCGTATCATCGGGCGAAATATTCAAGCCGACAATCACTACTATATAATAAGGCCAACAAAGTGCCGTCCCAGGAGGTCAGATTCATTACACGATACCATTCCCAGTTTTCACATATGAAAAATTGTCTCCAGAGGGCTTGGCCCATTCTGCAGACGGATCCAGTCTTAAATCAGATTCTTCCTGAAAGACCCAGCATTACCATTAGGAGGTCCAAAAATCTCAGGGACCATATTGTTCGTAGTCACTACCAAAGTGACATTAAAACAAATATTTTTGGTGACATTGGTCCTAGGCGTGGTTGTTTTCCTTGTGGCCGATGCGTCGCCTGCCCTAACATTGACCGGAGTGCCACCTTCACCAACTCAGCAGGCACCAGGACCTACAACATTTTGAAGTATATTTCGTGTACCTCTCGATATGTAGTGTACTTTGCAGTGTGCCCTTGTCCACTTATTTACATCGGTATGACCTCCCGTCAATTGAAGGTGCGCGCCCGGGAACATGTTTTGGGCATTCAGGCGGCGGCCGGCCATGATGATATAACCACGCTTAGGACCATACCACGCCATTTTAAGATACACCACGGTTGCGATGGTTCTCTTTTGAGGATTAAAGGTATTGATTTAATCGATCCTGGCATCCGTGGTGGTGGTCTTAACAAAAGACTGGCTCAGTGTGAAACCAAGTGGATCTGGTCTCTCGATACGGTACACCCTAAAGGGTTAAATGAGGCCATCAGCTTTGCTCCATTTCTTTAAATCATTATCATCATTGTTTGATCCACTGTATTTGCGCATGTGTTTTTATATTGTTTTAACTTTTTCCTTTATATGTTTTTATTTAGTCTTTATCCACCAATATGATGCCCTTACCAATCTATATGCAACGCTATTATTTCACCATCTCTCACGAATTCCGTTGGAATGAATGTCATTTGCTATGGATGTCATCACCAATGCCCAGATTCCATCGCTCTTTTTTGTCACTGGCCAGATGGATTTTCAAGGACATTTACTGAATTTAGTTTGTTGTATCTGTATATATTTATATATTTTTATATTCATGTATATATTGCTCATATATTTCACATGTTATTTGCTCCTGTATTGGGGCTATTGCATATTCTAAGCATGTTTTTCTGCTCAGATTGCAGGACGATATAATACTCACCTTTTGTGCATATGGTTCTGTTCTTCAATCAAGTATATTTACTATCTTGTTACTATGTATCTTTTCTGAGCATTTGCACATATGTTCCTTGCCAGCACTGCCCCTGTACATTGTGGTTTTACATACATACTCACCATCGGCACGCGCCTGCGCTGGGTCTCCTGACACACTCCACGGCTCTCGGCGTCCTTGTTGCCATTGTGACCAATCACATGACTGTGACGTCACTAGGCACGTGACGCCGACGCCGCCTTGTGTTTTCAGTTGCCCTGGTGACATGCGCGTCATCAGAGATGTCTGAGCATACCACATACTATTACTTGTCCGTTCTGGCATTTAGGTTAGATGCATTTTAGCGACTTTTCATGCATCAGTCTGGGCATTCTAGATGACATGTTGTGATAACATAACGATTGGTTTTGACATTCTGATCACCGGTAGTAGAAATTTAATATTTGTTTACTCTGTACCATCAGCGAGGTTGGTGATCATGTGATTCACTCTAATGGTTTCTATTGGTGGGCTTAGACTTTTTATACCCCCTCACTTCCCTTTTCCCATCACCCCTTGAAAAAGGCACACAGGCCGAAACGCGCATCGGGGTGGACGCAGGTAGCATTCTCCTGACCGCTGGCAGGTATAAGCACTGGCTATTACGTTTTCCATGTACATCTACTGTTTCTTGACTTAGCGCTGCTGCGCTTTCTACTGAGAAATGTTTATTTTTGTGATGTTATACCGCCCTGTCAGTTGTAGGATTTAACATATCTACTGAACTTTATTATTAGACTTCCTACATGCGTTCTTGTCCCACATGTGCTAATTGGTTGTATATCATCCTCCAATCCCCTGTTTTGATACTTAATAAAGTTTTTTTCTACTCTATACTTTGGGATTCTATTGATCGTTTCTTTGTTCTCAGTTTTTCATATGTTCTAGCGATTTTTCCCATGGATTTCCATATTGCCCACATTTATTTGTACTTTCAGAATTTTCTCTTTCCACATTAAGTATATACTTTATATGGGCATGTGTTCTATGAAGTGTTTTCATTGGGTCAATGTTGTGGAGCCGGGTACAGATCTTGCGAGTGGCGCTGTACGTGTTCAGGCAACTACAAGGATTGCGGGAATCAAGTCTGTACACATTGACTCCTCCTTCTCCAGTTCCTCAGAAACATCGTTGCAGGAGCCGTCACGGTCTACCTCCACATGGACCCGTGGAACGCTTAATAAGAATCTTTAGTTATATAGCGCCAACAGATTACGCAGCGCTTTACAGTTTAACAGTTTCCGAACACAAGTCATAACTAACAACGTTACCAATACAATAATGAAAGCAATATAATCCGCACACGCTCGTGAGAGCTTACAATTTACAAATATGTGGGGGAGATACAAAGTACAGGTGTTTATATACAATGGTATATTTAGAATGATGTCCCAGCCATTTTGAGGGAGTGAGGGATGGATGGAGATAGTGAATGGGCTACAAACACACACACTTACACATAGAATGACTTTGATTAGTGAAGGTGATAGGCCGCTATTATTATTATTGATTTTTATAGCGCCATTTATTCCATGGCGCTTTACATGTGAAGAGGGGCAAGTATAGACAAGTACAGTAAACATGAGCAATACAAGGCACACACAAGTACAGAAGGAGAGAGGACCCTGCCCGCAAGGGCTCAGAGTCTACAGGGATGGGTGAGGATACACTAGGAGAGGGAAGACCTTGAAGAAATGTGTTTTGAGTGAGCGCCCAATAACATGCAAATTGTGGATAGTTCTAATTTCTTGGGGTACAGCATTCCACAGTATTGGCGCAGCGCGGGAGAAGTCTTGGATTGGGGAGAGATGTTCTTTAGGTGTAGGCGGCAATAGCGGGCAACAGATTGTATATGGGAGGTGAAGGAGAATTGGTGTCAAACATAACACCCAGACAGCGAGCCTGTTGACCGATATGAGGACAGACGTGGCCAAACGTCAACAGGCCGTCCTAAAATTAATTTCCATGGGGAATCAAAGCCACACAGTGCTGGAGCTCTGGAATGCCATAAAGCAAGAGAGCGACATGTGTATTTTGCCAGCAAATCTCCAGCCAGGCTTGGTAGTGTGTGACAATGGCCGAAATCTGGTGGCAGGTCTGGGCCTAGGCAACGTCCACTCACATGCCATGTCTGGCACATGTGCTAAACTTTGTCGTCCACAGTTTTTTGAGGGACTATCCGGATCTTGATTCACTGCTGCACAAGGTCCGCCTACAGTGCGCTAACTTGCGACGTTCCACCATGGCCAGATCTCGCATTGCAGCTCTGCAACGCAGATTTTGCCTTCCTGAACATCGCATCATATGTGACATCCCAGCAGGTGGAATTCCACGTTACATATGTTGTAGCGGTTGTGTGAGCAGCAGCCAGCAGTAATGGAGTATCAGCTGCATCAGTCGCAATCAACTCGCAATTTGCGCCGTTCACTTCACCACTACTGAGTGGGCCTCTACTATAATAATCTTTATTTATATAGCGCCAACAGATTCCGCAGCGCTGTACAGTTTAACAGTTTCATAACACAAGTCATAAGTGACAACGTTAACAATACAATAATTAAAGCAATATAAGGCGCCCCTGCTCGTGAGAGCTTACAATCTACAATGAGGAGGGGGAGCTCCAAAGTACAGTTGTTATATATACAATGGTGTATTTACAATGATGGTCCAGCCATTTTCAGGGAGTGAGGGATGGATGGAGATAGTGAATGGGCTATACACACACACAGTTACACATAGAATGACTTTGATTAGTGAATGTGATAGGCCGCTCTGAACAAATGTGTTTTGAGTGTGGAAGTAGGGCTGTTAATGGGATGTTTAAGTCTCCAAGGATAAGGGTTGGTACTTCTGAGGACATGAAAGTGCGGCAGCCAGGCAGAGAAGTGGTCAAGGAACTGTGTGTGGCGAGCCTGGGGTCCAATATATTACCGCTACTCTGAGGGAGAGGGGACGAAAGAGCCTGATGGTGTGGACCTACTAATTTGCAAAATCTTAATCTAAAATTTACATGTTACATATTTACATCTAGTATAAAAACATTTAACCATTAAGCCTACTTACAGAACAAGGAAGTGTAAAAAAACTTGTATAAAACATTTAACCATTAAGCCTATTTACAGAACAAGGAAGTGTAAAAAACTTGTATAAAACATTTAACCATTAAGCCTACTTACAGAACAAGGAAGTGTAAAAAAACTTGTGCTTAAAAAAAAAAGTGAAAAAAAAATGTGAGAAGGGCAGTGTAACAAATAATTTAGGAAAAAGATAAACTAACATCAAGTGCTGTGTGCTGTGTAAGAGCCAGACACATTAACATTAAATCAGTCTGGAATAGCGGTGATTTTCTCCCATAACCCGAGTAACATTCTGGGGAGAGGGGTGTAGAGTCAACGATCAGCAACTAGCTACGGTAGATCTAATACCTGAAAAAAAAAAAAAAAGTTATTTAACATTCATAACATACATTTTATTTTATAAAAAACCCAAAAAAATTATTTAACATTCATAACATACAATGTATTTAACCAAAAAAATAACAAATTTATTTAACATTCCTAAGATTATTTTTTTTTAAAACATAAAACTATAATACACAGCAGGATCTTTAGTAAAAACCAGACTTACCACTGTAACCTCTTCTTAATCCTTGCAAGCTTCAACACAACGTTGACAAGGTACACAGCAGGGGTGGTCGGTCTCCTAGACAACGAGCAAACTCCTTCATGTTGAGAGAGGCCACCATCTCCTTAGCTTTCAGGTACTTTTCTGTGGGAATGAGCTTGTCTCCAACCAGCCAGGAATATCCATTGAATGCCACACCATGGTTTGGTATTAGCACCCAGCCAGTACCAAAAGTGAAGCCAACCACAGTTCCCATTTCTCATGAACTTTATTTGATATACTGGCTGGCCAAACATTAGTTTCTCACAAAGGAGCTGAAGACCCTGAGTGGCAGTAGGTGCAAGTCTCTCCCGCATGACTGTTTGTTAGATATTTAACGTCTACACACCTAAAGAACATCTCTAGAATCCGCCCTTTTCTCACCATGAAAACAACAAAAACCCTCACTGTAGCATTGATCCACTCCCGCCTGGACTACTGCAATGCTCTATTACTTGGCCTCCCCATTACTCGACTATCCCCTCTCCAGTCCATCCTTAATGCAGCAGCCAGGGTCATCCATCTGGCTAATCGGTACTCGGACGCGTCCACTCTTCGCCAGTCCTTACACTGGCTGCACATTCATTATAGGATCCAATTCAAAGTACTGGTTCTCACCCACAAAGCTCTCCACAGTGCAGCACCCTCCTACATCTCCTCCCTCATTTCTATCTATCGGCCTAACCGACTGCTGCGCTCTGCAAATGACTTTCGACTAACCTCTGCAGTAATCCGTACCTCCCACTCCCGACTACAAGACTTCTCCCGCGCTGCGCAAATCCTCTGGAATGCTCTACCACAAGAAATTAGGACTATCCACAATTTGGCTGGTTTCAGGCGCTCCCTCAAAACACATTTGTTCAGAGTGGCCTATCACATTCAATAACCAAAGTCGTTTTATGTTTAAGTGTGTATGTGGAGCCCATTCACTATCTCCATCCATGCCTCACTCCCTCAAGATGGCTGGACCATCATTGGAAATGCACCATTATATATACACACCTGTACTTTGTATCTCCCCCACCTCATTGTAGATTGTAAGCTCTCACGAGCAGGGTCGGCTTATTTTACTTTAATTATTGTTTGTTAACGTTTTACCTATGACTTGTGTTTTGAAACTGTTAAAGTGTAAAAGCGCTGCG
>JARQOD010000006.1:264270311-264367716 GCA_033576555.1 Oophaga sylvatica | reverse complement strand
TGGGTCCAGGCGTCTTGCCCACTCCTCTACTGTGCAGTGACTTGCTGCTGCCTTTCCTGGATCTGCTATTATAGCCAGTGCTGGAGCAGTCGTCTTTGGAACGAAGTCCTGCGTTTTCCATCTGAGCATGCCCAGAGTGAGATCTCTCATTGGAGATCAGGGGTCACATGTTCAGGTGCTGCAGCGGCTCCTATTGGTCCGCCAGGAAGGTCATGTAGCTACGTGTGTTTGTAACAGCTTCTCATTGGTCCTTGTTCCTGGAAGGTCCTGTAGCTGTTGCTATAAAAGGGTAGCATGGCTGGGCTGCCATGCGCTAATATCAATCTTTGTATGCTATGCGCCAGTGTGGTCATGTGTATGTGTGGATAGGGACCCGGCTGAAATAAGCCACTAGAATACCGACTTAATCGGTGAGGAGTTTGGTATGGTAGCTGGTCAAGGTCGGTGTCCTAGATGCCCTAGATTACCGGCATAACCGGTGAGGAGTTTTGATTGCCGTATTCAGGGTCTGGCGTTCAGACGCCATAGATTGCGGGTGACTCCCGCTAGGACATTAGCACATGATCACGCTTTATGTACGCTTAGCACTTAACTGTGTATCTGAGAGCCTTACAGGACACAGTGCTTTTTCTCAAGCGGCCCTGTGACGTAACAGGGTTCGCTTTCAACGCTAGTCAGCGCCCTAGCGTGTTTTCTTTGCCACTCAGTTGTGTCTAGTGAGTGCGCACACATCGCCATATAGCGTTGCGGCTCCTCTTCTAGCGGCTCTGTGGAGTAACAGAGTTCGCACTCATTGCCACAGCGCATTACGGCGTTTATGTTGGCAGCTTGCGGGATAACAGAGTTTGCTTCTTGCGCCTTTTTGCCAGCAGCGGGCTTCGCCTGCACGGTGGACCCCGGGCTGCAAACGCACTTATTATTTATATTATTTTGTGCGTTCCGCCAGCCTTAACATAATATTAGCGCCAGGGTCTGGCTGGTAAAATGGCGGACGACAGCGTCTGCAGCGGTATATCCATCAGCTGGTGGGTAGGTTGGCGACTCTAGAGCGCACAACCTCAGCGGTGGATGTTACTGCAGTCGCGGTTCAGGCTGCTAGTGTGGCCGCCGCCAGTTTGTCCTCTGCTACCCCTGCTCCGACTATTTCCCGCCTCCCACTTCCAGACAAGTTTACCGGTGACAGTAAACAATGTCGGGGTTTCGTCAGTCAGTGCTCCATACATCTAGAGCTTCTGGCTGCACGTTATCCCACGGAGCGGGCGAAAGTGGGTTTTATCATATCCCTTTTGTCGAGCAGGGCGTTGGAGTGGGCAACGCCGTTATGGGAGCGCGATGATCGTGTGGTGCAGAGTGCTCCTCTCTTCTTGGACACTCTTAAACAGGTCTTTTTAGGACCTGTGTCACCCACGATACGGCTCTTCAATTGTTGGCTATCACCCAGGGTTCATCCATGGTCAGCCAGTTTGCCGTCCAATTTCGGACTCTGGTCTCTGAGCTGGATTGGCCAGATAAAGTCCTTATACCCGTGTACTGGAGGGGACTGGCAGACCATGTGAAGGACGCCTTGTCCACCAGGTAGATTCCTGCCACACTGGAGGAGCTCATTACCTTATCTACCCGCATCGACCTTCGTTTTAACGAGCGGAGGTTGGAGCGGGCCCAGTGTAGGCAGAGGTTCCGACTGGCGCCCACCTTCGCCAGACCTCTGGAATCTTCCATTCAGGCGTCTGATTCCCCTGAGGCCATGGAGATTTCTCGAGTGACACCTAAGTCTCGGGCTGCTCGAGTATCTGTGACCTGTTATGCCTGCCAACAAATAGGGCATTATGCTAACAAATGTCCACGGCGGTCGGGAAACGACCGCGTCTAGTAACCATTGGAGGGGGTTCACTAGACACAGCAGTACACGCCTCCAAGTTGTCCTTTAGGGGGACAATCAATTTTGGCTCATCCACTTTAACAGTCACGCTTTGTGTGGATTCTGGAGCCGAAGGAAATTTCATGTCTTCTACCTTCGCTCTCCGCCACTCTATACCTCTGGTGATGCTCGCCAAACCCGTGACTGTTCGAGTAGTGAATGGGTCGACACTGCCTTCACCAATCACACATCAGACCATCCCTTTCACGTTGTCAATGTCACCTTCCCATCAAGAGATTATCTCACTTTTAGTCATTCCCGAGGGAATAGACGAGATCTTGTTAGGGATGCCCTGGCTCCATTTCCATTCCCCACACATTGAGTGGAACTCTGGGAGGATATTGGGTTGGGGTGAGTCATGTAAAGGCAGATGTATGAGGGAATGCATTCAGGTGACCACTACAGAGATGCCCGCAGATTTTACTTCTCTTCCTAATTACTATTGGTCATATGCAGACGTATTCTCCAAAAAGGCTGCAGAAGTCCTTCCACCTCACCGTCCCTATGACTGTCCTATTGACCTCTTGCCTGGAGCAGAACCTCCTCGGGGACGGGTCTATCCCCTTTCTCTCCCGGAGACGGAGGCTATGTCCCAATATATCCAGGAGAACCTGGCGAGAGGATTCATTAGGAAGTCAGTGTCACCTGCAGGGGCGGGGTTCTTCTTTGTGCAGAAGAAGAACAGAGAATTACGTCCATGCATCGATTACAGGGGTCTTAATGCCATCACTGTTAAGAATAAATACCCGTTGCCACTGATTTCTGAGCTATTTGATAGGCTACGAGGGGCAAGGATATTTACGAAATTAGATCTGCGGGGTGCCTATAACCTGATTCGCATCCGTGAGGGGGACGAATGGAAGACGGCTTTTAATACCAGGGACGGGCACTATGAATATCTGGTGATGCCCTTCGGGCTCTGTAACGCCCCAGCCGTCTTCCAAGACTTTGTTAATGACATCTTCCGGGATATGCTCTCCACCTCAGTCGTAGTCTATCTGGATGATATTCTCATCTTTTCCCCAGATATTGACTCCCACCGGAGAGATGTTTGCAGAGTCTTCGACCTCCTACGGGCAACTTCCCTCTACGCAAAGTTGGAGAAATGTGTGTTTGAGCAGGAGTCCTTACCTTTCCTGGGCTATATCATCTCCACCCAGGGATTGGCTATGGATCCTGCCAAACTACAGGTGGTGATGGACTGGCAAGAACCCCATTCTCTAAAGGCGGTGCAGCGCTTTATGGGGTTCATTAATTACTATCGCCAGTTTATCCCTCACTTCTCAACTTTGGTAGCTCCCATGGTTGCCCTCACCAAAAAGGGAGCTAATCCCAAATTGTGGTCTGAAGAGGTCTCCAAGGCCTTCACGTCTATTAAGTCCCATTTCGTTAGAGCTCCCATCCTACATCGCCCCGATGTTGATAAGCCATTTATATTGGAGGTGGATGCCTCGTCCGTTGGAGCTGGAGCAGTCCTTTTCCAAAAGGATGCTCAAGGTCGGAAGCATCCATGCTTCTTTTTCTCCAAGACCTTCACACCAGCGGAGAGGAATTATTCCATCGGGGACAGGGAGTTGCTAGCAATGAAGTTGGCCTTCTCGGAGTGGAGACATCTGTTGGAGGGAGCTCGCTTTCCCTTCCAGGTCTTCACGGATCACAAAAACCTGGTATATCTTCAGACAGCCCAGCGGCTTAATTCTCGCCAAGCCAGATGGTCCTGTCTTTCCCGGTTTCATTCCACTGCTCCTTGGAGAGAATTTGCGACGCTTCCTCGCAGTGGTTCCTCGAGGAGGAGTGGGGCTCGCTATCGTCCCACAGAGAGATGAGAACAGTGGCCCACGTTTCGCTAGAGTCTGTGCCCGGCGCTTCGTCCCTACTATTGCGACGATCTCTTGGGCATTGTCCGTGGGACCTTGGGCAAGAGGATAATTGGCAAGGATATGGTGGCGATAGTCCGGAGTGGCTTCGGCGGTGTCGCGCAGAATAATCCCCGACAACGCCACGGTACTTACCTTGCGGTGGAGAAGCCCTGGAATGGATTGGATGGACTTTGTGGTGGCTGCCACTCGAGTTGCCCTCATTGGGTATCACGCTTTTTCCCATGGTGTTGTGCCGCTTCCGGCTTACCTTCTGCACGGGCTCTGGCAATTCGTCGTTGTTTGGCAAATGTTGACGTCTCAGTGCTTTGTCGGACAAAATTGTAGTGGCCGATTGGTCCGCAGTTTGGACTTTGTTGCTGGTCAGACGCTTTGTCGTCAACTAGTATTGGTTATCCTCTTCGGTATCATCCTGGGAAAATGGGTTGGTTTGAGAGGGCTCAACCGAGCCTTGGTCACCTATCTCGGACATTTTGTCCTGCAGGCCGCAGGTTACTGGCAGTTCCTTGTCGTTGGTCTGTTTGACTTAACACAATGCTGGTGGCTGATTCCAGGTCCATTCGTCTCGTTCTAAACTTTGGTGTTATGTGATATGGTGTGAAATGATTCTAGCAGAATCTCTGGTGTACAAACGGTTTGGAGGTCCAGATTGAGTTGCTTAGGATTTGTTAACAGGTGTACTGTGGTCTTATATAAGGGAGTTTGCACTAAACAATGCTGTGGCTGATTCCACCGGACAAACTCCATTCCTCCTAAACTACGGTTTTGTGAATAGGCTGGAAATGAGTTCTGAGCAGAAGCTCCCTCTGGTGGTTACAAACGGTACTGGACTGTCCAGTGAAGATTGTGAGGATTGGGAATCAGGTGTTACTGACTGGTCTTATATAAGGGAGTGCCTTCCCATCAGGGTTGCCGGTGATCAATTGTTCTGGTCTCAATCCTTGATTCCTGTTTCCTTGGTAGCCTGCTGTGTCGTGTCTGAATCTCCTGCTAACAGATAAGACTTTTTCTTCTTTTTGTTTTTGTGCTTGATTTTTGCATTTTGTCCTGCACTTCTGTGGGGGCCTTCAGGGTCCCCTCTGGGGGCTTTTGCCTCTCAGTTCAGTTCAGCCACAGATGTTTGTACATTTGCTTTTTCCAGTTTTTTCTGTGGCTGCTGTTTTGTTTTTGGTTACACCAGAGAACTAATTTAGGTGGTAGAGGTCGTGTGATCTCAGGTGTTTTTGAAATTAGTAGAGTTGGTGCTTTTCAGGGTTTTTTGGGATTGCAGTAAGTGCCCTTCCTATCCTTTTCTATTTAGTAAGTTTGGGCCCCAACGTTTGCTCATACTATTTTCTGTCTGTGTCAGTATTTCTTCTTGTCTAACCGCCATTACATGTTTGGGGGCTTTCTATGTTCTTTGGGGATCTGCTCCGGGGCAGATAGCTTTCCTCTTTCTATCTTTAGGTGTAGTTAGTTTCTCAGGCTGTGACGAGGCGTCTAGGACCAACGTAGGAACGCTCCACGGCTGCCTCTAGTTGTGGTGGTTAGTCAGGGTACTGCAATCTCATAGTTTCCAACTGCTCTGGTGTATTTCCTTTTTTGCCTGCTCTCCTCAGCTACCATATCATAACAGTATCACCGGCCTAAACTGAAAATTATATGGTACTCACAGAAGGGAAAAATATTGTGGAAAGAAAAAAGTTGTCAGAGTTGTCAGAGATTTTTTTTTTTTCTGTTTGTTGCATTTTTTTTTTCCCTCTGTATCTCTGGGTGCTGAGGAGGATTTTTTTTTTTTCTCTCTCAATGGAGTTTGCACAGTTGTCTGGCCGTGTGGATCAGCTTGCCACTGAAGTTCGGAGTATTGCTACCTATCTTGCTGGGTTGCCTGTTGTGGAACCTAGGATTCCCATGCCAGATTTGTTTTTGGGGGATCGAACTAAGTTTCTGAATTTCAAAAATAACTGTAAATTGTTTTTTGCCTTAAAATCTAAGTCCTCAGGGAACGCAGCGCAGCAGGTTCAAATTGTCATCTCTCTCCTGCACGGCGACCCTCAGGATTGGGCTTTTTCCCTGACACCTGGGGATCCTGTTTTGAGTGATGTTGATGCGTTTTTTTCAGGCTTTGGGGTTATTGTACGATGAGCCTAATGTCACTGATCAAGCTGAAAAAACTTTGTTGGCATTAAGTCAGGGGCTTGAGGACGCTGAGTTATACTGTCAGAGATTCCGTAGGTGGGCAGTCCTGACCAAATGGAATGACGACGCTTTGGCAGCTCTTTTTCGGAAGGGACTGTCAGATAATGTAAAGGATGTTATGGTGGGATTCCTGTTCCCTCTGGTCTCAATGATTCTAAGTCATTAGCGATTCAAATTGACAGACGTTTGCGTGAGCGGAAAGGTATGCGTGGAATAATGTTGCCTTGTGAACCTGCTTCTGAATCCATGCAGTGTGATAGAGTGGTTTCTGGGGCACAGCGTCATGAATTTCGAAAGCGCAATGGGTTATGTTTCTACTGTGGTGATGCCTCTCATGCTATTTCTGTCTGCCTAAGCGGGGAAGACGTTTTGCTTGCTCAGTTGTCTTGGGTAGTGTTCAGACTAAGTTTTTATTAACTGTTACCCTGATATGCTCTCTGTCCTCATTTTCTGCTCAGGCTTTTGTTGATTCTGGAGCAGCTATTAACCTGATGGATTTTGATTTTGCTAAACGTTGTGGGTTTCCCTTGATACCCCTACGGAAGTCTATTCCCCTACTGGGGATCGATTCTACCCCTTTGGCTGAGAATAAACCTCAGTTCTCTACTCAGGTGATAATGAGGGTAGAACCTGATCATCAGGAGAGTTGCAAATTTTTGGTTCTGTATAATCTGCATGACATTATCGTACTGGGTTTCCCTTGGTTACAGTCTCATAATCCTGTTTTGGATTGGAAATCTGTTTCTGTTACCAGTTGGGGCTGCCAATGTGTTAATACCAACACTCCTGTTTTTTCTGCCTCCCCCCAGGCTCAGGATGTTCCTGACTTTTTGATTGATTTTTCTGATGTGTTTAGCGAAAGTAAATCTGCATCCTTACCTCCCCATAGGAGCTATGACTGCGCTATTGAATTAGTGCCTGGTAGTAAATTCCCTAAAGGTCGCCTTTTTAACTTGTCTGTACCTGAACATGACGCTATGCGGTCTTATATCAAGGAGTCATTGGAGAAGGGTCATATCAGACCATCCTCTTCACCCTTAGGTGCCGGTTTTTTCTTTGTGGCCAAAAAGGATGGTTCATTAAGGCCGTGTATTGATTATCGTCTCTTGAACAATATTACTGTAAAATATCAATATCCGTTACCCTTGATCTCTGATCTGTTTTCCAGGGTGAAAAACGCTACTTGGTTTACCAAGCTTGACCTCAGGGGGGCATATAACCTTATTCGCATTAAGCACGGGGATGAATGGAAGACGGCATTTAATACCCCTGAAGGGCATTTTGAGTACCTTGTGATGCCCTTTGGGTTCACTAATGCTCCTTCTGTCTTCCAGTCCTTCATGAATGACATTTTCAGGGATTTTGTGGATAAATTTCTGATTGTTTATTTGGATGATATCTTGATTTTTTCCAGTGACTGGGACTCTCATGTAAAACATGTTCGGACTGTGTTCCAGATTTTGAGAGAGAATGCTCTGTATGTGAAGGGATCAAAGTGTCTTTTTGGCGTTCAGAGGATCTCATTTCTGGGATTCATTTTGTCCCATCTGTTATTGAAATGGACCTGGTCAAAGTTCAGGCTATCTGTGATTGGGTCCAACCTACTTCATTAAAGGCTCTTCAAAGATTCTTGGGTTTTGCCAATTTTTATCGTAAATTTATTGGTAATTTCTCTGTTATTGTTAAACCATTAACTGATTTGACCAAGAAGGGTTCTGATGTGGTGAATTGGCCTCCTGAGGCAGTCTCTGCATTTCAGGAACTTAAGCAGAACTTCTGCTCCTGTTCTACGGCAGCCTGATGTTTCTCTACCATTTCAGGTGGAGGTTGTAACGGGTCTGGGAGGCGGAACCTCTGAGCTTCTATACAAGGAGGCGGTCCTTGTAAGGTAGCGGGTGGCGCCCGGGGAAGACGAGCAGGAAGTCACGACAAGTGACCGGGGCAGTCTCTGGACAAACAGGCAGAAAGTCACGGCAAGTGACCGGGGCAGTCTCTGGACGAACAGGCGGGAAGTCAGGGCAAGTGACCGGGGCAGTCTCTGGACAAACAGGCAGGAAGTCACGGCAAGTTACCGGGGCAGTCTCTGGACAAACAGGAAGGTACGACCTGTGATGGCTGAGCCTCCCGGTAGGCTAGCAGGCAGGTAGAAGATGAGCGTCCCCAGATGAACGGGCTGGCTGGTCCATAGACAGACTGACAGGTGATGGTGGACAGACTGTCGGACGGCGGAGCCTCCAGGACGGCTAGCAGACAGGAAACAGGTGAGCGTCCTCAGGTGAACGGGCTGGCTGGTCCATAGACAGACTGACAGGTGATGGTGGACAGACTGTCGGACGGCGGAGCCTCCAGGACGGTAAGCAGACAGGTAACAGACTGCAGGCTGGCAGGAATCTGGCAGGTATCTGGAAACGGAGCCTAAGGGCTGAAGCAGAGTAGTGAACAGTGCAACAACATTGCTCGGGCACCTCCATTTTGGAGGAGGTGCCTTATATTTGGTGAAGTCCTCCGGCCATTGGCCGGGGACTACTTAGGAGGACGCGCGCGGCCCCTATAAGAGGAAGGGAGCGCGCGCCCTAAGCACAGTGGCCGGAAAGGAGCGCGCGCCACCAGCAGAGCGGGAGGAGGAAGACGGACCCGGAGCAGAGGGGTGAGGGGAACAGCGTCCCTGCCTAGCAGAGGGCAGGGACGCCGACGCTACAGTACCCCCCCTTTAGGCCCCCCTTTTTTAGGCCACAGAGAAATTTAGCTAAGATGAGAGGGGCATGGATGTTCTCCCGAGGCTCCCACGTTCTCTCCTCAGGACCAAACCCCTTCCAATCCACCAGAAAATAGGTCTTTCTCCTTACCCTTTTGGTGGCCAGAATGTTCTCTACCTCAAATTCGTTTTCAGCAGAAACTGGAGCAGGAAGCGTACCTGTAGGCTTGACAAAAGAGTTAAGTACCACCGGTTTGAGGAGAGATACATGGAAGGAGTTAGGAATCCGCAAATTGGCCGGGAGTTTCAATTTATAGGCCACCGGGTTGATCTGACTGATGACCTCCAGGGGACCGATGAACCGAGGACCTAACTTGTAGGAAGGAATCTTGAGCCGGACATACTTGGACGAGAGCCAGACCTTATCCCCAGGACGGAATTGAGGAGGATCCAGACGTTTTTTGTCAGCATGTTTCTTCATGCGCTCGGATGACAGAATGAGTGCGGACCGGGTACTCTCCCATATGGTGGAAAATTCGTTAACAAGAGATTCCGCAGCTGGATTGTCCACAGAGGTGGAGACGGGAACAGGGATCCGAGGATGCTGACCGAAGACTACAAAAAACGGAGATTTGGAGGAAGACTCGCTCTCGTGATTGTTGTAAGAAAATTCGGCCCATGGCAGGAGATCCACCCAATCAGAATGGTGGGCATTTACGAAGTGCCGGAGGTAACTGGTCAGAATCTGATTGATCCGCTCCACTTGACCATTGGACTGAGGGTGGTAAGCGGAGGAGAAATCCAGGGAGACGTCTAGCAACTTACAAGTGGCTTTCCAGAAACGTGAGGTGAACTGTACCCCACGATCCGACACAATATGACGAGGCAGGCCATGAAGACGGAAGATGTGGCGGATAAAGTCTTTAGCCAGTTCGGGTGCTGACGGAAGACCTGGCAGGGGAATAAAGTGAGCCATCTTGGAAAAACGGTCAACGACCACCCAAATGACCGTACAACCGGCAGAGACGGGGAGGTCAGTTATGAAGTCCATGGCTATATGCTGCCAGGGGGCAGCGGGTACCGGAAGCGGAAGGAGGCGGCCGGCAGGCAGGTGTCTCGGAACTTTGTTGTGGGCACAGGAGGCACAGGCAGAAACAAAGTCTTTTACGTCCTTGTGCAGGGTAGGCCACCAGTAATGCCGAGTAATAAGCTGGAGGGTCTTTTTCTGACCGGCGTGGCCAGCTAGTTTAGACGAATGACCCCAGTGTATGATCCTCTCTCGATCGGGTACCGATACGAACGTCTTACCAGGAGGAAGACGATTTAGACTCACGGGAGCCACCTGCATCACTCTGGCGGGTATCGATGATATGTTTAGGTTCCTCCTCGAGATCCGACACCAGGAAGGATCGAGACAAGGCGTCCGCCTTGATGTTCTTGTCTGCCGGGCGAAAATGTAGAAGAAAATCAAAGCGAGCAAAAAACAAGGACCACCGGGCTTGGCGAGGGTTAAGTCTCTGAGCATGCTGGAGGTAAGCCAAGTTTTTGTGATCAGTGTAAATGATTACCGGATGAAGAGCCCCCTCGAGTAGGTAACGCCACTCTTCTAATGCCAGCTTGATGGCCAATAGCTCTCGGTCTCCTATGGAATAATTGCTCTCGGAAGAGGAGAAGAGTTTAGAGAAGAAGCCGCAAGTTACCATCCTCCCGGAAGAAGATTTTTGAGTAAGTACCGCTCCGGCTCCAGAGGAGGAAGCGTCAACCTCCAAGAAGAACTGCTTGTTGCCGTCCAGGCGATGCAGCACCGGAGCGGAAGAGAAGGCTTGTTTTAAGGAAAGAAAGGCCTTCTCTGCTTCGAGGGTCCACTGTTTGGGGTTAGCGTCCTTGCGGGTGAGCGCGGAGATTGGAGCAGTCCGGGAAGAGAAGTGCGGTATGAAGAGGCGGTAATAATTGGCGAAGCCCAGGAACCGCTGAATGGCCTTCAATCCCTCCGGTTCGGGGCCATTTCTCGATGGCAGATAGTTTCTCCGGATCCATTCGTAGACCTGTCTGAGAAATGATGTAGCCCAAAAACGGAAGCGAAGTCTGCTCAAAGAGGCACTTCTCATATTTAGCGAAGAGGTGATTCTGCCTGAGCCTGAGCAGAACCTGACGAACGTCCCTCCGGTGAGACTGGAGATCCGGAGAGAAGACCAAGATGTCGTCCAGGTACACCACTACGCAGGAGTAGAGAAGGTCCCGGAAGATGTCATTGACCAACTCTTGAAAGACTGCCGGAGCGTTACAGAGACCAAAGGGCATCACCAAATACTCGTAGTGGCCGTCCCGGGTGTTGAATGCGGTCTTCCATTCATCTCCCCGACGGATATGGACTAGGTTATATGCCCCACGAAGATCCAGTTTGGTGAAGATTCTAGCCCCCCTCAGACGATCAAATAATTCTGGAATGAGCGGAAGGGGGTACTTATTCTTCACTGTGATCAGGTTAAGACCTCTGTAGTCTATACAGGGACGGAGAGAGCCGTCTTTCTTTTTTACGAAGAAGAAGCCTGCTCCCGCTGGGGAGGTAGATTTCCGGATGAATCCCTTGGCCAAATTCTCCTCGATATATTCGGACATCGACCTGGTCTCAGCAGCAGACAATTGGTAAATACGCCCACGGGGAGGCGTAGTACCGGGGAGCAGGTCGATAGGGCAATCATAAGGTCTGTGAGGGGGTAATGTCTCTGCCTCCTTTTTATTAAAGACATCAGCGAATGACCAATATGGAATCGGGAGCCCAGGTAGATTAGTTGGTGTAGGAGAAGGACGGACGGGATGAACAGGAACCAAACACGTTTTATGACAGTCTTGTCCCCAGCGAAGGATCTCTCCAGTCTGCCAGTCGAGCACGGGTGCATGCTTTTGGAGCCAAGATAGACCTAGTAAGAAAGCGTGAGAGAGTCCAGGCAGAACATGAAAAGAGATGCTCTCAGAATGCAGCATACCCACCTGCAGAGTTATGGATTCGGTGATAAGTTGGATGGGACGTGGTAAGAGACCCCCATCCACAGCAGCGACAGATACTGGTACAACCAGAGGTTTGGTAGGAATGCGGTATTTTTCTACCAGAGCCTGTGAAACAAGATTCCCAGCTGCTCCAGAGTCAAGTTGGGCTAGTTCGAAATAACGGTTCTCCCCGAGGAGAATTGAGACTGACAGCAGCAGAGATGGAGAGGATTTATCTTTGTCTAGGTTGACCTCTCCGAGCGAACATAGACACAGGCGTTTCCCGACCTCTCCGGACAGGTACGGATCAGGTGCTCCTTACTGCCACAGTAGAAGCAACTCCCCTTGGCACGGCGTAAGTCCTGACGGGCTTTGACCATCTTGGTCTGGTCGACCTGCATAGGCTTAGAAGTGTGTACCTGGGGAGAAACGGAGGGAGTTACGGGTTTCTGAAAAGTAGGAGCTAGACGAGGAAACTTTGGCGCGCTCTTGTAACCGTAGATCAATTCGATTGGCAAGAGTTATTAGGTCATCGAGAGAGGTAGGAATGTCCCGACCGGCAAGTTCATCTTTAATACGACCGGACAGACCCTCCCAGAAGACAGATATTAGAGCGTCGTTATCCCAGGCCAGTTCTGAGGCAAGGGTACGGAACCGTATGGCATATTGACCCACGGTGAGACTTCCCTGACGGAGGCGTAGCAGAGATGATGCGGAGGAGGTCTTCCGTCCGGGTTCGTCGAATACCTTCCGGAAAGCCGAGAGAAAGGCAGGCAGGTCGGACACCAGAGGGTCTTCTCTCTCCCAAAGAGGATTTAGCCAGGCCAGAGCCTCCCCGGTGAGATGGGACATGATGAAGGCAATTTTGGCCCGGTCAGAGTTAAACTGATGGGACAGGCGTTCAAAGTGCAGGGTGCACTGGTTAATGAAACCCCGAGCCAGAGCAGGGTCACCTCCAAAACGAGGAGGAGCTGACAGTCGAGGTCCGGGAACGGAAACCACGGAATTGGTGAGCAGCGGAACTGCCGGATTGCGAGTCATGGCGCCAGCGGTGTTGCTGGTGAAGCAGTCAGAGTGTCCAGGCGGGAATTGACATTCCGCAGGTGACCCAGGATGGACTCCTGTTGAGACCTCTGACGAGACAGTTCATGACACAGGTCAGAGAGCGAGGGAGTTTGGGTGCCACCAGGTTCCATGGCCCGAGCAAACTGTAGGCCTGAGCAAACTGTAACGGGTCTGGGAGGCGGAACCTCTGAGCTTCTATACAAGGAGGCGGTCCTTGTAAGGCAGCGGGTGGCGCCCGGGAAGACGGGCAGGAAGTCACGACAAGTGACCGGGGCAGTCTCTGGACAAACAGGCAGGAAGTCACGGCAAGTGACCGGGGCAGTCTCTGGACAAACAGGCAGGAAGTCACGGCAAGTGACCGGGGCAGTCTCTGGACGAACAGGCAGGAAGTCACGGCAAGTGACCGGGGCAGTCTCTGGACAAACAGGCAGGAAGTCACGGCAAGTGACCGGGGCAGTCTCTGGACAAACAGGCAGGAAGTCACGGCAAGTGACCGGGGCAGTCTCTGGACAAACAGGAAGGTACGACCTGTGATGGCTGAGCCTCCCGGTAGGCTAGCAGGCAGGTAGAAGATGAGCGTCCCCAGATGAACGGGCTGGCTGGTCCATAGACAGACTGACAGGTGATGGTGGACAGACTGTCGGACGGCGGAGCCTCCAGGACGGCTAGCAGACAGGAAACAGGTGAGCGTCCTCAGGTGAACGGGCTGGCTGGTCCATAGACAGACTGACAGGTGATGGTGGACAGACTGTCGGACGGCGGAGCCTCCAGGACGGTAAGCAGACAGGTAACAGACTGCAGGCTGGCAGGAATCTGGCAGGTATCTGGAAACGGAGCCTAAGGGCTGAAGCAGAGTAGTGAACAGTGCAACAACATTGCTCGGGCACCTCCATTTTGGAGGAGGTGCCTTATATATGGTGAAGTCCTCCGGCCATTGGCCGGGGACTACTTAGGAGGACGCGCGCGGCCCCTATAAGAGGAAGGGAGCGCGCGCGCCCTAAGCACAGTGGCCGGAAAGGAGCGCGCGCCACCAGCAGAGCGGGAGGAGGAAGACGGACCCGGAGCAGAGGGGTGAGGGGAACAGCGTCCCTGCCTAGCAGAGGGCAGGGACGCCGACGCTACAGAGGTTGATGCCTCTGAAATTGGGGCAGGTGCCGTTTTGTCCCAAAGAGATCCAGAGACCTCTAAAAGTAACCCTTGTGCCTTTTTCTCTCGAAAATTTTCTCCCACTGAACGTAATTATGACGTGGGTAATCGGGAGTTATTAGCTATGAAGTGGGCTTTTGAAGAGTGGAGACATTGGCTGGAGGGAGCCAAACATCAGGTGGTGGTCCTTACGGACCATAAGAATCTAGTTTATCTGGAATCTGCCAAGCGACTTAATCCTAGACAGGCCAGGTGGGCCTTGTTTTTCACACGTTTTAATTTTGTGGTTTCATTTCTTCCTGGCACTAAAAATGTTAAGGCGGATGCCCTCTCGAGGAGTTTCCTGGCGGACTCTCCTGAGTTATCTGATCCTTCTGTTATTTTGAAAGAGGGTGTAGTTCTTTCCGCCATCTCGCCCAATTTGAGACTGGCTCTGGAGGGGTGTCAGGAGGATAAGCCCGAGCGCTGCCCTGTTGGGAAATTGTTTGTCCCGGACCAGTGGAAAAAGAGTGTAATGTCTGAGATTCATTGTTCCGCGTTGGCCGGTCATCCCGGAATTTTTGGTACCAGAGACTTGGTTATTCGGTCCTTTTGGTGGCCTACCTTGTCTCGTGATGTCAGGGAGTTTGTGCAGTCCTGCGGGACTTGCTCTCGCTCCAAGCCTTGCTCTCGTTCTAGTGGTTTGTTGATGCCATTACCTGTGCCCAAGAGACCATGGACCCATATCTCTATGGATTTCATTTCCGACCTCCCTGTTTCTCAGAGAATGACCGTCATCTGGGTGATTTGCGATAGGTTTTCCAAGATAATACATCTTGTGCCATTACCTAAGTTGCCTTCCTCCTCTGAATTGGTGCCTTTGTTCCTTCAGCACGTGGTTCGTTTACACGGCATTCCTGAGAACATTGTGTCTGACAGAGGAGTCCAGTTTGTTTCCAGATTTTGGAGGACCTTTTGTTCTAAAATTGGTGTTCAATTGTCTTTCTCCTCGGCGTTTCATCCTCAGACCAATGGTCAAACTGAGAGAACAAACCAGACATTGGAGACTTATCTAAGATGCTTTGTGTCTGCTGATCAGGATGACTGGGTCTCTTTTTTGCCTTTGGCTGAGTTTGCTCTTAATAATAGGGCTAGCTCTGCCACTTTGATGTCTCCATTTTTCTGTAATTCTGGGTTTCACCCTCGATTTTCTTCAGGACAGACGGAGGCTTCTGTCTGTCCAGGTGTTGACTCTGTTGTGGAGCGTATGCAACAGATTTGGGACCAGGTAGCGGAGAGGTTATCCCTCTCTCAGGAGAGGGCCCAGCGGTTTGCTAACAGGCATAGGACTGATGGTCCTCGGTTTAAAGTAAGGGACTTGGTCTGGTTGTCCTCAAGAAATATTCCTATGAGAGTGGCATCTCCTAAATTTAAGCCTAGGTTCATTGGACCTTATAAGATCATGGAGATTCTTAATCCTGTTTCTTTTCTTTTGCTTCTTCCAGGGACATTTAAGATCCATAACGTGTTCCACAAGTCCTTGTTGAAGAGGATTGTTGAGCCAGTGGTTCCTACTACTGTGCCTCCTGACCCTGTTTTGGTTGAGGGCAATCTGGAGTATGTGGTTGAGAAAATATTGAATTCTCGTTTTTCTAGACGGAAACTCCAGTATTTGGTTAAATGGAGAGGTTATGGTCAGGAATACAATTCTTGGGTGTTTGCTTCGGACATCCATGCTAGGAGACTCATCCGTGCGTATCATAGAATTCATCCTGACCGACCTGGTTGCTCAAATGAGGGTTCGGTGACCCCTTATCAAAGGGGGGTACTGTTGTGAATAGGCTGGAAATGAGTTCTGAGCAGAAGCTCCCTCTGGTGGTTACAAACGGTACTGGACTGTCCAGTGAAGATTGTGAGGATTGGGAATCAGGTGTTACTGACTGGTCTTATATAAGGGAGTCGCCTTCCCATCAGGGTTGCCGGTGATCAATTGTTCTGGTCTCAATCCTTGATTCCTGTTTACTTGGTAGCCTGCTGTGTCGTGTCTGAATCTCCTGGTAACAGATAAGACTTTTTCTTCTTTTTGTTTTTGTGCTTGATTTTTGCATTTTGTCCTGCACTTCTGTGGGGGCCTTCAGGGTCCCCTCTGGGGGCTTTTGCCTCTCAGTTCAGTTCAGCCACAGATGTTTGTACATTTGCTTTTTCCAGTTTTTTCTGTGGCTGCTGTTTTGTTTTTGGTTACACCAGAGAACTAATTTAGGTGGTAGAGGTCGTGTGATCTCAGGTGTTTTTGAAATTAGTAGAGTTGGTGCTTTTCAGGGTTTTTTGGGATTGCAGTAAGTGCCCTTCCTATCCTTTTCTATTTAGTAAGTTTGGGCCCCAACGTTTGCTCATACTATTTTCTGTCTGTGTCAGTATTTCTTCTTGTCTAACCGCCATTACATGTTTGGGGGCTTTCTATGTTCTTTGGGGATCTGCTCCGGGGCAGATAGCTTTCCTCTTTCTATCTTTAGGTGTAGTTAGTTTCTCAGGCTGTGACGAGGCGTCTAGGACCAACGTAGGAACGCTCCACGGCTGCCTCTAGTTGTGGTGGTTAGTCAGGGTACTGCAATCTCATAGTTTCCAACTGCTCTGGTGTATTTCCTTTTTTGCCTGCTCTCCTCAGCTACCATATCATAACACTACGGTCAGCATCTGCGGGTTCCGGTGCCCATGCCTGTGTCTTCCGCCGCCTCCAGGGTGGCAGACTGGGCTGTGGAGGCACGGGACATTTGGGACCGTACCCAGGATGCCATTCAGGCATCCAAGGAGAGGATGAGGTCCTCCGCCGACGCACATCGGCGCCCCGCTCCAACATTTGCTCCTGGGGACATGGTGTGGCTCTCCGCCCGTAACATCAGGCTGCGAGTTGAGTCCACTAAGTTGGCACCCCGCTACCTGGGTCCTTTCAAGGTCCTCGAGCAGGTTAACCCTGTGGTATACCGTTTGGCTCTTCCACCACGCCTGGGTATCTCCGACACATTTCACGTATCCCTCCTGAAACCCGTGTCATGTCCCGGTTTTCTGAGTCATCTGCCGGGACATCGGGTTCATCTACGGATGACCATGAGGTGAACGCCATCGTAGGGTGTAAGGTGGTACGGGGCAAAAAGTTTTATTTGGTGGACTGGAGGGGCTATGGGCCTGAGGATAGATCTTGGGAGCCTGCCGAGCATGTTCACGCTCCGCAGCTCATCGCTGTCTTTGAGCGCAGCGAGGCCCAAAGAAGGGGGGCCCTAGGAGGGGGGGTAATGTTAGGGTTCGATTTCCCGCTGCTGCACAAGGGGAGTCTCGAACCCGTCCCGCTGCGGTCTCCCGTTCATCTCCGGCTGCAGTGGAGCCTGCTCAGCAGAGACGTCGGTCCAGGCGTCTTGCCCACTCCTCTACTGTGCAGTGACTTGCTGCTGCCTTTCCTGGATCTGCTATTATAGCCAGTGCTGGAGCAGTCGTCTTTGGAACGAAGTCCTGCGTTTTCCCATCTGAGCATGCCCAGAGTGAGATCTCTCATTGGAGATCAGGGTTCACATGTTCAGGTGCTGCAGCGGCTCCTATTGGTCCGCCAGGAAGGTCATGTAGCTACGTGTGTTTGTAACAGCTTCTCATTGGTCCTTGTTCCTGGAAGGTCCTGTAGCTGTTGCTATAAAAGGGTAGCATGGCTGGGCTGCCATGCGCTAATATCAATCTTTGTATGCTATGCGCCAGTGTGGTCATGTGTATGTGTGGATAGGGACCCGGCTGAAATAAGCCACTAGAATACTGACTTAATCGGTGAGGAGTTTGGTATGGTAGCTGGTCAGGGTCGGTGTCCTAGATGCCCTAGATTACCGGCATAACCGGTGAGGAGTTTTGATTGCCGTATTCAGGGTCTGGCGTTCAGACGCCATAGATTGCGGGTGACTCCCGCGAGGACATTAGCACATGATCACGCTTTATGTACGCTTAGCACTTAACTGTGTATCTGAGAGCCTTACAGGACACAGTGCTTTTTCTCAAGCGGCCCTGTGACGTAACAGGGTTCGCTTTCAATGCTAGTCAGTGCCCTAGCGTGTTTTCTTTGCCACTCAGTTGTGTCTAGTGAGTGCGCACACATCGCCATATAGCGTTGCGGCTCCTCTTCTAGCGGCTCTGTGGAGTAACAGAGTTCGCACTCATTGCCACAGCGCATTACGGCGTTTATGTTGGCAGCTCTGCGGGATAACAGAGTTTGCTTCTTGCGCCTTTTTGCCAGCAGCGGGCTTCGCCTGCACGGTGGACCCCGGGCTGCGAACGCACTTATTATTTATATTATTTTGTGCGTTCCGCCAGCCTTAACAACACTGAGTATTATCTGATAGAATTGCAGGGGTGCCAATACTTTTGGCCACCATTGTATAGTCCTATACTACCTGATACAAGTGACAGACAGTGTACAGACAAGATACTAGACGGAGTGTATATCTCTATCAGAAAGTTAAGCTGGGTAAGATATTGAAACCGGGTAGTACTGGTTGGTGCAGCAGCTTAGCTTAGGTGCTGAGCCGTTTTATTTATGATAGTTCCGTGCTGGGTTTGGAGTGATAAGGAGGATTTACAGTCCCTGACAGAAGTTATGTCGCTTATCCATGTTATGTAAATCAAAGCTTATAACCTGACGTTAAATTCATTCATTGGTTTTATAAATTACTCTTTTGAAAGCTGAAACCCTCCCAAATTTGGTTTAGGTTAAGAAAATAAATTGGCATCAATGCTGAAATATTGTTCATTTAATGAACATAGAATGGTCAGATTTTGGCAAGACAAAAGTTTTGTCACCCGCAGAAAGTAATGTGATATTCAAACAAATAATTATTTTAAAATACAAATATATGTTGCATAACATTGGTGAATGAAGTTGTGGTGCTATTAGAGTCATATTTAATATTTTGTGTGACTTCCATGAGCTTGAAGGACTGCATCCATGTGGTTCAACAATGATTCATACAATTTATTAATGAAGTCGTTAGGAATAGCAAAGCATGCAGTCTTACATGCCTCCCAGAGTTCATCTAGATTCCTTGGTTTTGTCTTCCAAGCTTCCTCTTTCATCCTACCCCAGACATGCTCAATGATGTTCATGTCTGGTGACTGGGCTGGCCAGTCATTGAGCACCTTGATCTTTTTTGCCTGGAGGAACTTTGTTCTAGAGATGGATGTATGTGATGGAGCACCATCCTGCTGCAGAATTTGACCCCTTTTATGATTTGGAATGTAAGAGGTAGCTAATACTTCTTGATATTTTAGGCTATTGATATTGCCTTCCACCTTGCAAATGTTTCGCACACCCCATACTGAATTTAACCCCAGACCATGATCTTTCCACCACCAAAGTTAACTGTTTTCTGGGTGTATTTTGGATCCATATGGGCTCCAGTAGGTCTCCTGCAGTATTTTCGGCGGCTGTGGTATAATTCTACTGAAGATTCATCAGAGAAATCCACCTTCTGCCACTTTTCCAGTGTCACCTGAATTACCCACTTTTATTTATTATGTAATGTTGGTATACCTGTGCAAGATTTGTGTCCTAATGTTTTATGTACTGCTGTTTGTATTGCTGCTGTAATACTGTAATTTCCCCCCGGGATCAATAAAGTGTATCGTATCGTATTGTCACCTTGCCAGTGTTACCCTACCTCTGCTGGATTGTAGTTGTGTCTCTCTCGCCTCTACTTCTTGGTTGTCCAATGAACTGTGACCTCTGCCGCCAGCGTTTTCAGATGGGAATTTTTTCAGTAATTCCGCAACAATGGCCCTCTGGTACTGCATCATTTTAATACACCTATCTGACTCTGGAAGAAGAGATTGAAAGTTCTCCTTGTAGCTTGGGTATAGAAGTGTCATCAACCAGTAATGAGCGTCAGCACAAATTTTGATAATGTGAGGGTCACGGGAAAGGCAGCACAACATAAAGTCTGCCATGCATGCCAGACTGCTAACTGGCAAGACTTCCATGCCCTCACCAACAGGACGACTGACCATGCTGTCCTCCTCCCTGTCCTCAGGCCATTCACACTGAACAGACGTTATGACAGTTGTGCTTGTAGTACTGTCTATAGCGCATGAAAGTAGCTCCTGTTCTTTCTCCTCCTCCTCTTCCTCATTGTTAACCAATCTACGTTGGGATGACATGAGGCTGGGCTGTGTGTAATCATCCGCTATGGTTCCTTGCTCCATCTCATCGTGCTCCACCTGCAATGCATCCTCTTTCATTGTGAGCAGAGAGCTTTTCAGAATACAGAGAAACAGGATGGTGATGCTAATTATGGCGTCATAGCCGCTCACCATCTTGGTGGACTCCTCAAAGTTTTGTAGGATGGTACATATGTCTGACATCCATGTCCACTCCTGAGATCTGAACTCCATACCGATGGCCTGTTTGATGCTGGTACTCAACAACTGCCCTCTTCTGCTCATAAATCCTTTCCAGCATATGCAGTGTAGCGCTCCAATGCGTGGGGACATCACACACCAGTTAGTGAGCTGGAAGCTGCAAACACTGCTGAAGCACGGCATCGGCGGTTGAAGCTGTAGCTGACTTTCTCAAATGGGCACACAGGTGACATACTTTCACAAGCAGATCCGTCAGCTCTGGGTAGGTTTTGATAAACTGCTGAACCACGAGGTTAAGCACATGGGCCAGGCATGGTACGTGTGTTAGCTCGCCTTGTCTCAGAGCCGCCACCAGGTTCTGGTCATTGTCACACATGACTATGCCTGGCTGTAGGTTCAGCGGTGTCAGCCACATATCGGCCTGCTCTTTCAGAGCCGTCCACAACTCTTCAGTATTGTGCGGTTTGTCACTTAAGCATATTAGCATTAGCACAGCCTGTTGTCGCTGGGCTGAGGAAGTGTTGCAGTGCTTCCAGCTTGTGACTGATGTGGTCATTTCGGAGATGCAGGCTGAAGAGGAGGAGGTTGTGCAGGAGCTGTAGACTGTGGGGGCTACTGCAATCCTCGGCGTTTGTATGACGTGTTATATCACAAGGTCCGACTGGGTCCCGGCTTCCACTATATTAATCCAGTGTGCCGTCAGCAAGATTTACCATCCCTGCCCAGAAGCACTTGTCCATGTGTCCGTGGTTAAGTGTACTTTCCCTGTAACTACATTATTGAAAGCACGGGTAATGTTGTGGGACACGTGCTTGTGTAATGCTGGGACGACACAATGGAGAAATAGTGTCGGCTGGGGACAGAGCACCTTGGGACGGCCGCCACCATAAGTTTGCGGAAATCTTCCATCTCCACGAGCATAAAAAGCAACATTTCAACCGCAAGCAGACGAGAAATGTGTGAATTTAGTACTGTGTCCTGTGGGGTGTTGGCTGGGTATTTCTGCTTGCGTTCCAATGACTGGTGTATGAACAACTGAAGGCTGTGCTGGGACAAGGACATGGACATGCTTGATGATGGTGGTAATTGAGTGTGTGCAATGACAGGTGACGGGCAGGAGGCATCTTCGCAGACACCATGGACAGGGATTGGCTTCCACGCACAACAGTGGAAGGAACAGTAGTGTCACTTGCAGACACTGTTCCTGGATCCTGGGGTTTGGCCCACAAAGTCAGGTGCTTTGCCGCCATGTGCCTGATCATGCTGGTGGTGGTCAGGCTGGTAGTTTTGCTACCTCTGCTGATGCGGGCATGGCAGCTGGTGCAAATGGCCTGTTTGGGGTTATTGGCAGTCTTTAAAAAACAACCAGACTCGGGAAGACCTAACAGTTGTACTGACAACTTCTGTCATGTTGATGTTACGAGGAACGGTTGCCCGCCTTCAATCTGTGGCCACTATAGTGCTTTTTCCTGCCTGTTGTGGTGCTACACCTCCCTCTCCCTATGTGCTGCTGTCCTTGCTCTGCATGTCCTCCTGCCAGGTTAGGTCAGTTACTATATCATCCACCACCTCCTCTTACACTTCCGCACCCTGGTCCTCCTCCTGACTTTCTGGCAATTGTGTCTCATCATCGTCCACCTCACGTGACACGTTCCCACCGTAGCCTTTGTATGAACGTGGCTGCTCCAATATTTGGGCATCGCAACATGCAATCTGAGTTTGCCCCACTTCAAGTGGACCGGACGAAAGGCCCGAATCTATAAATGGAAAACTGAACATCTCCTCGGAGTGTCCAAGTGTGGGATCAGTTGTCTCTGGGCACTCGGCATGGGAGGAGGAAGGAGGATCATGGTGCGGAATATGCTGTCCAGACTCACTGCTACTCAGACTTGACCATGTGGAAACAAGGGTGCTGGTGGTGGTGGCAAAGTGACTGGACTTATAAGTGACTTATACACCATCCAACCAACTACTTTTTCACGCTGCTCTGATGTCAAGTGTGCTGTTCTGCCATCCCCTATGAATTCTGACAGGAATCTGTTACGAGAAGATGTGGGTGTTTGTTGTGGCACTATTGTAGCTTGCCCATGGCCTCTGCCTCCGCATGCACCATCACATCCATTTCTCGTCCCTTGCCAAGTGCCTTTCCCATTTTAAATGGAGTACAACATTTTCCACGTTCACTACAAAAGGCTGAATTGGGAGCAAACTTAGATGTGATCAGTGTGCGGGAAAAACGCACTTTCAAATATCTGGACTGTACTTTTTTTTATCAAACTGGTGTCAATAACTAGGGTAAGACACAGCAAAAACTGTAGAATGTAGCCCTGAAATGCCACAATTTGTAGCCCAAAGATAGATCAGGCACCTGACGGCGATACCTCTCTGTTCAATATGTGGTCTGTATTTTTAATTTTTTTTACCCCAAAATAGTGTATTATAAATAGGGTAAAAGACAGCAAATACAGTGGAATGTAGCCCTGAAATGCCACAATTTTTAGCCAACAGATAGATCAGGAGTCTGACAGAGATACCACACTGTTCAATATGTGGCCTGTATTTTTAAATTTTTTACCCCAAAAGAGTATATACAAATAGGGTAACAGACAGCAAATACAGTGGAATGTAGCCCTGAAATGCCACTATTTTTAGCCCAGATAGATCAGGTGTCTGACAGAGATACCACACTGTTCAATATGTGGCCTGTATTTTTAAATTTGTTACCCCAAAATATTGTATAGAAATAGGGTAAGACACAGCAAAAAAAGGGGAATGTAGCCCTGAAATTCCACAATTTGTAGCCCAAAGATAGATCAGGCATCTGACAGAGATACCACACTGTTCAATATGTGGTTTGTATTTTTACATTTTTTACCCCAAAATATTATATAGAAATAGGGTAAGACAGCAAAAAAAGGGGAATGTAGCCCTGAACTGCCACAATTTTTAGCCCACAGAAAAATCAGGCGTCTTACAGAGATACCACACTGTTCAATATGTGGTCTGGATTTTTACATTTTTTACCCCAAAATAGTGTATACAAATAGGGTAACAGACAGCAAATATAGTGTAATGTAGCCCACTTTCAAATATCTGCCCTGTATTTTTTTTTGGCCAGCAAAATTGTATCAATAAGTAGGCTATGACGTAGAAATGTAATTATTTACATTATCCCATAGAATGTAAGTCTGCAAGGACAGGGTCATCTCCCCTCTGTACCAGTCTGTCATTGTAAATTTCTTTACTGTAAACGATATCTATAACTTTGTATGTAACCCCTTCTCATGTACATCACCATGGAATTAATGGCGCTATATACATAAATAATAATAATAATAATAATGACACAACAAAAAAAATTCTATGGTGGCCTGAAATGGCAAAATTTTTAGGGCAATGATATGCGATCCGTGTGGCAGACAAAACCCAATGTAAAATATCTGCCCTGTAGCTAAATATTTTTTGGGCAGCTAAATATTTTTTGGGCAGCAAAATGGTCAAAAAATTGTATTAGACACTCCCAAAAAATTATTCAGTACCACAAAAAATGGCAGATTTTTCGACACACTCAGATGTCAGGCCTAGGACGGGCAAACCCATTAAAAATACCATAATTTTCACGCTGTACTATGAAAAGGATCTGGCTGTATTCTGCAGTGTCTACAAGCAATTAGAGAAAAAAAGGGGTTCTGGATTGCTTTGGAAAAAAATAATCAGGATTAAGATGCAAAAAAAAAATGTGCTGTCCAGCAGCAGACAGTAATAGAATGGACCCTCTTGATGTATGCAATGAAGTATGCCACATAGAATGCCTGCCTGCTACTGAGATCTATGTGCCTTGCACTGATATGTATATCCACACATACACTCCCTGCCTACCGAGCACTGCAATCTATATACCCCATAGTTAGGTTAGTCCTTAGAAGGACTCTTGATTAAGCTGGATTTGTGTCTTCTTTGATGGTATACCTACACTAACCTACACTACTTTCTAAACCCCAAATCTGACCCTATCTCGGCAGCTGCTCCCCCTACACTCGCTAATTCCAGAGCAGACTGTGCCAAGCATGGCGGCGCCAGGTCTCTTATACACCTGATGACGCTGTGCGGCCAGCCAATCACTGTAACACCACAACAAAGATGGCTGCAGCATTACAGTGCGTGGCAGACAATCACTGCATGTTGATTGGCGCGATAAAGAGCACCAAAAATGCAGGTCATGCACCAGAACTCCCACTGAGCAAACTCGGTGCTCACCACAAGTACTGCGATACTCGTGCGAGTAACGAGTATTACCAAGTACGTTTGATCATCACTAGTCTACAGCCTAAAAATAGCACCCCCAGCTGCCTCAGAAAAGGTGCATCTATTAGATGCGGCAATTTTGGAGCTTTTCCCTGCTCTTCCCACTTGCCCTGTGGCAGTGGCAAGTGAGGTTCATATTTGTGGGGTGGATGTCACCTTTGTATCGTCCGGTGACATTCAATCCACTGCTTAGTGATGGAGAGGAGTCTATAAGATGCCTCTCCATTACTATAATATATATAGAAAAAGAATCTGGCACTCTAAATGTAATGCTGAAACACATGGAATTTATTCACATAATCCAAGATAACGTTTCGGTCGAAAACCTCGACCTTCATCAGACTGGAAAAAATAAATGAATATAAACATATCAACATATCAACGGAAGATAACAAAATATGTACAAAAGGATATATAACAAGACATTAGGCACAAAATAAAATAGCCTATAAATTCTTAGAGGTTTAATGAGAGATTAGAAGTAGTCTTACTCTATATAGTGAGCAATAGAAACTTTACATTCTTAATTGAAATGAAAAGATCAGCTTAATGAGCCTCAGAGGACCCTACAGAGGTTTTAGAATAAACCAGGATAGTGTGAACGACTCCCCTATTAGTGATATCCAGTGGGGTGGTTACAGTAAGGGGTGCTTAGTATTTGATAAAATTAGCTTACCCAATTATGTATATAGTCAAGGTAGTATCTGAAACAATAGAATATACCGCTTAATAGAGGTGTTCCAATCTTATAAGAAAAAAAGGAACATAGTGTGCCGATAGTGTAAAGTGTGATATCAAAAAATCTTACCACGGATGTTATGAAATAGAGGTCAGAAATAATGGCGCTTTTATCTTAATGCTTCTCAGCGTATGTTATTGCGCCTGTAAAAGGACCTGTGCTCTGAATAACAAAAAGTCATTCAGTCAAATCCATTCAGTAAAATCCATATGCAAAACTTAAATCAAAGCAGCACTATTGTATTAATAATAATAATCTTTATTTATATAGCGCCAACATATTCCGCAGCGCTTTACAGTTTAACAATTTTAAAACACAAGTCATAGGTAACAACGTTAACAATACAATAATTAAAGCAAAATAGGCCGCCCCTGCTCGTGAGAGCTTACAATCTACAATTAGGTGGGGGAGATACAAAGTACAGGTGTATATATACAATGGTGCATTTACAATGATGGTCCAGCCATCTTGAGGGAGTGAGGGATGGATGGAGATAGTGAATGGGCTACACACACACACTTACACATAGAATGACTTTGGTTAGTGAATGTGATAGGCCGCTCTGAACAAATGTGTTTTGAGGGAGCGCCTGAAACCATGCAAATTGTGGATAGTCCTAATTTCTTGGGGTAGAGCATTCCAGAGGATTGGCGCAGCACGGGAGAAGTCTTGGAGTCGGGAGTGGGAGGTACGGATTAGTGCAGAGGTTAGTCGAACGTCGTTTGCAGAGCGCAGCAGTCGGTTGGGCCGATAGATAGAAATGAGGGAGGAGATGTAGGGGGGTGCTGCACTGTGGAGAGATTTGTGGGTGAGAACCAGTACTTTGAATTGGATCCTATAATGAATGGGCAGCCAGTGTAAGGACTGGCGAAGAGCGGATGCGTCCGAGTACTGATTAGCCAGATGGATGACCCTGGCTGCTGCATTAAGGATGGACTGGAGAGGGGATAGTCGAGTAATGGGGAGGCCAAGTAATAGTGCGTTGCAGTAGTCCAGGCGGGAGTGGATCAATGCCACAGTGAGGGTTTTTGTTGTTTCCATTGTGAGGAAAGGGCGGATTCTAGAGATGTTCTTTAGGTGTAGACGGCAAGAGCGGGCAAGAGATTGTATATGGGAGGTGAAGGAGAGATTGGTATCAAACATAACACCCAGACAGCGAGCCTGCTGCCGCGGTGTTATTATGGTGCCGCCCACAGAGAGGGAAATGTCAGATTTAGGGAGGTTATTAGATGGCGGGAGCAGAAGCAGTTCAGTCTTGGAGAGGTTAAGTTTCAGATAGAGAGCGGACATGATGTTGGAGACTGCGGACAGACAGTCGGTGGTGTTCTGTAGAACAGCGGGGGTAAGGTCGGGGGATGACGTGTATAGTTGTGTGTCATCGGCATAAAGATGGTACTGAAAGCCAAATCTGCTGATGGTCTGTCCAATTGGGGCCGTGTAGAGAGAGAAGAGAAGGGGGCCAAGGACTGAGCCCTGGGGTACACCGACAGTGAGAGGAAGAGGAGATGACGTGGAGCCAGAGAACGAGACACTGAAGGAGCGGTCAGAAAGATAGGAGGAGAACCAGGAGAGAACAGTGTCCTTAATACCTAGTGACTGGAGCCTAGACAGTAGGAGACGGTGGTCAACCGTGTCAAAAGCTGCAGAAAGGTCGAGTAGAATGAGCAGAGAGTGGTCACCGTTACGTTTTGCTGTCAGAAGGTCATTGGTCACTTTGATGAGTGCAGTTTCAGTAGAATGTAGGGGTCGGAAGCCGGACTGTGAAGGGTCTAGGAGGGAGTGAGTGGAGAGGTAACGGGTGAGGCGGGAGTATACTAGGCGCTCCAAAAGTTTAGAGATGAAGGGGAGATTGGAGACCGGTCTGTAGTTGTTTGTGCAGGAAGGGTCAAGAGTGGGTTTCTTTAGTAGTGGAGTAACGATGGAGTGTTTGAAGGAGGATGGGAAAATGCCAGAGGAGAGGGAGAGATTAAAGATTGTAGTTAGGTGAGTTGTGACAACTGGAGAGAGAGACTGGAGGAGATGTGAGGGGATGGGGTCGGTAGTGCATGTAGTCGGACGAGAGGAAGAGAGGAGTCTGGAGACTTCTTCTTCTGTGATGGTATCAAATGTGGAAAGTGAGCCAGGGGAAATGCAGGGTGGGATGGGGGTCACAGCACTTGGTGGTTGAGAGCAGATTTCCTGACGGATAGTATCTATTTTTTCTATAAAGTGGGAGGCCAGGTCGTCAGCACAAATGTCTGTGATAGGGGCTTGTGCTTTTGGCCTGAGGAGGGAGTGAAAAGTGTCAAAGAGTTTCTTGGGGTTGTTGGCTAGTGAGGAGATCAGTGTGGTGAAGTAGGTCTGTTTGGCGAGGTGAAGGGCAGCATTATAAGTTCTTAACATGAATTTAAAGTGGATGAAGTCTTCTGGTGTGCAGGTTTTTCTCCAGAGGCGTTCAGCACTCCTAGAGCATCGCTGAAGAAGTCGAGTTTGCAATGTGAGCCAGGGCTGTTTTACTGTGTGTTTGGAGGTTCTGAGGGTGAGCGGTGCTACTTGGTCAAGGGTGTTTCTAAGAGTGTCATTGTAGTGATGGACAGCCAGATCAGTACAGGAAAAAGAGGAGATTGGGGACAGCGATAAGTGTAGGGAGTCTGAAAGTGTCTGAGGGTTAATGGCTTGTAGATTTCTGAATGTGTGGTAGGTGGGAGTGCGCTGGGGTGGTGGAGGATTTGTGAGCGTGAAGGAGAGAATGTTGTGGTCAGAGAGTGGAAGCGGTGAGTTATTTAGGTGGGAGATTGAACAGAGGCGGACAAAGACCAGGTCAAGGGTGTTGCCATCCTTGTGTGTCTCAGAGGTTGAAAGCTGTGAGAGGCCTAGAGAAGTGGTTAGTGATAGAAGCTGAGATGCAGATGTGGAAGTAGGGCTGTTAATGGGGATGTTGAAGTCTCCAAGGATAAGGGTTGGTAGTTCTGAGGACATGAAGTGCGGCAGCCAGGCTGAGAAGTGGTCGAGGAACTGGGTGGGTGAGCCTGGGGGCCGATATATGACCGCTACTCTGAGGGAGAGGGGATGGAAGAGCCTGATGGTGTGGACCTCAAAAGAAGGGAATGAGAGTGATGGAATTGGGGGGATGACCTGGAAAGTGCATTGTGGGGACAGGAGTATGCCAACTCCACCACCATGTCTGTTTGTGGGTCTCGGGGAATGGGAGAACTGTAAACCACCATAGGAAATGGCGGCAGGGGAGACCGTGTCAGAATCCTGAATCCAGGTTTCAGTGAGTGCCAACAGATTAAGAGAGTGGTTCAGAAAGTAGTTGTGCAGAAAGGGTAGCTTGTTGCATGCAGACCGTGGATTCCAGAGGGCACAATTGAAAGAAGGAGATGAGGGAGTGCAAGTAATATTAATAAGATTATTATGGTTTCGGAATGAGGTAGGGTAGGGATTGAGGTTGGGGGATGGTGGACCAGGGTTGGGGGAGATGTCCCCTGAAATCAGTAGGAGTAGGAAGATAAAGAGCAGGTAGTTTTTGGAATTGTAAGTAGGTTTTTTCTGTGATGTGTTTGGGCAAGATGGGCTGAGGTTTTTCAGGAAGATGAGGAGTGCATGGGAGCTGTACATGGGAGAGGGAAGGATAGAGGGGCTGATGTGTATGAGTCGTGATGGAGGGGGGATGGGGCGGTGAATGTGGATGGCAAGGGAACACAGGAGGATAGGGATAAAATACATAATTAAAAAGAAGCAAAGTGTGGGATACCTGATTCCAGTCCTGATTAATATATTGGTCAACTTACAGTCAAATTCCAGTCCAATTCTAGTCTAATTCATAGTATAGTAATTAGAAATCTGTAATTTGAATATGGAATTTGAAATAGTAATCCTGTGCAGACTACGTCTGTGCAGACGCATGGCTCAGAATATATCTAGGACTGAGGTGGATCAGCTGTGAGGGGGGATGTGGGCGTGATTACCCAGACCACATGGTCACAGATAAGCAAAGCTAATAAAAGAGGGGGAAGGGGCTGGCAGCTCAGGTATGCATGGAGGACACAAGGGGAATGAATGCAATTGTGAATACAGGAGGATGGGTAAGTGAAATGCCAGGGATATTATATGCACTTATTAAACAGTCGAAAACAGAGAAAAAGCTGCATAGATGATTGCACACCATGCAAAATTAAACAGTTCAAAAACACACACACAGCAATTTGGCAAAGCTGGAGATATTTGCTTCATACCATGCAAAATTAAGCAGTTCAAAAACACACACACAGCAATTTGGCAAAGCTGGAGATATTTGCTTCATACCATGCAAAATTAAGCAGTTCAAAAACACACACACAGCAATTTGGCAAAGCTGGAGATATTTGCTTCATACCATGCAAAATTAAGCAGTTCAAAAACACACACACAGCAATTTGGCAAAGCTGGAGATATTTGCTTCATACCTGTAGGAAGAGGAGAAACAGCTTGATTAGAGTGGTACAGATGACATTGCAGGAGCGATGAGTGGGCAAATGCATTCTAGAATTCTAGTCTAATTCATAGTATAGTAATTAGAAATCTGTAATTTGAAATATGGAATTTGAAATAGTAATCCTGTGCAGACTACGTCTGTGCAGACGCATGGCTCAGAATATATCTAGGACTGAGTTGGATCAGCTGTAAGGGGGGATGTGGGCGATTGTATTCAATAAGTCTTACCGTTACCCGACTTCTTGTGGGAAAAATAAGCTTTGGTAGCGCTATTTAGTAAAGGCATACATGCCTGGGTAATGCGCTCAATATACCATGCTCCATGCGCGTCCTAAAATGGCGGAGAACGCCGGAAGTTCAAACCAGTCCATTGGAAATTACGTATACAGGACGCTGTGATGACGCGCGTGATCGGAAGTGAGTAAGCGCTTACTGTGGGATGGAAGTCAGACGTGACTCGCTCAGTGGAACGCAAAACAATGTGATAGTGAAGCGGTAATCTTTCTTACAGGTGAAAATATCAACGCTGGAACCAGTGATATAGGTAAGTATTCAGTGAAAAGAAAGAATCATGTTGTGACCTATGGAAAAATAAGATATATAAATAAGAATAAATATGTATATATATATATACATACAACGTATATGGCGATCTATAGTATACATATAATACATACCGAAATAGAAATAGTAATTTGATCAAAATCAACATCAAATGGCCCTAATGTTACTGTAACATAAGGACCTTACAGAGAATACGGTATGATTATTTATTCAATAAAGGTTCATGACATTATATTCTCTATTTAACCCCTTTAGTTCCAGACTGTTCAGATAATTTATCCAGTAAGCTTCCCTATACTGGAGTTTCTTAATTAAATTGCCCCCTCTCCTGTTCATTTCTACCTGTTCTAACACTAAGAATTTCAATTGTGCTATGGAATGTCCCATTTCATTAAAGTGGAATGGAATCGGTAAATGGTGTTTTTTACACCTAATATCCGACTTGTGATGGGAAATACGGTCCTTTATAGTTTGAGAAGTTTCTCCCACATAAACTTTGCCACAAGGACATTTAATGGCGTATATTACAGACTTGGAATTACATGTGAAGTATCCTTTAATGGGAATATCTTCACCTGTTAAGGGATGTGAAATTTTGGGGCCCTTTAATACATTTGTGCATTGAGCACATTGGAGACATTGATATGTGCCTTTCTTCTGGGTGCATAAAAATTGTTGTATTGGAACCCTGGTGTTGGAGCCTATATCGGCTCGGACAATTTTGTTTTTTATATTGCTCGCCCTTCTAAAGCGGGGTAAGAAGGGGGCCTGAAATTCTGTGATACTTGGAAAACTGTCTCGGAGTATATGCCAATGTTTTCGTATCTTGCTATGTAATTTGTACATAAAAGGGTGAAATGTGTGGACGAATGGGATTCTCTGTGTTACAATACGTCTAGTTTGGTTATCAGTATGGTTACGGGATTGACTCAATAACCTCCGTGGATACCCTCTCTGTAGGAATTTATTCTCCATTTCGTCAAGACGTTGTGAGCGAACCTCAGGATCACTCACTATTCTTTTTACACATTCAAATTGTGATGTCGGTACTGATTTTTTAACTGCATTCGAATGGCAGCTTTGGTAAAGTAAAAGGTTATTCCGATCAGTTTCTTTGGTATACAAATCAAAGGAAAGGTTACCAGTCTCATCTAATAACACCATAGTGTCTAGAAAACTAATTCTCCTTTGGTCATGATTTAATGTAAATTTCAACTCAGGCCAGACATGGTTCAATTGGTCAAAAAAACAACATAAGCTATCACTAGTACCCCTCCAAATACAAAAAACATCGTCTATATAACGACGCCACATTAAACAGTGTGTTTTGAATAAATCATTGGGATAAACATAATCCTTCTCAAAAAAATACATGTAACAATTGGCGTATGGGGGGCCACATTGGACCCCATCGCAGTTCCCTGTATCTGTAGATAGAAGGTATCTTCAAAGATAAAATGATTTTTAGTAAGTACCAGTTCCAATAATTCCAAAAGGAAAGATATAACATTGGGATTAAAAGAAGATTCCTCCAATAATCTTTCAATTGCTCTTATGCCCTTTGAGTGTTTAATAGATGTATACAAATTGTTTACATCTAATGTTACCAGTATGGTGTCTTCTTGTAACTGCCCCATTCCTCGAATAAGTTGTAAAAAGGCTCCTGTATCTAATAGAAAAGATGGAGTTTTTTTGATTAAAGGTGTGAGGATCTTTTCCAAGATAATGGACAGAGGAGACAAAATAGAATCCGTAGACGCCACAATTGGACGACCCGGAGGTCTGTCCAGTCTCTTGTGGATTTTGGGTAGTATATAGAATACAGGGATCATGGGATCGTCCTTGATTAGATATTCTTTCATTTTGGTGTCTATGATATGGAGGTTTAAAGCTCTATCAGTGACATTTAAAATTTGTTCCTTAATCTGAATGGTTGGATTATAAGGTAAAACTTCATAGACATCTTGATTTCCTAGTTGTGAATATATTTCCTCTATATAAAAGGATCGATCCATGATCACCGTAGCTCCCCCTTTGTCCGCTGGTTTTATAATTATATCTTTATCATTCATTATAGATTTTAAAGCTTGGCAGTCCTCTTTTTTAGATTAGATTGGAGATGGAACTCACCCCTGGTTATTCGTTTCGAAAATTCTGCCACTTCTCTATTGATACGAGCTATATAAGTTTCTACCGGGTAAATGTTCTTAGGTGGCATAAAGTTACTCTGAAGTCTAAGACCCAATTTTGACAAATTAATTGGAGTAGGTTGTGAAACAGGTAGACTAATAGATTCTGAAGTATGAAAGTAGGCTTTCAAGCGAAGGTTTCCAAAAAACCTTTGTAGGTCTATGTCAAGTTGAAACGTGTTAAATTTATATGTAGGACAAAAAGAAAGCCCTTTCTGTAACAAATTCATTTCTGATACACTCAAACTCTTAGAGGAGATATTAATAACTAAATTAGTGTTACCTGGGACCTCGTATGCATCCCTTGTCATTGAATTTCTGAAACATTGGCCCCCCCACCTCGTCCTTTTCTTTGTTGTCTCCCTCTGTTGGAGCCTAAAAAAGACGATCGGTTGTAGTCCATACGATCGCTGTCTGAACTTGAAGCTGAAGTGCCATCTGTATTCCTGAATCCACGATAATTTTGACGAAAGGAAGAGCCTTGCCATTTGTAGACTCTTTTCTGCAAATAGTCTTGTGTGTCCCTAATAAATTTCTGTCTCTTCCGTTTTTCTGTTTCCTTCCTGAAGACGTCAATGTTCTCCTTAGTATGGGATTTAATTGTTTCAAACTCTTCTTTCGGTAGAGAATCCTTCAATTGGGTTTCAACTGTAGATACCTTTTCCTGGCAAGTCTTTATTTCTTTATGTAGATTCTCCAAGGTTAATGTCATCAAATCTAGAGAGCACTTATTCAAAATTTGTTCGAATTTTTGACAGAATTCGCTATTATCTTGAAATAAGGTAGGTCTCAACGAGACGCGAAGGCCTCGTGGAATCCTTTGAGTTTTAATATACTCCGCTATAGTTATGCTGTGTAATTCTAAATTTACTAAGTGGCGAGACTCACGTTCTAAATCACGAGACTTAAACTCGCTCCCTGAGATTTGTAAAAAATCTCCAGTAGTCGTAACTTGTGATACAATCTCAGCCACTTGTGTCTCACTATATGAGAAGCTACTTGTAGACATCTCAGTGTATATAACAGAAAAAATAAACTAGAAAAAAAGGGGAAGGGATAGAAGAAAGAATGTATAATGGTACAATTCTTGAGGGTGCCCGTGTAAAGGGTTAAATATCATAGAAAAGTTAACACACGTCACTCCTCTTTTTTATATTAAGGTGCACTGATCAAAGGGTTACCAAGCCCTTAATAATAATATATAGAAAAAGAATCTGGCACTCTCCATTACTAATCCTATAATTATTTTGCAAATAAACACACACCCAGAATAAAGTCCTTTAATTGAAAGAATGACACAGACTCCTTTAATGAATCTAAATAAAACCATACTCGCATCATAGCCCAGTCCACAGAAGCCATGGTCTCCTGTAACAGAATTAAAATGATAAACCACAATATTACTTACCTGTCCGCCGAGAGGATAATAATCCATTTGTCCCGCGACGGGTCTAGCTCTGTTACATCTAGATGGCAGGCTGCATTGTTCCATGATTTGACTAGCTAAAGACTAGATCAGGTTTGGTCACCACAGTGACAGTAGACATCCTTCAGATACAAGCATATGCTTGAAATAAAAATGAGCCAGACATGCATATATATGTTTGAATCTCTGAATTTATTTGATTCTAACTAGTATATTACTGATGAAAGTCTAACAACTGAAATTTTTTACACTTTGTCTGAAATTATAAATAAATTTCACCAGGCTGACCCGCAGTGAACTCGGCACCATGGGAAAATGTTCAGAAACTTTCCCATGCTACAGAGTTTATCTCCGGTCAGGCTGGAAGGCTACGCAGGCAGCTTCTCAGTCATTCCACAGTGGTTTACAACCGGCGGCCTGTCGCATTAGCACCGCTCCCCGTTGTAAACTATTTAACCCCTTGATATGGATTACAGCGTGGGACTTGACTGTATGGCGGACAGGTATGGGTATATAGTTGCTTTTTTTATTTTTTCCAGGAGTACAATGGCTTCGCAAGATTGGGAGTTTAATAGAGATGGAAAATCTGTTTGTTTTATTATTTCATTAAAATAATTTATTATTAATGTGTGTGTGGTTTTTAACCCTTTCAGCCTATTGGATTAATAATGGGTAGGTGTCTTATTGACACCACACCATTATTAACCAGGCTTAATGTAACCTTACAATAGCAAGGTGACATTAACCCCTTATTACCCCATATGCCACCTCTACAGGGCAACGGGAAGAGAGAGGATAAATGCCGGAATTGGCGCATCTTACACATGCGCCTATTCTGGGGTGGCTGGGGCCAGATGTTTTAAGTTGGGGGGCAATAACAATGGTCCCTCTCTAGTCTCTTAATATCTGCCCTCAGTCACTGACTCTCCCTCTCTGGCGGAGAAAATTGCGCGGGAGCCCACGCAATTTTTTTCTGTGAATAAATACTTTAATTTAACACCTACATCTCCAAACTTTTACACACATACACTAATAACATTAGTAGTCAGGGACATGTATAAATCAAAATGACATGCAATGGTTTACTGTATGTAAACCATGTGTCATATCCTGTCGGGTTCTGCAATGATTTTACAGAAGCCGACAATTGAATTATCACCTACTCTGCTATATAAAGCTCTATGAAATATAAATACAGTATAGACTAGAGATGAGTGACTTTGCCTCTGGGAGGGTCGAGTCAGGTTTCGGACCACCCGACTCTCACAAAAGTTGAGTCGAACGAAATCGGCCGACTATCGTCAAAAGTCGAAGGTCCGACTGAAACACAAAACCCAATGCGAGTCAATGGGGAAGAAAAGTCGGTAGTCAGTGGAGGACAGTAAACACACCTACAGTGCCCATTTCAATGCCAATGACATCAATTCTTATTACTTAAGCTTGTCAACCTTCATTTACTTTATAATAATAGTAACGCACTGAAAACTGGGGGTTATTTGGCTAAATTTGTGGGGGTGCAGGGCTGGCTCCAGGTTTTCGTGGTCCCGGGCCAAAGAGTCTCAGTGGGCCCCTTTAACACATACCACAATTCATGATGCTCTGATACGGCAGAGAAATATAGGTATAGTACAATGCCAAATACTTCACTTCTTACATTACATGACTGATATCTAGTTTAAATTCTACAATAGCTCAAAAACTGGACAGTATATTCCTCCATACAGTTTTATGGGCACCACATAGTGCGCCATACAGAATAATGAGCCCCATATATTGCTCCATAAATAATTGGTCCCATATAATGTTCCATACAGTATATGATGAGCTCCACATAATGCTCCAGTATATGATGGTCCCCATATAATGTGCCATACAGTATAGGACGGTCCCCATAGAGTAGAATGAGCCCCACATATTGCTCCTTACAGTATAATGAGTCGCATATAAAGCTCCATACAGTATATGATGGGCCCCATATATTGCTCCATACAGAATGGGCTCCATAAAATGCTCCATACAGAATAGGCCCCATATGTGCTCCATATGATGATCCATACCCTATATGATGCCCCATAAATAATGAACCCCATATGATGCTCTAGTATATGATGCGCCCCATGGACGATGCTCCAGTGTATGATGGGCTTACATAATGTTCCATATGTAATGGGCCCCATATGATGCTCCAGTATATGATGGGCCCCATGGCTGATGCTCTAGTGTATGATGGGCCGATATAATGCTCAAAATATAATGGGCCCCATATGATGCTCCAGTATATAATGAGCCCCATATATGATGTTCCAGTGTATAATGGGCCCTGTATATGATGCTCCAGTGTATGATGGGCCCCACTTATAATGCTCCAGTGTATGATGGGCCCCATAGATGATGCTCCAGTGTATGATGGGCCTATATAATGCTCCATATATAATGGACCCTGTTATGAATGTGTTAGAGATGGTTTCTGAGCAGAGGCTCCCTCTGATGGTTAGAGACAGTACTGAACCTTTCAGCGAGGAGTGGCAATCTGGGTTCACTGACTGGTCTGATATAAGGGAGGTTCCCTCCCATGATGGTTGCAAGTGATCAATTGTTCTTGTCTCAATTGTGGTTCCTGGTTCATTTGGAAGTTTGCTGGAGTCTTGCCTGCATCTCCTGCTTTCAGATAAGATATTTTTTGCTTTTCTTTTTGTGCTTGCTTTTTGCATTGTTTTCTGCACTTTTGTGGAGGTCAGCCAGGTCCCCTCCTGGGGCCTGACCTCCTCACAGTTTATCTGCAGCCACTGTTATTTTCTCATTTGCTTTTTCCTGTTATTTCAGCGGCTGCGGCTTGGTTTTTGTTCACACTGAGATCTGATTTAGTGGGAGGCGAGATCGTGTGATCTCAGTATTTTTGTAATCAGAATTATTGGATTTTTGTAGGGTTTTCTGGGTTGCAGAAAGTAATCTCTCCTGTCCTATCCTATTTAGTCAGCTTGTGGCCCCAGCGTTTGCTCAGTCTATTTTCTGCCTATGTTTGTATTTTCATCTTGTCTAACCGCCATTATATGTTTGGGGGCTTCCTGGTTTCTTTGGGGATCTGCTCCGGGGCAGATAGCTTTCATCTTTCTGCCTTTAGGTGTAGTTATCTCTCAGGCTGTGACGAGGCATCTAGGATCAACGTAGGAACGCTCCACGGCTAACTCTAGTTGTGTCATTAGTTTAGGAATCTGCAACCCATCAGTTACCAACATCTCAAGTGTTCGGCTGCCCTGCTGTTGTTCCTGTCCTCCTCAGCTACCGAAACATAACAATATCACCGGCCATAACTTAAAATTTTATGGTACTCACAGAAGGGAAAAATAGTGTGGAAACAAAAAAGTTGTCAGAGATTTTTTTTTTTCTGTCTGTTGCATTTTTTCCCTCTTTTTCTCTGGGTGCTGAGGAGGATTTTTTTTTTTCTCTCAATGGAGTTTGCACAGTTGTCTGGCCGTGTGGATCAGCTTGCCACTGAGGTTCGGAGTATTGCTACCTATCTTGTTGGTTGCCGGTTGTGGAACCTAGGATTACCATGCCAGATTTGTTTGGGGGGATCGGGCTAAATTTCTGAATTTCAAAATAACTGTAAGTTGTTTTTTGCCTTAAAGCCTAAGTCCTCAGGTAACGCAGCACAGCAGGTTCAAATTGTCATCTCTCTCCTGCGCGGCAATCCTCAGGATTGGGCTTTTTCCCTGACACCTGGGGATCCTGTTTTGAATGATATTGATGCATTATTTCTGGCTCTGGGGTTATTGTACGATGAACCTAATGTCACTGATCAAGCTGAAAATACCTTGTTGTAAGGTTCTTTGTCTCTTTTGACATGTTCCTTGAAACTCAGTTTTCCGTCGGCCATTTTGCTTTCTGTCTTTCTGCAGCTCTTGCCCTCAGTTAATATGGAGTTTCCAGTTTTCATGTTCCCGCCCTGATTCTCTCCCTCTTGCTTCTTAAGCAGCCTCAGCTGAACAATCAGTGCTCCTGAAACAAGCCTCAGTCAGCCTGTGACCTGACTCCTGGAAACCTAGGATTTTGGACTCCAGCTATTTCCTACTGAGGAACTTTGGAACACTTTTGGACTTTGGAAACCTGCTGTCTGGTGAATCCATGTTTGCAGAGGAATTACGGTACAGAGAAGAGATCCTGAACCTGCTTGGAGAGTTATTGTAGAGCTTGAAGTTACTCTGGCCTGCTGTGTTCTCCTGCCTCTGTTCCTGCAAACTGTGTGACCTTTTCTGCATGCTTGTATGAAGTAATACAAGTCATTTCATATCAACCTATGTCTCATGTGTTTTCCTCGCACCCAAGCACAAGACGCTATAGGAACTGTACACTATACATGACAAGATTCAGGAGACAATGTTTAGTGTCTGCTGGGTCTGGGAAAGCTGTGTCTGCTGTGACTGTGGATATCAGATGTCCATTTAATACCTTCTGTGATGACAGTGGTTGTGACTTCTCACAACCATTCCAGGTGAGCGCATTCCCTTAAATGTTACTCTGGAGTGTTACCACAGGTAAACACTATTGTTTTTTTTTTTGTTTTTTTTTCCTTTCCTCTTCTCCTTCCAGCACTTCTGCCTTAAAAGATCTGGAAGATGGAGGCCCGCATAAAGGAGCTTTGCGGAGTGACTGATACAATCCTTGCAGATATACAGACTATAAAGACCCGTTTTGCAAGCCTACAGGACCTCACTAATCATAATTTGCAAGTGTTTGGACAAACTACTCAGGAATTACGAGCCAGGATTGAGGCTCTAGAGGAACGAGTCCAGGCTCCTGCCATAACCCTGAGTTCTGGGATCCCCAAGTTACCTCCTTTTCGTTTTGGCGGTGAACGTGAGAAATTCAGGGGATTTATTAACCAATGCAATCTATTTTTCTCTGCACATGCTTCACAATTTCCCACTGAACGATCCAAAGTGCTTACTATAATCATGTTGCTTACCAATAAGGCTTTGATGTGGGCAAACCCTCTGATTGAGACTGAGGATGATTGTTTGAATCACCTTGATGCTTTTATTTCAGCCATGGGGCAGGTGTTTGATGACCCCAATCGAGGTGCACCCATCTTCTTTGTGAAGAAGAAAGATGGATCTCTGAGACCCTGCATAGACTATAGGGAACTCAATAAGGTTACTATTAGAAACCGTTATCCATTGCCTTTAATCCCTGAGTTGTTGGAGAGAGTGCGGCACGCCAAAATTTTCTCTAAACTGGATCTCCGTGGGGCCTATAACTTGGTCCGTATTAGACCTGGGGATGAATGGAAGACTGCATTCAGATCACGCTATGGACACTTCGAATATCTAGTTATGCCTTTTGGTCTGAGTACCGCCCCAGCCACTTTCCAACACTTGGTGAATGACATCTTCAGGGATCTCCTAGATACATTTGTGGTGATTTAGCTGGATGATATTCTAATTTTTTCTAACTCCACAGAGGAACATCATGGACATGTGAGAATGGTCTTAGAACGCCTAAGACAAAACCATCTCTACATCAAACTTGAAAAGTGTGAATTCCATAGGACCGAAATTCAATTTCTGGGGTATGTACTATCTACGCAAGGGATTAGTATGGATGGAAGCAAGACCCAAGCCATCAAGGATTGGCCAATTCCTAGAAATGTGAAGGAGGTGCAGCGCTTCATCGGGTTTGACAACTTCTATAGACGTTTCATTAGGAATTTCTCTGAGGTAGTGTCACCTATCACCTATTACCCGGAAACAGTCTAGGTTCTCCTGGACCCCGCAAGCTCAGGAAGCATTTTCTGTTTAAAGGATAAATTTACCACCGCACCTATCTTAGTACATCCCAACCCCGAGCTTGCCTTCATAATAGAGGTGGATGCTTCAGACTGTGCCGTTGGAGCTATACTCTCTCAGAGAACAGGTGAGAAGAATGTCTTGCATCCCTGTGCCTTCTTTTCCCAGCAGTTGTCTTCGGCTGAGAGGAACTACGATGTGGGCAATAGAGAATTGTTGGCCATTATTGCCGCCTTCAAGGAATGGAGACACCTTCTTCAGGGAGCTGCACAGCAAATAGTCGTCCTGACAGACCATCGTAACCTTGAATTTATCAGGTCGGCTAAGTGCCTGACTCCTCGCCAGGCTCGCTGGAATCTTTTCCTAAACCAATTTAATTTTGTAATTTCTTATAGACCAGGATCGCGCAATGGAAAGGCTGATGCACTCTCTAGGATTCATTCAGCAGAGACACGTCCACTTACTCCTCCTAAGACTATTCTTCCTGACTCTAGATTCCTGGAGTGATTCATAATCAAGACCTACTTAAGGACATCAAGGAAGCATACCATGCGGATTCTTTGTTGGCTCAACCCCCAAGGGACGTAAGTCTTGTCTTTAAGAATGGTGTGTGGATTCAGGGACAACGTCTGTATATACCTGAAACAGTCAGATTGAGAGTATTGCAACTCATCCACGATTCCAAGATAGCCGGGCATAGGGGAATTCTAAAGACACAAGAATTTCTTTCTCGTTTCTTTTGGTGGCCCACTTACAGGAAAGATGTTTTAAACTATGTCACTTCATGTGAAGTCTGTGCAAGATGCAAAACACCTCGCTCCTCACCTACTGGTCTGTTACAACCTCTTCCCACCCCATCCAGCCCATGGGGATCCATTTCTATGGACTTCATTGTGGAGTTACCAACCTCTCAAGGGAAGAACACCATTCTAGTGGTGGTTGATCGTCTAATAAAGGCAGCTCATTTTATCCCTTGTGTCGGCTTACCACTGCAAAACAGACATCAGACTTGATGATTAAGAATGTGTTTCACTTACATGGAGTACCAGATGAGGTCATTTCGGATCGAGGGTGCAATTCACTTCAAGGTTTTGGCAAAATTTCTGTGCCGCATTGGACATTAAAGTAAACCTTTCTTCTGCTTTTCATCCCCAGACTAATGGACAGACAGAACGAACCAATCAGACCCTGGAGCAGTATCTCCGCTGCTTTATCTGCCACCTACAAGATGATTGGGTGGATCTACTTACACTGGCTGAGTTCTCTTATAATAACTCTCAGAGCGCCTCCACTAAGCAGTCTCCTTTTTACTCCAATCTAGGTTATCATCCTAACATTCTTCCTCGATTTCCCATAGATACGCCCTTGCCGGCAGTGGCTGAAAGAATCACTTCTTTACAAAAGAATATGGATCTTCTAAAGGAAAATCTAGAATTGGCTCAGGAAAGGTACAATAAAGCAGCAGATAAATTTCGTAAACCTGCACCAGCTTTCAAGGTAGGAGATTTGGTCTGGCTGTCAACCAGAAATCTTAAAATAAAGATTCCATCGTCTAAATTGGGACATAAGTACATTGGACCTTATAAGATCAGTAAGATTATAAGTGCTGTTGCTTGTCGCCTTCAACTGCCCAGAACTATGAGAATCCACCCTGTCTTTCATGTATCCCTACTAAAGGCTGCAACACCCAATACGTTTCCTGGACGCTCTTCTCCTTGCCCTGACCCAGTGCTGGTCGATGGTCAGGAAGAATTTATGGTGGAAAGGATTCTAGATTCCAGGTTGTACAGAAATCAGTTGCAATATTTGATTAAATGGCAGGGCTACCCAGTGGAGGACAACTCATGGGAACCAGTCAATAATGTAAATGCTCCTCGCCTGCTCCGCCAGTTTCATCAGAGGTACCCTGACAAGCCTGGTCTGAGGTCAACCGGAGGTTGTCCTTAAGGGGGGAGTAATGTAAGGTTCTTTGTCTCTTTTGACATGTTCCTTGAAACTCAGTTTTCCGTCGGCCATTTTGCTTTCTGTCTTTCTGCAGCTCTTGCCCTCAGTTAATATGGAGTTTCCAGTTTTCATGTTCCCGCCCTGATTCTCTCCCTCTTGCTTCTTAAGCAGCCTCAGCTGAACAATCAGTGCTCCTGAAACAAACCTCAGTCAGCCTGTGACCTGACTCCTGGAAACCTAGGATTTTTGACTCCAGCTATTTCCTACTGAGGAACTTTGGAACACTTTTGGACTTTGGAAACCTGCTGTCTGGTGAATCCATGTTTGCAGAGGAATTACGGTACAGAGAAGAGATCCTGAACCTGCTTGGAGAGTTATTGTAGAGCTTGAAGTTACTCTGGCCTGCTGTGTTCTCCTGCCTCTGTTCCTGCAAACTGTGTGACCTTTTCTGCATGCTTGTATGAAGTAATACAAGTCATTTCATATCAACCTATGTCTCATGTGTTTTCCTCGCACCCAAGCACAAGACGCTATAGGAACTGTACACTATACATGACACTTGTTGGCATTAAATCAGGGTCTTGAAGACGCTGAGTTGTACTGTCAGAAATTCCGAAAGTGGGCAGTCCTGACCAAATGGAATGATGATGCTTTGGCAGCCCTTTTTCGGAAGGGGCTGTCAGGGAATGTAAAGGATGTTATGGTGGGATTCCCTGCTCCCTCTGGTCTCAATGACTCTATGTCATTGGCTATTCAAATTGACAGACGTTTGCGTGAGCGCAGAGGTATGCGTGAGGTAGTGTTGCCTTGTGTGCCAGCTTCTGAGCCCATGCAGTGTGATAGATTGACTTCTGGGGCTCAGCGTCATGAGTTTTGAAAGCGCAATGGGTTAATGTTTCTACTGTGGTGATGCCTCTCACGCTATTTCAGTCTGCCCTAAGCAGGGAAGACGTTTTGCACGCTCAATTGTCTTGGCTAGTGTTCAGACTAAATTTCTGTTGACTGTTACCCTGATTTGCTCCCTGTCCACATTTTCTGCTCAGGCTTTTGTTGATTCAGGAGCAGCTATTAACCTGATGGATTTTGACTTTGCCAAACGTTGTGGGTTTCCTATGATACCCTTGCGGAAGTCTATTCCCCTACTGGGCATTGATTCTATCCCTGTGGCGGAGAATAAACCCCAGTTTTCTACTCAGGTGATAATGAGGGTTGAACCAGATCATCAGGAGAGTTGCAAATTTCTGGTGCTGTATAATCTGCATGACATTATTGTACTAGGTATCCCTTGGTTACAGTCTCATAATCCTGTTTTGGATTGGAAATCTGTGTCTGTGACCAGTTGGGCTGCCAATGTGTTAATGCCGACACTCCTGTTTTTTCTGCCTCTCCCAAGTCTCAGGATGTTCCTGACTTTTTGACTGATTTTTCGGATGTATTTAGTGAAAGTAAATCTGCATCTTTGCCCCCTCACAGGAGCTACGATTGCGCTATTGAATTAGTGCCTGGTGGTAAATTTCCTAAAGTTCGCCGTTTTAATTTTGTGGTTTCTTTTCTTCCTGGCACTAAGAATGTTAAGGCGGATGCCCTCTCAAGGAGATTCTTTGCGGACTCTCCTGAGTTATCTGATCCTATTGTTATTTTGAAAGAGGGTGTAGTTCTTTCCGCCATCTCGCCCAATTTGAGACTGGCCTTAGAGGGGTGTCAGGAGGATAAACCTGAGCGATGCCCTATTGGGAAATTGTTTGTCCCAGACCAGTGGAAGAAGAGTGTGATGTCTGAGATTCATTGTTCCGCGTTGGATGGTCATCCCGGGATTTTTGGTACCAGAGACTTGGTGAGTCGGTCCTTTTGGTGGCCTACTTTGTCTCGTGACGTCAGGGAATTTGTGCAGTCCTGTGAGACTTGCTCTCCCTCTAAGCCTTGCTCTCGCTCTAGTGGTTTGTTAATGAAATTACCTGTGCCCAAGAGGCCATGGCCGATATCTCTATGGATTTCATTTCTGACCTCCCTGTTTCTCAGAGAATCACCATTATCTGGGTAATCTGTGATAGGTTTTCCAAGATGATACATCTTGTGCCATTACCTAAGTTGCCTTCCTCCTCCGAATTGGTGCCTTTGTTCCTTCAGCACGTGGTTTGGTTACATGGCATTCCGGAGAACATTGTGTCTGACAGAGGAGTCCAGTTTGTTTCCAGATTTTGGAGGACATTTTGTTCTAAACTTGGTGTTCAATTATCTTTCTCCTCTGCTTTTCATCCTCAGACCAATGGACAAACCGAGAGAACAAACCAGACCTTGGAGACTTATTTGAGATGTTTTGTGTCTGCTGATCAAGATGACTGGGTCTCTTTTTTGCCTTTGGCTGAGTTTGCTCTTAATAATAGGGCTAGCTCTGCCACCTTGATGTCTCCATTTTTCTGCAATTTTGGGTTTCACCCTCGATTTTCTTCTGGACAGGCGGAGGCTTCTGTCTGTCCGGGTGTTGACTCTGTTGTGGAGCGAATGCAGCAGATTTGGACCAGGTAGTGGAGAGGTTGTCTCTCTCTCAGGAGAAGGCCCAATGGTTTGCCAACCGGCATAGGACTGATGGTCCTCAGTTTAAAGTGGGCGACTTGGTTTGGTTATCCTCAAGAAATATCCCTATGAGGGTTGCATCTCCAAAGTTTAAGCCCAGGTTCATTGGACCTTATAAGATCATGGAGATTATTAATCCGGTTTCCTTCCGTTTGCTTCTTCCAGGGACATTTAAGATCCATAACGTGTTCCACAAGTCCTTATTGAAGAGGTTTGTCGAGCCAGTGGTTCCTATGGCTGCGCCTCCTGACCCTGTTTTGGTTGAGGGCAATCTGGAGTATGTGGTTGAGAAAATATTGGATTCTCGTTTTTCTAGACAGAAACTCCAGTATTTGGTTAAGTGGAGAGGTTATGGTCAGGAGGACAATTCTTGGGTGTTTGCTTCGGACATCCATGCTAGGAGACTGATCCATGCCTATCACCGAGCTCATCCTGATCGACCTGGTTGCACAAGTGAGGGTTCGGTGACCCCTCCTCAAGGGGGGGGTACTGTTATGAATGGTTAGAGATGGTTTCTGAGCAGAGACTCCTGGTTCATTTGGAAGTTTGCTGGAGTCTTGCCTGCATCTCCTGCTTTCAGATAAGATATTTTTTCTTTTCTTTTTGTGCTTGCTTTTTGCATTGTTTTCTGCACTTTTGTGGAGGTCAGCCAGGTCCCCTCCTGGAGCCTGAGCTCCTCACAGTTTATCTGCAGCCACTGTTATTTGCTCATTTGCTTTTTCCTGTTTTTTCAGCGGCTGCGGCTTAGTTTTTGTTCACACTGAGATCTGATTTAGTGGGAGGCGAGATCGTGTGATCTCAGTATTTTTGTAATCAGAATTGTTGGATTTTTGTAGGGTTTTCTGGGTTGCAGAAAATAATCTCTCCTGTCCTATCCTATTTAGTCAGCTTGTGGCCCCAGCGTTTGCTCAGTCTATTTTCTGCCTATGTTTGTATTTTCATTCTGTCTAACCGCCATTATATGTTTGGGGGCTTCCTATTTTCTTTGGGGATCTGCTCCGGGGCAGATAGCTTTCATCTTTCTGCCTTTAGGTGTAGTTATCTCTCAGGCTGTGACGAGGCGTCTAGGATCAACGTAGGAACGCTCCACGGCTACTTCTAGTTGTGTCGTTAGTTTAGGAATCTGCAACCCATCAGTTACCAACATCTCAGGTGTTCAGCTGCCCTGCTGTTGTTCCTGTCCTCCTCAGCTACCGAAACATAACAGGACCCATTATGATGCTCCATTATATGATGGGCCCCATGGCTGATGCTTCAGTGTATGATGGGCCTATATAATGTTCCATATATAATGGGCCCCATATGATGCTCCAGTGTATGATGGGCCCCATTTATAATGCTTCAGTGTATGACGGGCCCCATGGATGATGCTCCAGTGTATGATGGGCCTATATAATGCTCCATATATAATGGGCCCCATGTGATGCTCCAGTATATAATGGGCCCCACATATGATGTTCCAGTGTATAATGGGCCCCGTATATGATGCTCCAGTGTATGATGGGCCCCACTTATAATGCTCCAGTGTATGATGGGCCCCATATGATGATCCAGTATATGATGGGCCCCATGGCTGATGCTCCAGTGTATGATGGGCCTATATAATGATCCATATATAATGGGCCCCATATGATGCTCCAGTATATGATGGGCCCCATATATAATTCTCCAGTGTATAGTGCTCCCCATATATTGCTCCAAACATTAAAAAAATGAAATACCACCATCCAAACTATTTCTTTGATTGATGGGGCGGTCAAGAAAGAGGAACCCATGTGCATTCTGTCGAATGAAGCAGAAAAGGCTTTCGATAGGGTGCACTGGGATTTTATATTTCAAACGTTGGTAGGAATTGGATTAAAAGAAACTATGCTCCATAGAATTTCTGCCCTGTACTCATCTCCTAGTGCTCAAGTTAAAATTAATGGCGCACTTTCAAACACATTTTTAATTCGGGACGGCACAAGGCAAGGCTGTCCTCTTTCACCCTTGCTTTATATACTCACTATGGAACATCTAGCAACCGCGATATGGAATAATCCTTCCATTAGAGGCATAAAAGCCCAAACAGAAGAGCACAAACTAGCACTTTTTGCAGATGTTGTCCTATTGTATGTCTCTTCCCCAACTATAAGTCTCACAAATATTATCTCAGAATTACATAGATTTGGTCTTCTGAGCAATTTCAAAATTAATACCCACAAATCGGAGATTCTCAATATCTCAATCCAACCAAGTGAGGTGGAGAGGTTGGCAGTTTCATTTCCCTTTAAGTGGTGTTCAGATTCTCTTACCTATCTAGGAATAAAAATCACCGCCAAAGTATCTAATCTTTATGAAGCAAACTTTAAGATAGCTTTACATAAAGTTGAGTTAGACTTAGAAAAATGGCATAAACTTCCTTTATCTTGATTTGGAAGAGTGAGCGCTATTAAAATGAATCTATTACCCCGTCTCCTATATTATTTCCAAACAATCCCCTTGTATTTACCTGCCTCCTTTTTCTCACGTCTTAAAAAAGCGATTACTCGTTTTATTTGGTCACAAAAACGAGCATGTATTTCATACTTTTTGTTAAGTAGATCGAAGCAAGAAGGGGGAATAGGTCTGCCAGATTTTCCTATGTATAGTCAAGCAGCAATTGGTACATGTATTTTAGATCTGTTTCATAATAAAAACAACAAACAATGGGTTACATTCGAAAATGATCTTAATGGACGTGACTCCCTTTTAGTTATTTGATCCCCGACGGAAGAACGGGATATACCTTTACCCTTCCTCATCAAAAACATGATATCATTTATCAAAAGAGGGAGTCGAGAGCTGGGAGTCTCTTCGTCTCCTAGCCCCCTAACTCCTATATACAACAATCTATCCTTTCCTGCAGGATTTTAAAGAGACACTTATCTACATAAAAATAGAGCTTCATGCCCCATAGTCCATGATTATGTTACAAGAACAGGGATGAGGTCTCTCCAGGACATTTTTCGGGACAAAGAGCCGCCAACAGGTGCATGATTCTTTTATGAACAAATAGTGTTATTATTAAATTAGCCAAACAATCCGATCCATACAGAATATTATCTCTGTTTGAGACTCTTTGTTTATCAACAAACTATAGATCACACTATCTCTTTATTATACAAAACCTTCGAAGAAGGGCAGACCCCATCGAGAGATTTCCCAGCATTTTTTTCAAAATGGGAGATTGATTTCGGTAGACCCTTATCAGTTGAAGAAAGAACAAAGATTCTCTTAGGCACATTCAGGTCATCGCTCTGTTCGACATCACAGGACAGGAGCTACAAAATCTTGTTGAGGTGGTACAGATGCCCATCAGATTTAAACTTAATTTATCCAACAAAACCGGATACGTGCTGGAGATGCTTAAAAGATAGAGGTTCATTTGTACACATTTGGTGGCACTGCCCACTCCTACAGAAACTGTGGTTAGCATCCTTTGATCTCTGCAACAAGCTGTCTATAACCAAAATTACACCCACAATGGAGGTGGCCTTGCTGTCCTTGTGTAGCTCCTCGATTTCTAGATTTAAGAAAGGTGTTCTTAGACATATTCTCACTGCTACCAGGAACGTGATTCCTAGATTTTGGAAACAGGAAAAGGTTCCCTCGCATTCTGATTTGGTGATGGAACTTAATGACATATATAGAATGGAACAGCTGATAGGACAACTGAATGGTATCACGGAAAGGTATATAACACTTGGACCCCCGGGTTATGTTTAGAGAATCATCAGAATTGGACTCTTGGTTGATAGACCCATAGATGATGGGTCATATGAGTTTACCTACTGGATGGAGCCACATCTCCTACCCCACTCCTTAAAATCCTCCCCCCTCTCCCTCTCCCTTTTCTTCTTTTTTTTTATTTTTATTTCTTTTCCCTTCTTTCCGCCTTGTTTCTTCTCTATCTTCTTTTCTTTTGTAGACCTAGAGTCTTAGTCTAGGTACCTTCTTCTTTAAAATTTATAAACAAAGTAATACTGATGTTAATTGCCTACATGAGCAAACACCTCAGGTGCTCATCCAACATTTGTTTTATATGTATGACTTTCTGGGGAAAAGTTATAGTTGCTATATAATTTTTTTTTTCATGTGATAGCAGAAAAGGTATGCTCTTTTCTCTTCCTGTTATAAATGATTGATGTGTATAAATACATCAATAAACTTGATTTACCCAAAAAAATGAAATACCTCTCCTCGCTGGGCACTGCTCTACTCTGGACTCCTCAGCGACGCCATCTTCCAGCTCTCTGCACTGTGACTGGTCAGGCAGAGGGCGCACAGACATGATGTCATCGCGCTCTCTGACCTGAATGTCACTGTCAGGAAACGCGGAAGACGTCACAGCGGTGGAATAGGGATGGGTAAGTATTGCAAGTGCTGGGGACCTGAGGAAGCAGGGGGGCCCACTAGTGGGCGCCGGCACTGGCACAGGGCCTCTCATAGTACGCCGGTGTCTCTGATGGCGAGTGGGCCACCCCACCTGCTCAGGGCCCCGGCACTTGCTCGGGTGCGCCAGGTGCTGACGCCGGCCCTGGGGGGGGGTACAGCCCAGTTAGGGAGGTGGAAAAACTGGCATATGTTGAGGTGTAGGCTGGACGTTCAGCAGCTGCAAATGGAGGAATTGGAGAAGTCGGAGGAAGAGGAGGACAAAGCGAGCGTCATCAGGGGAAGGTGGTACAAAATCCTTTGAAACCCAGGCATGGTTCATTTTAATGAAGGTGAGATCAGCAACATTTTGGGTCGACAGCCGGGTCCTTCTTTCTGTCAGGATTGAACCAGCAGCACTGAAGACTCTTTCTGATAGCACACTACCAGCAGGGCAAGCGAGCTCCTGTAAGGCATATTGTGCCAATTCAGGCCAGGTGTCCAGTTTACAGGCTCAGTAGTCAAAGGGGAATGACCTGTGAGGGAGAACGTCGATAGGGGAGGAGAGGTAATTTTGAACCATAGTTGACAACTGCTGTCTCCTGTCTGTTGCAATCGATTCAGTATTACCAGTCGTGTGAGCGGTACTCAAGAAATCAGTCCACAACATGGTCATGAAACCCGTGTCTCCAACGCCACTTTGGCTGTGTGCACCACGCACCACGAACACCTCTTCCATTTGGCCCAGTATGGCTCGTGGGAGGATACACCGCTGCTGTGTGCTGGTAATGCCTCTAACAAACGGTTTTCCAGAGTTGCTTGTTTGTTCGCCAATATTAGCTCTAGGTTCTCCTGTGGCATGATGTTCTGTAATTTGCCTTTATAGCATGGATCGAGGATGTTGGTCAACCAGTAGTCGTCATCCTTCATAATTTTGGCAATGCGGGGGTCCCTTTTTAGGATCCGCAAGACATAATCACACATGTGGGCCAATGTTCCAGGTGTCAATGATGCACTGCCAGTGGTGGGTGGAGGAGCACTTTCAGCCAAATCCACATCCCTCCAGTCACGCACAAACCCTGGACCTGACCTTGGCAAGCCAACATTTTCTCTTGCCCCCTCAGAAGCATCCTCCTCCCCAAGATAATCATCCCCCGCATCCTCCTCCTTTTCCTCTTCTTCCTCCACCTCGTCCAGGACAGTTCCCTGAGCAGACAATGGTTGACTGTCATCAAGGCTTCCCTGCTCCTCCTCCTCCGCTGCAGACGCCTGAACCTTAATGTACGTCAAAGTTTGCATGAGGGGATGCATAAGTTGGATGCTCATGCTTATGATGGCATCATCTGCTCTTACCAGCCGTGTGCATTCCTCAAAACACTGAAGGACTTTACAGAAGTCTTTCAGCTTTGACCACTGCACACCCGACAACTCCTTGCTTGCCCTCAAACTGCCTGCCCGTGTATCCTCCCACAAATGCATTACAGCCTGCCTCTGTTCGCACAGCCTCTCAATCATGTGAATGGTGGAGTTCCACCTTGTTGCAACGTCTATGATTAGTCGGTGGTTGGGGAGGTGGAGCGATCACTGCAGCCTCTGCATATGACTAGAGTCTACGGGCGAGCGACGGATGTGCGAGCACAGTCTTCGCACCTTATGGAGCAGGGCTGGTAACTCCCGATAATTATTTATGAAGTACTGCACCACCAGGTTCAAGGTGTGAGCCAGGCAAGGTATGTGTCTGAGTTTTGCCGGGGCTATGGCCGCCACAAAATTACAGCCGTTATCACTGACTACCTTGCCTGGCTCAAGATGTAGACATCCCAGCCATGACTCAGATTCTTGCTGCAAGTAGTTGGCCAGTACCTCCGCGGTGTGTCTGTTGTCGCCCAAAGACATCATCTTTAAAACAGCCTGCTGACGCTTACCACTAGCTGTTCGATAGTGGGACACCTCGTGTGCAACACTGGCAGCTACAGATGGAGTGCTCGTGTGACTGCGCTCTGTCGACAAGCTTTTGCTTCTGGAGGAGGAAGAAGAGGAGGAGGGTCGAACGCCTACAGACAACTGTTGCCTATACCGTGGGCTAGGCAGCACTGTCACACCACCACTGTCCCCTTTGGACTATGCATCCACCACAATAACCCAGTGCGCAGTGATGGACACGTAAAGGCCCTGGCCATGCCTACTGGCCCATGCATCTGTTGTTTGGGCCACTGATTCTTTGAGTGCATGGACAATGCGGTCTTTCACATTCAGGTGGAGTGCAGTAATGTCTTTTCTAGAAAAGAAGTGCCGACTGGGTAGGTCATAGCGTGGGATAGCGTAGGCCATGAGCTCTCGGAACGCTGCGCTTTCAACAAAACGGAAGGGCATCATCTCTAATGAGATCAGTTTGGCAATGTAAGCGTTCAAAGCCAGTGTACATAGATGAGAGGATGAGTACTTTCTTATCCTAGTCAAAGTGTCTGCTAGGGTGAGCTGGACTTGAGAGCTGCATATGGGGGAACTAGCAGTGGACATGGCGGACTGAGAGGGGGTTGGTGATGGTGATGGTGGTGGGATGGTGGTGATGGCCTAGATTCAGTCTTTGGTTGCAAAAACATTGTGATTCCCTGACTGCTTTGGCCTTGCGACGACACCTCAACATTTCTTGCTGGTGGTGTGCTAACAGGTGGGCTTACAGTGGGGAAGCTATGTAGCGTTGCTGGCTACCTTCAGTCGGAGCAGGTGTACATGTGCTACCTGAGGTATTGTAATCCGTCCACGCTTGCAAGTGCATGGTGTTTAAAAGTCTAAGCATGCAACTGGTATTCAAATTTCTGAGATTTTTCCCTCGGCTAAAGGTCCTTCCCACTTCTTACAGAGAACCTTTGCCTCATCAATATGATTTTGGTCAAAAAAGTGCCACATTGCACTCTTTCTACTATGGGATAACTTTTCAGGGCTTGCATGCTGTACTAATTTGACCGTCTGGCCAAGCTGTCCTGCAACTCTGTTTGTTTTTTAACACATTTTTGGACTGCTTCGGGCCTGCCAGATAACCGCAGCTGCGATGTCGATGCCTGCTGCGGATCCTCCTCCTCTTCTGAGCTATTGCCAGCAGCACCCTCTTCCCCCAATGGATGCCAATCCGGGTCAACAACTGGGTCATCCATCACCTCCTCTTTAATTTCATCTGCACCTTCCTCTGTGTCACCGTGTAAGGTGGTATAGTATGCGGGAAGGGGCACCTGAGTTTCATCAGGGTCAGATTCTGGCTCAGTAGACTGCGAGGACAATGTAGTTCTCTGGGTGAATTTACCAGCAGAATCATATAGCAGTGGCTGTGCATCAGTGCACTCCATGTCAGATTCATCTTGTACTGTGGAATTCAGGATTTGACTTGATAACCCAGGCATGGTATGTGAAAAGGGCTCCATGGAGTTATCTGCAGTGTGGCCTGCTGCATCCTTCACTTTTGCTGGAGATGAAGGACACAAGGAAAGGTGTTGATCCTGACCAGGAGCCTGCACTGACAATTCAGTGCTTGCATTTTTTGAAACTTCAGAAGAGGAGGCGATAGAGCTGGAGGCTGTTTCGGCAATGTAAGACAAAACCTGTTCCTGATGCTCCGGCTTTAAAAGCAGTTTACCTACTCCCAGAAAAGGGAGCCTTCCAGGCCTTCTGGAGCCAGAGGATGATGCAGGCTCAACACCTCCTGCCTTAGGTGCTATTGTGCTTTTGGCACAACCAGCAGATGCACCACCACCACCATCAGTACCATCTGGGCCCCCCCCCCGCCCACGTCCACGGCCTCTTCCACCATACTTCCTCATGTTTGGGAAAATGTACCAAAAATACCAGCAGATATATGGTACTGTATCAGAAGAGTACAGCTGTATACAGTGAAGGGGACAATTTCAATCTCCGTATATATTTACCGAGTCACACACAGACGGTCTCTCAGTATGGATTTGACCAGAATACAAAAGGCAGCAAAAAGTGTATTGTATCAGAAGATACCAGGTGTATATAGTATAAGGTAAAATTTAAATCTCCGTATATATTTCCGGAGTCACACACAGAAGCTCACTCAGCATGTATTTGAGCAGAATAAAAAAAAGCAGAGAAAAGGTACTGTATCAGAAGATACCAAGGTGTATATAGCATAGGGTAAAATTTAAATCTCCATATATATTTCAGGAGTCACACACAGATGCGCTCTCAGTATGGATTTGACCGTAATACAAAAGGCAGCAAAAAGGGTATTGTATCAGAAGATACCAGGTGTATATAGTATAGGGTAAAATTTAAATCTCCGTATATATTTCCGGAGTCACACACAGACAGTCACAGGCTCAGTATGGATTAGACCAGAATATAAAAAGCAGAAAAAGGGTACTGTATCAGAAACGTACAGATGTATACAGTGTAGGGGTAATTGTAAATCTCCGTATATCTTTCCAGAGTCACACACAGATAGTGTGTGAGGAGCGTACAGCTCTATACGGTGTGGGAAAAAATGAACTCTCGGTAACTGTGCAGAAAAAAAGAATAAAAGTATTTGTGCTGTATAAAAAGCAGTCTGCACAGCAGTGTACACACAGCAATACAGCTAGCAGGCAGCCTAATAACCAGCGCTGCTGCACACAAGAAAGTCCTCCCCTGTCATTGGCAGGCAGCCTAATTACCAGCGCTGCTGCACACAAGAAAATTCTCCCCTGTCACTGCACAGTAACTGTACAGCACAATTCCTATCACCACAAGCACATAAGAACTTTTCTTTCCAGCCCTAACTCTCTCCCTACTGATAAACAGCATCAGCAACCTCTCCCTACTGTTAAGATTGGCAGAAGTAAAATGGCGGTCAGCGGTCAGGGCTTTTATAGCCACTATGTCGCCCCCAAAGCAAGCCAATCACTGCAATGCCCTTCTCTAAGATGGTGGTGGATGCTGCCCATGTCATCTCATTGCCCACAGTGCACATCCTTGCTCATTGGCTGAAAAAAGGCGCCTGAAAGCATTCTGGGAAAACTGACTTTGGCGCTCGGGTCGACGACCACATGGTCAACTTCACGCTGTGGTTGGGTTTCGATCGGCGAAACCCGACATTGGCGAAAGTCGGCGACTTTTGAATCTGACTGACCTGTTTCGCTCAACTCTAGTACAGACCAAAAGTTTGGACACAACATCTCATTTAAAGATTTTTCTGTATTTTCATGACTATGAAAATTGTAAATTCACACTGATGGCATCAAAACTATGAATTAACACATGTGGAATTATATACTTAACAAAAAAGTGTGTAACAACTGAAATTATGTCTTACATTCTAGGTTCTTCAAAGTAGCCACCTTTTGCTTTGATGACTGCTTTGCACACTCTTGGCATTCTCTTGATGAGCTTCAAGAGGTAGTCACCGGAAATGGTTTTCACTTCACAGGTGTGCCCTGTCAGGTTTAATAAGTGGGATTTCTGGCCTTATAAATGGGGTTGGGACCATCAGTTGTGTTGTGCAGAAGTCTGGTGGAAACACAGCTGATAGTCCCACTGAATAGACTGTTAGAATTTGTATTATGGCAAGAAAAAAGCGCTAAGTAAAGAAAAACGAGTGGCTATCATTACTTTAAAAATTGAAGGTCAGTCAGTCCGAAAAATTGGGAAAACTTTGAAAGTGTCCCCAAGTGCAGTTGCAAAAACCATCAAGCGCTACAAAGAAACTGGCTCACATGAGGACCGCCCCAGGAAAAGAAGACCAAGAGTCACCTGTTATGATTTGATAGCTGAGGAGAGCAGGCAAAAACGGCAATACACCAGAGAGGTTGGAATCTACTGGATTGCAGTACCCTGACTAACCACCACAACTAAAGGCAGCCGTGGAACGTTCCTACGTTGGTCCTAGACGCCTCGTCACAGCCTGAGAGGTTAACTACACCTAAAGATAGAAAGAGGAAAGCTATCTGCCCCGGAGCAGATCCCCAAAGAACATAGGAAGCCCCCAAACATGTAATGGCGGTTAGACAAGAGGAAATACAGACACAAACAGAAAATAGTATGAGCAAACGTTGGGGCCCAATCTACCTGGACAGAAAAGGATAGGAAGAACACTTAGTGCAATCCAAAAAACCCTAAAAAAATACCAACTCTACTAATTGCAAAACCACCTGAGATCACACGACCTCTACCACCTAAATTAGTTCTCTGGTGTCACAAAACTAAGCCGCAGCCACTGAAAAAACTGGAAAAGGCAAATGAACAAATAACAGTGGCTCAGATAAACTGAGAAGAGTACAAGCCCCCGGAGGGGACCTGGCTGACCTCCACAGAAGTGCAGGGAACAATGCAAAAAGCAAGCACAAAAATAAAAGCAGAAAATATCTTATCTGATAGCAGAAGATGCAGGCAAGACTCAGCAAGCTTCCAAGTGAACCAGGAACCACAGTTGAGACAAGAACAATTGATCACCGGCAACCATGATGGGAGGGAACCTCCCTTATATAAGACCAGTCTGTAACTCCTGATTGCCAATCCTCATTGAATGGTTCAGTACTGTTTGTAACCACCAGAGGGAGCTTCTGCTCAGAATTCATTTCTAACACATTCACAACAGTACCCCCCCCTTGAGAGGGGTCACCGAACCCTCATTTGGGCAACCAGGTCGGTCAGGATGAGCTCTGTGATACGTACGGATCAGTCTCCTAGCATGGATGTCCGAAGCAAACACCCAAGAATTGTCCTCCTGACCATAACCTCTCCTCTTAACCAAATACTGGAGTTTCCATCTAGAATAACGAGAATCCAATATTTTCTCAACCACATACTCCAGATTGCCCTCAACCAAAACAGGGTCAGGAGGCGCAGCCATAGGAACCACTGGCTCGACAAACCTCTTCAATAAGGACTTGTGGAACACGTTATGGATCTTAAATGTCCCTGGAAGAAGCAAACGAAAGGAAACAGGATTAAGAATCTCCAAGATCTTATAAGGTCCAATGAACCTAGGCTTAAACTTAGGAGATGCAACTCTCATAGGGATATTTCTTGAGGACAACCAGACCAAGTCCCCCACTTCAAACCGAGGACCATCAGTCCTATGCCGGTTGGCAAACCGCTGGGCCATCTCCTGAGAGAGGGACAACCTGTCCACTACCTGGTCCCAAATCTGCTGCATACGCTCCACAACAGAGTCAACACCTGGACAGACAAAAGCCTCCGTCTGTCCAGAAGAAAATCGAGGGTGAAACCCAAAATTGCAGAAAAATGGAGACATCAAAGTGGCAGAGCTTGCCCTATTATTAAGAGCAAACTCAGCCAAAGGCAAAAAAGAGACCCAGTCATCTTGATCAGCAGACACAAAGCATCTCAGATAAGTCTCCAATGTCTGGTTTGTTCTCTCAGTTTGTCCATTGGTCTGAGGATGAAAAGCCGAGGAGAAAGACAATTGAACACCAAGTTTAGAACAAAAAGTCCTCCAAAATCTGGAAACAAACTGGACTCCTCTGTCAGACACAATGTTCTCAGGAATGCCGTGTAACCGAACCACGTGCTGAAGGAACAAAGGCACCAATTCGGAGGAGAAAGGCAACTTAGGTAATGGCACAAGATGTATCATTTTGGAAAACCTATCACAAATCACCCAGATAACGGTCATTCTCTGAGAAACAGGGAGGTAGGAAATGAAATCCATAGAGATATGGGTCCATGGTCTCTTGGGCACAGGCAATGGCATCAACAAACCACTAGAGCGAGAGCAAGGCTTGGAGCGAGAGCAAGTCCCGCAGGACTGCACAAATTCCCTGACATCACGAGACAAAATAGGCCACCAAAAGGACCGACTAACCAAGTCTCTGGTACCAAAAATTCCGGGATGACCGGCCAACGCGGAACAATGAATCTCAGACATCACACTCTTTTTCCACCGGTCTGGGACAAACAATTTCCCAATAGGGCAGCGCTCGGGTTTTTCCTCCTGACACCCTTCCAGAGCCAGTCTCAAATTGGGCGAGATGGCGGAAAGAACTACACCCTCTTTCAAAATAACAGCAGGATCAGATAACTCAGGAGAGTCCGCAAGGAAACTCCTTGAGACGGCATCCGCCTTAACATTCTTAGTGCCAGGAAGAAAGGAAACCACAAAATTAAAACGTGTGAAAAACAAGGCCCACCTGGCCTGTCTAGGATTAAGTTGCTTGGCTGATTCCAGATAAACCAGATTCTTATGGTCCGTGAGGACCACCACCTGATGTTTGGCTCCCTCCAGCCAATGTCTCCACTCTTCAAAAGCCCACTTCATAGCCAATAACTCCCGATTACCCACGTCATAATTACGTTCAGTTGGAGAAAATTTTCGAGAGAAAAAGGCACAAGGGTTACTTTTAGAGGTCTCTGGATCTCTTTGGGACAAAACGGCACCTGCCCAAATTTCAGAGGCATCAACCTCCACCTGAAATGGCAGAGAAACATCAGGCTGCCGTAAAACAGGAGCAGAAGTGAATCTCTGCTTAAGTTCCTGAAATGCAGAGACTGCCTCAGGAGGCCAATTCACCACATCAGAACCCTTTTTGGTCAAATCAGTCAATGGTTTAACAATAACAGAGAAATTACCAATAAATTTACAATAAAAATTGGCAAAACACAAGAATCTCTGAAGAGCCTTTAATGAAGTAGGTTGGACCCAATCACAGATGGCCTGAACCTTGACCGGGTCCATTTCAATAACAGACGGAAACAAAATGAATCCCAGAAATGAGATCCTCTGTACGCCAAAAAGACACTTTGATCCCTTCACATACAGAGCATTCTCTCTCATAATCTGGAACACAGTTCGAAAATGTTTCACATGAGAGTCCCAGTCATTGGAAAAAATCAAGATATCATCCAAATAAACAATCAGAAATTTATCCACAAAATCCCTGAAAATGTCATTCATGAAGGACTAGAAGACGGAAGGAGCATTAGTGAGCCCAAAGGGCATCACTAGGTACTTAAAATGCCCCTCTGGGGTATTAAACGCCGTCTTCCATTCATCCCCGTGCTTAATGCGAATAAGGTTATACGCCCCCCTGAGGTCAAGCTTGGTAAACCAAGTAGCACTTTTCACCCTGGAAAACAGGTCAGAAATCAAGGGTAACGGATATTGATATTTCACAGTGATATTGTTCAATACACGGCCTTAATGAACCATCCTTTTTGGCCACAAAGAAAAAACCAGCACCCAAGGGTGAAGAGGATGGTCTGATATGACCCTTCTCCAATGACTCCTTGATATAAGACCGCAGAGCGTCATGTTCAGGTACAGATAAGTTAAGAAGGCGACCTTTAGGGAATTTACTACCAGGCACTAATTCAATAGCGCAGTCATAGCTCCTATGGGGGGCAAGGATGCAGATTTACTTTCACTAAACACATCAGAAAAATTAGTCAAAAAGTCAGGAACATCTTGAGCCTGGGGAGAGGCAGAGAAAACAGGAGTGTTGGCATTAACACATTGGCAGCCCCAACTGGTCACAGACACAGATTTCCAATCCAAAACAGGATTATGAGACTGTAACCAAGGGAAACCCAGTACAATAATGTCATGCAGATTATACAGCACCAAAAATTTGCAACTCTCCTGATGATCAGGTTCAACCCTCATTATCAAAGAGTAGAGAACTGGGGTTTATTCTCAGCCAAAGGGGTAGAATCAATCCCCAGTAGGGGAATAGACTTCCGTAGGGGTATCAAGGGAAACCCACAACGTTTAACAAAATCAAAATCCATCAGGTTAATAACTGCTCCCGAATCAACAAAAGCCTGAGCAGAAAATGTGGACAGGGAGCAATTCAGGGTAACAGTCAACAGAAATTTAGTCTGAACACTACCCAAGACAACTGAGCGTGCAAAACGTCTTCCCCACTTAGGGCAGACTGAAATAGTATGAGAGGCGTCACCACAGTAGAAACATAACCCATTGCGTTTTCGAAACTCATGACGCTGTGCCCCAGAAGCCACTCTATCACACTGCATGGACTCAGAAGCTGGTTCACAAGGCAACACTATTCCACGCATACCTCTACGCTCACGCAAACGTCTGTCAATTTGAATCGCTAATGACATAGAATCATTGAGACCAGAGGGAGCAGGGAAACCCACCATAACATCTTTTACATTCTCTGACAGACCCTTCCGAAAAAGGGCTGCCAAAGCATCATCATTCCATTTGGTCAGGACTGCCCACTTTCGGAATTTCTGACAGTACAACTCAGCATCCTCAAACCCCTGATTTAATGGCATCAAGGTTTTTTCAGCTTGATCAGTGACATTAGGTTCATTGTACAATAACCCCAGAGCCAGAAAAAATGCATCAACATTACTCAAAACAGGGTCCCCAGGTGTCAGGGAAAAAGCCCAATCCTGAGGATTGCCGCGCAGGAGAGAGATGACAATTTGAACCTGTTGTGCTGCGTTCCCTGAGGACTTAGGTTTTAAGGCAAAAAACAACTTACAATTATTTTTGAAATTCACAAATTTAGCTCTATCCCCCAAAAATAAATCTGGCATGGGGATCCTAGGTTCCACAACCGGCAACCTAGCAAGATAGGTAGCAATACTCCGAACTTCAGTGGCAAGCTGATCCACAGGGCCAGACAACTGTGCAAACTCCATTGAGAGAAAAAAAATCCTCCTCAGCACCCAGAGAAAAAGAGGGAAAAAATGCAACAAACAGAGAAAAAAAAAAATTCTGACAAATTCCTTTTTTCTTTTTCCTTTTACTATTTTTCCCTTCTGTTGAGTACCATATAATTTTCAGTTTGGCCGGTGATACTGTTATGATTTGGTAGCTGAGGAGAGCAGGCAAAAACGGCAATACACCAGAGAGGTTGGAATCTACTGGATTGCAGTACCCTGACTAACCACCACAACTAAAGGCAGCCGTGGAGCGTTCCTAAGTTGGTCCTAGATGCCTCGTCACAGCCTGAGAGGTTAACTACACCTAAAGATAGAAAGAGGAAAGCTATCTGCCCCGGAGCAGATCCCCAAAGAACATAGGAAGCCCCCAAACATGTAATGGCGGTTAGACAAGAGGAAATACAGACACAGACAGAAAATAGTATGAGCAAACGTTGGGGCGCAATCTACCTGGACAGAAAAGGATAGGAAGGACACTTACTGCAATCCAAAAAACCCTAAAAAAATACCAACTCTACTAATTGCAAAACCACCTGAGATCACACGACCTCTACCACCTAAATTAGTTCTCTGGTGTCACAAAACTAAGCCGCAGCCACTGAAAAAACTGGAAAAGGCAAATGAACAAATAACAGTGGCTCAGATAAACTGAGAAGAGCACAAGCCCCTGGAAGGGACCTGGCTGACCTCCACAGAAGTGCAGGGAACAATGCAAAAAGCAAGCACAAAAATAAAAGCAGAAAATATCTTATCTGATAGCAGAAGATGCAGGCAAGACTCAGCAAGCTTCCAAGTGAACCAGGAACCACAGTTGAGACAAGAACAATTGATCACCGGCAACCATGATGGGAGGGAACCTCCCTTATATAAGACCAGTCTGTAACTCCTGATTGCCAATCCTCATTGAATGGTTCAGTACTGTTTGTAACCACCAGAGGGAGCTTCTGCTCAGAATTCATTTCTAACACATTCACAACAGTACCCCCCCTTGAGGAGGGGTCACCGAACCCTCATTTGGGAAACCAGGTCGGTCAGGATGAGCTCTGTGATACGTACGGATCAGTCTCCTAGCATGGATGTCCGAAGCAAACACCCAAGAATTGTCCTCCTGACCATAACCTCTCCTCTTAACCAAATACTGGAGTTTCCGTCTAGAAAAACGAGAATCCAATATTTTCTCAACCACATACTCCAGATTGCCCTCAACCAAAACAGGGTCAGGAGGCGCAGCCATAGGAACCACTGGCTCGACAAACCTCTTCAATAAGGACTTGTGGAACACGTTATGGATCTTAAATGTCCCTGGAAGAAGCAAACGAAAGGAAACAGGATTAAGAATCTCCAAGATCTTATAAGGTCCAATGAACCTAGGCTTAAACTTAGGAGATGCAACTCTCATAGGGATATTTCTTGAGGACAACCAGACCAAGTCCCCAACTTCAAACCGAGGACCATCAGTCCTATGCCGGTTGGCAAACCGCTGGGCCCTCTCCTGAGAGAGGGACAACCTCTCCACTACCTGGTCCCAAATCTGCTGCATACGCTCCACAACAGAGTCAACACCTGGACATACAGAAGCCTCCGTCTGTCCCGAAGAAAATCGAGGGTGAAACCCAAAATTGCAGAAAAATGGAGACATCAAAGTGGCAGAGCTTGCCCTATTATTAAGAGCAAACTCAGCCAAAGGCAAAAAAGAGACCCAGTCATCTTGATCAGCAGACACAAAGCATCTCAGATAAGTCTCCAATGTCTGGTTTGTTCTCTCAGTATGTCCATTGGTCTGAGGATGAAAAGCCGAGGAGAAAGACAATTGAACACCAAGTTTAGAACAAAAAGTCCTCCAAAATCTGGAAACAAACTGGACTCTTCTGTCAGACACAATGTTCTCAGGAATGCCGTGTAACCGAACCACGTGCTGAAGGAACAAAGGCACCAATTCGGAGGAGGAAGGCAACTTAGGTAATGGCACAAGATGTATCATTTTTTAAAACCTATCACAAATCACCCAGATAATGGTCATTCTCTGAGAAACAGGGAGGTCGGAAATGAAATCCATAGAGATATGGGTCCATGGTCTCTTGGGCACAGGCAATGGCATCAACAAACCACTAGAGCGAGAGCAAGGCTTGGAGAGAGAGCAAGTCCCGCAGGACTGCACAAATTCCCTGACATCACGAGATAAAGTAGGCCACCAAAAGGACCGACTAACCATGTCTCTGATACCAAAAATTCCGGGATGACCGGCCAACGCGGAACAATGAATATCAGACATCACACTTTTTTTCCACCGGTCTGGGGCAAACAATTTCCAAATAGGGCAGCGCTCGGGTTTATCTTCCTGACACCCTTCCAGAGCCAGTCTCAAATTGGGCGAGATGGCGGAAAGAACTACACCCTCTTTCAAAATAACAGTAGGATCAGATAACTCAGGAGAGTCCGCAAGGAAACTCCTCGAGAGGGCATCCGCCTTAACATTCTTAGAGCCAGGAAGAAAGGAAACCACAAAATTAAAACGTGTGAAAAACAAGGCCCACCTGGCCTGTCTAGGATTAAGTCGCTTGGCTGATTCCAGATAAACCAGATTCTTATGGTCCGTGAGGACCACCACCTGATGTTTGGCTCCCTCCAGCCAATGTCTCCACTCTTCAAAAGCCCACTTCTTGGCCAATAACTCCCGATTACCCACGTCATAATTACGTTCAGTTGGAGAAAATTTTCGAGAGAAAAAGGCACAAGGGTTACTTTTAGAGGTCTCTGGATCTCTTTGGGACAAAACGGCACCTGCCCCAACTTCAGAGGCATCAACCTCCACCTGAAATGGCAGAGAAACATCAGGCTGCCGTAGAACAGGAGCAGAAGTGAATCTCTGCTTAAGTTCCTGAAACGCAGAGACTGCCTCAGGAGGCCAATTCACCACATCAGAACCCTTTTTGGTCAAATCAGTCAATGGTTTAACAATAACAGAGAAATTACCAATAAATTTACAATAAAAATTGGCAAAACCCAAGAATCTCTGAAGAACCTTTAATGAAGTAGGTTGGACCCAATCACAGATGGCCTGAACCTTGACCGGGTCCATTTCAATAACAGACGGAGACAAAATAAATCCCAGAAATGAGATCCTCTGTACGCCAAAAAGACACTTTGATCCCTTCACATACAGAGCATTCTCTCTCATAATCTGGAACACAGTCCGAAAATGTTTCACATGAGAGTCCCAGTCATTGGAAAAAATCAAGATATCATCCAAATAAACAATTAGAAATTTATCCACAAAATCCCTGAAAATGTCATTCATGAAGGACTGGAAGACGGAAGGAGCATTAGTGAGCCCAAAGGGCATCACTAGGTACTCAAAATGCCCCTCTGGGGTATTAAACGCCGTCTTCCATTCATCCCCGTGCTTAATGCGAATAAGGTTATACGCCCCCCTGAGGTCAAGCTTGGTAAACCAAGTAGCACTTTTCACCCTGGAAAACAGGTCAGAAATCAAGGGTAACGGATATTGATATTTCACAGTGATATTGTTCAATACACGGCCTTAATGAACCATCCTTTTTGGCCACAAAGAAAAAACCAGCACCCAAGGGTGAAGAGGATGGTCTGATATGACCCTTCTCCAATGACTCCTTGATATAAGACCGCAGAGCGTCATGTTCAGGTACAGATAAGTTAAGAAGGCGACCTTTAGGGAATTTACTACCAGGCACTAATTCAATAGCGCAGTCATAGCTCCTATGGGGGGGCAAGGATGCAGATTTACTTTCACTAAACACATCAGAAAAATCAGTCAAAAAGTCAGGAACATCTTGAGCCTGGGGAGAGGCAGAGAAAACAGGAGTGTTGGCATTAACACATTGGCAGCCCCAACTGGTCACAGACACAGATTTCCAATCCAAAACAGGATTATGAGACTGTAACCAAGGGAAACCCAGTACAATAATGTCATGCAGATTATACAGCACCAAAAATTTGCAACTCTCCTGATGATCAGGTTCAACCCTCATTATCAACGAGTAGAGAACTGGGGTTTATTCTCAGCCAAAGGGGTAGAATCAATCCCCAGTAGGGGAATAGACTTCCGTAGGGGTATCAAGGGAAACCCACAACGTTTAACAAAATCAAAATCCATCAGGTTAATAACTGCTCCCGAATCAACAAAAGCCTGAGCAGAAAATGTGGACAGGGAGCAATTCAGGGTAACAGTCAACAGAAATTTAGTCTGAACACTACCCAAGACAACTGAGCGTGCAAAACGTCTTCCCCGCTTAGGGCAGACTGAAATAGTATGAGAGGCGTCACCACAGTAGAAACATAACCCATTGCGTTTTCGAAACTCATGACGCTGTGCCCCAGAAGCCACTCTATCACACTGCATGGACTCAGAAGCTGGTTCACAAGGCAACACTATTCCACGCATACCTCTACGCTCACGCAAACGTCTGTCAATTTGAATCGCTAATGACATAGAATCATTGAGACCAGAGGGAGCAGGGAAACCCACCATAACATCTTTTACATTCTCTGACAGACCCTTCCGAAAAAGGGCTGCCAAAGCATCATCATTCCATTTGGTCAGGACTGCCCACTTTCGGAATTTCTGACAGTACAACTCAGCGTCCTCAAACCCCTGATTTAATGTCAACAAGGTTTTTTCAGCTTGATCAGTGACATTAGGTTCATCGTACAATAACCCCAGAGCCAGAAAAAATGCATCAACATTACTCAAAACAGGGTCCCCAGGTGTCAGGGAAAAAGCCCAATCCTGAGGATTGCCACGAGTGAGAGAGATGACAATTTGAACCTGCTGTGCTGTGTTCCTTGAGGACTTAGGTTTTAAGGCAAAAAACAACTTACAATTATTTTGAAATTCACAAATTTAGCTCTATCCCCCAAAAATAAATCTGGCATGGGGATCCTAGGTTCCACAACCAGCAACCTAGCAAGATAGGTAGCAATACTCCGAACTTCAGTGGCAAGCTGATCCACACGGCCAGACAACTGTGCAAACTCCATTGAGAGAAAAAAAAAATCCTCCTCAGCACCCAGAGAAAAAGAGGGAAAAAATGCAACAAACAAAGAAAAAAAAAAAATTCTGACAAATTCCTTTTTCTTTTTCCTTTTACTATTTTTCCCTTCTGTTGAGTACCATATAATTTTCAGTTTGGCCGGTGATACTGTTATGATTTGGTAGCTGAGGAGAGCAGGCAAAAACGGCAATACACCAGAGAGGTTGGAATCTACTGGATTGCAGTACCCTGACTAACCACCACAACTAAAGGCAGCCGTGGAGCGTTCCTAAGTTGGTCCTAGATGCCTCGTCACAGCCTGAGAGGTTAACTACACCTAAAGATAGAAAGAGGAAAGCTATCTGCCCCGGAGCAGATCCCCAAAGAACATAGGAAGCCCCCAAACATGTAATGGCGGTTAGACAAGAGGAAATACAGACACAGACAGAAAATAGTATGAGCAAACGTTGGGGCGCAATCTACCTGGACAGAAAAGGATAGGAAGGACACTTACTGCAATCCAAAAAACCCTAAAAAAATACCAACTCTACTAATTGCAAAACCACCTGAGATCACACGACCTCTACCACCTAAATTAGTTCTCTGGTGTCACAAAACTAAGCCGCAGCCACTGAAAAAACTGGAAAAGGCAAATGAACAAATAACAGTGGCTCAGATAAACTGAGAAGAGCACAAGCCCCTGGAAGGGACCTGGCTGACCTCCACAGAAGTGCAGGGAACAATGCAAAAAGCAAGCACAAAAATAAAAGCAGAAAATATCTTATCTGATAGCAGAAGATGCAGGCAAGACTCAGCAAGCTTCCAAGTGAACCAGGAACCACAGTTGAGACAAGAACAATTGATCACCGGCAACCATGATGGGAGGGAACCTCCCTTATATAAGACCAGTCTGTAACTCCTGATTGCCAATCCTCATTGAATGGTTCAGTACTGTTTGTAACCACCAGAGTGAGCTTCTGCTCAGAATTCATTTCTAACACATTCACAACAGTACCCCCCCTTGAGGAGGGGTCACCGAACCCTCATTTGGGCAACCAGGTCGGTCAGGATGAGCTCTGTGATACGTACGGATCAGTCTCCTAGCATGGATGTCCGAAGCAAACACCCAAGAATTGTCCTCCTGACCATAACCTCTCCTCTTAACCAAATACTGGAGTTTCCGTCTAGAAAAACGAGAATCCAATATTTTCTCAACCACATACTCCAGATTGCCCTCAACCAAAACAGGGTCAGGAGGCGCAGCCATAGGAACCACTGGCTCGACAAACCTCTTCAATAAGGACTTGTGGAACACGTTATGGATCTTAAATGTCCCTGGAAGAAGCAAACGAAAGGAAACAGGATTAAGAATCTCCAAGATCTTATAAGGTCCAATGAACCTAGGCTTAAACTTAGGAGATGCAACTCTCATAGGGATATTTCTTGAGGACAACCAGACCAAGTCCCCAACTTCAAACCGAGGACCATCAGTCCTATGCCGGTTGGCAAACCGCTGGGCCCTCTTCTGAGAGAGGGACAACCTCTCCACTACCTGGTCCCAAATCTGCTGCATACGCTCCACAACAGAGTCAACACCTGGACAGACAGAAGCCTCCGTCTGTCCCGAAGAAAATCGAGGGTGAAACCCAAAATTGCAGAAAAATGGAGACATCAAAGTGGCAGAGCTTGCCCTATTATTAAGAGCAAACTCAGCCAAAGGCAAAAAAGAGACCCAGTCATCTTGATCAGCAGACACAAAGCATCTCAGATAAGTCTCCAATGTCTGGTTTGTTCTCTCAGTATGTCCATTGGTCTGAGATGAAAAGCCGAGGAGAAAGACAATTGAACACCAAGTTTAGAACAAAAAGTCCTCCAAAATCTGGAAACAAACTGGACTCCTCTGTCAGACACAATGTTCTCAGGAATGCCGTGTAACCGAACCACGTGCTGAAGGAACAAAGGCACCAATTCGGAGGAGGAAGGCAACTTAGGTAATGGCACAAGATGTATCATTTTTTAAAACCTATCACAAATCACCCAGATAACGGACATTTTCTGAGAAACAGGGAGGTCGGAAATGAAATCCATAGAGATATGGGTCCATGGTCTCTTGGGCACAGGCAATGGCATCAACAAACCACTAGAGCGAGAGCAAGGCTTGGAGCGAGAGCAAGTCCCGCAGGACTGCACAAATTCCCTGACATCACGAGATAAAGTAGGCCACCAAAAGGACCGTTTAACCAAGTCTCTGATACCAAAAATTCCGGGATGACCGGCCAACGCGGAACAATGAATCTCAGACATCACACTCTTTTTCCACCGTCTGGGACAAACAATTTCCAAATAGGGCAGCGCTCGGGTTTATCCTCCTGACACCCTTCCAGAGCCAGTCTCAAATTGGGCGAGATGGCGGAAAGAACTACACCCTCTTTCAAAATAACAGTAGGATCAGATAACTCAGGAGAGTCCGCAAGGAAACTCCTCGAGAGGGCATCCGCCTTAACATTCTTAGTGCCAGGAAGAAAGGAAACCACAAAATTAAAACGTGTGAAAAACAAGGCCCACCTGGCCTGTATAGGATTAAGTCGCTTGGCTGATTCCAGATAAACCAGATTCTTATGGTCCGTGAGGACCACCACCTGATGTTTGGCTCCCTCCAGCCAATGTCTCCACTCTTCAAAAGCCCACTTCTTGGCCAATAACTCCCGATTACCCACGTCATAATTACGTTCAGTTGGAGAAAATTTTCGAGAGAAAAAGGCACAAGGGTTACTTTTAGAGGTCTCTGGATCTCTTTGGGACAAAACGGCACCTGCCCCAATTTCAGAGGCATCAACCTCCACCTGAAATGGCAGAGAAACATCAGGCTGCCGTAGAACAGGAGCAGAAGTGAATCTCTGCTTAAGTTCCTGAAACGCAGAGACTGCCTCAGGAGGCCAATTCACCACATCAGAACCCTTTTTGGTCAAATCAGTCAATGGTTTAACAATAACAGAGAAATTACCAATAAATTTACAATAAAAATTGGCAAAACCCAAGAATCTCTGAAGAGCCTTTAATGAAGTAGGTTGGACCCAATCACAGATGGCCTGAACCTTGACCGGGTCCATTTCAATAACAGACAGAGACAAAATGAATCCCAGAAATGAGATCCTCTGTACGCCAAAAATACACTTTGATCCCTTCACATACAGAGTATTCTCTCTCAAAATCTGGAACACAGTCCGAACATGTTTCACATGAAAGTCCCAGTCATTGGAAAAAATCAAGATATCATCCAAATAAACAATCAGAAATTTATCCACAAAATCCCTGAAAATGTCATTCATGAAGGACTGGAAGACGGAAGGAGCATTAGTGAGCCCAAAGGGCATCACTAGGTACTCAAAATGCCCCTCTGGGGTATTAAACGCCGTCTTCCATTCATCCCCGTGCTTAATGCGAATAAGCTAATACGCCCCCCTGAGGTCAAGCTTGGTAAACCAAGTAGCACTTTTCACCCTGGAAAACAGGTCAGAAATCAAGGGTAACGGATATTGATATTTCACAGTGATATTGTTCAAGAGACGATAATCAATACACAGCCTTAATGAACCATCCTTTTTGGCCACAAAGAAAAAACCGGCACCCAAGGGTGAAGAGGATGGTCTGATATGACCCTTCTCCAATGACTCCTTGATATAAGACCGCATAGCGTCATGTTCAGGTACAGACAAGTTAAAAAGGCGACCTTTAGGGAATTTACTACCAGGCACTAATTCAATAGCGCAGTCATAGATCCTACGGGGGGGCAAGGATGCAGATTTACTTTCACTAAACACATCAGAAAAATCAGTCAAAAAGTCAGGAACATCTTGAGCCTGGGGAGAGGCAGAAAAAAAAGGAGTGTTGGCATTAACACATTGGCAGCCCCAACTGGTCACAGACACAGATTTCCAATCCAAAACAGGATTATGAGACTGTAACCAAGGGAAACCCAGTACAATAATGTCATGCAGATTATACAGCACTGAAAATTTGCAACTCTCCTGATGATCAGGTTCAACCCTCATTATCACCTGAGTAGAGAACTGGGGTTTATTCTCAGCCAAAGGGGTAGAATCAATCCCCAGTAGGGGAATAGACTTCCGTAGGGGTATCAAGAGAAACACACGTTTAGCAAAATCAAAATCCATCAGGTTAATAGCTGCTCCCGAATCAACAAAAGCCTGAGCAGAAAATGTGAACAGGGAGCAAATCAGGGTAACAGTCAACAGAAATTTAGTCTGAACACTACCCAAGACAACTGAGCATGCAAAATGTCTTCCCCGCTTAGGGCAGACTGAAATAGCATGAGAGGCGTCACCACAGTAGAAACATAACCCATTGCGTTTTCGAAACTCATGACGCTGTGCCCCAGAAGCCACTCTATCACACTGCATGGACTCAGAAGCTGGTTCACAAGGCAACACTATTCCACGCATACCTCTACGCTCACGCAAACGTCTGTCAATTTGAATCGCTAATGACATAGAATCATTGAGACCAGAGGGAGCAGGGAAACCCACCATAACATCTTTTACATTCTCTGACAGACCCTTCCGAAAAAGGGCTGCCAAAGCATCATCATTCCATTTGGTCAGGACTGCCCACTTTCGGAATTTCTGACAGTACAACTCAGCGTCCTCAAGCCCCTGATTTAATGGCAACAAGGTTTTTTCAGCTTGATCAGTGACAGGTTCATTGTACAATAACCCCAGAGCCAGAAAAAATGCATCAACATTACTCAAAACAGGGTCCCCAGGTGTCAGGGAAAAAGCCCAATCCTGAGGATCGCCGCGAGTGAGAGAGATGACAATTTGAACCTGCTGTGCTGTGTTCCTTGAGGACTTAGGTTTTAAGGCAAAAAACAACTTACAATTATTTTTGAAATTCACAAATTTAGCTCTATCCCCCAAAAATAAATCTGGCATGGGGATCCTAGGTTCCACAACCGGCAACCTAGCAAGATAGGTAGCAGAACTCCGAACTTCAGTGGCAAGCTGTTCCACACGGCCAGACAACTGTGCAAACTCCATTGAGAGAAAAAAAAAATCCTCCTCAGCACCCAGAGAAAAAGAGGGAAAAAATGCAACAAACAGAGAAAAAAAAATAAAATTTCTGACAACTTCCTTTTTTCTTTTTCCTTTTACTATTTTTCCCTTCTGTTGAGTACCATATCATTTTCAGTTTGGCCGGTGATACTGTTATTATTTGGTAGCTGAGGAGAGCAGGCAAAACACCAGAGAGGTTGGAATCTACTGGATTGCAGTACCCTGACTAACCACCACAACTAAAGGCAGCCGTGGAGCGTTCCTACGTTGGTCCTAGACGCCTTGTCACAGCCTGAGAGGTTAACTACACCTAAAGATAGAAGGAAGAAAGCTATCTGCCCCGGAGCAGATCCCCAAAGAACATAGGAAGCCCCAAAACATGTAATGGCGGTTAGACAAGAGGAAATACAGACACAGACAGAAAATGGTATGAGCAAACGTTGGGGCCCAATCTACCTGGACAGAAAAGGATAGGAAGGACACTTACTGCAATCCAAAAAACCCTAAAAATATACCACTCTACTAATTGCAAAAACACCTGATATCACATGACCTCTACCACCTAAATTAGTTCTCTGGTGTCACAAAACTAAGCCGCAGCCACTGAAAAAACTGGTAAAGGCAAATGAACAAATAACAGTGGCTCAGATAAACTGAGAGGAGCACAAGCCCCCGGAGGGGACCTGGCTGACCTCCACAGAAGTGCAGGGAACAATGCAAAAAGCAAGCACAAAAATAAAAGCAGAAAATATCTTATCTGATAGCAGAAGATGCAGGCAAGACTCAGCAAGCTTCCAAGTGAACCAGGAACCACAGTTGAGACAAGAACAATTGATCACCGGCAACCATGATGGGAGGGAACCTCCCTTATATAAGACCAGTCTGTAACTCCTGATTGCCAATCCTCATTGAATGGTTCAGTACTGTTTGTAACCACCAGAGGGAGCTTCTGCTCAGAATTCATTTCTAACACATTCACAACAGTCACCTCTGCTTCTGAGGATAAGTTTATCTGTGTCACCAGCCTCAGAAATCGCAGATTTACAGCAGCTCAGATTAGAGACCAGGTCAATGCCACACAGAGTTCTAGCACCAGACACATCTGTACAACAACTGTTAAGAGGAGACTTTGTGCAGCAGGCCTTCATGGTAAAATAGCTTCTAGGAAACCACTGCTAAGGACAGGCAACAAGCAGAAGAGACTTGTTTGGGCTAAAGAACAGAAGGAATAGACATTAGAGCAGTTGAAATCTGTGCTTTGGTCTGATGAGTCCAAATTTGAGATCTTTGGTTCCAACCACCGTGTCTTTGTGCGACGCAGAAAAGGTGAACTGATGGACTCTACATGCCTGGTTATCACCATGAAGCATGGAGGAGGAGGTGTGATGGTGTGGGGGTGCTTTGCTGGTGACACTGTTGGGGATTTATTCAAAATTGAAGCCATACTGAACCGGCATGGCTACCACAGCATCTTGCAGCGGCATGCTATTACATCCGGTTTGCGTTTAGTTGGACCATCATTTATTTTTAAACAGAGCAATGACCCCAAACACACCTCCAGGCTGTGTAAGGGCTATTTGACCAAGAAGGAGAGTGATGGAGTGCTACGCCAGATGACCTGGCCTCCACAGTCACCAGACCTGAACCCAATCGAGATGGTTTGGGGTGAGCTGGACCGCAGAGTGAAGGCAAAAGGGCCAACAAGTGCTAAGCATCTCTGGGAACTCCTTCAAGATTGTTGGAAGACCATTTCCGGTGAATACCTCTTGAAGCTCATCAAGAGAATGCCAAGAATGTGCAAAGCAGTCATCAAAGCAAAAGGTGGTTACTTTGAAGAACCTAGAATATAAGACATAATTACACACTTTTTTGTTAAGTATATAATTCCACATGTGTTAATTCATAGTTTTGATGCCTTCAGTGTGAATGTACAATTTTCATAGTCATGAAAATACAGAAAAATCTTGAACCCCTTCACCCCCAAGGGTGGTTTGCACGTTAATGACTGGGCCAATTTTTACAATTCTGACCACTGTCTCTTTATGAGGTTATAACTCTGGAACGCTTCAACGGATCTTTGCGATTCTGAGACTGTTTTCTCGTGACATATTGTACTTCGCGTTAGTGGTAAAATTTCTACGATATAACTTGTGTTTATTTTTGAAAAAAACGCAAATATGGCGAAAATTTTGTAATTTTCAACCTTTGAATTTTTTTTCCCTGAAAACAGAGAAATATGTCACACAAAATAGTTAATATGTAACATTTCCCACATGTCTACTTTACATCAGCACAATTTTGGAAAACCAAAATTTTTTTTTGTTAGGAAATTATAAGGGTTGAAATTTGACCAGCGATTTCTCATTTTTACAACAAAATTTACAAAGCCAGTTATTTTAGGGACCACCTCACATTTGAAGTCACTTTGAGGGGTCTATATGGCAGAAAATACCCAAAAGTGACACCAATCTAAAAACTGCACCCCTGAAGGTACTCAAAACCACATTCAAGAAGTTTATTAACCCTTCAGGTGCTTCACAGGAGCTGAAGCAACGTGGAAGGAAAAAATGAATATTTAACTTTTTAGTCACAAAAATGATTTTTTACAAACTGTTTTTCATTTTCACAAGGGTAAAAGGAGAACATGGACAGATAAAGTTGTGCAATTTCTCCTGAGGAAGCCAATACCCCATATGTGGGGGAAAACCACTGTTTGGGCACACGGCAGAGCTCGTAAGGGAAGGAGCGCCATTTGACTTTTTCAAACCAAAATTGGCTGGAATTGAGATTGGACACCATGTCGCGTTTTGGAGCCTTTGATGCGCCTAAACAGTGGAAACCCCCACAAGTGACACCATTTTGGAAACTGGAGCCCCTATGGAACTTATCTAGATCTTTTGTGAGCACTTTGAACCCCCAAGTGTTTCACAAAAGTTTATAATGCCTGGGTGAGAAAAAAAAACATTTTTCCACAAAAATGATTTTTTAGTCTCAAATTTTTGATTTTTACCAAGGAAATTGGACCCCAAAAGTTGTTGTCCAATTTGTCCTGAGTACGCTGATACCTCATATGTGGGGGGGGAACTATTTGGGCGCACGGCAGGGCATGGAAAGGAAGTAATAACGTTTTGGAATGCAGACGTTGATGGGGGTCATGTTCCGTCCCAGATGTGCCTAAACAGTGGAAACCCCCTCAAGTGACCCCATTTTGGAAACTAGACCCCCTAAGGAACTTATCTAGATCTGTGGTGAGCACTTTGAACCCCCAAGTGCTTCACACAAGTTTATAATGCCCAGGCATGAAAATAAAAAATCCTATTTTTTTCCCACAAAAATTATCTTTTAGTCACCAATTTTTTATTTTCCCAAGGGTAACAGGAGAAATTGGACCACAAAAGTTGTTGTCCAATTTGTCCTGAGTACGCTGATACCCCATATGTGGGGGGAACCACTGTTTGAGCGCAAGGCAGAGCTCGGAATGGAAGGAGCACTTTTGTGGACGTTTTGGAGACGACTTCGGACCTGAAGCTCCCTCTGGTGGTTGCTGAGGGTATTGAACCTATGTTGAATACCAAGAGTCCTACACCTGCAGATAACGAGTGGGTGTCAGGTGGTACTGACTGGCCTGATATAAGTGAGCTGATCTCCCATGATCCTCGCCGGTGATCAATTGTGCTTCCTGGTTTAGTTTGGAATTCAGCTTGCTTTCCTGCTGTCTCCTGCTTGCGTTCAGAGAAGTCTCTTTCAGGTTTTTTTTTACTGTGGTTTGAATTCCTTGCTTTTTGCTGCATTGCTTTTTGTCTTCAGCCGGGTCCCCTATGGGAGGCTTTGGCTGGTCTCCTTTCGTTTTTTGTATTTGTTCATTTGCTAAGTTCTTGTGATATTTTACTGCTGGGTAGCTACGTGTCCACACCAGAGATCTGATATAGGTGGTCGATACCGTGTGGTCTCAGTGTTTTTGGATTCAGAAGTGTTGGAGTTTTTCCTAGGGTTTTTCTGGGTTGCAGAAAGTATTCTCTCCTGTGCTGTTCTATCCAGACAGTTTTGGGCCCCAGCGTTTGCTCAATCTATTTTCTGTCTGTGTTCGTACTTTCTTCTTGTCTAACCGCCATTATATGTTTGGGGGCTTCCTTCTCTTTTGGGGTCTACTCCGGGCAGTTAGCTTTCCTCTTTCCATCTTCAGGGATAGCTATCTCTCCGGCTGTGCCGAGGCGTCTAGGACCACCGTAGGTACGCTCCACGGCTGCTTCTAGTTGTGCGGTTAGTTTAAGGGTCTGCAACCTATTAGTTTCCAACCTCTCTGGTGTTAGGCTGCCTGTACGGTTTTTGCTCCTGCCTCCTCAGCTACCATAACATAACAGAATCACCAGTCATACTGAAAATTCTATGATACTCAATAGAAGGGAAAAATAGTAAAGGAAAAAAAAAAGTTGTCAGAGTTGTCAGAAATTTTTTTTTCTCTTTGTTACATTTTTTCCCTCTTTTTATCTGGGGGCTGAGGAGGAATTTTTTTTTCTCCTCAATGGAGATTGTGCAGTTGCTTGGTCGTGTTGAGCGGCTCGCTGCTGAAGTTCAGAGTATTGCTACCTATCTCGCTAGGTTGCCAGTTGTGGAACCTAGGATCCCTATGCCAGATTTATTTTTGGGGATCGGTCTAAGTTTTTGAATTTTAAAAATAACTGTAAGTTGTTCTTTGCTTTGAAGCCTAAATCCTCAGGGAACACAACGCAGCAGGTTCAAATTGTCATCTCCCTGTTGCGCGGTGACCCTCAGGATTGGGCCTTTTCCCTGACACCTGGGGATCCTGTTTTGAATGATGTTGATGTGTTTTTTCAGGCTCTGGGGTTATTGTACAATGAACCTAATGTTACTGATCAAGCTGAAAAAACCTTGTTGGCATTGAATCAGGGTCATGAAGCCGCTGAGCTATATTGTCAGAAATTCAGAAAGTGGGCAGTCCTTACTAAATGGAGTGATGATGCTCTGGCAGCTCTTTTTTGGAGGGGTCTGGCAGAGACTGTAGAGGATGTTGTGGTTGGATTCCCTGTCCCCTCTGGTCTCAATGACTCTATGTCATTAACTATTCAAGTTGACAGACGTCTGCGCGAGCGTAGAAATATGCGTGAGATTGTGATGCCTTGAGGGCCAGCCCCTGAGCCCATTCAGTGTGACGGAGTGACTTCTGGGGCACAGCGTCATGAATTTCGTAAGCGTAATAAGTTGTGCTACTATTGTGGTGACGCTTCTCATGCTATTTCCGTCTGCCCCAAGCGGGGAAGACGTTTTGCACGCTCAGTTGTTTTGGGTTGTGTTCAGAATAAATTTCTCTTGACTGTTACCTTGATTTGCTCCATGTTCACATTTTCAGCTCAGGCTTTTGTTGATTCAGGGGCAGCTATAAACCTGATGGATTTTGATTTTGCCAAACGTTGTGGTTTTCCTATGATACCCCTGCGGATGTCTATTCCTTTGCTGGGCATTGATTCTACCCCCTTGGCAGAGAATAAACCCCAGTTTTCTACCCAGGTGATAATGCGGGTTGACCCGGACCACCAAGAGAATTGCAAATTTTTGGTGTTACATAATTTACATGACATTGTTGTACTGGAGTTTCCTTGGTTACAGACTCACAATCCTGTTTTGGATTGGAAGTCAGTGTCTGTGACCAGTTGGGGTTGTCAATGTGTTTGTACTGACACTCCTGTTTTTTCTGCCCCCCAGTCTCAAGATGTTTTTTCTGCCTCCCCCCAGTCTCAGGATGTTCCTGACTATTTGACTGATTTTTCTGATGTAAGAGTGAGAGTAAGTCTGCATCATTACCTCCTCATAGGAGTTATGATTGCGCTATTGACTTAGTACCCGGTTGTAAATTTCCCAAGGGTCGGCTCTTTAATTTATCTGCACCTGAGCATGAGGCTATGTGATCTTATATCAAAGAGTCTTTAGAGAAGGGTCATATCAGACCATCCTCTTCACCCTTGGGCGCCGGCTTTTTCATTGTGGCCAAGAAGGATGGCTCATTAAGGCCGTGTATTGATTATCGTCTCCTGAATAAGATCACTGTTAAATATCAATATCCGTTACCCTTGATTTCTGACCTAATTTCCAGAGTGAAGGGCACTTGTTGGTTTACCAAGCTTGACCTCAGGGGGCGTATAATCTTATTCGCATCAAGCACGGAGATGAATGAAAGATGGTGTTTAATACACCAGAGGGGCATTTTGAGTACCTAGTGATGCCTTTTGGGCTCACTAATGCCCCTTCCGTCTTCTAATCCTTTATGAACGATATTTTCTGGAATTTCGTGGATAAATTTCTGATCGTTTATTTGGACGATATCTTGATTTTTTCCAATGAGTGCGATTCTCATGTGAAACATGTTCGGACTGTACTCCGGATTTTGAGAGAAAACGCATTGTATGTGAAGGGATCAAAATGTCTTTTTGGAGTACAGAAGGTTTCATTTCTGGGATTTATTTTGTCTCCGTGTGTTATTGAAATGGACCCGGTCAAAGTTCAGGCCATTTGTGATTGGGTTCAACCCACTACATTGAAGGCTCTTCAGAGAATTTTGGGTTTTGCTAATTTTTATCGTAAATTTATAGCTAATTTCTCTGGTATTGTGAAGCCACTGACTGATTTGACCAAGAAGGGTTCTGATGTAGTGAATTGGTCTCCTGAGGCAGTTTCTGCGATTCAGGAGCTTAAGCGGAGATTCACTTCTGCTCCTGTTCTGCGCCAACCTGATGTTTCTCTACCCTTTCAGGTGGAGGTTGATGCATCTGAGATTGGTGCAGGAGCCGTTTTGTCCCAAAGGGATCCGGAGACCTCTAAGATTAACCCTTGTGCCTTTTTCTCTCGAAAATTTTCCCCAGCGGAACGTAATTATGTTGTGGGTAATCGGGAGTTATTGGCAATGAAGTGGGCTTTTGAGGAGTGGAGACAAGCATCAGGTGGTGGTCCTCACGGATCATAAGAACCTTGTTTTTCTTGAATCAGCCAAGCAACTTAATCCTAGACAGGCTAGGTGGGCCTTGTTTTTCACATGTTTTAATTTTGTGGTCTCTTTTCTCCCGGGCACTAAGAATGTTAAGGCGGATGCCCTCTCGAGGAGTTTCTTTCTGGATTCTCCTGAGGTAACTGGGCCTGCTGTTATTCTGAAGGAGGGTGTGGTTCTTTCCGCTATCTCGCCCAATTTGAGACTGGCTTTGGAGAAATTTCAGGAGGATAAAACTGAACGTTGCCCTGCTGGGAGATTGTTTGTCCCAGACCAGTGGAGGAAGAATGTGATGTCCGAGAATCATTGCTCCACGTTGGTCGGCCATCCTGGTATTTTTGGTACCAGAGATTTGGTGAGTCGGTCCTTTTGGTGGCCCACTTTGTCTCGTGACGTCAGGGACTTTGTGCAGTCCTGTGGAACTTGCTCTCGGTCCAAACCTTACTCTCGCTCTAGTGGTTTGTTAATGCCATTGCCTGTGCCCAAGAGGCCATGGACCCTTATCTCTATGGATTTTATTTCCGACCTCCCTGTTTCTCAGAGAATGACCATTATTTGGGTAATCTGTGATAGGTTTTCCAAGATGATACATCTTGTGCCACTACCTAAGTTGCCATCCTCCTCCGAGTTGGTGCTCTTGTTTTTTTAACAGGTGGTTCGGTTGCACGACGTTCAAGAGAACATTGTGTCTGACAGAGGAGTCCAGTTTCCAGATTTTGGAGGACATTTTGTTCCAAACTGGGAGTTCAGCTGTCTTTTTCCTCTGCGTTTCACCCTCAGACCAATGGACAAACTGAGAGTACAAACCAGACCTTGGAGACTTATTTGAGATGTTTTGTGTCTGCTGATCAAGATGACTGGGTCTCTTTTTTGCCTTTGGCTGAGTTTGCTTTGAATAATAGGGCTAGCGCTGCCACCTTGATGTCTCCATTTTCTGCAGTTTTGGGTTTCATCCTCGATTTTCTTCAGGGCAGGAGGAGGCTTCTGTCTGTCCTGGTGTTGACTCTATTGTGGAGAGAATGCAGCTGATTTTGGATCAAGTAGTGGTTAAGCAGTCTCTCTCTCAGGAGAAGGCCCAGCGGTTTGCCAACCGGCATAGGACTGATGGTCCTCGATTTAAAGTGAGTGACTTGGTTTGGTTATCCTCAAAAAATATCCCTATGAGGGTTGCGTCTCCAAAATTTAAGCCAAGGTTCATTGGACCTTATAAGATCATGGAGATAATTAATCCCGTTTCCTTCCATTTGCTTCTTCCAGGAACATTCAAGATTCACAACGTATTTCACAAATCTTTATTGAAGAGATTTGTAGAGCCAGTGGTTCCTATGGCTGCGCCTCCTGATCCTGTTTTGGTTGATGGCAATTTGGAGTATGTGGTTGAGAAGATATTGGATTCTCGTTTGGCCAGGCGGAGACTCCAGTACTTGGTGAAGAGGAAAGGCTATGGTCAGGAGTAGTGTTGAGCATTCCGATACTGCACATATCGGGTATCGGCCGATATTCGCGGTATCGCAATTCCGATACTGAGTTCCGATACTTTTTGCATATCGAATACCGGAATCGGAAGTTCCCATACATAATGCTATACATAGTCAATACTGTAAAATCACACTGACAGCTCACAAAACACTAGATATATACACATAGAATACATATATATATATATATATATATACATGTTATTGTGACACATATATATATATATATATATATATATTTATAGTTCATACACTTCTACATAGTATAATAACCGCTAATTCAATTTCCGGCTTTTGTGAAATTACAGAAACACCCGACATGAAATGACACATGGTTTACATACAGTTAACCATGTCATTTCATGTAGTTTGATATATGGTTTTCACTAACAATTACATGAGTGTTTGTGTGCAAAATTTCATACATGTATGGGTTAATTAAAGGTGTAAATTCGTTGGAAAAAAATGCATTTGCTCCCACGCTATTTTCTGAACCAGACAGACAAAGCCAGCGAGTGGGGGCAGATAATATTAGCCTAGGGAGGGTGCATTTATTTAGTGCCCCCCCTGGCTACTAACATCTGCCCCAGCCACCCCAGAAAAGGCAAATCTATAATTAGATGCGCCCTTTCTGGCACTTTGCCTGTCTATTCCCATTGCCCTGTAGCAGTGGCAAATGGGTTAATAATGGGTTAAAGCCACCTTGCTATTGAAAGGTGACTTTAACCCAGGTTAATAATTGAGAGTTGTCAATTAGACAACTATCAATTCTTAATCCTATTGAAGGAAATAAAAAAACACACACACATTAATAATAAATAATTTTAATGAAATAAACACACATTTTTTGACCATCTTTTATTTAACTGGTAATCCGTGCGAAGCCCTTGCTCTCCTGTAACAAAGAAAAAATAATAAAACAACATTATTCTTACCTATCCGCCGCTCTGTCAGGTCCCACGCTGTAATCCTTCACAAAGGGTTTATTGGCTTACAGCCAAGCAGCGCAGCTAATGCTTGCTGCTCAGCTGTAAGCCCACGAATGAATGAGCTCCTCTCCCAGCCGACAGGAGAGGACGTGATTAGTGTGGGAAGCTTAATTGATTGCTTACCACTTTCACTTCAGGTCAGCCGGGACTCCCTCTGACGTCATTGATGCTGTGCGGTGTCCCCGGCTGACCTGAAGTGAAAGTGGGAAGTAATCAATTAAGCTTCCCACACTAATCACTTCCTCTCCTGTCAGCTGGGAGAAGAGATGATTCATTCGGGGGTTTACTGCGAGGCTGGCAGCATTAGCTGCGTTCCCTGCAGTAAACGTTAACCCTTTCAGAAGGATTACATCGGGGACCTGACTGATCACCAGATAGGTAAGAATAATGTTGCTTTATTATTTTATTTTTATTACAGGAGAACAAGGGCTTCGCAAGGAATGGCAGTAAAATAAAAGATGGTCAAAAACTGTGATTATTTCATTAAAATGATTTTTAATTAAAGTGTGTGTGTTTTATTTTTATTTCATACAATAGGATTAATAATTGATAGTTGTCTAATTGACAGCTCTCAATTATTAACATAGCTTAAAGTCACCTTTCAATAGCAAGGTGGCTTTAACCCATTATTAACCCATTCGCCACCGCTACAGGGCTATGGGAATAGATGGGCTAAGTGCCAGAAAGGGCGCACCTAATTATAGATTTGCCTTTTCTGGGGTGTCTGGGGGCAGATGTTAGTAGACAGGGGGGGCCCAAAAATAATGGTCCCTCTCTGGGCTATTATTATCTGCCCCCACTCGCTGGCTTTGTCTGTCTGGTTCAGAAAATTGGGCGGAAGTCCACGCATTTTTTTTCAACGAATTTACACCTTTAATTAACCCCTACATGTCTGAAATTTTGCAAACATACACTCATGTAATTGTTAGTGAAAACCACATATCAAACTACATGAAATGACATGGTTTACTGTATGTAAACCATGTGTCATTTCATGTTGGGTCTGTAATTTCACAAAAGCCGGCAATTGAATTAGCGGCTATTATACTATGTAGAAGTGTATGAACTATAAATATATACATATATGTGTCACAATGACATGTATATATATATATATATAATATATATATGTATTCTATGTGTATATATCTAGTGTTTTGTGAGCTGTCAGTGTGATTTTACAGTATTGATTATGTATAGCATTATTATCTTTAAGCCAGGTTAATAATTGAGAGCTGTCAATTAGACAACTATCAATTATTAATCCTATTGTATGAAATAAAAAAACACACACACTTTAATTAAAAATCATTTTAATGAAATAATCACACATTTTTTGACCATCTTTTATTTTACAGGTAATCCGTGCGAACCCCTTGTTCTCCTGTAATAAAAATAAAATAATAAAGCAACATTATTCTTACCTATCCGGTGCTCTGTCAGGTCCCACCCTGTAATCCTTCACAAAGGGTTAAGTCGCTTACAGCTAGCAGCACAGCTAATACTGGCTGCTCAGCTGTAAGCCCCCGAATGAATGAGTTCCTCTCCCGCCGACAGGAGAGGAAGTGATTAGTGTGGGAAGCTTAATTGATTGCTTCCCAGGCTAATCAGTTCTCTTCAGGTCAGCCGGGACTCCCTCTGACGTCACTGATGCTGTGCAGTGTCCCCGGCTGACCTGAAGCGACGTTACCCACAGTGTCGCTTGTACTGATAACTTTAGGTGCAAAACTAACCCTAACCCTAATGGAAAATAGAAATAAATACATTTTTTTAATTTTATTATTTTTCCCTAACTAAGGGGGTGATAAAGGGGGGTTTGATTTACTATTTATAGCGGGTTTTTATGATTGGCAGCTGTCACGCTAAAAGACGCTTTTTATTGCAAAAAATAGTTTTTGCATCACCACATTTTGAGAGCTATAATTTTTGCATATTTTGGCCCACAGAGTCATGTAAGGTCTTATTTTTTGCGGTACGAGTTGACGTTTTTATTGGTGTCATTTTTAAGCACGTGACATTTTTTGATCGCTTTTTATTTTGATTTTTGGGAGGTTAGAATGAACAAAAATCAGCAATTCATGAATTTCTTTTGGAGGGGCGTTTATACCGTTCCGCATGTGGTAAAATTGATAAAGCAGTTTTATTCTTCGGGATAGTACGATTACAGCGATACCTCATTTATATCATTTTTTTATGTTTTGGCGCTTTTATGCAATAAAAACAATTTTATATAAAAAATAATTATTTTTGCATCGCTTTATTCTGCGAGCTATAACTTTTTTATTGTTTTGCTGATGATGCTGTAATGTGGCTCATTTTTTGCGGGACAAGATGACATTTTCAGCAGTACCATGTTTATTTATATCAGTCTTTTTGATCGCGTGTTATTCCACTTTTTGTTCGGCGGTATGATAATAAAGCATTGATTTTTTGCTGTTTTTTTTTTAAGGGGTTCACTAAAGGGGTTAACTAGTGGGATAGTTCTATAGGGCAGGTCGTTACGGACGCGGAGATACAAAATATATGTACTTTTATTGGTTTGTTTTTTTATTTACAGGAAAAAATGAATTTATTGGGAATATTTTTTTTTCCTTTATTTTGGAATTTTTTTTTACACTTGTTATTTTTATTTTTTTAACTTTTTTACTTTGTCCCAGGGTGGGACATCACAGTATAGGGTTAGATCGCTGGTCTCACAGTGTGCACAGCACTCTGTGAGACCAGCGATCTCACAGGCGGTGCTGCAGGCTTCCTGCAGGGAAGAGGCCCCTCCCTACGCGATGCTCCCCTGTGTGTGATCATGTTTGATCGCGGTGTGCCAGGGGTTAATGTGCTGGGAGCGGTCCGTGACCGCTCCTGGCACATAGTGCCGGGTGTCAGCTGTGTTAATCAGCTGACACCCTGAGCTTTCCTCAAGCAATGTCTAACATACAAATGTGGGTTTTTATAGGGTCAATATCTAACAACCTTCTTACATCCAATTAATAGATATACATATATATATGTATATCTATTAATTGGATGTAAGAAGGTTGTTAGATATTGACCCTATAAAAACCCACATTTGTATGTTAGACATTGCTTGAGGAAGGCTCAGGGAGCCGAAACGTTGCCATATACAGGTCCTTCTCAAAAAATTAGCATATAGTGCTAAATTTCATTATTTTCCATAATGTAATGATTACAATTAAACTTTCATATATTTTAGATTCATTACACACCAACTGAAATTTGTCAGGTCTTTTATTGTTTTAATACTGATGATTTTGGCATACAACTCCTGATAACCCAAAAAACCTGTCTCAAAAAATTAACATATTTCAACCGTCCAATAAAATAAAAGTGTTTTTTAAAAACAAACAAAAAAAACATCAAATAATAAAGTTCAGTTATGCACTCAATACTTGGTCGGGAATCCTTTTGCAGAAATGACTGCTTCAATGCGGCGTGGCATGGGGGCAATCAGCCTGTGACACTGCTGAGGTGTTATGGAGGCCCAGGATGCTTCGATAGCGGCCTTAAGCTCATCCAGAGTGTTGGGTCTTGCGTCTCTCAACTTTCTCTTCACAATATCCCACAGATCTCTATGGGGTTCAGGTCAGGAGAGTTGGCAGGCCAATTGAGCACAGTAATACCATGGTCAGTAAACCATTTACCAGTGGTTTTGGCACTGTGAGCAGGTGCCAGGTCGTGCTGAAAAATGAAATCTTCATCTCCATAAAGCATTTCAGCCGATGGAAGCATGAAGTGCTCCAAAATCTCCTGATAGCTAGCTGCATTGACCCTGCCCTTGATGAAACACAGTGGACCAACACCAGCAGCTGACATGGCACCCCACACCATCACTGACTGTTGGTACTTGACACTGGACTTCAGGCATTTTGGCATTTCCTTCTCCCCAGTCTTCCTCCAGACTCTGGCACCTTGATTTCCAAATGACATGCAAAATTTGCTTTCATCAGAAAAAAGTACTTGGGACCACTTAGCAACAGTCCAGTGCTGCTTCTCTGTAGCCCAGGTCAGGCGCTTCTGCTGCTGTTTATGGTTCAAAAGTGGCTTTACCTGGGGAATGCGGCACCTGTAGCCCATTTCCTGCACACGCCTGTGCACGGTGGCTCTGGATGTTTCTACACCAGACTCAGTCCACTGCTTCCTCAGGTCCCCCAAGGTCTGGAATCGGTCCTTCTCCACAATCTTCCTCAGGGTCCGGTCACCTCTTCTTGTTGTACAGCGTTTTCTGCCACATTGTTTCCTTCCAACAGACTTCCCATTGAGGTGCCTTGATACAGCACTCTGGGAACAGCCTATTTGTTGAGAAATTTCTTTCTGGGTCTTACCCTCTTGCTTGAGGGTGTCAATGATGGCCTTCTTGACATCAGTCAGGTCGCTAGTCTTACCCATGATGGGGGTTTTGAGTAATGAACCAGGCAGGGAGTTTTTAAAAGCCTCAGGAATCTTTTGCATGTGTTTAGAGTTAATTAGTTGATTCAGAAGATTAGGGTAATAGGTCGTTTAGAGAACCTTTTCTTGATATGCTAATTTTTTGAGACAGATTTTTTGGGTTATCAGGAGTTGTATGCCAAAATCATCAGTATTAAAACAATAAAAGACCTGACAAATTTCAGTTGGTGTGTAATGAATCTAAAATATATGAAAGTTTAATTGTAATCATTACATTATGGAAAATAATGAAATTTAGCACTATATGCTAATTTTTTGAGAAGGACCTGTATGTGGGAATAATAAAATATCCATTTTTTCTACTGACCTGGGGAGTGCTGCCTATTTTTTGAATATCTATATATCTATCTATATGTATGTCTGTTTTGAAGATTATTTGGTTTTAAAATGATGTGTACAGTTTTGTTTTAAAATGCGATTTTAACATGAGCTTTTACATTAGAGAGAACTGCTGTATGTAAAAGCTCATGTTAAAATCGCATTGCATACGGATTGCATATGCATGTCATACGGATGTTCCGTTGCAAAATCGCACGGAAATCGCATTACACTCGCATGACACTCGCATAGCACTCGGCCGTTTTTTCGGTACTGAAATCAGACCGTTTTTTTTTCTCGCAAGTGGGTATGAGCCCTTACTCGTTTATATTTATCAATTAATAAAATTCAAATCAAATGAACGAAAGGGAAATCTAACATTTTTGAAGGAACTCGTTGATGTTGAAATCAGGGCTCTGTGGGGGCCATATCATCACTTTTATGAGTCCTTGTTCGTAAGGCTGCAGGTAGTTCTTAATGACTTGGCTGTATGTTTGGGGTCATTTTCCTGCTGTAGAATAAATTTGGAGCCAATCAAATGACTTCCTTAGGTTTTGAATGATGGATAAATATGGATATGATGCTTACAACAACCTCCCTGCCAAGTGACTCCAAAAACTGTTTGCAAGTGTACCTAGAAGAATTGATCTTTGATTTCAAAGGATGTGTGTGAACCAAACATTAATTTGATTTAGATTTCTTTTATTCATTCACTTTGCATGCTGTTAATTGATAAAAAAATGACCCAACAATATTTTTGAAAGCATTCCTACTTTGCAGCATTTTGCACCTCCCTAAGCTTTTAGCAGTTATGTACTTTTCTTACATTTTTAAATACTTTGTTTATTTCTCCTTAGCAGACTTGAACTGAGGATCCACTGACTACTTGTTCTACATACTGCAAAAGTATAGTATTGCAGAATAAAGCTTAAAGTAGAAATCATGATCTCCTATGAAGCCTAGCTTTTGGTAACCCATCATCAGCACCCCATGAGGTGTATCTGCTCCATTTAAATGACAATGTCAGTGAGTGCTACGTCCAATAGGTGGCACTAGAGTTCAAGTCCTCTTTCTCTCTAAAGAGGCAATCTATTTATGTAATTGCCTTGTAATGTTTTCATTTCCTGTTCTGTCAGATGTCATCGTATCCCAAAATTCCAAGCGAAGGAAGTTCATCGATCGCCATATTGGGACACCCAAGTGATGTGTGTATCAATATGCAAACTGCTGGTACCAACCTATTGTGCAGTACCAACAGCGGAACACCGTTTGCACCACACTCTATATGCCGTACGCACCACAAACTCACTCACACACTCACACTGACACACACACTCACACACACACACACTCACACTGACACTCACTCACACTCACTCACACTCTCACACTCACAGTCATACTCACACACTCATGCAGCCTCTTGCGCGGTACCACCAGCGGAACACCATTGCGAACACGCTGCCGCCGGGATCAGCCGAATGATTCACTGACTGCCGCCATCTTTGTGACCGCCGCTATCTGTCTGCACAAAGATGGTGGCGGTCTTATTTACTGCGCCTGAGCGAATTACGCGCATGTGCAGTGAATCATTCGGTTGATCCCGGCAGTAGATGCGCGATGTGTCTACAGGTAGAGGAAGCCGGTTACATTAAAGGGGTTTTCCCACGAACGAAAGTTCTTTTTAAAAATTGACTGTCTGACCGTGTCCTGGGCAGGTGAGGAAGCAAAAGACAATACTGACATTACAGCAGGGATCACAGTGAATTAATTTTGTGAGGTAAAATATTTCACTGACTGTTTTTAAAAATATTTTACCTCACAAAATGTATCCTCTGCGATCTCCTGCTGTAATGTCAGTATTGTCTTTAGCTTCCTCCCCTGCCCAGGAGCTGTGGTATGTTCTGTACGTGGTCAGACACAGGGGTGAGTGTATCTGACTGTGTATGGAGCATACCACATCTCCTGGGCAGGGAGGAAGCAAAAGACAATACTGACATTACAGCAAGGAATCACAGTGGATTCTTTTTGTGAGGTAAAATATTTCACTGAGTGTTTTTAATAAATATTTTACCTCACAAAATGTATCCTCTGCGATCTCCTGCTGTAATGTCAGTATTGTCTTTTGCTTCTTCCCCTGTCCAGGAGCTGTGGTATGTTCTGTACACGGTCAGACACAGGGTGAGAGAGACAGATTACAGGGGGAGACAGCTCAAACAGTATAGCACATGAGGGGAGAACACAGCACAGGAAGGAGAGAGACAGAGCACAGGGGGAGACAGCTCAAACGGTATAGCACATGAGGGGAGAACACAGCACAGGAAGGAGAGAGATAGCAGACAAGGGGGATAGCACATGGGATAGACAGGTCAAAGAAGAAAGCACAAATGGGAGAAGTCAGCACATGGGAAAAGAGAGAGTAGATAGGTGGGTGAGCACATGGGGAAAGATTCTCAACACTGCAAAGCCTGCCCCCATCGCAACATTACCGCCCTCTCAATGCGATAGCATCGGGCCTCTATCTAGTCTAATATATAATTACCTTGTAATGTCTTCATTCCGTCCAGATGTGTCCGGATCCCAGAATTCCAAGCGAAGGAAGTTCACTGACCGCCATATTGGGACACCCAAGTGATGGGTGTCTCAATATGGAAACTGTTGGTGGTACCAGCCTCTTGCGCAGCACCACCAGTGGAACACCGTCGCACCACACGCACACACACACACACACACACACACTGTATACGCCATATGCACCATACACACACACTGTATACGGCGTACGCACCACACACACACTGTGTATGCTGTACACACACATTGTATACGCCGTATGCACCACACACACACTGTATACACCGTACGCACCACACACACAGTGTATATGCCGTACACATCACATGCACACTCTGTATATGCCATATGCAGTACACACACACGCACTGTATACGCCGTACGCACCACACACACTCTGTATATGCCGTACGCACCACACACACACCCACACACCCTGTATACATCGTACGCAGCCCCTTGCGTGGTACCACCAGTGGAACACGGTCGCGAACACGCTGCCGCCAGTATCAGCCGAATGATTCACTGACCGCCGCCATCTTTGTACAGAAGGAGCGCATGTGCAGTTTTAATGTGACTGCTGCTATCTGTCTGCACAAAGACGGCAGGCACAGTGAATCATTCAGCTGATCCCGGAGGCAGATGTGAGACCTGTCCACAGGCAGAGGAAGCCGGTCACATTAAAGGGGTTTTCCCACAAACGAAAGTTCATTTTAAAATTGTCTGTCTGACTGTTGACTAGAGTTGAGCGAAACAGTCGGTCAGATTCAAAAATCGCCGACTTTCGCCAAAGTCGGGTTTCGCCAAGCAAAACCTGACCATAGAGTGAAGTTGGCCATGCGGTCGTCGACCCGAGCACCAAAGTGGGTTTTCCCATAATGCTTGCAGACGTTTTTTTCTCAGCCAATGAGCAAGGATGCATACTGTGGGCAACGAGATGACATGGGCAGCGGCCACCACCATCTTAGAGAAGGGCATTGCAGTGATTGGCTTGCTTTGTGTGGCGTCACAGTGGCTATAAAAGCCCTGACCGCCGACCGCCATTTTACTTCTGCCGATCTTAGCGTAGGGAGAGGTTGCTGCCGCTGTTTCTCAGTAGGGAGAGAGGCAGGAAAGAAAAGTGATTCTGTGCTTGTGCTGATAGCAATTGTGCTGTACAGTAAATGTGCAGTGACAGGGGAGGAATTTTTTGTGTGCAGCAGTGCTGGTTAATAGGCTGCCTGCTAGCTGTATTGCTGTGTGTACACTGCTGTGCAGACTGCTTTTTACACAGCACTAATACTTTTATTCTCTTTTTCTGCACAGTTACCGAGCGTTCATTTTTTCCCACACCGTATAGAGCTGTACGCTCCTCACACAGTACCGTGTACCGTCTGGTATTACGGACATATACATGCTGACTATCTGTGTGTGACTCCGGAAATATATACGGAGAATTACAATTTTTTCACTATACTATATACACCTTGTATCTGGTGATACAGTACCCTTTTTCTGCTTTTTATATTCTGGTCTAATCAATACTGAGCTTGCGAGCGTTTGTGTATTACTCTGGAAATATATACGGAGATTTAAAATTACCCCTACACTGTATACAGCTGTACGCTTGTGATACAGTACCCTTTTCAGCTTTTTATATTCTGGTGTAATCCATACTGAGCCTGAGAGCATCTGTGTGTGACTCCTGAAATATATATTGAGATTTACAATTTTTTCACTATACTATATACACCTGGTATCTGGTGATACAGTACCCTTTTTATGCTTTTTATATTCTGGTCTAATCCATACTGAGCCTGTAAGCATCTTTGTGTTACTCCTGAATTATATACGGAGATTTAAAATTACCCCAACACTATACAACTGTACGCTTGTGATACAGAACCCTTTTTCTGCTTTTTATATTCTGGTGTAATCTATACTGAGCCTGTGGGAGTCTGTGCCTGACTCTGGAAATATACACGGAATTTACAATTTTCCCTAGACTGTATACAGCTGTACGCTTCTGATACATTACCCTTTTTCTGCTTTTTATATTCTAGTGTAATCCATACTGAGCCTGTGAGTCTGTGTCTGACTCTGGAAATATATACGGAGATTTAAAATTACCCCTACACTGTATACAGCTGTACGCTTGTGATACAGTACCCTTTTTCTGCTTTTCATATTCTTGTCTAATCTATTCTGAGACTGAGAGCGTCTGTGTGGACTCCTGAAATATATAAGGAGATTTAAATTTTTTTCACTATACTATATACACCTTGTATCTGGTGACACAGTACCCTTTTTCTGCTTTTTATATTCTGGTCTAATCCATACTGAGCCTGTGAGCGTCTGTGTGTTACTCCTGAAATATATACAGAGATTTAAAATTACCCCAACACTGTATACAGCTGTACGCTTCTGATACAGTACCCTTTTTCTGCTTTTTATATTCTGGTGTAATCCATACTGAGCCTGTGAGCATCTGTGTGTTACTCTCGAAATATAGACGGAGATTTAGAATTTTCCCCTTCACCGTATACAGCTGTACCCTTCTGATACAGTACCGTATATCTGCTGGTATTTTGGGTACATTTTCCCAAACATGAGGAAGTATGGTGGAAGAGGCCGCGGACGTAGGTGTGGGGGTCCAGCTGGTACTGATGGTGGTGGTGCATCTGCTGGTTGTGCCAAAAGCACAGTAGCACCTAAGGCAGGAGATGTTGAGCCTGTGTCATCGTCTGGCTCAAGAAGGCCTGGAAGGCTCAATATTCTGGGAGTAGGTAAACCGCTTTTAAAGCCGGAGCAACAGGAACAGGTTTTGTCTTACATTGCCGAAACAGCCTCCAGCTCTATCGCCTCCTCTTCTGAAGTTTCAAAAAATGCAAGCACTGATTCGTCAGTGCAGGCACCTGGTCAGGACCAACACTTTTCCTTGTGTCCTTCACCCCCAGCAAAAGAGAAGGAGCGGCATGCCACACTTCAGATTACTCCATGGAGCTCTTTTCACATACCATGCCTGGGTTATCAAGTCAAATCCTTAATTCCCCTGTCCAACAAGAATCTGACATGGAGTGTACTGATGCACAGCCACTGCTAGATGATTCTGCTGGTACATTCACCCAGAGCACATTGCCCTCGCAGTCTACTGAGCCAGAATCTGACCCTGATGAAACTCAGGTGCCAGCTTACTATACCACCTTACACGGTGACACAGAGGAAGGTGCAGATGAAATTGAAGAGGAGGTGATGGATGACCCAGTTGTTGACCCGGATTGGCATCCATTGGGGGAAAAGGGTGCCGCTGGCAACAGCTCAGAAGAGGAGAACGATCCGCAGCAGGCATCGACATCGCAGCAGCGGTTATCTGGCAGGCCTGTAGCAGTCCAAAAACATGTTAAAAAAACAAAAAGAGTTGCAGGACAGCTTGGCCAGATGGTCAAATTAGCACAGCGTGCAAGCCCTGAAAATTTATACCATAGTAGGAAGAGTGCAGTGTGGCACTTTTTTGACCAAACTCATATTGATGAGGCAAAGGTTCTCTGTAAGAAGTGCAGAAGGACCTTTAGCCGAGTGAAAAATCTCCGAAATTTGAATACCAGTTGCATGCTCAGACATTGAATCAACATGCACTTGCAAGCGTGGACGGAATACAAAACCTCAGGTAGCACATGTGCACCTGCTCCGACTGAAGGTAGCCACCAACGCTCCATCGCTTCCCCCACAGTAAGCCCACCGGTTAGAACACCATCAGCAAGAAATGTTGAGGTGTCGTCGCAAGGCCAAAGCAGTCAGGGAATCACAATGTTTTTGCAACGAAAGACTGAATCTAGGCCATCACTATCACCACCACCACTATCACCATCACCAACCCCCTCTCAGTCCGTCATGTCCACGGCTGGTTCACCCATATGCAGCTCTCAAATCCAGCTCACCCTAGCAGACTCTCTGAGTAGGACAAGAAAGTACTCATCCTCTCATCCGTGTACACTGGCTTTGAACGCCTACATTGCCAAACTGATCTCATTAGAGATGATGCCCTTCCGTTTGGTTGAAAGCGCAGCGTTCCGAAAGCTCATGGCCTACGCTGTCCCACGCTATTACCTACCCATCGGCACTTCTTTTCTAGAAAAGCCATCTCTTACCTCCACCTGCATGTGAAAGACCGCATTGTCCATGCACTCAAACAATCAGTGAGTGGAAAAGTGCACCTCACATCAGATGCATGGGCCAGTAGGCATGGCCAGGACCATTACGTGTCCATCACTGCACACTCGGTGAATGTGGTGGATGCAGGTCCACAGGGACAGCGGCGGTGGGACAGTGCTGTCTAGATAACGGTATAGGCAACAGTTAGCTGTAGGCATTCGACCCTCCTCCTCCTCCAGAAGCGAAAGCTCGTCGACAGAGCGCAGTCGCATAAGCACTCCATCCGCAGCTGCCAGTGTTGCACACGAGGTGTCCCTCTATCGAACAGATAGTGGTAAGCGTCAGCATGCTGTTTTAAAGATGATGTCTTTGGGCGACAACAGACGCACCGCGGAGGTACTGGCCCACTACTTGCAGCGAGAAACTGAGTCATGGCTGGACAGTCTACATTTTGCACCAGGCAAGGTAGTCAGTGATAACAGCCGTAATTTTGTGGCGGCCATAGCCCTGGCAAAACTCAGACACATTCCTTGCCTTGGCTCACACCTTGAACCGGGTGGTGCAGTGCTTCATAAATAATTATCCGGAGTTACCAGTCCTGCTCCATAAGGTGTGAAGACTGTGCTCGCACATCCGTCGCTCGCCCATAGACTCCAGTCGTATGCAGAGGCTGCAGCAATCGCTCCACCTCCCCAAGCACCGCCTAATCATAGACGTTGCAACAAGGTGGAACTCCACCATGCACATGGTTGAGAGGCTGTGCGAACAGATGCAGGCTGTAATGCATTTGTGGGAGGATACATGGCAGGCAGTTTGAGGGCAGACATGGAGTTGTCGGGTGTGCAGTGGTCAAAGCTGAAAGACCTCTGTAAAGTCCTTCAGTGTTTTGAGGAATGCACACGGCTGGTAAGCGCAGATGACGCCATCATAAGCATGAGCATTACACTTATCGTCTGCTCATGCAAACTTTGACGCACATTAAGGATCAGGTGTCTGCAGGGGAGGAGGAAGAGGAGGAGGAGGAGGGAAGCCTTGATGACAGTCAGGGATTGTCTGCTCAGAGAACTGTCCTGGACGAGGTGGAAGAGGAAGAGGATTAGGGGGATGATTATTTTGGGGAGGAGGATGCTTCTCTGGGGCAAGAGAAAATGTTGGCTTGCCAAGGTCAGGTATAGGGTTTGTGCGTGACTGGAGGGATGTGGATTTGCAGAAGGTGCTACTCCACCCACCACTGGCAGTGCATAATTGACACTTGGAACATTGGCCCACATGTGTGATTATGTCTTGCGGATCCTAAAAAGGGACCCCCGCATGGCCAAAATTATGAAGGATGACGACTACTGGTTGGCCAGCATCCTCAACCACACTATAAAGGCAAATTACAGAACATCATGCCTAGAGCTAATATTGGCGAACAAACAAGCAACTCTGGTAAACCGTTTGTTAGAGGCATTCCCAGCACACAGCAGCGGTGCAGGTTCTACCACGAACCGTACTGGGCCAAACGGAAGAGATGTTCGTGGTGCACACAGCTGAAGTGGCGTTGGAGACAGGGTTTCATGACCATGTTGTGGACTGATTTCTCGAGTAACGCTCATACGACTGGTAATACTAAATCGATTGCAACAGACAGGAGACATTAGTTGTCAACTATGGTTCAAAATTACCTCTCCTCCCCTATCAATGTTCTCCCTCACAGTTCATTCTCCTTTGACTACTGGGCCTGTAAACTGACACCTGCCTGAATTGGCACAATATGCTTTACAGAGCTCGCTTGCCCTGCTGGTAGTGTGCTATCAGAAAGAGTCTTCAGTGCAGCTGGATTAATCCTGACAGAGAGAAGGACCCGGCTGTTGAACTAAAATGTTGGTGATCCCACCTTCATAAAAATGAACCGTGCCTGGGTTTCAAAGGATTTTGTACCACCTTCCACTGATGACACATAGGTTGCCAGAAAAATGGCTCGCTTTGTCCTCCTCTTCCTCCGACTTCTCCAATTCCTCCATTTGCAGCTGCTGAACGTCCAGCCTACACCTCAACATATGCCAGTTTTTCCACCTCCCTCACTGGGCTGACCCCCCCCATGGCCGTGTCAGCACCTTGCGCACCCGGGCAAGTGCCGGTGCCCTGAGTAAGTGGGGGGCCACTCATGGCGACGGCCTGGGACAGGGCCCCTCATAGTAAGCAAAAGTGTCTCTGACAGTGGGGGGCCCACTCGCTGTCAACACAGCGGCGTACTATGAGGGCCCTGTGCTGGTGCCATCGCCCATGAGTGGGCCCCCCCTGCTTGCTCAGGGCCCCAGCACTTGCAATACTTACCTCTCTCTGCTCCACCGCTGTGGCATCTTCCGCGTTTCCTGACAGTGACATTCAGGTCAAGAGCGCAATGATGTCAAGTCTGTACGACCTCTGACTGTACAGTCCAACTGCAGAGAGCTGGAAGATGGCGACGCTGAGGAGTCCAGAATAGAGCAGTGCCCAGCGAGGAGAGGTATTTCATTTTTTTAACGTTTGGAGAAATATATGGGGAGCATTATACACTGGAGAATTATATATGGGGCCCATCATACACTTGAGCATCATAGATAGGGCCCATTATACACTAGAGCATTATAAATGCGGCCCATTATATATGAGCATTATATTGGCCCATCATACACTGGAGCATCATCCATGGGCCCATCATATACAGAGCATTATAAATGGGGCCCATCAGACACTGGAGCAGCATATAGGGGGCCCATTATGCACTGGAGCAGTATATACGGGCACATTATACACTGGAGCATTATAAATGGGACCCATTAATATGGATCATTATGTAGACCCAACATACACTGGAGCATCATCCATGGGGCCCATCATAAACTGGAGCATTATAAATGGGGCCCATCAGACACTGGAGCACCATATAGGGGGACCATTATATTTGGAGCATTATATGGGGCCCATCATACACTGGAGCATCGTCCATGGGGCCCATCATATAGCATCACCCAAGATTAATTTTATGGTTTAATCGCCTTACGAGCGCACTAGATAATTACAGAAATATACAGTAAAGCTATACAACGTAATTACAATGGATTTGCAGTCAGAGAAAAAATACAACGATAATGTACAAGGCTTAAAGGTATAAGCTATAGATCAATATTACCGGGTAGTATGGTCATGGGAAGGTAGGGGCTCTGCCGTCCCCAGGTACAGTCTTCAGTTGCTGGATAGTCCCCAAGGCATGTGTTGCTGCACCCTTGGCAAATCAAATCTGTCCCATGTGTTTCTTGCTGCTGTGAGAAAATGGAATGCCCCAGCTTCTTCATGCTACAGTTCTTAAAACTGCTAGGTCCTTCCCTTTGCTTTGAAGCACGCATATTAACTAGCCTGCAATTCATATGGAGCAGGAAACACTGGCCTGAGTCCGAGCCATTCAACATACCAATGACAATCCCATTCAGACACTGGCCTAAACCAATTAGCATGTTAAAGCCCTATTGATTCATAGGGACATCAACACTGGTCGTACTGAATATGCTAATAGGCCCTGCGTAGTTAGAAGTTTGTGGCTCTGTGAACTGACAAAATGGAGGCTGGTACAGGCCCTATCTAAGCTGGTGGCGGTCCCGACCTCACACCTCCCTGCTTTTGAGGGCGCTAGGGGGTATCACATTCCTGTGTTCCCCCATGCACCCTACCGCACCCTCTCCTTGCCGGACAACCCATCAGCGTTACCATGGTCCCTGCCTCTTTTGTGGCGAATGGTGAAGTGGTACTGTTGGAGAGCGAGGCTCCAGCGTAGCAACCTTCCATTCGTCCAGAGACCGTGTGTAACCAGCTGAGGGGTTGTGGTCTGTTTCCACTGTGAATTGGCGTCCGTACAAGTATGGCTGCAGACGCTGCAGGCCCACACAATTGCCAGACATTCCTTCTCCATCGTGGAATAGGCCACTTCCCTCGCAGGAGCTTCCTGCTCAGGTACAAAATGGGGTGTTCATGGCCCTAGTGTCAACCTGGCTGAGCACAGCACCGAGGCCGAAGTCGCTGGCGTCGGTCTGCACTAAGAATGGCCGCGTGAAGTCGGTTGCCTGTAGTACAGGAGAACTAGAAAGGGCAGTCTTGAGCGCCTGGAAAGCTGTCTCGCAGGCGACTGTCCAGTCGACTGCGACGGCAGCCTTTTCTTGGTGAGGTCCGTCAGGGGCTTGGCCAGGGCACTATAGTGTGGAACAAACCTCCTATAGTACCCAGCAGTACCCAAGAAGGACATCACCTGCTTCTTGGTCCTGGGGGTGGGCCAGGATGCGATGGCATCCACCTTCCCGGCTCCCAGGTAGTGGACCTCACTCATACCCAGCTGGCATTTTTCCGGCTTAATGGTCAAGCCTGCTCGCTGGATCCACCCGAGCACCTGCGCCAGGTGCTCTAGGTGATCCTCCCAGGTGGGACTGAAGATGGCAATGTCATTCAGGTACGCGGTCGCATACCCTTCCAGTCCCTCGAGCAGCGTGTTGACCATCCGCTGAAAAGTGGCAGGGGCATTCTTCATGCCGAAGGGCATCACCGTGGACTCGTACAGTCCGAATGGGGTGATAAAGGCAGAGCGTTCCCGTGCCTTAGGGGTCAGGGAAATCTGCCAATACCACCTGCTCAGATCCATGATGGTCAGGTACTTGGCCCCGCCAGCTGGTCGAGCAGGTCATCGATGCGCGGCATTGGGTACGCATCGTGACCGTCACAGCATTGACCCCCTGTAGTCCACGCAGAACCGCGTATTCGGTCCTTTTTAGGGACGAGGACTACAGGCGAAGCCCACCGCTGTGGATGCTTGGATCACCCCAGCCTCAGCATCTCGTCTATCTTGGCGCACTGCTGCTGCACCTCAAGAGAGACCCGATATGCTGAACGCCGGATTGGGGGTGGTTGCCAGTGTCCACGTCATGGACTGCTGTCTCAGTCCTTCCGGGCAGGCTGCGAACAGCTCCCGAAAGGGGTGTAGGGAAGCCCCCAGCTGGGAACGTGGTCCTCCGAGAGCTGGTGGCCAACCCCCACACCTCGATGGATCCACCCGCCTTGCTTGGTGAGCAGATCGAGGAGGGTTTCGGGCCTCTCCTTCCTCGGGAAGGTTGCACACTGGGTGGGCATAAGCCTCCCGCTCATGATGGGCCTTCATCATGTTCACATGGAAGGCCTTCCCCTTCCACGGGCGTGGTCCAGGGTGACCAGGAGGTGACGGCGTTGAGCTGCTCGTGCACGAGGTATGGACCCTCCCAGGCCGCCTGAACTTGTTTTTTGGGTACGGGGACCATACCCACACCTTTTGACCCACCTGGTAGGTCCGCTCACAAGAAATTCTGGTCGTACCATCGCTTCTGGTCAGCCTGAGCTTGGGCCAATTGTCATGCACCAGCCGCGTAAAGGGCCCATCATTGGGTCCCGAAGCGCACGACATACTCAATGACCGACACTCCAGGGGTGGCTAAATCCCCTTCCCACGCTTCCTTCACCAAGCAAGGGCCCCCCGTACACGTCGCCCGTACAGGAGCTCAAAGGGGAGAACCCCGTTGAGGCCTGTGGGACCTCCCGGTAGGCAAACAGCAGGTGTGGGAGATACCGCTCCCAGTCTCTCCCGTGGAAGTCGACCAACATCTTCAGCATCTGCTTTAAGGTGCCATTGAACCGCTCACACAAGCCATTGTCTGTGGTGATACGGGCTGGCCACCAGATGTTGCACCTGTACCTGCTTACAGAGAGACTCCATCAGCTGCGAAAATGAACTGGGTCCCTCGGTCGGTGAGCATTTCCTTGGGAAACCCCACTCGGGAGAAAATCTCCAGTAAGGCAGTGGCCACTTTTCGGCCCGAATGGACGACAAAGCTACCGCCTCCGGTACCGGTGGCATAGTCCACTACCTTAGTATGAAGCATTTCCCGGAGCGGCTGGGGGTGGACAGAGGTCCAATGAGATCCACACCACCCTCGAGAAAGGCTCTTCGATGATGGGCAAGTTACCAGTGGGGCTTTGGGGCGCGGGCCCCGCCTTCCCCACCCTCTGACGGTGTCACACGAACGGCAGTAGGCTATCACCTCGGTCCTCATTCCAGGCCAGTAGAAATGCTGAACTAGCCTGGCCCTGGTTTTAGTGATCCCTAGGTGTCCGGCCATTGAATCTCGTTGCGATCCGCAACAATTCCGCCCTGAACGGATGGGTACCACTAACTGTCGGTCCCTGGGCCACGCCTCCGGTGAACCCTGCTGGACCGTTACCCGGTACAGCCGTCCCTGGTCCCAGACCACTCGCTCGCGGTCGGACTCCAGGGAGGCTGTGCCGCCTGTTCCTTGAGATCTTCAGGCTAGGGTCACTTCCAACGCTGCCTGAAATCCCTGACTTGACGTGGCAAGAATTGAGAAACTGCCATTGTCCTCTGTCAGTTCCCCGGATCTTCTCCTGGGTACTGTCTGACTCGGCAGCCATTGGTCGGAGAGGGGGAAACCGTCGGACCTCCGCGAGGCTCCTTGGGCTTCAGCGCTCCCACTCCTGGTAACAGCCCCCGACCGCTGGACCAGGGGAGCGCCTGCTTTCCCTCGTCCCCTGACCAAGTCGCCAGGGCAGCAACTTCCCCTGACTTCCTGACATCCCGGATGTGGGGAACTCCTGCCCTGGGTCTTACCTGGTGGCTCCTCTCCCGGGACGCCCCCTCCCCCCATGGCCTGTTCCTCTTCCTGCAGGGGCCCTAACCAGCAGGCTGGTCACTTAGGGGCCCTACACTGCCCATAGCCCCCCCCTCCACCCTGACTCTCCCCTACAGCCTCCTCGCCTGTCCTCACTGTGAGCCCTGTGTGTGTAGTGTCAGTGTATGGCTTACCACAGGTTTCACTCCCTCCTCCACTGTTGAAGGCACATTCAATTACATTAAAAATTTACAGTATAGTCATGACATTCTTGGGAGCCGAACTTGGGGGTTCAGTGGCCACATACTGGACACTAGCCGCCCCAAATCGGTCCCAAGCAACACATTTGCAGGAATATTCGGCTTACTCCCACCTCCCGCATCCCCCTCCCGGCGCCCCAGTCCAAATACACCTGGCAACGGCAGTGCCGTTCAACGCCTCCAATTCCGGAGACAAAGGG